>QXTE01000096.1:4729520-5329520 GCA_003942145.1 Platysternon megacephalum
GGAGGAGGAAGTGGTGGCAAGATGGGGCAAAGGGGGTCAGATCTCCCCTTCTCCCCCCAACAACCTTATACCTGGAAAGCCAACCCCCCTGCTCCTCCTTGAACTGCTCCCCCCCCCCAACCTGGCTCCCCCCCCCCATTCTCCCCCAGGGAGCAAAGGGATGGGCTTTATTTATTATTTATTGATTTTTATAGAACTGGATGGATTTGCTGCTCCACGGGGGGCAGGTTCAGCTTTTTATTGGGTTTTGTTCATGTCTCAAAGGATGAGAAGCAAAAAGCTTTATTATCCGTAAGACTCAGTCAGCGCAGGGGAAGGGCAGGGCGGGGTGTGGGGGGAGGAGACGCCAGCCACCTGTGTATCCCCCCCCCCCCCCCCCCCCCCCCCCCCCCCCCCCCCCCCCCCCCCCCCCCNTCTCGTCACCCCCGTTCCTGGCTGCGCTTCGACATTTGCATGCGATCAAAGAGGCCGGGTCGTTCCTCTGCAGAGTCTGTCCAAAGCACTAACATGAAACCACAACTCAGCCTTTTTAAACCTATAAAGAAAGACCAAGTGTCGAGAGTTTGCCGCGCTTTGTTATTGCCTAAGCGCCTTCCTTCAGCCCCACCCCTGCCGCGGCCAGGGCCAGCCCCTCGTTGGGCAGGGTTGGGATTGGTTTTTCCAGAGTTGATTGTAAATGACATGGCCCATGCTCCAGTGGCCTCCCGGGCAGGGCGAGGGGCACCAGATGGGCTCCCGGGGCAGGGAGCTGATGGCAGGGGCATTCGAGCTAGGACTAAAGTGCCAGGTTTTGACAGCAAGGAGGGTGGGTCTTGCCTGGGGGCTGTTCTGCTCTGGGCAGGCCCCAGGGTGAATGATAGCACAGCAACTCTAGCCCTTTAAACCCGAGGGGAGGGCTCCTTCCGAAAGACCCATTTTAGCCCAACCCCAAATTCCTGGGTCAGAAACAGGGCTCTGGCCTATGCGCTGGGGTTCAGACTGGAGGAGCACCTTCCAGCCGGCAGAAACTAGGACGTGCGTGTCCCCTCTCCCCCGCGACCCCTTGCAGAGCAGAAAACACCAGCACTGGGTGCAACCCCTGCAGGCAAACAGCAGCTTCCGCTCCTGCAATGGGGGCCCGGGCGCACAAGGCCTCTGCACTGGCTGAACCTGCCTTTCGAAGGACGACCCATCCTAGCACAGCCCAGCGAGGCTCAGGGGCTGGCAGCTCCTTCCAGGGCTGGCGGTGACCGCTGGGCACTCCACTGTGGGCCTAGGAGGGGTTGGGCCCAGCTCCCCTGGGCTAGGGAAGGGGCTGCCCTCTGCAAGAAGCTGGCGCCTGGTGAGCAGCACAGCAGGAGATAGATGGGCAAGGTGTGCCCAGCACCAACCCCCGGGCACTAGCAGTGCAGCCGCTGAGAGAAGCTGGAGGGTGGGGACGGGACTCAGCAAAGGCACCGGAAGCCTAAATTCATCCATTGCATGAATGCATGGAGAGATCTCCTGCAGAAGGACACAGGTGGCCAGCCCCTGCAAGGAACCGGGGGGGAGAGGAGGAGAGAGACTATTTACAGTTCACTAGACTGGGGTTCTCACAGGTCATTGCACCACAACCCTCTTCTTACAACACAAATTACTGCAGGACCCCAGGCTGGGGGGTCCAGAGCCTGAGCCCACCCAAGTCCCGCTGACAGGGCCAAAGGCTGCCCTGGGCAGGGGGGGCGCACGAAAGCCAAAGCCTGGGGCCAACGCCCCAGCGGGTGGGGCTCGGGCTTCAGCCCCAGTAAGTCTAAAGGCCAGCCCTGGCCCCCCCCTGAAAAGGGGGTCGTGACCCCCACTTTGAGAACCGCTGCGCTAGACCCGGCAGCAGGCCCAGCGTGCAAGGTGCGGGATAGATGAGCAGGATTCCTGCAAAGAGCAAGTACAGGGAGGGCCAGGCCCAGCTGCTGCAGCAAAGGGTGATTTCAGGGACCAGCTGCTCTGCTACCCCATCCCTTATATGGGGACAGCCCTAGGCCCTCAAGGATTCAGCAGCACCACTGCTCAGGGCAGCTTTGGCATCAAGAGCAGCCGCAGGGTGTTCCCTTCGGCTCCAAGTGTCCAGTGGGGTGCATTCTGCTTGAGGAGCTCGGGGGCCCCTGCCCCAGCACAGACCCAGCCTTAGCCTTGTCCTCCAGGCTTTTCCACTAAGGAGGAAGCCAGAGAGGAGAGACTTGTCGCTATCCCGGCTCAGGCCTGGACTCTCCCTGGCCTGGCAGGAAGCAGAGAGCTCCTGAGCAGGGCGGTGCCGGAGACACCAGGTGCATTTGGGGACCAAACAAGGGCAATGCTAGACCCTAGGGGGAAGTCAATGCTCCACCTCTTGAGAGACTGCCCGTGCCACTCAAATCCCTTCAATCTGTCCCCTCAGCCCCCTTGCTCAGCTCTGGGGGCAGCAAACTGGGCACGGCCGCTGCAATGGGGGAAGGAGCCCAGCTCAGCACGTACATCATTTTCAGAATGGCACCACTATGCACTGGGGCTGGGGGAGGGAGCCTAGGCCAGAGGGGGAGACGGGGGTACAGCCCCCTCACGCCGAAGCAGAAGGGGGGGGAGGGTTCTGCCATTGAGAAACGCCTTCCCCACCTGAGGAAGCCCCAGGAGCCTTGACACCCAAGCTCTCCCTGTGCTAGCCCCTCGGGCCCCTAGCCTGCCCCGCACTGGGAACAGAATGCAGGAGACCCCGCTCCTCCAGCCGGAGATGGACCAGCAAGCAGTAGCCACCCCAGCCTATGCAGGCAGGACAGCTGGGTCTGCGCCCAGCAGCTGCCTGCAGCAGGACGACCAGGAGATCCACCTCGCAAGATTGGTTTATTTTCTTAAAAAAAGAAAAGAAAAGAAAAGACGCCGCAGAGCGCAGTCCAGTCCCCCTCCCAAGCCCTCGGGCAGCATGCAGTTCTTGGATGGTCTCACTACCTGGTTCTTTTCCTCGTCGGGTTTATTTTAAACACATCACGATGTGTAGGAATCTCTAAATATACCGCAAATATAAACAAAAAAAAAAGAAAAAAAAAAAAAAGAGGAAAATATATATATATGTATATCTAGAACAGTAGTCTAAAACATAAAGTGCACAGCCATGGCTTTACACAATTCTACTCAGCGAGGGGGGGCAGGGGGTCGCCCCCACGCCCAGTGGGGGGGAGACCTCCACCCAGGCCCTCCCCCACCCACCTCACCCTCCAGATCCCAAATTAAAAACCAGAGGTGGGGTCTTGATTGGCAAAGAGTTGATGCAGAGGAGGGGCCAGCACGGGCGTAGCTGGGGGGAGGTCGAGGGCTCCTGCCAGCTTCGGGGGCCTGGCGCCGCTGAGAGAGGGTTTGGGAGGGGGAGGGGCGGGCGGTTCTGTTTTCCTCCAGGGTTTCTCTTTTTGGATTGCAAGCATAGTCCGCTACCGGGAGAGACGGAGCTGGGGCGAGGATGACGGGGCGTAGGCTGGCCCAGGCTCCGAGACAGGCTCTGGGGAAGAGAGGAGAGGAGACAACGTTAGAGGTGGAGGGTACATGGGCAGCAGGCTGGTGGGACATGTCTGACTTTCCCCCCCGAGTGGCTCTGACCTGGTTCCAAGCCCGGGGGGAATGGCACCGCTGGTGACTCCGGCTGACTACAGCGGGGAGCACGGCGGGGGTTACACACACAGGGGTAAAGTGCCAGGCTAAGTCAGCGGCCACCCCGAGGCCTGGGCAGCGGGTGGGATTCTCAACCTAACGCTCTCCCATCACCCAGGCGCGAGAGGGAGGAAGGGTCTTGGGTGGGAATTCCCAACAGCAGCAGCCTCCCATCCCACACCAGCCCCTGCAGCCCCCACTTTGTCCAGCACGTCTTGGCATGGGCAAAGCCCAGCTGTTAACACAGGCTCCACTGAGCCTTCAAGGGAACGTGGACACAGCAAAGAAAAACCAGTGGCACTGGGTCTCTGGCTCACGGCTTGTAGATGTCTGGGCTGAAAGCCGGTGAGAGTCCCGGATCTGAGAGTCCCACTGTCTACACTGCTGGGTTTAACCCCACAGCCCCAGTCAGAGTCAGACTCGGTGTGCAGTGCAGAGGTACCCCTAGAGAGTCCTTAGCCCCAGGGATGGGGGCGGGGTGATCAGGAGACCACAGCTAGGGCAGCCCCCTCCAGGCCAGGGCAGAAGCCCCTGTCCCCAGCCCTATAAAATATCCTGCGCTTCCATCACACCTTTCAGCCGTCAGTCTCTCCCAGCGCTTCGAGGTGGTCAGTCTCACTAACCCCCCTGGGGACACTGAGGCACAGGACGGGAAAGTGACATGCCCAGGGTCACCCAGCAGGCCAGTGGCAGAGTCGGGACTAGCACCCAAGCACCCTGACTCTGTGGCGTGAGCATGGGCAAGGCCCGTTGTGGCTCTGTGCCTGTTCTGTAAAACAGGGCTAGCGGGGCTTTCTGCCTCACAGCTAGGGGGTTAAATCAGATTGGGGGGGGGGGGGGATTTATGACCCTGAATTAGATTTTGTTAAAAAAAAGACTCTACGAACACCCCCAGTTATGAGAAACGTCCCTGTTCAAACCACCAGCAGAAGACACCCTTCCACCCGCCCCCGGCAGCGCCAGCCACGACCCGTCCCCGGCAGCGCCAGCCTGCAGGAGAACCAGAGCAAGGCAAAGAAGGAGCCTGACCACGCGGTTAAGGAGCCCTCGGTTTGATTCTGCCACCAACTCTCCCTGTGACCACAGGCACCTCTCTGGCCTCAGCTGCACAATGGGGATAACCAACCTTCCTTCCTTCCTCATTAGCTGCCTTGTCTATGGAGATCGTAGGCAGGGAAGGGGCAAGTGCCTGGCACGCCAGGATCCCCCATCTCGGAGGGGGCACCTAGGCCCCTCCCCAATCACACTGATCCAACTCACTGCTCTAGTCTCCTTCTCCAGCATGAGCAGCAGGAAAACGAGTTCAAAAAGCTCCATTAAGGGCAAGGAACAGATGAGGTTGGTTGGTTTTGTTTTTAAATGTTTCCAGGTGTTAACCGAAGGGGAAGGACAGCAGCAGCCACATGCGATTGTAACCTGCCCGAGCCCCTTTGATTACCCCTGGGGAATTGTGCTGTGAGATTTGACTGCAAGGAGCTAACCAGGCTGAAGGGTCAATCTCCAGCAAGGGGGTGGAGGGAGGGAGAGGAAAACCAGCTGAGGTTTCTTCCCCCGCCAGGTGACTCACTCCCAGCCATGAATTAAACATTAAAGTCGCCACATGGGCCTGGTACCTCGGCCTGCCAGCTGCAGGGGGAGGAACGGGCTTTTATTCCTGGCTTTCTTCACCCCCCAAAGCTGGTCAGGAGCCAGATACCAGCACCCCGGCCCCGTGGAGCGCGTGTGACGAGAGCGAGCGGGGACCAGGCATGAGTCAGCGCTGCCTGCGCTTGTGAATTGGAGCAGCAGCAGAGCTGCCGGAGGGGGTGGAGGGCAGGCAGGGCTCCGCAGCTCTGCAAGCGCCACAGCCAGGAAGCAAGAGCCATGTACGTCAGCCGGCTGAGATGGGCTGTGGGGCGGCACGGCCGCCGGCCCATGCGCCCACCGCCTGGGATTAGAGATACAAACCCCGGAGGCATCATGCCCCAGCCGTTTCAGGGGAGCACCAGCTCACCTTGCTCCACTCCGCCCCTGACCCCTTCAAACTGCCTCAAATCCTATTCAGGAGAGGCAGCGACATGGGAACTTGTGGCTTAGAGTGTGAGCATGTGGTAATGGGAGCTGGCCCTGGGGTGGGGATGGGGGTTTAGCATGGTGGGACCTTAACCGGAGCCCGGGGGGAGGCATGGGGCAAATTCTGTGCTTATGCCAGCGGCTCTGGCCTGGCGTCTCAACCGTAGGGCAAGGCTTCTTCTGACGCACCAGCTCTGCCGAAGCGTCCCTGCGGAACAGAGGCAAGGCCATGGGGGTCAGGGCAACGCCCGCTCCCTCCCCACAGCCACAGTGCAGCAGCTGCAGCCCCTCTCGGCTCAGCCAGACGCTGCCGGGGGTGTGTGCATTTGGCACGGTTCCCAGAGGGCAGCTCGGTGCTCAAGGCCCACGGAAAGCCGAGGGGAGTTGGGGACGTGTCTTTTTGGCATTCTGCCCCGGTCCCCTTCTACAGCAGGTGGTGGGGCTGCAGAAAGCAGGGGATCCATCACCCACCTTGCCTGAGCAGAGGAGCAGCTGGGGGATGGAGCCCTGGGCCAGGAGGACTCAGCTGGGCCCCCTTGCTATGGCAGATGGAGACACCCGCATGGAGGGGCCCCCCCACATCATCGGGGGAGGAAGCAAAGCAGCCAGCTCCCTCCTCCCACCGGGAGCGGCGCTGCTCGTCACCCCCAGCAGGCTTGGCCGTACTCCCTCCCCTCCGAGGACGAGGGGGGTTTGCCGGCCACCCCCCATTGCCTACGGGCGGCGCAGGCCGCGTACCTGCCAAGAGGGCTCACTGCTGCTTGCAGGTGGAGAGCTTGCGGATCTTGCTGCTGGCAGAGCAGGCCTTGCGCGAGGGGTTGGACGAGGCGCTCGCCCGCCGCTCCGCTTTCGATTTGGTGCTCAGCTGTCCCGGCTCCGTCCCGTTCATGCACACCGGCTTGGGCAGCCCTTTGCCGCGGTTCTGCCCATTTGGCGCGGCCTCCTCGTCAGGCACCTGTCCTGGAAGGGAAGCAGGAGCCAGGGTCAGGCAGGTGGGAGAGGGGCCAGAGGTGGGGTGGTGGCGCGCTTAGCTGAACACCAGCTCTGCTCTAGTTCAGGATGGGTGTTGCTTTCTAAGTGCGTGAAGATCCGCACGCTTCCTGGGACTATCTCGACATCTGCTGTTCCTCACAGGGGCATAGGGTAGGGTTAGTGGCCCGAGTCTGGGGTCATTGGAGCAAGGGATTCCCAAGACACAGATGTTTGCAAAACTGACATTGTGGGTTTTTTTGCACACACCTGGAGCTCAACCCGTGCCTCTAACCCTCATAAGAACGGCCCGACTGGGTCAGCCCAAAGGTCCATCTAGCCCAGCATCCTGTCTTCTGACAGTGACCAATGCCAGGTGCCCCAGAGGGAATGAACAGGTAATCATCAAGTGATCCACGTGGGATTTCTTTGAGCCCGGTCCTGGTCCCCACTGCCCCCTTGGGGCAGGAACACAACAAACTTTCCCCTGAATAACTTTTGTAATTCCAGGTTGGCACAAGCTAAACCAAGGTGCCTAAGAGAGAAATGCGCATGTACAGCAAGGCTCAGGCTGTTACCAGCTGGAGGGGTTCCCGGCAGTCTGGTTTCACTGAGCCTAGATGGCTCAGGGTGATCTCCTCCGGCCGCTGAACCTGGGTTACCCCCATGCCCTGCCCTCACCAGCTTCCACACGTTCCTCACATCCTGCAGCGGCTCCCTTTGGAAGCAGCATGTCGGAGCTAAGAACGCTCCCTTCACTTTGTGTCCCCTGGTGGGTCTGAGAGGAGCCGAACCCCACATCCCGGAAGCGTTCGAGGCACAACCAGGCAGCCTTACCTTGCTGCAGGGGACAGGTGGATTGATGCACTAACAGCTCCCGCAGTGGGTTCCTTCATCTAAAGTGAGTGCCACTAACATGACATCTGGGACTCGGGGAGGGACGCTGCTGGCTCCCCATCTGGAAAAGGGGCTGAGCAACCCAGATCGGGAGAGGGTCGCAGGGGGAAAACCAGTTTAAGCCAAGCAGCAGGAGAGGCAGCACTAACTCGAAGCAGGAGCTACTTCAGTAAGGATGCAATTCTCCCCCACGCAGAGGCCTCTGTGCCACTTATGACCCAAGGGCGGGGGGGGGGGGGGGGGGGGGGGGAGGCTTGTGCTGGCCCCTCTGCACGGCCGTGAACTGACCCCCAGCTGCCTTAGACAACCCCGAGCGTGGATCACATCCCCCAGGGCCGAGCGACCCAGCGGCAGCTCAGAGGAGTGACTCAGCGCTGCAGAGAAACCGTTTCCAGTGGAATCAATTTCACAGCCTGGCCACATTCCGGCTCAGGTAACGTGTGTTTGGCAGGGAACTGGGGGAGTGACATTAAACGAGAACGGCAAACACCCACCCAGCTCAGCGGGGCGCAGGGCGCTGAGGAGCGTACAATGCCCGCCGGCTTAGCCTGCCACGCTGCTCACGCCGTCGGATGCAGGGCTCGGGAGGAGAGGAGTTGATAGATTGCTCGTCTCTCCCTCCTCCCTGCCTCGCCACCAGATCCATCCAAGGTAATTTCCATCTCGCAGGAACGTCACGCTCCAGGGCCCTTCAGTTATGACTCAGAGGCTTGAGTGGAAGCGAAGGCTGGGAGGTGATTATGTGTAATTTTCTTTAAAAGGATGAGCAGATCCTCTCCCCGCCAAGGCCGTGTCACATCAGCACTATGCTTGCGCCAACCATCACCCCACCTCTGCTGAGCCCCCCAGTAGGGAGGGGAGTGACACATTGGGGGGCGGGGGGAGGAGCTGTAGTTTCCGGGGGGGGGGGAGGGGGGGATCTCAAGGGGTTCGTCTGGAATGGCTTCGACTCTCCAACAGGGGGCGCTGCACCACAAACCCCGGTCACTGCACACACACCCCTCCCAGAAGGGGTGGCCCTGTCCTCACCTGGCTATAGCTCCCTCCGAAGCTGCATGTCCCCTCAGTGGGGCAGGCTGGACAGCTCGGGGACTTTAATACACCGGGCATAGGGCACCCACCAAAGCGTCCAAGCCCCAGAGAGAAGGGTTGCCCAAGGGCAGCACAGTGCATCCTGCCACACCTGGGCATGTTTCCAGCCTGTGCCAACCTGATTTCCCACAGGGCAGCATATTACCTCATAAGCCTGCTGAGCAGGTTGCCTCTACCCCCAACAGGTCTGCAAATCAACCCCTCCCCCTTGGCTTCACGCTGATCTCCCCTGCCTGCCCCCCATTACTGCACAGGCTTTAACATGTATCCCAGTGCTAGGCATTTCAAATCCTCATGGCAGGTAGAAAAAAGTCATTTAGAAAACCTGGACATGCACAAGTCCATGGGGCCGGATCTAATGCATCCAAGGGTGCTGAGGGAGTTGGCTGATGTGATTGTAGAGCCATTATCTTTGAAAACTTGCGGCGATCGGAAAAAGGCAAATATAGTGCCCATCCTTAGAAAAGGGAAGAAGGAGAATCCAGGGAACTACAGCCTCACCTCAGTCCCTGGAAAAATCATGGAGCAGGTCCTCAAGGAATCCATTTTGAAGCACTTGGAGGAGAGGAAAGTGATCAGGGTCAACATGGATTCACCAAGGGCAAGTCATGCCTGACCAACCTGATTGCCTTCTATGATAAGATAACTGGCTCTGTGGATATGGGGAAAGCGGTGGACGTGATAGATCTTGACTTGCCAGCAAGTTAAAGTAGTATGGATTGGATGAATGGACTACAAGATGGATAGAAAGCTGGCTAGATTGTCGGGCTCAACGGGTAGTGATCAACGGCTCCATGTCTAGTTGGCAGCCAGTATCAAGCAGAGTGCCCCAGGAGTTGGTCCTGGGGCTGGTTTTGTTCAACATCCTCATTAATGATCTGGATGATGGGATGGATTCCACCCTCAGCAAGTTTGCGGATGACACTAAGCTGGGGGGAGAGGTAGATATGCTGGAGGATAGGGATAGGGTCCAGAGTGACCTAGACAAATTGGAGGATTGGGATAAAAGAAATCTGATGAGGTTCAACAAGGACAAGTGCAGAGTCCTGCACTTAGGACCGAAGAATCCCATGCACCGCTACAGGCTGGGGACTGACTGACTAAGCGGCAGTTCTGCAGGAAAGGACCTGGGGATTACAGTGGACGATAAGCTTGATAGGAGTCAGCAGTGTGCCCTTGTTGCCAAGAAGGCTAATGGCATATTAGGCTGCATTAGTAGGAGCACTGACAGCAGATTGAGGGAAGTGATTCCCCTCCTCTGTTCGGCACTGGTGACACATCTGGAGTATTGCATCCAGTTTTAGGCCCCCCACTACAGAAAGGATGTGGACAAATTGGAGAGAGTCCAGCGGAGGGCAACGAAAATGATTGGGGGGCTGGGGCACATGACTTGTGAGGAGAGGCTGAGGGAACTGGGCTTGTTTAGTCTGCAGAAGAGAAGAATGAGGGGGGATTTGATAGCAGCCTTCAACTACCTGAAGGGGGGTTCCAAAGAGGATGGAGCTCGGCTGTTCTCAGTGGTGGCAGATGACAGAACAAGGAGCAATGGTGTCAAGCTGCAGTGGGGGAGGTCTAGGGTGGATATTAGGAAACACTATTTCACTAGGAGGGTGGTGAAGCACTGGAATGGGTTCCCTAGGGAGGTGGTGGAATCTCCATCCTTAGAGGTTTTTAAGGTCCAGCTTGACAAAGCCCTGGCTGGGATGATTTAGTTGAGGTTGATCCTGCTTTGAGCAGGGGGTTGGACTAGATGACCTCCTGAGGTCTCTTCCTGCCCTAGTCTTCTATGATCTCAGAGCATTCATTGGTAGCAATAAGCCATGAAGCGGGGGAGGGGACGCTTTGCTCCAACACACACAAGCTTCCAGTGAATTCTTTTCTTTCCCTTGAACGTGCATGCAGATTAGTCTAGCCAAACGGCCACTGGCCTGCACATAGCACTGTATCGTTCTCACTGCCACGTAGGGAACGCATCCAGCCTGCCTTCCCCCAACCCCAACCTTTCACATGGCACGGCATGGGGGGGTGCCCACACGGCAAGGGATGGCAGAACCCACGCAGAGGCTCTGACACAGGAGAGGGAATGTGATAGCATACAAAAGCAGGCCAGGATCCAAGAGCTGGAAGCACAAGCTAGCCAAATGCAGGCTAGAAATTAGGTGCGTGTTAACAATGAGGGGTATTACCCACTGGAACATCTGACCTGGGAACGTGGCGGATTCGCCATCCCTTGAAGCCTTAAATCAAGATTGGACGTTTCTTTCTAAGAGAGACGCTTTGAGCTCAACCCCGGGATATGGGCCTGAGGCAGGAATGACCAAGTGAAGGTCCCCGGGCTCTGTTCACCACAGATCAGAGTAGAACAGCATCATGCTCTCACAAATCTACGGCTGTCAGAAGCAGGTTTAGCTCCTTGCTATCAGAGCCACAATAGCAGTTGCCAGAGTGATGTGGAAACCACGGCCCATGGCTCTAGAAGGGACGTAAAGCAGGGAGGGCCCCAGTCCCGCAGTCACACTAGCATGCCCTCCCGGGGTGTGGACTAGCCCCTTTGTTTTCGCTGCGGAGGGAGCACAGATTCACCATTCAGAGCGAAATGGTTTTTTGCTCTTCCTCCTGCTGCAGTTCATTAGCTTGATTTTTTAGCAAGACAAATACCCTAGAGCAGGGCCAATCAGGAGTTCGCAACCACTCTCCCTTTTCCTCATATCGTTCAATGGGGTGGAGGCTCCTGGCTAGATTTCGGCTCCATGATGATTTGGGGGGCGCGGGTGTCCTGCTATGGAAGAGATTGAGACCCACTGCTCTACAGCAGCCCATTTAAGACTGAAGATTGGTGCTCTGGGGGGAGATCTAACCTCGGGGTGATTTCAGGACAAGCATTTGCCCACTGCCTGTCTGAAGGGGTCCTTCCTGCACCAGTTTCGCATCCAAGGCCATTGTCCCAACGCCCTGCCTTACCTGCTGGAGAACATCCCAGGAAGTTGGTTTTGTTTTGCATTCCGATTCTGGGCTGCCTGTGGGATCCTGGTTTCAGGCCCAGGTTGACATTTTCAGGGGTAATTCACTACTTGTGGGTGCCCAACTTGACAGCCATTGGGGCCCAGCACTGGGACTCCAGCTACCAGCTCAGCACCCTGTGACAATCAAGCCCCCAGAGGTTCAGGGTGAGCACCCAACCTGAGAGGCCAATTTTGGATCACATTGGTTTAAGCGCCTTGCATAGGAGCACACAGGGCAGACAGTGAAACCCAGCTGTCCCAGGTCACGGTTTGTGCGTGTGATTCTGGGAGCCCCAGCCTGACACACAACAGAAAGTGCTGGGCACCACCCTCTGGCAAATGAGGCCCCTTTAGAAATGTATCACGGTGGGACCCCCAAAAAATCAGTGGGCTTGGCCCACCTGACAGACAGCATATCACAGCCGCACCTCCCCACTGAGAGAATTCAGAATTTTAACTCCCTTCTCGCCAAACCCCAATTATGTGGCCGCAGCACCTCAAATAACCCCGCTCAAAGCAGAGCGGAGCATTTAAAGCTCCCCCTCGTCCCTGTTCATCTGAACTCGAGCCAAATCAATTAACGCTTCCAACTGGAAAAAAAAAAATCGGACTCGTTCATCTGTCTTTTGTGCAACGGCTCCCTGTCCCCCAAAGGAGGATTCCAGAAAGCATCTCTGGATTTTGGGGGGGCGGGGGGGAGGACGAACATCCCACAAAGCTAATTTTATCTCCTTCCTCAATAACTGAGCGTCAGCGGCTCTCAATGAAACTAAAAATTTAACACTTGATGGAGTTCGGCATCTTTCCGCCCACACAGAAGCCTGTGACCCACTGTGCTGCGGCTGTTAGAACAAGCATTATTCTGCCTTCTCATTATCAGCAAAGCGGCGGTACAAAAAGAGGGACGACAGCCACTGAGAGCGTGCGTGTTTGTCCTTGCCACCTTTCGGGCTTGCCAATCGTTCGGTCCAGCTCACAGACAGAAGAGCGGTTTCAAATGAAAATGCCTCTTTCGCAAAGTACTTTCGAACCGTCTGCGTGCACGCACACAAAGGATAGAAATACACTTTTGCAAACACTTGACACTTATTTTTAGACTCTAGTCTCGGCTTCGTTTTTCAGCCCCTTCCTGGATGTCAGGGAGTGAAAACAAACAAACAAACACAGCAGAAATTTGTCTCTGCATGAACCACGGATTGCAGTTCAGACTGAAGAGGGTTAACAATGGGGGATGGAAGACGCAGGGCGCATCCCTTTTAACCTGAAGTTTTGAGACAAAGCCAGCAAGCAGGATCCCTAACCTCACTTAATGTCACCCTTGGAGTTGAAAAAGGTGGACACCTCTGGAAGTGATGGTTTTTGATGTGCCAGACACCATAACATGCTCTCTCCAGCAATTTCCTCCGAGGAGACGTTTAACAGATATTGAGCGAGGGACACCATGTTTAACGCTCTCTGGAGAGCAGCATAAATCTTTAAAGAACCCTTCAAAAATACAGCACATTCTTAAAGCCCCTTCTTCCTCTGATCAATGTAAGGTTTAATGAGGCTCCCCCCCTCCTCCCCCAACAGAGCTCCCACCCCCGCCTATGAGTCACTTGTTCGCTCGCTCTGCTGCCCGATGGAACCGCAGCGCAATTGATCAGAGTCATTTGCAAGTTTTCTATTTTAATGGAATTTCACTCTGTTAAAAAGTGAAGGCTGGCAAAACAGAGCGAAGTTCACGAGGCTGGGAAGGGAAGATAATCTGTTCTCTTTGCAAGCTGTCCCTTGATTTCGGGAACACACACACACACACAGCGCAGAGTCCAGCTTGTCCTCTCCCTCCTGCTCCCCAAACATCCATTCCCGGGGAAGGTTTCACTCACCGGAACTGCAATCTGCATGTTACAAGTTCACAGATACCACGGCCGGATGGGACCAATGTGATCATCTAGTCTGACCTCCTGTGTCAGACAAAGGCCACAGAACTTCCCCAAATAAGTCCTAGGGCAGATCATTTAGAAAAAAAACCACCCAATCTTGATTTAAAAATTCTCCGTGATGGAGACCCTGGTGAACTGTTCCAATGGTTAATTATTCACTGTTAAAAACATACACCAAATATCCAACCCTTTAAAGCGGCTTCCCTATACATTATCCCAGTTCACTGGTACCATTATAATTGCCTTAAGACCCTTCAAATAGGGATGGCTATTAGGGAGCCCTGTGGACTGACCATCAAGCGGAGGGACTGATCAGAAGCCATGGGATAAAGTGGGCAGCAGGTCTCTTTAGTCATGTACCCAAACTTGGATCAAACCAGCTTCTGGCAGACACACGGGGACCGTCTGTATGTACTTTGCCTTCCAACCTTTGTAGGTCACACACACAGGATGTGCCAAGCCATAGCTCATTTGTTTGACTTGAGAAGGGTCTGTACCATATCAATCAGGAAGGAACTGTGCCCTTTATTTCAGCAGAGGCATCTCTACAATAGCTGAGCAGTCAGGGATGGGGCGTTTTGGGCAGTCGCTCACACAGCGCTTTCCTGCGCCAGCTAACTGTTCTTTAGGTAACTGAGGTTCTAGGAACATCAACACCCAAAAGTCTTAATACAACACAAGATGTGTTACCACACCCAGGTAATTGCAGTGAGTGCTGCTCTGTGCAGCTGCTATTAACCAGAGCGCTCTATCCCTTTGAAGATGTACAAAGCATGCAAGAGAACTCCAAACATCTTTCAGTAATTTGCGTGTCAGCTTGCTGAGTGACAGCTCTTATTTGGGTTTAAATGCTGTTTGCATCAGAAGCACATAATAGCAGAGATGGCTGCTCCAGCTACAATCTTCCCTTGTTACAAAGCACCTGCCTGCCGAGGGCATAACAGCCGCTGAGATGAGCGGATGAATGCTGCTGTCGGGATAGCGCTGATGGAGGCGCAGCCCTGCCCAGTGCAGGGTGCTGCACATGCAAGGTAAAGAGTGCTGAGCACGGGGATCACAGACCTGAGTCCCTGCCACGCAGCCACTAAGGGACCATCTACACTTCTACCCGAGATGGAAAGCACACCTCCAGCTTGATGTCTGCGCCCTAGATCCGATTGACCTAGCATGCTAAAACCAGAAGTGCAGCCGCAGTGGCGCAAGCGGACGCTGGGGCTACCTGTGCAGATACCTAGGGGCCTGGGAGGGCTTGTCCTCTGGGTGGCTAGCCCATCATGCTGCTCATGCCACAGGCGACACTTCTATTTTTAGTGCACTAGTTCGAGCAAAGCTAGCACGGGTATGTCTGCTTGAGCTGGAAATTACACCTCCAGCACCAGTGCAGTTGTACCCGAAGCAACTCCTATCTAACAGCAGGTAGGAAGCCTAGGAGGACAGGCAGAACTAAGGGGCACATTAGCAGGGTGGCTGCACTTAAGACCGCGTCTCCTCAGACATATTCTAGGCATGGGGGCTTGAGGCTTATCACCGCTCAGTGCAGAGCCTATGCCTAGTGCTTGGCTTTACTTGCACTGAACAGAGACAACCTTACACGCCCTGCTGTGCGCCACAGAAGGAACCACAGGACCATGACCTCTCTTGCCTCTGTACATAAAAGGAACTCAGCACTCCAGCCTGGTGTTGCAATGGCTCAGGGAGGTTCTGCAGACTTGTGTGTGACCGGAACCAGAGTATGGGCCATCCCTGTGAACATGTTAACGTGCGATCGCTCTCTACAGCTGCACCTTTTACAGCACTGAACTGTACAGGAACGTAACAGCACAGAATAAACGAAATTCTTCAGTATCTCAGCTGGGGTGACAACAGGGAGGGGAACCCAGAAATACTTCAGGGTTAGGCAGTAAGAATTAGGCCCAGGCGGCGTGGGGGCTGTACAGAAAGCAATCAAAGCAGCACAAGATGGAGCTGCCAGTCAGCGAGGGGCTTGGTCTCCCACGGTGGCAACAGATACCCGGATTAAACAAACCTTTCAGTACTCGACTCCCGATAAACTTTGTTTTAAAAAAAGCTTCTGTATTAAAAATAAGACTCAAAATAGACAACTGCAGCGTTTCACTGTAGCAACCTATCAACAGAACTAACTAAGAGGGAGCCAGGCTGGTTAGGGTATGCATCAGTCACAGCAAACGCCATTGGGACCTTCAATGCTGGTTCTCTCTCAGGTCACCTGCACTCTGGGACCTTATGGCTAATCTTTGTTTAACAAAAGGAGCAGACTCCCTCCTGGAACAGATATGTGGCTTTTTTAAAGTAATGGTGCCCTATTAGTGGTGGGAAGATCCTGCTGGGGCGCAGAGAAGTTAGGAGATTCCAAGCCAACACTACAGTTCAAGCAGAAAACGCAACTATCTGTTCTCTCCGGTAGCTGTAGCAAACTAGGCTAAACTTCGAATTCCTCTTCAATGTTCCCGTCCGCTGGCAGCTCAGCTTCCTCTCCAACTGGCTCGGCAAGATCCCTCATCTGCTCTGCTCTGTCCTCTCTAAGCCCTGCCTCAGCTTCCTCCTCTGAACCTGGGGAATGCACAGGAAAGCAACAGAACGTGGTTAGAAAGAGACGCTTATTCTCTACACTGGACCCTGGACAGTGATGACACAAGGAGCTTGGCACTGTGGGCCCTTCGCTCGGCTGTCAGAGGTGCTAAGTACAACAGATCCATCAGGGAGAAGAAACGCTAATTTAGGGAACAAATTCACATGATTCAACTTCTCTGTTGAGGAGGAAGAGAGCTGGGTGGGAAGAGGGGAAAGTGGGGGCTCCGATTCCCACCATTCACTGCTCTAGTCCTCCAAGGGCTGCACGGGAGCATGTGGCCCCATCAGACACAGGCAGGAGTTAGGGGGAAAGAAAATATTGGCCAAGAATTTGAAACCTGTCTGCCTCGAGTTAGGCTCCTGTTGGAGCTGCTGGGTGGGTCTCAAAAACCAGGTCCCTCATGTAGGTATCTAAGTATGGCTATAGGGACCCAGCTTTAGGCTTCCAGGTTTGAAAGCACTGACCGCAGCCTCATAAGGACCCTCAGAGGAACAGAGCAGGCGCCAGCAGAATCCCTGTCCCAGGTCCCAGACAGTACAGGAAATATTCTGGCAAATTCTCTTCTCTCCTCCCCACCGCGCCTGCTGTTAGAAAGGCTCTAGAGAGGAGGCAGTTTCAGGAGCCTACCGAGTTTTTGCACGGAACTGAAGGAGCCTCCATGAAGATACCCACGGAAGCCCTGGCTTAGTGAATGGTCACCTTCCTAGACCCTAAACATTGGTCAATGGTACTGGTGGAGCGTGAGGACAAAGGGAGAGAATGCAGCCTTCAGACTAAATCAGAACTTCCCCAGGTGTTGAGAGCTCTGTGGTTTGCCCAGCTGGCATTGGTACACAAGTCCTTATTAGAAACCCTCGTTATTAGGAATGGCCGATTGTCACAGGGGAACCAGCACTTGGAAAATGTCACTCTGATGAAACTCCCTTAGTCTTGGAAAGCCAGGCTCCACCCTGCCCAAGTACATGTCCACTTGACTGGATGTTTGCATGGACACTCCTCTGGGGGGATTTGACAAGGAGCTAAGACACTGCTGGCTTAGCTCACTTTGATCACTTACCAAGGCAGCAGCAAACAAAGGAAAATCCTGGGTAGGTAGCTGCCTGAGAGGTCAACCTAGGGCTGGGTTATTACCCCACGCCTTTAAATGCATAGGCCACTCAAAGCTAAAAATTGCCCGGGTTGCCTTCACGGCACTCTGAGCTCCCAGGGATGAGTTCCCAGATCACATGCAGTCAGGAAGGACCCACAGTCTGATCAGGGAGCCGAGGCAGAGTTTGTCCTAAGGTCTAGCTTCTGGACACCGATCTCACCTTTATTCATACCCTACTCAGAGGCGACGTGGAAGGGGGCGCATGTGGGGTCATGTGCCCCCCGGTTCGCTGCTTGGCTTGTACTGAGCATGCTCAGTAACACTGCTGAAGCCAGCTGCCCTCACTCTGTCCCCCCACTATCGGCAGGCACAGGTCATCTCTGACTCTACTGAAGTCCATGCGAATTTGGCTCAATCTGGCAATCCTACACCCCAGGAGCTGGAAGTCTTCCCAAGAGCAGAGATGACCTATCCTCAGACACTTAGGATCAGTCTTCTCCTGTACAGGCATTAACTGTAGCCTCTCCTTGCAAAGTGACTATCAGACCATCCATACCCGGATGAACCAGAATGAAGACAAGGGGGCAACTGACAGACATTTATGGTACATAGTTTGTAATCAATTAAGCAGGTAAAGTAGGAGCAAGGAGGCTGAGCAACTAATTTGATCGCTGCTGGGGTTAAGAATGAAAGTGATCAAGCCAAGTCTTTGTACCGGCGCCTTGGCGTGCTGGCTCTCAACATAGCCTTCATCTCTCTCTCTCCAGCCAAGTTCCAGGATTTACATGTACCCAGACATTGACATTTCCAAAGCCAACTGGGGTATTCAGCTACACAATTCCCACTGATCAGCGGGAGTTGCATGGTTAAATTGACTATCTGGCTCTGAAGATCTCAAGCTCTTTACTGATTTTTAGAATTTGAGATTTTTTTCCCTGTAAGGCAATTCTGTAACTAGACAGTTTCAGAGACGGGGGCAGGGGAAAATAAGCCTCAACAAAGCTGAAAGTTAAGCATAACTCTCTCAACGTCCCCTCCCCCACCCACACCCCACCACGCCATCTGCTATGAATACGGAGTCATTATACCGGGCTTCAGAATAACTTTGAGATGGTCTTGTAAAATTGGCTGTGGAATGAAGCATGCTGAACAATAAAATCCAGCGGGTAGAGGCTATTACTGGATGCAATGAAGGAAATCGGAAAGGGTATCCTATTTAAGAAATAAAGGACCGATGCATCCGGAGCACCATGGCTGGCTCAAAGATCATGCATCATTTAATAATCAATAGGCTTCTCAGCTACTGAAAGCATTTGGCCATTCAAACCATGTTTTCTCCAGGTGGTTTTAAAATTGGCCTGAAACGTTACCTCCCACTCCCCCATCCCATCATCTTCCTCTTGCTTACCTGGTACTGTGAAGTCCTGAGTGTAGATGATATCATCTTCAATGTCATACAAGTCATCATCCTCTTCCTCATTGTAGCCATGGAGATCTTCCAGATAAGGCACCACCGTCATACTCCTCCACCTGTCCTTTGTCTCTGGGCTAGGAGGTATGGGGACCAGAGCCTCTGCCTGAGTGTGTTTCTTACGAAACCAGCTGCAAAGAGTCCAAGGCACAGAGTTTCAGCATGGCTTCCCTTTTGACAGGAAGCCCCAAGAGTCTGAGATGCCCCCTACCAATCATATCAGAGCTATGTTGGGTTTTTACATCTTGCACTGTTTTTTTCCCTTGTAGGCTTCACCATAGGGCATAGTCTGGAGAGGCCAGTGGCAAAAAAGGTGAATCCTGGGGCCTCTTGTCTCCACTGCTCTGCAGCAGGAAATAAAGTACAAGGTGAGCGCGCCACTCCTGAGGGCATCCAGGCCACTGACTGCCATTGAGCTAAGGAGAACCTCTGATGGATCTACAAAACCATCTCTAGCGTTATTGCAGCAATGGCTATACACCGCTAGATACACGTGACCATGACAAATACCCACAATAGGATGGCTCAGGGGACCAGAAATAGGGTACGGAGCCTTTCACCTCTAGCTCACCGATTCCAACCTGGCCTGAATGAACATAGAGAATGAATTACCACCACCGCATATATACAGGGGGCTCCTCAACAGCAGGGGTGGCAGTGAGCAGCGTGAGGGAAGCCAGCACTCTGCTGCTGCTCTCTGAGCTGTACCTGATCTGCGGACAGACAGGAGATTTGTGTCTTTTGTGCTGAAAATCAAGCACTTTCTCCCAGCTTTAGAGAGTCATAAAATAGCATAACAAAAAGAAAATGGAACTTGCAGCCTATGAGTTTAAGGGCTATGGATCTTGGCCCCAATCTCCCCCTTCATGGCAATATTCAGTGGGATCATGGCAAAGTCACTTAATATTTTATCCTTCCACCTCACCCCTGTCTTGTTGGAATTCTACCACCATTTAATCCATCACCCATAGTGCTGTTCTAACTTGCCATCTGCCCAGAGAAGAATCTCAGCGCCAAATGCCATTATTAATCAGATCAAGAGTCTAACTGTCTTGCATTACGTCAATATCTCAGGAGCCAGATGGGTGGCCTTTCCCATTTTTCACTGCCCTGTAATAAACGTGCTCCCGTACAGCTCTCAGGGCTGCACAGTCGAGTTAAAAAAAACGTTTCCTAGAAGTACCACTGGAGTCCCTGTACACCGAATCTACAGTACAGAGTAATCCAATGCACTTGGGTTCTCAGCTACATTCCAAATACCATTTGCCTATAACAATTCATGGAGTCTTCAGCATGCAGGTTTCTCTGACATGCCTTACCCAGCCGTGTCACATTCAGCTCTCCGTAACAAGTGCCTGTTCCCCCAATCATGCACCCTGATGACCCCAACCAGCCTGAAGGATCAATGCCTATGGATTAAACATTCAGAAGGTCAGGCTTTGGTCATCCAATTGCTTCTTCCCACATCCTATGTGAATCACGCTGCTGGGCGGCTTCAAATCTGGCATGCAGAGCAGCACGTCCTCCCCGTTTCAACAGGCAGTTCTGTGGGCTTTGCCCAGGAGGCTGATCCCACACACAGGAAGTGACAGGGGAGTTCAAAGCATTCTCACCTAAGGAGTGTCGGGTGTAGAGCAGCTGGGTCCCCTGATGGGCTGCTATCCCAGCATTAAAAATTAAACCCCTGCTTTTGTGCCATCAGTTGAACAGTAATTAATCCATGAAAGCCAATCCTTCCCAGCGCTAGCTTGGTAAAGACAACTGTGCTGTTTATCAGGGGCTGCCTGAGAATAGCAGGGAGGTGCCCCTCACTTGCTGTGAAAGGACGCGTTAATCAATTTGTCATCGTAAGCGGATCTGGTCTAATGAGACTATATGATTTCTCCTCCAGCCTATTAGCTTCACTTTAGGGCTCATGAAAGGTGCTGCTTTAAATCAGAGACTATGTTCTCTACCCACAGAACAGGTATAGAATGGGCAGCACGAGCCCCCCCACCCCACCCCGTTTTCCACCAACGTGCCTTAGTCCTGATGTGGAGGGTCCATGAGTTCTGCCTTCATCTCCCATTCAGTGCTCTGGTCTTTTTGCTGAGGCTGCTGCCCCAAGTAGTGTCAGGTGCAATATGAATGCTTAGCTACTTGGTCACATATGTAGACATTAGAAACAGGTTTTGGCTACTACCAACCTGGGACAGATTTGAACTGGTCACCAAAGGGGACGGGAGAGATCCAGAATGGGCTCTTGGGAACGTATGCCATCCTGTTTTGTTTTAAATCGCTCCCCCGACCCGGAATTAAGTTGGGACACAGGTCTCCTCCACAACACAAATGCAATCATGATTGTGTTAAAGACTTAAGCTGGTTAGATAGTAAGCCTAAAAATGTGACTTTTAGCAAACCTGTGCAGTGAAAACGAGCAGTTAATTACATTTTCACACATATCTCTCATTCTACTGGGACGGACCAATCAGTATTCAAAGGAGGAGCAAACCTTGTTCAAAACCCAGCTTTGTGAGCATGGTTGAAAATAAAGTTATGAAGCAGCCTGAAGGGGAAATGGATTCAAGTTTTAATATGATCCGTCTAGAAAGATTCTCCCCCCCCTCCCCATGAAAAAGGTGTTTGATCTTTTTGCACCTAAGACTGTGCTGTCATTTTAAACTGAGAAGATGACATTTGATATGTCTGTACCACCACTTCTTATCCAATGGTAGAATCATTTCCTAGTCCTGTTGTTTTTGGGGTTTTTTTGGGGGGGGGGGGTGGGTGGACAAGGCAGACAAGCAGTTATATCGGAGACAGTAGAAATTGCCACTTTGAAGTGTCTGGTGCACTGGTTCAGCATTTTAAGTAATTCGCACTGGCAGCTTTTCCTGCCAAGAGTTTGAAGATGGTTCTCAGAGGAGCAATGGCAGATGTGGGGTTTCACGGATGGGCAACGAAGTGAGCAGCACTCCGCTGCAGGAGGTACCAGTTCCATGACCTCCCAGCAGCACTTCCTGTGTGGGCTCCATGCAGTTCTGAACCAACAGCACCTTGAGGGGGATTGGAGACCAGCACTGGCTACTTGGAAAAGTTAAGTAGCAGCCTATGCTGCCGCTGCATTGTGGGAAAGATGAGATAGGAGTACCAAACGCCGCCAAAGAGGCTGAAGGAGAATTCTTGGTGATCGTGGATGGGAAAAGCCCAGGTTTCATCATTCTGGAATTCTAGATACTGACTAAACTAGAGAGGAATGTGGAAGAGATGCTCATGTATCGGAAGTAAAGGCGCCGAGATCTCACAAGGGCCTGGGAAACCCACACTTCTTGTGAACCTTCAGACCTCTTGCACGGTAGGAAGATTGTTTCCAGATTTCCAGTGTTATATGGGAAGCTGGAATGCAAACACTCCCTCAATACATTGCCCATTATCTGCTTGGAGCCCTTAGGTTTAAGATCAGTCTCTCACTCCCCCAAAAAAGAATCTCATCACCAATAATAGAAGATACTTAAATTCACTGGCTCTTTCCTGTTCCCTAAAGCGTCGCAGGCAGACTTTTTTGTTGAACGCTGACTTGCTCGGTGCTACGCAAGGAACAGGATTCCTGCCCTCAAGGCTTGCTATCTGGGTGGAAGAGGCCACACAATACAGACACAAACTGCCCTGGATGACTGGAAGATTAAGGTGTTCCCATTTTGTATTGAGGCAGGTCTACAGGTTCTACCTTAGGTGGAACAAGAGTGGCAGGCTTGGTGGGAAAGGAGGGATTCGAACGCCACTTTGGTTTGTCAATTACAACCATTTGGCCCACTAAACGTAACACCGCTAAAATGAACAGCGAGACTTTCGGGGTACTGGGCCACCAAAGCAGAAGTGGGCAGGTCCACCCCAATTGCATTTTAGTCAGTAGTTATGCCTAGCTCTGGGTATGGGGTCTCTTCAACGTACATGGCACACAAAACCCTGTACTGACTTGGTTGCTGGATTGTCTTTCCGTGGGAGACTCCTCTCATCAAGGAAGCGACTGTACAGATACAACTTCACTCTGGGCTGATATGTGAGGGTCATCTAGCAGAGCTACTGCAGATCCACTGATTTTTGCCGTGGGCATTGGGGCTGGAGGGAACCAAGATATAAACACTAGGCACTTCGGGAGAATGGAGAATAGGGGGCAGAAGTGAGAAAGTGGAAAGATGCTCAAGTTTGTCAATAATGAAGGAATTCAAAAAGAAGGACTAGAAATTTCTAGCAGCTAGTGATGTTTGTTTTGCTGTATTTCAGCTCTGCCTCTTTCCTGCCTCCTGTCCTACTTTCCAGGAGAGTAAAAATAGGTTTTATTAACAACTGAAACCTGAATCACTGTACTGTAGTCATGTTGATTCCATCCTCTGGGAGATGAATTCAAACATTTACATATGTATCTATGCTAATCAGAATGTAAAGTGAGAGGATAGATTCAATGAAGTACAAAAGGAAACCAAAGACCTGTTGGAAAGAGCCCCTCAAGTAATTTGACACGAAGAAGCAGACAGTATTTCCTGTCAAGCCTCAGACGGGGCAGAGACAATTCTCTGACATGGCTCGAGGTTCCGCCTGTCACTCTTGAGTTTTCCGCATATCTCAGTACGTTGGTAGCGGGCAAAGGGTTTTCTATTGCAGGTCAGGCTACCGCTCCATCGAGTCTGAGCCTGGCTCGAGAAGTTATTGGCCACGGCTTTGTCGCGAGGCAACCGCTCATTCTGTGCTAATCTAGGCAGGGTAAAAATCCCTGCCTGACCCTGCATTGATCAGCTGACACCCTGAAGTGTGAGACTGGATTTGAAAGCTTTTGAGAAGAGAAACAGGCTTTATTTCACTGCTTAATCCCAACCACCATTTTACTGCTGCTTTGTAGGGGAACCGCACCAGGACACAAAAGCATGAATTCACTCATTGCTAAGAGGTTGATGCTTCAGTGACAGTCACATCCTCCCTTCTTGCTTCCCATTATGGGGGTGGGGAGGAGAAAAGCTTTTGTAGGTCTCAAAAGCACCACTCACAGAAAGCACAGTCTCTGGGAGAGGCAGATTCACCTGTTGCTTCTCTTCCCTACCTCCAGCAATTTGCAACCAAGTGCAGCAGCAGGAAGGGGAAGAGACCCTTTCTGGCCATTTTGTGGGGGCTGAGGGGGGGCCAGAAGCACAAACCTGCTGGGGGAGGAGCATTAATGACAAAAGCCGGTTATGTGGAATGACGTTCAGCAGGGTTGCTGTAATCTACAGGGAGCTAAAGAGGGCAAGGCTTGGAGGACAGAGAACCAAGGCTGGAATGAAAAATAAGGCTCTGAAGGCAGACTGGTGTTTAATGAGCATGCCTGGTTTGCAATCCGAGTTCTAAACCAAGCCTTATTCTTAGCCGACTCATGATTCCCTGCTCCTTTCAAGTCACATTTTATCTTTGCTTGCACCCAGACTTGTTAGGCACGGCTGGAGCTTTGAAAGTGCTGCCTGGCTAATACACTTCTTCTGGGTCACAAATATTTTAAACTTCCTTATTTATGATAGGGAAGAGACTGACAACCAGATGCCTAGCTGCAGGCTATTCAACCCTTATCAAAAGGGTAGGTTACTTGCGTTTCCCCACCTTCTAGTCATATGGGCCATGAACAGAAACTGGGTTACGAGAAGGTCAGTACCATTGCACAGAGCTACTAGCAGCATTCGGATTTCATCCCACAGATATTATGCAGGAGCTGGATGGAGAAGGAAGTCATACAATAGTTCTCTGCTAGGAATGGCAAGCTAATCAGATGTGTATTCTGATGGGGGTGCACTAGCTACTCCTACTTAACAGCCAGAAGATGTAGGGGGCAAACCCAGGTTTCTCCAGCCTCAGTTCAGTGAACACTGGAAGTAAGTAGAAAAGAAGAGGGGAGCCGTTTCCCTAGCTGATACTGGACCCAGAGGTCGTACTTCAGACTCCAACACAAGAGACGCGCAGGAGGAAGAATGGTGCTCAGAGCACAGATGGAGGCGTTAATGCCTTTAACACGCTCGCGTTAAGAGACTCATTTGCAGAGCGTGGGAAGAAGAATTAAAAATTCCCACCTCTGCGCCACACACTGAGAAATAAGCGAGACCCAGGGGGCTGAGCAGGAGAAGAGGAGCAGGTGCTTTCCCATCAGTACCTTGCATCCAGGGGAGAATTTGGGGTTTGCATCGTCCCGCACCACCACAGATGGGAAAGGCCTCTTAGACCTCAAGCCCATGGCCCAGCGAGTGCTGGATAGCCCCTTAGGATACCTCGAATACAGGCACATGCATTACTAAGTATGCTCAGAGCCTTGGAAGGGCATTACTGTGGTAATATGAAAACAGATTCCTTAGGCTTTTAGTCCATGCATCCGAGCAGCAAGGAAAGCCTTTCCACAGAACCCCCCCCCCCCCTTGCATCTGCTGCTGAGGACTTTTTGGCGAGTGAGAGAAGAGGTGGCCCACTAGCCTCTGCGAGGTCACCGGCCCCTGCACTAGCGTAACAGGCCAGCTTCCACTTCCACCAATAAAGAGCCATGTGCTCCCTCTCGCTTGCTATGAACCGCTGCAATCGTATCTGTGGCTGAACAAATTAAGCGTGACGCTTCTGGGGAAGAAGGCAAGATGGTTGCCTTGGAAACGAGGGGCAGAGGTAGGATTCTGCAGCCACTTCATCACTTTCGATTTTCTTTTTAAGTGCTGCTGCAGGGTCATTGAATTAAAGTTACCAAATGCAGTTTATGAGCATTAAGCCCTTCAGTAACAGCGCAGGGCACAGAGGGTTAGCGATCCACAGGGAACCAGAGGCTCTGGGCAGTGTGTCTGCACTGGGCCATATTTCTACACCAGCACTTGTGTGAGAGGCTTACAACAAAGCCTGTTTAAAAAAAAATGTCATAAAAAGATGCGCTACCAGGCTGGTTTTTCCCCAACCAGCCCTGCCCCGGAGGCAGCAGGCTCCAAGGTTCTGTCGTTATTACTCATGGGTCGACTATCGTCAGCTCAGACTGAATAATTTGCCCTGGCTGGCGGGCTAGGAGAATTTTAATTCATTCTAGTTCAGTTGATGGTTCATGAGACTGCAACGGAGAGCGGCTAGTTTTGAGAGAGCTGCCGGAGTGCGGAAAGGGCTGGGAAAGGTTAGCATGTCCCTGCTGAACGACAGACGAAACAAACCCCAACACTGTGTAAATACAAATGTAATGCAAGAGAATTAATTTAGTTTGGGGGAAGGTGAGGAAGGCGTCTGGCAGAAACCAGAGAGTCTACAGCAGGCTCTGTTCCCATTCACAGATGTCATAGGCCTCTACTCACCCACTCCAGGTCATGTGGTGTGAGGAAGCTGCCATGTTATGGGGGGAAGCAATAGCCTTGGGAAGAACGTGTGGAGGAATGGCAGCAGCTGAGAGGGTGGACAGTAAGTCTGCACCAAGTGTTACCAGGCCCTTTCTACCTCCATTGGCTCTGCTGTGTTAAGAGAATAATACTAGGCACTTCCACAACGCTTCACTCGATCCATCGTTGGTTCTCGCATCTCCGCCCGCACCCAGGGGGCAAGTAACTGCCATTTTGTAGCTGGGGAAACAGTCCCAGAGAGGAGAATTGGCTTGTCCAAAGTAACAGCATATCTGCTGAAGAGCTGGGAACAGATCCCAGGTCTCCCAGCTCCCAAGACTGTTCCAACCAGATTGCTATTTCCCTTAACAGCATGCAGTTTCCTGCACCACAGAGCACAGAACAGAATGAGGACAAGGATGACGCAGGGAACACTTCTCCACTCTCACGCACTGATGGAAGCCTTGTTCTAGCTCACACCCGCCCAATTCCAAGCTGGAGAAAACACTGGCCTGGACGCCAGAGGCTATTCCTGCAGTCTTGTCGGAATGCCCAAGGAATGCCTTTACCTTCCACATGGGCAATCACCAGTGACATCAGTTCAGCATCTCAACCAAAGGATCAAACTTCTAGAAACAGTGTACCAGGGATAAGGAGAAATGCCAGTTATCTCAGGCTTGAGTTGGGATCTATTCCCAGCTCAGCTGTGGGGCTTTCGGGAAGTCACTTCAATGGCTCTATGCCTCAGTTTCCCACATGTAACATGGGGATAAATATCAACTTCGTGGGCAAGGGGGTGGAGAGAGGAGGTGTAAATATCAACCCGTTACTGCTTGTGACGGAAGGTGTTGGCGAGGGCAAAGTGTTATTCTAAAGGTCTGAGAAGACAGAGGGCCAGCCCTGCCCCTGGGAATTAAAGCTGATCATTTTAGGAATGCACTTGAAGAAAAGCTGTCTGCCAAACAATACATGGATGAACACCCACAGACTCGCCACTGGCTATGGTCAATTGCGTTTGCAGCTTATTTAGAAGTTGGGACTAAGTCCTTCCATTTAATTTGTTAAAACAAAGCCAGGAGGCGTGAATTCTTTGCTGCCATGCCAGCATTCGCAAGAGGGCGATGGACAGACCCGCCCTGGGCCCAAGGGTGTCAGTTTGCAGTGCCCGTTGTAATTATTGGGATGCCACAGCAGGAACAGGGAGGCATTTACTAATGGGGGTGTGTGTGTGTTTGGGAAGCCTGTTAAGAGGTACTGGTTAAGCCAACAGAAAACTAAGACTAATCCTTGGAAATACCAGTTACTGTATTTGCAGGAAGAGAGGCTCTTTACCCTTCCTCTCTGTACTGGAAGGGTTAAAAGCCTCAAGAGCAGCAGTTGTGCCCAGTTAGATGAGAAGCATGTGAGGTTTGCCACTGCCCTTTGTGCCCAGAGCTTGCTCTACTTTCTCCTCTCTCCTGCTTGCTCTGACTATCTGCAGGGTCTCTAGAGAAACTTTCTCTTCGCTTGCAGCCCAGCGAGGCAGACTCAAAAGCTCTTTGCCACAAGGGAATCAAGTGTACAGCGAGTCGGATAAGCAGCTCAAATACCTGGCAGCTAGTGACACATGGGAGCCAGCGGCCCAGCCCCACAATCCTGCAGGACAAAGTAGCAGGGACAATGGCAAGCAGTTGCATTAATGCTCTTCAACATCTATTAGCCCATTTCACAGACAGCCCAAGACATGCTTCAAGGCAGCACTCATTGACAAGGCACTGGTTTGACTGCAGGAGCCTAGCACCAGCAGTGATGAACTAGCAAGAGAGTAGAACGGGAGGGGTCCTGAGAAGGGAACAGCAAAAGCAATTGACACCGAAGGAGTCAATGGTGGAGAGGGGAAGAGTGGCTGGTGGCAATATCAGGGTGCAGCAAAAATAAACTAGCATGGACTTGCAGGAGCCACCGACCCAAGAGTCATGGTGCCATAAAGTCAGATGCTTCCTGCTCATGCAGAGTTCAAACGGTCACCCCTAAAACAGTCCCCTCTATGGCCCAGGACTAACCCGGGTCTCCTCCACTGCAAGTGCACATTCCTATCTCAGGCCCAGTCAGACAACCAGCATGCACATGTCTCAGAAAGGGGACGGTCTACCCTGCTATTAAAGAGTCAGTGTGCCTGTTAATGTAACTGACCAGGCAGATGTCTCTTAAAGGCAGCTGCTCTTCAGACCTTTGCTCTTTCTAGGCATTAGGTTGACGTAGCTATACAGAATACAAGTTCAAATCCCTCTCTGGTTCTGAGCCAAGGTTTCTGCAAGCCCCCTGCTCTACACTCCCTCATGACATTCACCAGGGGATTGTACGACAGCACCTGAGCTACAGCTTTAGCTTCTCCAGAGGAAAGACAAGGGGACACAGATGCTTCTGGCCGCAGTCAATGGGAGCAGACCATGCCTAGCGCCTTGCAGGATCAGATCCTGGTCTTTACAGGGTTCCCCAAAGCGTTCTTGGGCAAGCTCATATGTAAGAGCTCTGCTAAGCAGCTGCATTCTAGCCAGCGGCTCTGTGTCCCCTCAGGAGCACTTCCTAGTCAAACAGGAGACAAGCTCTCACTGCCTCCTTGCTGCAGCATCCTTAGAACACTTTTTGTTCTTGTACTTTTATCCAGCCAGGAAATCTCTGCTCAGAGGCAGCACGTTCGAACAATTTGTTAAAAAGGGCAGACAAAATATTCCCTGTCCTGGAATCCTTCCTCAACCTCTGGATTCCATATTGAGCAACCACCACTCAGGGTCACTTCTGCCACTACACTGAAATCCAGTTGTTCCATCTCCTGGACGTAAAGAGACAGAAAACATTAATCCAAATCCCTACTTCAATATCCTCAGCTTCAAGGATCCTCCCCACCCCACCCCCCCACCCACGCTGCTACTATCTGGCCCGTGAATCTCATTATTCGTGCTAGAAACACATTTTAAACACCTTCATTATTTACCAGTTAACAACTGAAATGCTCCAGCAAGACACTTAACGCCAACTAGAGATTTACATGTAAGTTGCCAGAGCTCCAGCAGAGCTGGGGGAAGGATTTCTAGTGACTTCCATGTGTGCTGTCAAAAGAAAAAACAAGTTCACAGCGATAGCACAGGTACATTAGCATAAGAAGCAGAAAGAGAACGACTAATAGGAAGAAGCTGAACACTCACTTGTGCTGCCTTATCTGCTGTATTGAAAATCTCTTGGCTGGGTCATATTCAAGCATCCCTGAAAAGGAGGGGAAAAAAAAAAGGTCCAGGTGTGATTCACAGACGCTCTCAGCCAATATAGAGGAAGGAAGCACAAAGCCCCACCCCTCCCTTTCCCCCCCCATGGTTTCCAGTCCCCCTGGCCATGGGAGTTGAGTGAGGCCTTCCTCTTTAAATGAGAGCGAGCAGCATGGGATGGAGAGAGGGTCAGGAAAGTCAGTGTTTAACCCCAACTCCACTGCTGTGCGGATCTGAGCAAGGCTGTGCCCCACCTTCAAAGTGGGGCTAACCCTTCCCTCCTTCGCAGTGTGAAGACTGAGGTCAAGTTCTCTCCCCCATCCCCAGCCAGTGAAGGGTTAAGGGTCTCTAATTTCACAAGAGGAGCCAAAGGCTGTGGAGTGGTGTATACACAAGCCCGAGGCTGCATTCTAGGGGCAGATCTCCCTGAAGCCCCTCTAATGAAGGACTCTTGAACAATGCTCTCCCCTGCTCGCCAGACCTCCTGTAGTCTGCTATCACTCATAGGAGATGTGGGCATGGGAAAAGGAGCTGGCCAATACATTCTCTCGCACCCAGACCATCCAGCAGAGAGGGGGATGGATTCCCCTCAGACACAGGTTGCCCCCCCATCCCCAGAGACTCATTTTTTGCAACCTCTGCCCTTCAAACTCTTTAAAAAGAGTCACAGTTCAAGGGGAAGAGAAATAAAAAGTTCACACCACTCCCCGGAAACTGGCCAATGAGGCATTAACCAGTCCAGTGCCCCGCACCTCCATTAGCTGCATGCAAGATACAGGCATTCCCCATGGAAACCACCACTAAGTTACAAATCCTCTGAACACCAACATGCTTGGTGCTGTACATAGATTACAATACAGGGACATGATAGTCTAGGGACAGAAGCCAAGGGAACTATAAATAGGGTTCCAGGCACCATATGGTGGGGATGCAGCTGCTGCGCACGGTGCTTTTTTGGAGTGAGGAATTCCAGGCAGTTCTGTTTTCAAATGAATCCTAACAGTTCAAAGAGCAGAGGGTTAACACCGAGAAACGCTGCAGCAGTAGGGCAGGGAAGAGGGATTTCGAAAGGAGGAGAGGACTGCAGAGGGCAGTGACTTCAGGCATTAAGGAAAGGGTGGAAGAAGGTTCTGAAATGAGAGTGGAAGAAGTGATGGGAGTTAGACAAGCAGAGCAGAAAGGGTAAGAGGAGACTGAAAGTTCTGCTCTGGTCTTCTCTCCAAGGTCAGGACAAAGGGTATAAACTTGATGCAGAAGGCAAGGGAGAGCCAGAGTGGAGGGAAACAGCAGAGAAAGCACTTTTGGCAGTAGACTGTTGGGCTGACTACAGGGGAGTTGGGCAAGCCAGAGAAGAGGCTGCTGTAGTCCAGATAAGAGGTTGCCAGGGCCTAGATTAGAAAATGAGTTTCTGTGGTACAGGTGGACAAAGGGATGGATTTTTGTGACGAGGTACGGAGGACAAGACATAGGACTCAGCAACAGCATGTACATGTGGCATAGAATGAGAGATTTCACTGCCAGGTTAGATAACAGGGAGAATGGTTAGGTTGTCGGCAACAACAGACAAGGGATATTCTGTTGTATCAAGTAAGGGACACAACAATTGCCTTCAGCTGTCACTTGCATGTGAGTTGATTCCCCTACACACACACACACACTTTTTTAAAGAAATAAGATGCGTCCTGTGTGTAGGAATCATTTTTTTGCAAGGCTTAACCCAAGAGAGATTTTTCCAGCAACCAGACCAAAGGTCACCTAGAAGAGGCACTTGAAACCACAGAATGTCCAGCCATGCGATACACACATTTGCACTTGCCTTTAAAGAAGAAAGAGGTGGGTCTGTTCCGAGTCTGAAAGTAATCAATGCCCCAGGAGGCCGCCCCCCCTCCCAAAACACCTACCTCTAGAAACACTGAGAAAGGTTAGCAAAATATGCAATGAAAACTTCATCCACTGCTTCACAGCCAATTAATGAGATTTTAAACAAGGTACACACGGTGGCCAATCCCATTATAGTTTTTGCTAGGCCTGACGGGTCCTCTGAGTGAGAAGGGCACTTTATGCAGAGAGGACAGGTTGGCGGGTGGGCGGGGGAGATCCTAGATTTACTTTCCCCTCAGAAATTGCAAGGTAGCATCGGGTGACCATCGTGCCAGAGCCATGCGGCCATAAAGTTTATTCCAAAAAGATGGGGGGAGATCCCCATAATTAAAAGTGCTCCTATGCGCCACCTCCCCCACATCCCCTCCCCCCCCCCTGAAAAATACAACCATGAATCACAGCTAATGCCATCAGGGTTCAAGGCTCTAGACGGAGCAGAATGAGTATTTTTCATTTGCTCTGCTAAGACAATAACACTGATAAGTAGTAGGCTCCCCTACAGTCAGAGCAGGGCTGAGGGGAGCTATGCGAATCGCTCCCCGGCATGTGGGCATGCACCCCTGGAATGGAGACCTCAGATCAGTTTTGACTGGGCAGGTGTCAGCCTAAGACAGTGTTTCTCAAATGCAGCCACTGTGGTCACATGTGGCCACCAGGGGCTTTTCTTGCAGTGGCAGCCTCCTGGGCTGTGATGTGTGTGTGTTGGGGGGAAAGCAGTGGCCCATCCTGCTCCCTGGTGCTCCTGGATGCACGGCCTTGGTGTTGGCTGCTGGGGCTTCCAGTTGGGCCCTGCCCCGCTCTGGAGACACCTGGGGCACAATGCTGGAGGAGCAGGCAGCTGGTGAGTTCCCCACCTTCCCAGGGGTGGTGGGGCTCAGGCTTTGGGCGTCAGCCCAGGGGTGGCATGGAAGGCAGGCTTTGGGCTCCAGCCCCAGGCTCTGGCCACATGGCTTTGGGTTCTGTCCCCTAGCCGTGGGGCTTCAGGCTCTGGCCCCCCACTGCCTCCCCCGATCCCCCGTCCAGGGCTTAACTGGTCCCCAGACTTGCTAGGGCGGAGTAAGTCTGCTGTGAAAAGTGATACTTGTATGTTTGTTAATATCACTTTTCACAGCAGACTTACTAGCTAGCAAGAAATAAATTACAATGATTTGGACGGATATTTGTGCATATTTATTTGGTTTTCCTAAAGGTAATTAAGTATTTTAAAAAAAAGTGAGAGAGCGGCCACCAGCCAGAGTTCGTGGCCACACTCTGAGGCCACCAAATAGTCTCTCCTGAGAACCCCTGGGTTAAGAGCTGGTATTTTCCGCCAGAAACAACAGGCTGAAGCCACGCCACACCCCGATCCCAAGCGCATTTTGAGGAGAAGGGCTCACCTTGTTCAATTTGGCGATACCTTCAAAGCTCCATTAGCCTATTATTTCTGCCCCTCTCCAGAAGAGTTCCTGGAAATTTAACCAATTCCTTCTTTCGGTGGTACGTGCAAAGAAGTAGGTTTTACTGCCAAAGATGAAAAACCCATTCAGAACCAGTCCAATGGGCTCTTTAGCCTCACTGAGTTAGGTTCATCCCTTGTGTAATGGCACTAAACCACGGAGGAGTTTGGCTCATGCACTTGGGGCACTAGCGTAGTGATTCTCACCCATGCTCTCCCTCTCCAGGCCTAGAGGTCTGACTAGGCTCAGACACAATTAACTTGGCTGTCAAATTAGAGCCAGAGTCTTAATAATGCCTACCCCTCCCTTCTCCACTGGGATATTAGCCATGTTTAAGTTATTAGAGAGACAGGGAGGGTGAGGTAGTATCTATTATCGGACTGACTGCTGTGGGCGACAGAGACGAGCTTTCGAGCTCCACCGCACTCTTCTTCAGGTCTGGGAAACTAGCACTTACTTCGGTATAACTTAAGTTGCTCAGGGGTGTGAAAAAGCCACCCCCTGAGCAACACAAGTTACACCAACTTAAGTGCCGGTGTGGACAGCGCTATGTCAGCGGGGAGGTGGAGTAATTATTCCGATGGGAGAGCTCTGTCCTGTTGGCATAGAGTGTCTGCACTAGCAAGTGATATATCGGCACAGCTACATCGATACAGCTGCACCGCTATCGATTCTAGTGTAGACTAGCCCTCAGAGTGTCACACCTAAACCCCAGGGGGAACAGATTGTATAGCACAAGTAGTTCACCTTGAATGGTCCCTTGAAATAGCTGTTAAGTGGCCCATTAACACCCCTCCAGGCATGGGGGGGAAAGCAGCTGGGGGTGGTGTTGGTGGGTTATAGATTGTTGTAATAAGCCATAAATCCATATCCTGGGGCCGACATCTTTCAGTTGTGTCACTTTCCATGATCATTTTAAAGCTGTCCTGGGGCAGTGCCAGAGAGTCACAGGCTTCCTGTGCCTTAAGAAGCAGTGGCTCAGGAAGTCACCAGGTCACTTGTTTCATCTTATCACTGCTGTTCCAGGCAGCAATGAGGCCCTAGAGAACAGCTCCCCCATGATGCGAAGACAACTCCAACTTCTTAGCTACCATCAAACCTGTTATCAGCTCAATATTGGATACGGACTTGATCAGGGGACTCTCTTGCCAAACCTGAGCTTCTTCGGGTGGGTATTTCCCCTTTCTTCTATAATCAGACATGCATATGTTACAGCCCAGCAGCTTTCTCCCTCCCTATTCACCTTACAGAAGTAGTAATTGGAATAGTGGTTTAAAAAAAACCCACACCTAATTAAATATCCTATCAGTAAGATTATTAGATCACTTCACAGCTGAACTGCCCATGCTGTTTTTTTTTTTTTTTTTAAATGATGATTGGGGTGAAGGCAGATTGTACATGAGGACCAGAGACACTGAAATCTGATAATGGCTGGCTTATTTTTTTAATGCAGTCAGAATAGGGTGACCAGATGTCCCGATTTTATAGGGACAGCCCGATTTTGGGGTCTTTTTCTTATATAGGCTCCTCTTATCCCCCACCCCCTGTCCCGATTTTTCACATTTGCTGTCTGGTCACCCTAAGTCAGAAGGGGATATGGTCAGGTAAGACTCTCTCTATAGTGGAGACTTTTTAAAAAAACAAACATACATCACATTTCAGGAGGGCATTTCTGGAGACCTGTCTGTCATCCATTTCAGCAGAATTTTCTGCAAGCCAAACCATGCAAAACTGCACAGGACAGCACATCAAAGATCCCAGAGACAGTGGGATTGTCTCAAAGCTGCAGTGCTTTTTCAGAGCATCTACGGGTCAGATGGTTTTGCTGGGGTGCTGTGGCTTTTGGAAGTAAGCATCTTCAATTCCAGCCTGCTCAGCTCTGAATAATGCACAAGCATCAACTCAAAGACTGCTTAGAAAATGCTAGTGCTTGCCAAGAGATTTACAGCATTTACTAGATGGAACAGGTACAGGAGAGGATGTGGGCAGGCAAAAGAGGAAGTAAGTGTCTAAAATAGGTTATAAAAAAGGGGAATAATAGCACTCGTTACAAGCAGCTGTGGCACAATACATTGTTCTCAGGCAGGGTGCAGAAATTAAAGGAGCAATGAAGGTAACTTGAGCCAAAAAGTCTTTAGTTAAAGGGAAAGGACTGTATTTTGGGCAATGCTAGAAGAAAATCTAATCAGTGGAAATTAAAACTCATGGATTAATCTGTACTCATATATAGCAGTTGTGTGGCTAAAGCCCAGCACTGGAGAGAGACTCCATAAAGGCAAAACATCATGTACTATTCACCAGTCTCATCATCTAAAAGTGTCTGCCCACAATAACCACACAGATATTCTCTACCATTTACGGTAAAGATTTCCATTTATTTGGGAGGAGAGATGAAACACTAGAGCAGTGAGATTCTTCGGATGGATGCTCAGCTCTCAGACCTCTGCTCCCACAGCATTTCAGATGGGATAAGCGTGCCCATACCCAGGTCATCTCTGATCCTATGCCCAGCACAAAATACAGAACTACAGGTAGCATGAATCCCTTTTCCAGTAATGCCAAGGACAACCAGAGCACATAAGACCTTAAATCCGTCCTGCCTCCTTGCCACTGACAACCACCAATGCACCTTTATATAGTTCTGGACAAGCACAAAGACACAGCAGGATGTGGTTGAGTAACTTCTGACAGCCAGGAGCCTCTTCAGGTACATGTTAATAGGCAAAGGAGGCAACAGCTGTAATTCAGGACTCCTAGGTTCTAGCCAGGAGTGCCACTGACTCAGTGCCACACCCTGGATGAGTCATCGCCCTCATCAATTCCTTCGTCTGTAAAATGGGAACAATAGTATCTATCTCAGAGGTATTGCAAGGGTTAATACACACGCAACTGAGCATTCTGGTTGAAAGGGTGCCCTCTGCAGTACATGCACAAGTATTAACCCATTAATGCTTAAGGGCCCTTCTTGTGAGGGAGCATGAAGAGAAGAGCTCTGCTCCCGCCACCTCCTGGGAACACCTCTAGAATCGCCCCTCCTCAAGCGTGGGCTCCCCTCCTGCACACTGAGACTGCAGAGTCTCTCAAATGACAGACACAGGGATCTAACACAAAATGACACTGGACTAGTTTCTAGACACCAGTATGTCAACCATGGACTCTTATGGCCCACATTTCTGTAGTATTCAAGCACCTCAACCTCTAATGCATTTACCCTCTCACCACCCTTGTTAAGATCATGTCCTTTTTATAGGGGGGGGGGGGGAAACTGAGGCACAAAGAAACTCGCCCAAGATCACACAGGCAGTCAATGGCTGACCTAGGAATTGAACCCACGTCTTCCAAGTGCCAGGCCAGTTCCCTAACCACTGGGCCAACCTTTCTTTGGGGCCTGGCCGTAGAAGCATATTTCAAAAGAGGATTTGGCACACAGGAGATTTTTAAAACCTCATTTTCCTTGCCCAGAAATGAATCTGATTGGGACACACAAGTTATGCAATGGTGATGTCAGAGCTTAAGGTCACTTGGGGAGGCTTCTACCTTGACGAGCTACCCCCCACGGACAATGAGGGCCTAGCTGCTCTCTAATTTCCATCAGTGAAAGTACGACAGATTCATTCCCCTCTTGAAAAGCAGCATCCCAACTAACCTGTACTAAAATACTACAGTACTGCTCTTGCTAGGAGTTCGAAACAGGCCAGTGAAGGGGCTAGAAGCCCCCAAAACTCTTGGCCTTCAGCAGTCTTGCTTCCTCTCTGGAAAGATAAAGGCTGGTAAAGACAAGCTCACGGGGTGAGGGGAAAAAACCACCCAACAGCTTGAGCAGCTGCAAAAAAAAGTAGTCAACAGAAAAACAAAAGCTTTAAAAAGCAGCTTCTTGTATCTGCTTCCCAACCAAGCTGGCACCCCGCTCAATGCAGCACTTCCAGCCAGAGAGGAAACAAACACTTTGCAACATACTGTAGCCTTCTTTCCGCCGAAAGCGGGATGAGTGCTCGTGGCTCTGCTATGTACTAGAAGAGTCCTCTTGAGGCAATGGAAGAGGGAGTGCGCCAAGCTATGGGGATCTGTGCTGTTCGTTCCAAAATCTATCAGACACGCACTGGCAAGCCTGCAAACAGAGCACAGCTGCGGAAGATGCAGGAGCATAGCAGGAAACGGGGATGTACTGCATAGAAAAATAAGGGCCCGTGGCAAAAATCCTCTGCCTTTGTCACCAGTGCTCCCCACGAGGGGATGTGGCAATGCTGAACGCTTGGATCCCTGCAAGCTGGGTTATACTTCATGCCTTACTACTGCAGTTTGTGATGCCCACGGTATCGCCACAGCAAAAGTGGGAAGGGACACCACAGAGTTAAATCACCTCAGATCGATTTGGTACATTGATCCCTATGGAAAGGGAAGGGGCTCAGACTAACTCAAAAGCAACGTTGAGAGGCTCTAGCCAGCTCTGAAGCGAGCCTATTGCTGCAGGGAGTAAGCATGTGGAGTGGGAGGGGTGGAAGAAAATTGAAGAGGTCCCCAGGACTTCATCAAGGGGACAGAGGAAGAATGCTTGGTGCAGACAGGCAGGGCTATCTCCTGCACAGAAAGCTTATCTGCTTTAGCAGTTGCCCATTAGGTAGGGTGCAGTTGCCAGTAACTGAAAACAGAAGGCAGCAGGAGAGACATCAGCTAGGACAAAGGGAGCAAAGAAAATAGGCTGCCAACCTAAAACAAATCTTTTGAGGTCATGGGACCTCAGGGATGAAGATGCCTTTGCTGTTTAAAAGTAGCATAAAGAAAGGCAGGAGATCTCCAAGAGCAATGACAGAACAGATCATTAAAAGAAAAAGGCAACTAAGCTAGGACAAAGGTTTAGCAGTTATTCAAGCCATATGCTTCAGAGCACAAGCGATTTGCACCTGGACTCAGGAAGAAAATGCCACACCCATCACACTGGAGTTCAATACCAAGGGCACTAGAGAGGCTTATTGCCAACCTCAGAAGCATCCAGCAGTTATTTGAGATCCAACTGATATCAGACCAGACACCAGTCTAGACGGGCCAGTGGGTTTGCTCCAGTTGGTCAATTTTCATGCTCCTATGAGGGGGGCTGCTTTTCTGAGTTAGCATTTGCCGACCAAAATGCCACATACAGATCTGGACATCACTCGGCAGCACATGTGAACATGACACGAGACATGCGTCAGTCACTAGCTCCAAGCCTTAGACAGTCGCCACATTAGTCTCAGCAGCATAGCCAAGATGCCAGCTGCGCTGAGAGCAATCTCTAGCTATGCCTTACATAACTGTTTCTGAAGCTATTGCAGCTGATTAATGCTTTGCAAAATACAGGGAAATAAAACTTATTTCACAATCAGTATGGAGCCAGAGAAGTTAAAATCGTCTCCAGATTACTTGGATGGTGGGGGTCAGCAACATCCTAGAAAGGAAGATAAATAGGGGCTGTTCGAAACAACGGGGAAAATCATCTCCTCAAAATGCATTAAAAACTACAACCTGTACAGATAGCACCACCTACTGCACTACTACGGAAATGCAGCTGAGAACAGCATGCTTAGGTCGCTACAAATTTCAACAAGATTATTTGGGAGTTTGGAACTAGAACTTTCAGGCCCCGTGAAAGGTGAATGCTCCATCATGTAAGAGATTCACGTTTGTTTTGTAGTTGTCTCTTGCAGCAGACGATCTATCCACATCACAGACACAACCAAGTCTGGGAACCTGGTTACAACACAGTGGGACCCCCATGACATGGTTACAATTTGTAGCATTGATGACCACAATTAGAAAGTGCTTCAGAAGGCAGTTAAGGGTCCATCTAACTACAAATTGCAACTGTGTTGGAACCAGGTCAGAGGAGAACAGTGTTGTAACCCAGTCCTCCGGCTCTGCTGTATTTGTAGCGTGGGCAGGCTTGCAGTGCTCAACAACTAACCCATCCATGCTTTCCTTCTAGGCTACGTCTGGGGCTTGCGCCAGAGGAGCGCAGGTGTCCAAGCGTGATCAGAGTCGTGTCTGGGGTTTGAACACTGTTATTCTGCGTCGTTCCCATCACTGACTACTATCAGTGTCTTTTGTACGGTAAGACAGAAGAGACGACAACAAGCCCATCCTATGGAGTGAGCGGTGTCCTGAGACGCTGCTCATTGTATCGTGGAAGTACCCAGAGCCAGACCAGCACTAGGCACAGGCCACGCTGCTCCTAAGCAGACACCACTGATTCATCTGCTATATTAACATGTAACTGCTCTCCATGCTGGCATCCTATTTTATGCAGGAGCAAAAATATCAATGATCATCCCAACCCTCAAAAGAAGAGGTTACACTCACCTTGTGCAGTAACTGTGTTTCTTCAAAATATGTCCCCCCATGGGTACCCCATTTCAGGTGCACATCTGCCCTTGATCAGAGATTTTCCTCTTAGCAGCGCCTGTTGGGCCTGCGCGTGCGCTCTATACAACCTTGTGAACACGCCAAGGGGCTACTGAACTGCATGGGCACACCGCCCTCAGTTCCTTCTCTAGTCAAACGTCCAACAAAGAACAGTCCAAAGCAGAGGGGATGGAGGGTAGGTAGTGGAGCACCTATAGGGGGACACATCTCAAAGAGCCACAGTAACTGACCTGTTCTACGAGTCCCTATGGGTGCTCCACTTCAAGTGACTCCCAAGCACTATCCCCCACCGGGAGGAGGAAGCTTTGGAATGGAGTCTAAGACTGAAGACAGTACAGCAGCACCAAGTGCTGCATCAGATCTGATGGCATGGACTGAGGCAGAGTGCTTAGGAAAAGTATATGCTGAGGCCCACATAGTATCTCTGCATATCTCAGACACTGGAATGTTCTTGACTAGAGCTGTGGCAGCTGCCTGTGATCCGGTAGAAAGCTATTATCCTTTTGGGGGAGCGGAGCACCAGCTGCATCATAGCAAGCGACGACACACCCAGAGCTCCAACTCGGAAGTCTCCGAGTAGAGATCGTGGACCACGGGGATCTCTCTGCGATGGAGCCAAACAGTCTAGTCAATTTCCAAAATTGCTCGGTCCTATCTACAGAAAAGGCCAATGACCGTGATACATCTAATGTACGAAAGGAGGTCTCATGCTGAGATTGATGCGGTTTGGAGATAGATACCGGTAGATGAATGGGCTGGTTAAGATGAAAATCCGACAGCACTTTAGCTAAGAATTTTGGCTGAGGCTGTAAGGAGACCTTGTCCTTGAAAAATACAGTGAATGGGGGTGCCATCCAGACACCGATCTCCCCAAACCTGCAAGCCAACGTGATAGGTATTTGAAAGGACGTCTTCACAGATAAATGAAGGAAGGAGCAAGTTGCTATAGCAGGGGTGGCCAACCTGAGCTGGAGAAGGAGCCAGAATTTACCAATGTACATTGCCAAAGAGCCACAGTAACACGTCAGCAGCCCCCCAATCAGCTCCCCCTCTGCTCCCAGCACCTCCCACCCACCAGCAGCCCCGCCAATCAGTGCCTCCCCTTCTCTCCCCATCAGCTGTTTCCTGGTGTGCAGGAGGCTCTGGGTAGGAGGGGGGAGGAGCGAGGGCACTGCAGGCTCAGAGGAGGGGGCGGGAAGGGGTGGAGGGGGGGCAGGGCCTGTGGCAGAGCCAGGGGTTGAGCAGTGAGCACCCCCCGGCCCATTGGAAAGTTGGCGTCTGTAGCTCCAGCCCCGGAGTCGGTGCCTATACAAGGAGCCGCATATTAACTTCTGAAGAGCCGCCTGTGGCTCCGGAGCCACAGGTTGGCCACCCCTGTGCTATAGGTTCAAATGGAGGTCCCAGGAGTGGAGGTTCCCTAAACCCTTAATAAGTCTAGAGGACATAGAATGAGCAAATATTGAAAACCCTTCTAGTGGGGGATGAAGTGCTAGTATCACAGCCAGATTAATCTTAATAGAGCTAATGAATACCTGTTGCATTTGAAGAAGACATGGTAATTCAAGGTGGCGGAAAGTGAAGAGCTCTACATAGCCTTGGTGTGTGGCACTAGTTTGCACAGAGCGCATGTGAGGGCCGAACAGACACTGCTAACCGAAAATCTCCAAAGGCTCAAGAGGCGCATGCGCACCTGATGTGGGGCACCCATAGGGGCACTACTCGAAGAAGAACATTCTTGCATCAAATGGTTGGAGCAGTGAGACTAGGACTCCTGAGTTCTGCTCCTACTTCTTCCACTGTTGCTTTGCCTCAGCTTCCCCACCATTACTCCTGTTTCCTGAAGGGGAAACAGGCCCAGAGAGGCAAAGGGACTTGCTCACATTCACACAGCTAGTCAGTGGCAGAAGTGAGAAGATTAAAAAGCTTTGCACAAAGCAGAGATACTCCTCACAACAGAAGGTCAAAGTATTAATCTCAGAATTTATTTTGCATAGAAGCAGTGCTTTAAGAGCAGGAATACCTCACAAGTCAGTGGATTTGAAGCCTGCACACACGACTACTGTTTAAAGATAAAAAGTAGAGTTGATTCCCACTGTTACTTTATTTGTTCTACAGTAGTGCCAAGAACCCCCAAATGAGATCAGGGCCCCATTGTGCAAGATGCTGGACACACCATAAGAGACTATCTGTGTCCCACAAAGCTTACTGTCTAAACAGACGACAAAAGGTGGGAGGGGAAACAGAAGCTCACAGAAGGCAAATGACTTGCTCAAGGTCAACCAGCAGGTCAGTGTCAGAGCTGGGAATGGAACCCTGGTCTCCTACACCCCAGTCAAGTCTCCTATACACTGAACAATGCTACCTCCCCCTGGTCTCTATCACGGGAAGCTCAGCTGATGACTATACTGCTCAAAGTTCTTCCAAAAAGCTGAGCTGCAAAAGGAAGAGCAGACTCGCTCTTCAGGCCTGTACGCTGAGCTTTAAGTGCACCAAGCAGACCCTCGAGGAGTCTCCCTCTGTCAGGAGCACAGCAGGATTCAGCTCCTTAGAATTAGTGCACTTAATACCAATTGAAGCATTTCATACGGCAAGCCACAAAAGACAGTATCATTAACACCCTGTCTCAGGCTCCAAGGGAGGGAGTTCAGAGCAGACGCTGAAAAGAAAGCGAAAGCAGACGCGGTGTCCTCAACGGGCACCATTATGCTTATGTCTTGCTTTATAAGGCTTGGGCAAGGATCTTAACTGAATAAGCTTGCTTCAGAGAGACAAGCATTAAAGCACTGATGTGGGTTTGCCCTCAAGGTTTTAAAATCTCTCTAAAGCATATGAAATTGGAGTCATAGTATATGACTTGTTGCTATAAAGGAGATGCTTGCAGCTCATTTCATGGGATTAGTCTATAGCAGGGGTAGGCAACCTATGGCACGTGTGCCGAAGGCGGCACGCGAGCTGATTTTCAGTGGCACTCACACTGCCCGGGTCCTGGCCACCACTCCGGAGGGCTCTGCATTTTAAGAAGCTTCATTTAAAATTAAATTAAAACATTTTAAAAACCTTATTTACCTTACATACAACAATAGTTCAGTTATATATTACAGACTTACAGAAAGAGACCTTCTAAAAACGTTAAAATGTATTACTGGCACGCGAAACCTTAAATTAGAGTGAATAAATGAAGACTCAGCACACCACTTCTGAAAGGTTGCTGACCCCTGGTCTATAGCACCGCAGAACATTCAAAACCTTCTCTTAAACTCAAAGGGGCAAAGGCTGATAGACTTCTCTACATTCATAGAATGCTTTGGAGTAGGGCACTTCTCCATCGGTACTATGTCTGCTGGGTATTTGTTGCAGCCACAGTTTTACCCCTTTTCCTTGAGGTCATTTTAAAGAGACGCTCACCTTTAAGTAGGTCTGAGAGCGGAGGACCACAATCCTCTGGAATCGTGTAGTCCCCTTTCCCGATGTTTTCAAATAACTTATAGATATTATCCCCCTCAAAGGGATAAAGACCCGTTGTAATGTTGTATCTGTAAATGCAGAAAGAACAGCGTGAGGACGAATATACCGAACACAAGTTCTAGTTCTTCAACAAGCAGATAAGTCAGGAAAACAAGAGAAGCTGGATGACAGATGCTGACCCGAATGCATTCCCAACTCCTCTCGACACAGCTTTCTTTCTGTAGTTTCACACACATGCATGTGAACCAGAAACGTACCAAGCTATTTTTCCTACAAGCTGGGAAGGAAAAGACTTTTTTAAGCAAATACTTGTGGGGTGCTCAGATACTGCAACAACAGGAGCCCCAAACACACCTGGACAGACAGGGATTGAGAAATGGCTGGTATGGAACTACAAGCAGAGAGACTGGCTCAATTTCTCCAGCACTCTGGGCATTTGCTTCTGGATCTACCCACCATTCAAAAGGGAGTGGTAGCCCCAAATGCTCACACAGCACCCCCAACTGCAAGTCCCAGAACAACATTGTGTCCAAAGCAAATCACCCAGGGTTCCTGCGCAGGTACTTACAACGTGACCCCTGCTGACCAGATGTCCACTTTAAAGCCTGAAAAGGTATCAAGGCCATTGGCAATTTCTGGCGGCTGGAATGCTGGCGACCCTTGGCTCGTTCTGCACGTATCGTCCTCTGCAAATGGATGCAATGCCTGTGGCAAGAGACAGACATTTTAGTGACACTCACGCTACTATCACAAACTCTTCAGAGATCAAGGATTATATCCACGATAAAACTCTTGTGAGACTCCAGGCGAGTCTTTGTCCATCTTGTGCATCTAACTACAATATACCACAAATAGTGTTATATATTACAAGCAGAGCTGGTAGGGGCACCTATAGTTAAGATAGGCTAACACTTCCTAGTCTAAAGAGCCCATTTTCAGTTGCTTATAACCTTGCCCAACTAACCATTTGGAACAACGTTTTCTATGCTGTGTGTTTTTCCCAGTCTGATTTTTTAAGTTTCAGGTAAAACAGTTCAACCATTTCAGAGAATGAGATTGTTTTGCTCATGTTAAAAATGTTCTTACAGCTCTTTTGTTGAGAAACTCTAGTATCTAGATTCTTGGATGTGCCTTTTGCTGTCCCTGTGAAAAGTCATCTAAACTCAAGCCAATTATCAGACTCTGAAAATCCCAGTTTTCACCTGGTCTAATGTGGAAAAAGTAGTATGCAATCATGTAATGAAAGTCTATTGTAAATATAGGTGAACTAATAATGGAGTTGAACTAAAGTGGCACAGGTAACACAAGGAGTTGAACTAAAGTGGCACAGGTAACCTCAATTCTGGAATTTCCTAACTTTTGAGTGCTTGACTTTTGCAACCATAAAGTTCTTTTGATGTACCTTTTTTGGACACACACACGCTCGTGTCCCTCCAAGTCTACAGTGTGTATGTCTACAGCTGGTACGCTACAGAGGGAGACGGGATGGGGTTCACAAGCCACTCTCACATACCTCTGCCACTCCTAAATCGGATATTTTTAGTGTCCCATTGGTTGTTAGCAAGAGGTTCCCCGGTTTTATATCCTTGTGGACAATCCCTTGGCTGTGCAAGTATTCTAAGCCATCTATGAGCTGGCAAAAGTACCTAGAAAAAGTCAGAGGGGGAAAAAAAGATACTGTAAGTGATTCAAGTGACTGAAGCTCCATATGCGCTATTGCCAATATGCATAGTGCGGAAGAAGAGCAGTGCTCCAGGACCACATAGGTTGAGGCAGCTCAGCAGGTGTTTAAACACACACAGTTCCACCTGGTGCGAGCCGTGCTGGACTCCTACCTTCCTTACAATCACTCTTAGCAAATAGCGCCCTGTAGACATTACAGGTTGCACCTCATGGGGTCTCAAAGTGAGACACAGAATTGCGTTCCTTGCCCTTTCATGCAGTGGGTTATCCAAAGCAGGGCACATAAGTAGTTGTTCTTTGATTTGACATCCACAGATGTCAACTCTTTTTAAAGTATATAAAGTGACAGAGCCTATTCACCTTTGCTGCTGGGGTGCACTGGGGAAAATGCACATCCAACCTCCGCAAGAACTCTGACCGGTAAGTGCTGCACCGAGGCAGCCCACTTCTGCATCTAAGCACAAACCTGAGGTGGCTTCTCTCAACACATCACTAATTTGTTTAAAGTCAAGGTACGGGGCAGAATTACTCACTGGAAGCTACAAGGTTTGGCAGAAGCAGAACGAGAAAGAAAGGGAAGTATAGGATTGACTGTTAGGAGAGTTTAGGGCAACTGAATTGCGCCTCATTTCAACCCCTACTTCGCCCCATAGCTAACGGTGCAGCAGCACCAAGCAAGCTGCAGACAAGCACTAAATACCCATTAAGTATTAAGGTTTCCTCAGCTGTGAGCTTCAAGGGAGCATGGAGTCTTAGGCCTGGTCTACACTAGGGGGGGAAAATCGATCTAAGATACGCAACTTCAGCTACGAGAATAGCGTAGCCGAAGTCAACGTATCTAAGATCGACTTAGAATCACTTACTTCGCGTCCTCGCGGCACGGGATCGACAGCCGCCGCTCCCCCATCGACTCCGCTTCCGCCTCTCGCCGTGGTGGAGTTCCGGAGTCGACGGCAGAGCGATCGGGGATCGATTTATCCGTGTCTACACTAGACGCGATAAATCAATCCCCGATAGATCGATTGCTACCCGCCGATCCGGCGGGTAGTGTAGACATACCCTTAGTGTGCCTTTACCAAAATACACAAAACAGCAGATCAGACTGCGTACTGGACAGATTAAGCATCAGCAAAGATCAGTAATTTCTTCTCTGGTATTTAACTCTATATCTCCCTTCTCAGTTCAGAAGACGTCAGTCTCATTAGTAAAATGCCCCAATTTCCCTCATCCTTGGCTGAATGGCTCCAAAGGTCTTTCCTTTTTGCTTACCATACTTGCCAGAGCAGCCTGAGAAGAAAGGATTTCGCTTAAGTTCCAAATGCCCCACTCAGGTTGTGCAGGGCAGGATATTAGGAGTGTCACTGCTGCTGCTCTCCATTTTCTGTCATACTCCCGTAACATGCCCCCCCAATAAAACAAAATCACCATGAAACAGCAGGAGGATACATTTTACCTGCTGCAAAATCTGGATCTAACTTATCAGCAAGTTTCATGTTTAGTTCTGTGCCAATTGATTAGCGATGGGACTTTTATTTCCCTTCTCCAAACTGGAATCTCATTTTCAGAGGAAAACTTGATCACACCAGAACGTGTTCTGAAGGAATTGACCTCTGTCAGGGCACCGAGATGCAACAGGGACTTCCACTAGGTGCGGCTCGACAGCACCCAGCACGGCCTCAACCGTCTCTTTGTAGCTCCTAAGGCGCACGCTAGGCAGAGCTTCAGAAAAGGGATTAAGGAGGCAGCTCAGGCTGCTAAAGCACCAAAACAAAACAAAAAACCCACAATCGAAAAAAAGCTTTTGCTTCCCAGAACCTCCCCCTTCCACCCCACCCTTCAGTTTTTAATTTTCTCCATGGATGGTACCTGATGTACTCTTTGCTCATAACAAGTTTTGCTTTAAAGTGCAGCCAGCAGCCTAAGTGACAGAACAGAAGAATATCCACTTGAATTCAAGAGCCACAGCCAGGGTGGGAGAGATTGATGGACACACCGTGGGTTAAGAACTGAAGCTGCACTTACCCGTGAGCCTGAAAGACTGGAAACCTTTTTTCTGGGACACTGTCAAGCATCTCCTGCATCCCACACACACAATATTCCATCACCATATACGTGAAGGCAGAGTTAAGGAAGCACCGAGCTTAAATGCTCACCCAGGCAAGCACTGTGTTACGACCACAGTTCCGATTCTGTGCTACCGGAGAGCAGCAGTACAGGCGGTACCCTTGCATGGTACGTGCACAGTTCATTGTGCCACAAAGCCCACATTTTGTTGGGTCCTCCCATTCTGCCTTTATTAGGACAGCATTTAAAAGGATGCCAGGGTCCAATTTTGAAGCTGGGGAAAGTATTTCCTCCTTTTGCTGCTTGCCTGTTTAAAGGGAAGGCTCATGGTGGAGGCGGCTCCATGCAGCAGTAACGTTCCTTAGTTAGGTCTTGAGGCATTCCCAAAGGAATGGCCTCTCCTGCATTTCCCTCGTCCTTTCCCTCCAGTTCTGATCCTAGATTTTTGCCTCTCTCTTTTGAGACCAGCACTTTTGATGGGGCCCCATGATTCCTAGAGCACCTTTGGCCATGCTGAAAGATAGCTGGGCTCAGATTAAGAGACACAGAATTTGGGGGGGTGGCATTGTTTTAGGAAGAAACCAAGCATCTTTGCTTTCACCTTATGGCTTTTGTCCAAACCCAATAGAGACAGGGATATCAGAAACGGGGCTGAGGAATTTTTTCCAGCGTCAAGGTCTGGGTTTCCATGGGATGATCTTTCCTTTCATTTGCCCCACTGCTCCTTTGATCTCCAGGTCCGGGCACTCACAGGCCAGGGCTGGGGGAGATAAGGCTAATACGTGCCAGGGTTCCTCTTCAGCAATTTCTGCCCAGAATGGCAAATCCCAGGGAATCAATGAGAATTGTGGTTAGCTAGTAAGAGGGAGAGGGGAGTGGAGCTGCCATGGGAGAACCAGTCTCCGCCACCTAGTACCCCACAAATACCCAAGGCCTGATGGACAGGAACGGCTAGTAGGAAGTCCTCAGAGAAAAGCAACGGTCCAGGCCCCTTTCAACGGGGCATAAAAGTTTGGGGCTGTTGGGTGCTAAATGAAATAAGGCTGGGGATGGCCTTAGAGAGGAATTGCCCATACACCACTGCTTCACATGCTCCCCACCGTACGGGGAAAAGGGCACTAGCCAGCTAGCTCAGCTTTCCCCGGCCCAGGAAAGGGGGACCTTGGCTGTCTATTCTTGTGCTGGGCAGATCTCACTCTCGAGCACGAGCTGCAGGACATGCATGTTCTCTCTACCAGCCTACTAGCCATGCTAGGGTCAAGCAGGACACGTGCCGCTGCAGCGCTCAGGAGGAAAAAAGCCAAGAATCAAGTGGCTCAGCCCCAAAAGCCAGCCAACAGTGTCACAGATTCAGGCTAATTAAAGCCCAAAATACACTAGAAATTTCACATTGTAGGTGTTGGTTTAGAAAAGTTTTTGAACCAAAGACCAGGGTGCTCTGCAGTGAAGAGGTCTGTCCACCCTGTCTGCAGCTGCAGAGGCAGAACAAAATTGGCAGGTCTTCACCTGAAGGGATGTATCCCTAAAGCAGTGAATGACAGGTCTAAAAATCTGCCAGCAGGCTGAAGTCCCAATGCAAACACTGTGGACTTCACTATGCTGAAGAAGTTAGAGATCCCAGGACACCTTTCACAGGTCTAGGAGTGGTTATTCCCAATGCCCTGGACAATATTCCCTCTTGAAATAGCAGTGTATAAAAATCAGCTATGCAACGAAGCGTGGTATTCTTCATTTCCTGTCCCAAATTTACAGGGTGTTGCCGTGTGCTGTTTAAAAGCGGCAGCTTATTACCACAGAGGTAGTAGCATTTCCGGGGTGGGAGAAAGCTGCTTTGGGAGCCTCTATATACGAAAATATCAGGCGTTATAAGTGTCTTTTGCCACACAGACTTTGACATTTGATCCTCTCTCCAGCACTAGCTTTGCATTTGTGAGTTACCTAGAAGATAAACAACTGAAGCAATTGGCTGCCAAAAGCAACAGTCACCTTTTCTTTTCTCCTCCCACTGGACTCTCAGAGACAAACAGAAAACCCTATAGGTGCTTGCATTAAACCCACAGGTAGCCTGAGACATCGGGTGGCTATGCAAGGGCATAGCAGATTTGAGATGCAGACAAGGAAGCAACGTAACTCTGGGAACAGGGGCTCTAGGAGTGCAGAGCATTAGTTTCACCATTTTAATCACTCCTGGCAGATGTTTTTTGGCCTAGCCACAGATGCCATGACAATTGTTCTGGGGCTACTGACGGCCACAGGAGAGACTGCTTGTTTTAAATGGGATCCTTATGAAGAAGTTGCACTTCTGTAGCGCTTTCCATCCTAGGATCTCAAAGCACTTTGCAAGCCTGTGAAATCAGCAATACTGCATCTCTCATTCAGGGCTTTTTTTCCAGAGAGGGAAACTGCGGTAAAGAAGAGGTGACTGACCCTCACAGCAAATCAGTGGCAGAAGTGGGAATAGAAACCAGATCTCTCAGATCTCTTGCATCCGAAGAAGTGGGTATTCACCCACGAAAGCTCATGCTGCAAAACCTCTGTTAGTCTATAAGGTGCCACAGTATTCTTTGCTGCTTTTACAGATCTCTCAAGTTTTACTCTCTTGTTCTAACCACTGAGGAAGCAACCTGGCTGGTTGCATCAAAGAAGGGAATAAGTGGGAAGACAGCAACTTTCCCACCTTCAAAGGAGCAATGCTAAAGCTAGCTCTCACTTCATGGGAGTCTCCCAGAGTGAACTCCAGCTATTGTTCCTTTCTAGAAAGGACAATCTACTTCCAGTTTAACTAGCTGCCAGACTGTACCTTCTTTTCATCCCTCCCCCCTTACCTGGAGCTGATCCTTCTCTGGCTGACTAACTAGATTAGAACCCAGACATCATTCAGGCTGGAAGGTTTTACTGAGTATATCTATTACAGGCAACCATGAAAAGGCTGAAGCTCTCATTTCTTCCACTCAGTAGGGCTCTCCTCCCACACACAGTTGCATTTATTGATAATAGAAGCCATCAGGAGAGGGTGCCAGCCAGGAGTTTGCTTATTAAATTGGGTTTATTTTCTGCTTGAATGAGGCTCTCCATTCATCTCCAGCGCTGCCCTCCCATCAAACAGCAGATCTGCTCAATGGCCTGTTAAATGCCAAAGTCTTTTTTTAATCCATTCATCATAGCTTTCCTGGTACCAAAAATCAATGAAGCCTGTGACCAGCCAAGCAACTTGTTAAACGGTGCATTGCCAAGCTTAAGCATGGCTAAAGTGTACATTTCACTTCTACCACCTTCGTGACCTCAAAGGTGGGTGACACTGGCAAAGCCATGGTGGAGCACAGGTTCAAAATAGGTCTCTGCTGCTCTTCTGGAAACTCACTTTTCAATGGTGAAAGCTTTCGCTTCAAGAGACAATGATGGTCTTTTATAATGGGGGGGGGAGGTGAGGGAGGGAGGAAGGAGGGAAGAGACACCAAGAGTTGCTCAAATTCTAAACTAAAAAATATATATGTATGATTCTGATGGATAATGTTTGTAGGCATCACATCTAACTTAAATCATTCCCCTCCCTTCAATCCAGTTCCCCAAAACCTCCAAATCCATGATGAGGCTTTGTTCACATGAGCTGAACCACCACCACGTTCAGACAGTTTGTGCTAGAACAACAATTTCCTTGACCTGAGAGATTCCCCCATCTGACTGCAGTCAGAGAGCCATGCTAGAACCCTGCTAGCAACAGCCATGGACAAAATGTGACTATGACCTGGTCTACACTTAAAATTAGATCAGCCTAGCTAGGTCGCTCAGGACTGTGAAAAATTTTGCTCTCTGACCACGTGAGTTAGGTCAACCAAACCCCCTGATGTAGACACAGCTAGGTCAATAAAAGAATTCTTCCACTGACCTAGCTACTGTCTCTTGGAGATGTGGATTAACTACATTGACAGAAAAAACCCTCCCACCAGAGGTTAGCACTATACCCCCATCCATGGCTGACCTTGCTTAGCTTATGTCCCAGTAAAATAAAAGTGCTCTCTCTCCACTGTGTTTTCACAGTGGGATAGCTAACCCATGTTAGTTATCCCGTGATAAACACATGCCTGTCAGTGGAGACATAACTTCTAACAGTTTCTCCTCCCTTCGTGTTCACACCTCAACTGCTAGAAGAGGGCCTCACCCCCCACCCCCGATTGAACTAACCTCGTTATCTCCAGACTGATTCTTGCCTGCATATTTATACCTGCCTCTGGAAATTTCCATTACATGCGTCTGACGAAGTGGGCATTCACCCACGAAAGCTTATGCTCCAATACCTCTGTTAGTCTTGATGGTGCCACAGGACTCTTTGTTGCTTTCTCCAGTGTAAAGACCCTTCCTGCAACATGAAACTTTGCCCAATGGCTGCCCTTGCTTAGTCTCTCAATGTAGCTGTCTACACATGGAGAGTAGAGTAAGCAGGCATGGGAATAAACTCAGAAGCCTCACAGGAATTTAGAAATGGGAGAAAAGCAAATCCAGTGGACTGAACAAAAATAAGGCAGTTGGAGCTTGGAAATTAAACAGTCAAGTCCAGTGTTACCCAAGAGCATAGTGCTGGTGGAGAGAGGTTTTCAAAGATTATTAGGGTACAGAGAAGGAGGAAAGCAAAGGGGGAAAAAATCACCCTCTCTAGCTTTGCTTATTGACACAGGCATTTCTGAATGACAGTTATGAGCTGTCAACACCTTTTACAAACACACGAGGTCTCCCTTGGGTTCTTTTTCCCTTCTCATTCGGAATTTCAGCTTCTTATTAAATTAAATGGCAGCTTTCTATGGACAGTAATTGAATTATCCAATAGTATTTTGATCTCTTTGGTCAATTAAGGGCAAAAGTTGTGATGCAGTTTTTAATACTAATGACTTGGTTGCAAAGGCTTCGATCTAATTAAGTGCAGGATTAAATTAGCTTGCCACTGATGTACTGTAAAGGGAGCACTCCATATGTAGAAGCCATTGTTGAAAATAAAAGCAACCATTTAACATGGACGACAACAATGGTTCAACTCAGTAAGGTCAAATTGGTTTAAGCCAAAAGGCACTTTGTTGGAGTGTAGCAGCCTCATTAGGAACTGTCTGGCTGCTCACTTTGTTTTGGTCTCCTTTTCAAAGTAAAAGAACAGTGTATTTAATTAATTAGTTAATGTTTGTGCAGTGCTTTGAGGATGCAGCAGGCCATGGAAGTGTCAAATATTACTTGATGTCTTGCTGTTTCTCTTCAGAAATCACAACCCAAGGCTCGGTTTCAAAACCAGAATGGTTTGGTCTTGAAAAGTCAGGTTGCAAATTCCATGGGAGTGGTACGCTTCCCATCTCTCATGTCTATCATCAGGTTTAGTCTGTTTAAAGCCATGTCTACACTGCGCACCTTACAGCGGCACAGCTGTGCGGCTCCAGCTGCGCCACTGTAAGGTACGCAGCGTAGCTGCTCTTTGTCGGCGAGAGCTGTCCTGCCGACAAAATAAAACCATCTCCAATGAGAAGCAGTAGCTTTGTTGGCGGGAGAGTGCCTCCCGCTGACAAAGCGATTTCCACACTGGTGCTTTTTGCCAGTAAAACTTTTGTTGGTCGGGGTGTTTTTTTCACACTCCTGACCGACAAAAGTGCAGTGCAGACATAGCCTAAAGCAGCGTCAAGGGACGTTCAAGGGATCTGCAAAAAAATACAAGGCAGTTTTAATCAGTCTGGGAGCTAGTTCTGACCTGTTAAGAACAAGCAGCAACAAACTGCCTCTAGAGAAGGACTCCAGAATTCAGTAGTACACACTCCTGCACAAGGAAGATAGAAGTGTTGGCATGCATCTGTACTCTAGAGAATGACTGGATGGTTTTAAAAAAGGAAAGAACACCACACCTGAGGCCATAAGGGAACAGCATTACAAAAAGGAATTACTCCATTTTGCTGCACACACAGTGAGGGATCGGTTTTCAAAGAGGAAGGCACTGTTAGCTAGTAGTAAGGGCAGGAGGTTGGGAACTAGGACATCTAGGTTCTATTTCCAGCTCTGATTTACTGTGTGACCGTCAACAAGTTCCAGTCTTTGTGCCCCATCTGTAGACAATACTTCTACTTGACAGGAAACGTGGAGAACTTGAGGAAATGTGATTGGATGGAAAGTGCTACCGAGATGCAGAATGTTTGTTAACACTAGTGAATAATTTCAAGCCCAGGAAATACTCAAATGGGTGTTAACCAACTAAAGCAGAATCCTTTAGACACACAGAACATCAAAGCTATGAGGATTTAGAACTGTCACAATCTAAGTAACAAGCATTAAAACCTTCATATCAACACCTGAGTGAAAAATCAAAAGGATATATTTTCTGCTTCTCTTCGTTATATAACACGTCTACCAGCTGGATGACATTTTTGTGTCGTAATCGTCGCAGGAGCTGAATTTCCCTGGAGGAAGAAAGAAAAAAAATAAGTATTTCCCTACTACTGAGTGAAAATGATATTTTTCTAGAGTTGCTTGAATTGTAAAGTAGTTTTAGACCATGCTAATCCCAGCTGCTTCATCCAAGATTAGCGATAAATTCTGTTTGACAGAGCTTTGAGCTTGTTTTTTGGGTTTGTTAACCCAGGGTTAGAACTTAAAATGTGAATCAAAGGCAGGCGTCCTTTTCAGTTACTGCTGCCTGGCCACTCAGTACTGCTGGTACGGGCATTCTAGTTCACCAGTGCACAAAAGCAGAACTATTCCCAAGGAACAACTGTGGCTGCCCTGGTGCACCAAAATCCAGAAACTCCACATGAGTGCAAGCTCCAAAGCCTAGTGTAGTGGCTGGACCTGGCTTGGCATTAAAACACCAATAACAGAATCCTGTTTAGCTGTAAATGCTATAGAAAAACAGTCAGTTGCAGATATACGCTGCTTTCTTCTACATTTAGATAGCACAGTCACTCGTTAGACGCTGGGAACCCAGGTTTCCAGCCCCACCTTTGGCTGTTTTTCAAAATATAGATACTCACCACCACCACCAGAAATGTTGCACCACATCGCCCGTCCCATGCAAAAAGAGCCACATTACATACACCTGGCCACCCATAATCCCATACTTCCTCCACAAACATTGGAGAGGAATTAAAACAAAGCCTGGGGGAACAACACAAGTAATACGTTGAAGAGCTGACCCTGCCCAGTACCTACATATTCCAAAACTTTCAGTTACAAGTCAAACGATTGATTCAATTCTGATAGGTTTCAGAGTTGCAGCCGTGTTAGTCTATATTCGCAAAAAGAACAGGAGTACTTGTGGCACCTTAGAGACTAACAAATTTATTTGAGCATAAGCTTTTGTGGGCTACAGCCCACTTCATCGGATGCATGCATGTAGCCCACGAAAGCTGATGCTCAAATAAATTTGTTAGTCTCTAAGGTGCCACTTTCTTTGCAGATGTAAAAGAAAACTCTAGTCACGCAACTTCACCCTGCTACTAGGTCTTACAATAGATAAATCAGGTGCTTCTAGGGAGGGAATTCTGACCTGAGGAGGGGCACTGTCAAGATAAATCCTAGGTTTAAAATAAGCTTATGTTACTAAACACCAGAGTTCATTAAAACAGATGATTTTTTTTTTAAATCATTTACTTTCACCATCTATTGTTATGTATTAACTTTCAATTTCCATACACACAGTCCAGATTTTGGTCTAGGTAACTCCTGCACGCTGTAAAGCTATAGCAAAGTGCAAAAATGTTAACTCGCTTAGGCAGGATCATGCGCAAGGATGGAGATCGGCATGACTGAGGGCAAGGCACTCCACCTGTTTGGGCCTCAGTTATCCCTCCCCCCCTTCTGAAAAACAAAGATAATACTTTAGAGAGTGCTTTAATATTTACAGACGGCGTTTTACACACAGAGTGCTCTAAGTATGTGCATTGTTTCTAGGCAGTTTCTCTTGCCTCACATGCACTAGTTTAATGCTGTTGTGTTTGGCTCCCAACACAGCAAGAGGATGTTTAATTGAGAGTAAGGAAACGGTAGAATTGGTCACAAGATCCAGTTGTGCTGGCACACAGCGTTGGGATGAACTGCAGCATCTGTCAACCTAAAGGCTCGTTTTTCATTGCAATTTTCTTTCCAGGGTACATCTGGTAGCCAGGGTATCCATCAAGTTTGGCTAGGCTTATTTCACTCAATGTTTCACAGAGGAACACTGTGGGGAGGTCCCCTCCCCATTTGTCAAGTAAGGAACAGCTGAGGAACTGCAAGCTCAATAACAGGAAGAGAAATTTAATGCTATGTCACCCCACAAAGGAAGCTGACCAGAGGGTTCCACTGGCATATCATCCTAGATAGAACACTGCTCGCTAGCAAAGGAAGACAGCGCACAGGGACATCCATGCCCTGCAGACTGCTTGCCTTTACAGGATATGTCTTTCTCCAACAAGTGACTACAGATGGACTCTGCATCCTTTCCAGTCAATAGTTCAGGGTAGAAGTCACAAAACTACCCTGAATTCTATAATAGGCAGGAAGCAGCTTCATGAGTTTTTCCCAGATCAAGTACTCTTGCTAGAGACGCTAGAAGGCTAGAATTCACAGCTGGCCTCTGCATCTGAGCCCCTCGAGATGGACCATTAATTTTACATAACATCTACCAAACTGTTTGGATGCCCAGTTCTAATAAACCTTTTTTCTCTGCACTTCATGATTCTGAATGTATGAACATCATCATCTGTGGTTACATGAGCTAGGATAAAATTGCTAGGGCTATTAATGCATTTATCAGCAGCAAGAGAAGCAAGAAATAGAACTGTGCTGTGACACAGCATAGGGCAACATTGCATAATTAGGTGCATTACTCCTTTTGATGCATTCTACATCAGGCACTGTAACAAACAGGATAATAGACTAGATGGACCATCATTCTGTTTCAGGGGGACAATTCTTATGTTCCTCATTTAAGGGAGCATCAACTTGAAATCTAGTGTTTTCCAAAAAAAGAGTTAAAAAACCAATTCCAAGTACTACACCTTACCTTAATTCCTATGGTCAATTGCTGTTTTATAGTCACTTTTAAGACTACTCTTTCCTTGTTCATCATTCACACAAGGCTTCCACAAAACACAGGAAACTAATCAACTGACTCTGCATGATTTCAGGCAGATGCCAAAAATCAACTAAAGAAATTCAGAGTCATAAAATTTAAGGCCAGAAAGGACCAATTAGATCATCTAGTCTGACCTCCTAACACAAGATCAAACTGGAGTAAGATATTTCCCCCTCTAATCTGAGAGAGAGAGAGAGAGAGAGAGAGAGAGAGAGAGAGAGAGAGAGAAGCTAAGATCACTGTAACAGTAAATAAAACAAAATTTCAAAATGCAAGGATGACTACCGAGTGTCCCATAAGGTGTCCTGACAAAACAAGAATACTCCATTAGAAAGTTAAACAGTAAAGAGAGCAACATGAGGTTAATCAGTTTGCAATTAAACATTCTATACTTCAGAGCAAGGTGTCAGCACCTCCACAGCACCCTTCTCAGTCACTGCAGATGGGTACCCACATGCACTGAATACATGGGGATGGGGAAGGGACGAGGACTTGTTACTTCAACTCAAGCTTTTCTTGGTTACTATTCCATATGAGAATTAAACAAGGAATGTTAATTATGCAAAGAGAAAGCTTACACATGCTACCGCTCTTCCTGGAGTGGTTATTCAAGGAGATACACAAGTAATCAAGGCTGCGTCTATGAAGGAAATCTATAGTTTTCCTGCATTACCGTAATTCATTCCCCATCTCCCCCCTTGCTTTAACACAGGAGAGTTAGCTATCAATGGTGCCTTGAGACTGAGCATCATCATCACTGTCCAAGTGCATTACATCTCACACCGCGCATTGGATCCATAGCCATAAAAGGGAAGACTGACATCTCAGACTGCCAGGGGAGTGGTGAATCACAACATCATTGCAGCAGCCCAGCAAGAGTTGTTTAGTGTTCAGGTTGTTCCAGAGGTCTCCACTGGACTGGAACCACATCCTTCACCTATTACTATCTATGTACTAAAACTGCAGATTCAAGAATTAGGTACAGGTGGATCATGCTGAATAAAAATCGAAATTCCTCTTATGCAACAGAAAACTATCTGGGCAGCTCCATAGTGCCCTCGGCTGAAGTTCCGATTTGTTCCAAATTAATGTCAAACATTCAGATGGGTTTAAAGTGTTTGCAAAAAAATTGCATTTTAATAGGACACTGGTATCTCAAGCCCTAATTTTAGTTTCTGAAGATAAAGATTTTTTACAAAAACATAAAATGGCTAAATTTTTTTTTAAAGTAGGTTTGTTTTCATTCAGACATATCCCTCCCCCCCGGGTAGCATTTGCAGCCCACACAAGGAAACTATTGTGTTAACACAGGAGGGCCTGAAAAGTGAAACCAACTAGAAACAGAGTGAATCTGAATGGCCTATTTTCAATAGCCACAGCAAGCGAAGCACAACAGAAGATATGTACGATTTTTTTATGTAAATATGTGGGAAATTTTTTTAGAAGTCTAAAAAAAAAACACAGAGCAAGAAGATTGCATTCAAATTCAGTTTTCACAAACTACAGGGTTAGACAGGAAGTAGAACTTTTAGCCTCAGGCAGAATCTGACGCCCCCTTTCAATCAAAATATTTTCCCCACATTAGAACATAATCCATGTGGCTGGGCTTTTGTGCGCCAAGCACACATTAAAAAAAAAAAAAAAAGTCGTCAACATAACCGGGAAGGCATACAACTTCAAGTCCTTGGGTTTCTTTTATTTTATGCTGTAGAGTTATAGTATGTGCAGAGTTCTTATTACAAGCAATATGCTAAGATAGCAAATGCTCAACAGCCATGGGCTTTGGGTGCTCCAGAACTGCATAACTATCTGCAGAGGACGGCTAGACATTTCTTAGAAGTGGGAGATAATCCACCCCCTCTCCACAGCAGTAGCACCAGCAAAATAACCTTGGGTGCCTCCCCCTGCCCTCTTATCAAGTGGATACTAGTTAGAGATGGAATCCTGGGACTGCCTCAATGACCCCCCTCCACCCATTTCTAGCCCGTTCTGTCTTTTGCTCCCTAAAACCAGCAGGAGGGAGAGGGCCTTGTGCAGGCAGCTTGCCTGTGCAAAAGGTTTAACCTCCAATCACTCAGTAGCAACACCTACTGGCAGATTAGCTGTGGCTTTAACAGAGTTTTGAAAAGGTACAATAGCCCCAGGCCCAGAAAAAAAGGTGTTATAAGCGAAACAGACATATGGAAAGTAGGGGAATAAAGTGCACAGTGAAGCCTATCTAAAAGGCCTCAAGGTTAGCCTGGACTCTGTCTGGAAAGAACATTTGTTCTGCTAACAAGTAGAACTAAAGCTATTATTCTATTCCACATTCCCCAGGTTCATGGAGCATCTTCTCTGGCAGGGGGAGCCAGCCACCCATGTCCCCAATGTGCATGGGCTATTACAGTTCACAAAGTGGACTTGTACACTTAACCTGTTTTCAGCACAAAGGGATTTAAAATGTGCCATTCAGGAAATGCCATTTAAACTAGACCCAATACTTCGAGAAGAGGAGCAGCCCACTTCTTTCTGGTGTTTTCACTGGACTACAAAGGGGACACCCAAAGTTGTACTAAGGGCTCCACAGGCAACTTGCTAGGAAGCAGAGAGCCAGATCCAAGCTGCAGTGTGACAGTTTGCGGCCACCGTCACCCTGGGAAGAGGTGCTGCCTGAGAGGAGTAGAGAATGGAACGCCACTCTGGCCAAGCGCAGCACTGCATGCTGGGATATGGCTTTGCAGACCACACCTCCATAGCCATATCACAGGTTTCCATGGCCTCTTATTTTAAATGGGCAAGTTTTAGTTTGGCCACTTATGGTTGAGGTGAACTACCAGCTGAACAGAAGTACCACAAGTTCCACCCAATTTAACTGTATAGCTAATGTCAATGAGCCTCTTCTGGAGTGATCCAATGAAGCCAATGAGTTAAATGTAACAATTCAAGCTCCAAATAATCTACAGCATGGGCAGTTGATTTGTGTTTTTCCACCCAAACTGGATGACAGAGTTATGCAAAATGATGTCTGTCTTGTCTAGAAGAAAATAAGCTTTTCCATTTTTGGATATTCCGCTGCCATGTATAGTGAACATTTCTGATGAACCTGCACAAAGGCCCACAATATGCCACAAATTCTAAAAAGAAAAGCAAATCTGCAACCAATTGGAACTGACACAAAGATGACATTATCCTCCCATGCATTAGACAAGTTGCTTGAATAGCTCCAACTAAGTCACAGAGACAATATGACCCTCAAGCTGTAGACAGAAGTTGACAATACAGGGGATTTTCTTTAAGTAGTCTGCATTAACCTTTCCAAGTCTATACATGGTAATGGTAAAATGAGATAGCCCTTAGTCCTATTAAAAGTTTGGAAATCAGCAAGTTAAGACTTCTCTGTACATTTAATTTCACTTGCTGTAGGGGATACTGGGTAGAGTAAATAGACATTAAAAAAGTCTTCACCATGCAATGATTTAGAAATTATAACTCAACCACCCTCTTCCCTCATTTAAGAGTCAAGATCTTTCACCCCACTCCAATACTAGTATTCCCATTCAGTGTCCATTAACATGGCCTACAGCTAAATCACCCTGTGCTTTGACCCTGCCAAATGTCCCAAATGAAGCAAGACTGGATCAATATTTGGATGAGGATAAACAAGAACAAAGAACAAACAGGGATTTGCAGGAGGTGCTTAATAGCTGTCAACTCACTCTCAGCACTGAAGTACCCTGGCATGGTGGTCTGGGAGTGTGCACACAGGTGGAAAGGGATTCCATGCTACTTAGAGATACACCAACCAAAAATCTGCAGGCCCCCCATGTCCAAAGTTAGGCACCCAAATCAAAATCTGGGAGCCTAAATAAGTGGCCTTATTTTCAGTGGTAACTAGCACTCAACACCCAGGGATGGATTAGGGTTTTGTGGGGCCCCTGGGCCAGAGCAAGTGGGGGCCCCCACCCCCTCCACTCCTGCTGGGTAAATGGGGTCAGGGCACAGGGGCTTGCTGGAGTGCCAGGCAGGCAGAGCGGGACAAGCCCCGTGCCCCAGCCTCGCTCCCCAGCTGGAGCACCAGGCAGACGGAGCAGGTCGGGGCGTGGGGTCGCCCATTTTCCCAGGGTCTCCGGGCATGGGCCTTGTTGGCTCAGTGGCTAATCCGCCACTGTCAACACCACCTCCTTTTGGATAAGACAACACAGATCCTGATCACCCGTCACTGTAATCTGCAACCGTACAGAGGTCTGTCTCTGTGGAGTCATTTGCAGACTCTGGGCCTGGTATCTCACCAATGCACTTTTAAAATAAAGTAATAATACCACCACCACCCCCTCCCGCCCCCGCTAGCTCTTATAAAGCGCTTTTCCTCACTACAGAATAAAGAAATTAGTCCCAGTGTACATTCTAACATTTCTAGTTACATCCCGCCTAAAATTCCCCAAGAGACTTTTGGATACAGTAAGGGTTCCACCCCAGCGGTGACTGCACTTCATTAGCAGAGGATGCAATTCTATGTTTCTGTATCAGTCTGTATAGTGCTTTGGGATCTTTTCAGAAAAGCAATAGAGTTAAGATTATGAACAGAAGTTTCCTTTTCATGACCAACCTAGCTGTAACGCAGCTCTTTCATTGACAGCACAACCCAGAATTCAACAAGTGGCTAAAGGACAGTTACTATGACAGCAGGTTTAATTAATGGGCAGCTGGTTTAAAACTAATAAAAGGAAGTTCTTCACACAGCGCACAGTCAACCTGTGGAACTCCTTGCCTGAGGAGGAGGTGAAGGCTAGGACTATAACAGGGTTTAAAAGAGAACTGGGTAAATTAATGGAGGTTAAGTCCATTAATGGCTATTAGCCAGGCTGGGTAAGGAATGGTGTCCCTAGCCTCTGTTTGTCAGAGGGTGGTGACAGACGGCAGGAGAGAGATCACTTGATCATTACCTGTTCGGTTCACTCCCTCTGGGGCACCTGGCATTGGCCACTGTAGGTAGACAGGATACTGGACTAGATGGACCTTTGGTCTGACCCCGTACGGCCGTTCTTATGACATTTGCCACAACTTTGGAAGCAGGCAGCCCAAGCCCCTAACACAAGTTTAATACAAAATGTTTTGTCAGGGTGCATTTAAGCCAGGTTCAGATTAGTACAAGTCTTCCTGATTTATGTAGCTTCCCTCCCTTCTAGAGTTCACAGTAGGTTTCTGATCTTGCTCCCCATTTCCTGGGCTCAGCATCTGAAAAGACAGACAGTTCCAGGAACAGGGGGCGAAGTGCCTTCCAGATCTCCCTATTAAGTTCTCCACAGCTAGTCTCTTGAGTGACTTAGCAAGTTAATTGCAAAACAATGCCACAGTCTTCATGTGAAATCTTAGTGCAAACCTTTATTTTCTACAGCATCCATTAACTTGCCATGTTTATCATCTAGTTTTATTTCTTTATACTGTACAATGGCCAAAAGACTGCCTGACTTATATAAAGCTACAGCCACATAATAATAAAGATGATAAAGAATCAGGTTATCAGTCACTAAGCAAATGTATTAACGCTTAAAGTCAAGTTAAGACTAGTAGCTACTAATATTCCATACAAAAATATCTAGTAATCCAATGTATGTTACCTGCAACTGACAGGCTTTAGGGCTTGTCTACACTGGCAACATTAAACCACCTCCACAAGGGGCGTGGCTCCCAGCGCTGGTGCACTGTCTACACTGGTGCTTTACACGCTGAAACTTGCTGCGCTCCGGGGGGTGGGGGGTGGGAGAGGGGGTTCACACCCCTGAGCAAGAAAGTTGCAGCGCTGTAAAGTGCAAGTGTAGACAAGCCCTTAGAAAGAAAACTTAAAGTACCCCCTTCCCCTCCCTACTGCTATCCAGAGATAAAAATCTCAATGCTAATGCCCCAGAACAATCCTGAAAATTCCTCAAGGGTTCGCAAGAACTGAGTTGCATGACGTGCATGGAGATCCTCACATGGAAGGTGCTAAGAAAGGGAAGACAGTTTTTTACCTTGAAAGGGTTATAGCACACAGTGCCTAGCAGACCTCAGATTCTCTCTTTCAGGAAAATATGTAAACATTGCAAGATGCCCGAGTGATGCAAGCATGCAGAGAGGCAATGCATAACATCAGAGCCAGCTGCATTTTTTACATTCCAGCCACCTAGGGATTGCTCACTGAGATCAAAAGCCAATATGAAAAAAATTATTCTTCTTCCATCAGATAAGACAGGTAATAGCACTGAAGACTTGAACTCTGCTTCAGATGGCTGCGCTGATCCACACAAAGCAGCAGAGAGGCATGAAGAGAGATATTGCCAAGGCAGTTTCAACAGCTCAGGGGGGCAGACTTTCTTTGCTCAACTTTAAACCCCAACCGCACAATACCCGAAAGGAGTCTGGCAGTGGCTCACCACCACCCGCAAAAGCACAACTGCACAGTGGAGGATCATATCTTGGGGCCCGTGCTGCTGCCGTGCAGACAAGCAGTGCAACAATGGAGGAGACTTGTCCTTGATGTCCTTCAGCACGATAAAGTAATCGCAGTGCAAACTTTGGGAGTCACATTCCGTTCGGGTTGATTACTAGTGATGTGTTAAGCAAGAACACAGGAAGGACAAGCGAGGGCACTGGTAGCCAGTAGTTACTTTGTCCCCTATACAGACCCCCTCAGTTACGAGTCATTAACCTCGGGCTAACGTGCAACACAGGTTAAAGGTGATCTACAAAGAGTGGTTTGTGTCTTAAAAAAAAAGACACATTCTTGCAAACAGAATATTTTGAAAGAAGTCACTTTTATTCCAGAATAGTGTTCACATGGGGGAAATTATACTGGAATAATTACAGTGCAATAGTTATTCAGCTACAGTGGCACCAGTCAATTTCCCCATGCAGAAAAGCCCTAAGATTTTATCCTCTCTCACCTTCCAAACTTCTGTGCATGGTTACAGTAAATGGGCCCTGGTTTTGGGACACAATACAACCAGCCTATTGCTTGCTACAAAGCCAGCTACAGAGAAAAGGCATCTCCAGAGCAACATTGTGTACTGTAGCTTTGTTGAAACTAGAAATGTGAGTAATTTGTAAAAATCAAAATGTTGCAATGGTTTCCTAATCATTTTCCAGTGTCAGAATTTGCCTGTATAAGCCTTAGGTAGACTCCAATGAAGAACACAAAGGTGTATCAGTACCACTCGCTGAGAAGAAGTGGGAACAAGCTAGTCTGAGTGTTACACTTTAACTTTTGGGGTTGGATATGAGAAAGAGCCCTGGTTTTGTTATCTGGGAAGTGTCTAGGCCAGGCTTGAGTTGATCAGAGCTGTAGGCCACGTCCCAACTCCAGTTCCTCTGAGATTTAGCTTTGTTAAAACCGTCTATCCAGTAACCTACTTTTTTAAATTGTGTGCACTGCCAAGAGCAAACCAAGGTCAAGTATCATAGGGCACGTCTTCAATGGGAGAAAAGGTTTGTTCTTACGTCGATGTAAAGAACACAAGGTAACACTTGTAAAAACTACAAACTGCCTTGGCTTCACTAGGTTTGTACCTCACGTTAGTTATCATGCATTAGCTAGCATGAGGAAAAATAAACCCCCATACCTTCATCCCCATCCCCAGTGATGATGCACCCTTACTTGCGACAGTGATTTCACATTTTTGCTTCCATCTTAGGGTTTTATACTGCTGTCCATGACTGTAGTGTGAGAGCATCTTCCACATAAAAAAAACCAGGAGCAACAGCCAAGGCCCTAGTGGACTTTCAGAGTCTCTCCTCAGTTCCCCCATTTTCCTCCTTCTCACGGGGAGGTGGTGCCTGGTTAATGCTTGCAAAGCACAGATCTCCTCTGACAGAAGTCATTCAAAGGCAGGAAACAGTTTGTGATTGTTGTGGAAAAGGCTATACAAAATACCTTCTGTACCCTTCCTATAGCCTCTACCAAACTGTTGTATGTTTCTCCCCATCACCAGCCACCTGGAACTGTTAAAAATGTGGTTATATTTCAAGTGTCATGATTCTGAGGATCAGCATTGTAAGGTACCCAAGCAACCAACCTCAAAAGCCATAAGCTTCTGCCTGAATACTACACCTGCACTAAAATACATAACTCACCAAGAGCTTAGGCAGCCACTCTCACTCCTTATTTGCAATTAGCCATCTAGTAATAGCAATGACCCATCAACAGTGCAAATGAACCACTTAGACCTATGAATGACTCAGATTCTATTAAGGTACACCAATAACTGCCCCTAACAGATCTTTCCAAAAAACCCTAAGAATCAGAAGTGCAATCAGCTCTGCTTAAGCAGTGCTTCTTCTCAAAATCATGTAATTAACCGAGACATTTTCTTGCAATTCCAGGGCAGTTATGGGAATTCCATCTGGACCCTCTGTCTTTTACCACCACCACTTTAAAAAAAAAACAAAAAAAAAACTAACCCATGACCACAAGATAACAAGGTGAAGCTCAGAAGAGTCTGTTTAGTTTACATGTAGATAGATTTGCAAAGTGATTTAGCAGCTCTAATTATAGTCATGACCAAAAGGCTGAAGTAGATTAAATTAGCATGGAAACTGCAGTCAGCATTAGTGTAGGTCTAACAAGTTTCTTCATAATGAAGGGAGACAGGTTGAGAGCTTAGAATAAACAAGTGGAGAAGAGGGAGTGAAGCCACATTTAAAAGACTGCTTGCTGGGAAGGTCAGAGAAAACTATCAATATTGAAGAGGCTCTTAAATGCCTGACCCATGCGATTCATTCTCTCATACTTTCAAGTACTGCTACAAGTATTAAATAAGTCTGCCTCTATCAGGTTAATAAATATGGTACATTCCTACAGTGCCTTGCAGCCTGAAGCACTCCATGAACTGCACAATAAGGGCATGTCCATGCTGCATCTGGGAGAGGCTCTTCTCGCTTGGGTCCACAGACTTGCGTTGGACAGGCTCAAGCTAGTGCTCTAAAAATAGCTGCGGAGACATTGTGGTTCAGGCGGGGAAGCGGGGAGGGAGAGAGAGAAAGAGAGAGAGAGAGAAGGGGTGGACTTGAGAACCTGTGCTCCAGCCCAAGCAGCAACGTCTATGCAGCTATTTTCTTTAAAAGGTACTGAAATGCAGCCATCTCTGGAGTGGTGCCCAATCAACCAGGCCACTTCCCAGAGGAACAGTTATTCTTAAATTGAGCTAGTGGTGTGATCCAAAGTAGTAAGAAGAGACAATTGCCAGACTCTGATCACCTCCAAATCCACTTCTGTTTCCAAACTTCACATGGGAGAAACGTCAGTAAGGCATTTGATCCATGCTAGCAATGCTTGCACACTTCATAGAAACAGTTAATGGCAATGGGAAAGAACTTTAGGGAACTGCAAGATCTCTGTACCTGGAACTCCCACCAACGACAGGATGGGCCTAGCTCATTCTGTCCTGCCCCTCAGCCAGGGCAGCAGCGTTCCCTACTCTATGATCTCCTTGTGCTTTTACATTAGTTTTAAAGTTTCAAACCTTCCCTTTCGGTTGTTCTGGCTCCATGTCTCCCTCACTTGCTACCATTAAAAAAAATATATTTTAACATGCAACTTAAATGCATCACATACGTTTTAAGTTGAGGCCAGAGACTGTCACCAATGTTATCTGAAGTATGTGCGTGTGGGGCGGGATTCCCCTTCTCTATGGATACTAACTAGGCCAATCTGACCCCGGCTTATGAAGAAGGTAGAGGATGAATTTTTGCTTTTGGATTGAACCAGTGGCATATTTTATTTTTTTTAAAAGGTATGAGGATAGAACCAGACCATCTTAAGAAGAATTTACACACCACTTTTCCTCCATCCCCAGACACCAATCAATGGGGCTGGGCACTGTTCAAATCATAATACAGAGGTCCCTTCTGTACACATCCTATTTATCACTACTGCCTGGGAACAGTGGTTTATGTCACGGAATTTCCTCTTTAGTGTCAGATTTCCTGAAACCAGTAGATTTGAGATAGGTCCCTCAAGCTGTGAATTTGCTTTGTTGTTGAAGAAGTTACACATGCAATATCCTTATACCTAGCAAGTTCATGTGGGGGTCACCTCTGCTTACTGTCACCATGACAAGGCAGACTGCAAGAATATGGGTTCATGCCAAAATATAACCAGGGAAGGGAAAAGACACTGTCTCTTCTAAAAGGAAGGTTTATGCTATCCCCAGTCAGATTTATTAGACTTGCCCAAATGGATAAGAACACTGACCCATCTGTCCAGTATCTTGCTTCCAGCTGTAGCAAGTACTTGATACTTCAGACAAAGGGGAAAAACCCTGTAATGCAGCTAGCTAATTGTCTAATGTACATGATGGGAAGGGGCAAGAAGGTGGTGGGAAGGGCAAATTCCTTCCTGACCCCATGCTAGTGAACAGCATAAACCTTTAAGCATGAGATGTTAAGGTCCACTCTACAGTTAATCACAAGCAGCTAATGTGTTTTTAAACCCTAATATCCCTGACCACACTAAGAGCAAAAATCATGCTTAACACTTTAAAAACATGACATTTTCCCAGCATAGACAAGGTCCAAGGCAGACACCGATCTAGGTGGAATGTTTACCAATGCAACCAGGGCCATTCCACCTTCTTAAGAAGAAGTTTGCAGAAAGTCTTAAATTATACCCTAGAAGGTAGCAGGATTTGAATTCAACTTAACCTCCAAGTAATGAAATTCCACAGATGAGGACCTTCCACTGAGGATGCCCTGCCCTTAATGAGTTCTGTTGGGCATCCCTGAACACAGGGACAGGTGCTGTTTTCCAGATAACTAGGCCCTACCCAATATAGGGTTTTAAAAGTAAGGGGCAGGAGCTTGAAATGGACCTGTTGGATGGGGAAGCCCACAGAGAGTGTGGCACATCAGTGTGATGTACTCCACCACTTAGCACTATCTGCTGACTCGGTCAATTTCTAGGTGATCTTCAGGGGCACCCCAACACAGAGCACATTGCAATACTACATCATTCATAATAAGCGATAATGAGCCCACATATAGACTGACTGATTGCTGCTAGCGGACAACTATCTTCTTTCACTTGCCCCTAGAGAGGTGGGAGGCCACTGCTGCCCAGTTTAACACTAGCTTATCAAGCTGGAGCTACAGGCAAGAATTGACTTCAGATATAACAAAGCAGTAGAGAGGCAAATTATGCCTTTCCGCTATCTGGTCCACAAGGTCTTTCCGTTAGTTTATAAATAGGTTTAAGCTTGTTAGGATTTTGTTGTAAGGGGTTGCCAGTATTGATGGAGAATGATGAATCATACATTTGGTTTTTTCAGGAGTGCACAGCTACAGCTGGTATTTATCCACATGGCTTTTGTGACCCAATGAGGCCCCAGCAGATTTTGCTTTGAAGTACAAGTTAACTTTTCTTTTTCCTCTTGGCAAAACAAACTAAAGTTTATTGGCAACTAACCCAAAAGTTAACTAAAATTAGTTTTTAAAACCACAGCAAGATCTTTTTTACAATCTATCTGCAAGGACACAAGAAGATTATATATTTTAACATTTCACTCAACTGAGACAATAATAGACTGGTCAGTGTTAATATGATTAAAAACAAAAGTCACTTTTCAATTTTCATGCACTAGTCTAGTGCTATAGCTTTCAGCCAGCAAACATGGGAGTGGAACATTTACAAATGTGCAAAGCTTCATTTTTCCCCTCCCAAATATATGTACTATCAATATTGAGTTTTCCAAGAACAGGAAAAGATTCTGATGCAAGCTGATAATTGTTATGATTCAAGGTTCTTTTGACCTCCTCTTTGAAGTTTTATTTCAGTATTATCCTTGGAATGAACATACACCTGCTAAAACACGGTAATCAAATATATGAAACATCCTTGCAGCCACAGTTTAGACTAGGCAAAAGTCCAGTGAAGTCAACGGAAAGGCTTCCACTGAAGTCAATGGACTTTGGATCAGCCCCCATAAACATTACTGAGCATTGCCATGTCCTAGAGGAATAAAGAGTGAATCGCTCCCTAAAGTTGCAAAACCATCCTCAGAATCAGGAAAAAAGAAAGACCGCACTAAACCAGAAGTGTTTAGATGCAAACATATAGGAATCATTTCTTAAATTAAAGATGAAAACAAGTAAAGAACCAAAACTAAATTTCTAATCTATTCTCCATTTTCCTTTACAGATCTACCTTAATATTTTTTCTGGCTACTATTAAGTTTTTCTTGTCAGCTGAGTAAGAAATGGACTTTTAGCAAACATGAACAATCTTATGCAGAAGATGAGTGGAGGATCATACATGTTAGAGATGCAAGAGACTTCTGATCAATAAATCCATATTCCTGCAAATGCAGGTAAAATCCTGATACGGTATGTATTCAGATACTTCATTTGATCTTAGTCAAGCAATACTGAAGGGTCACAGCAGAGCTGCACACTGCAGAGCTTGGTAGACTGAGGGTCTATCTACATTCTAAAATTTTATCATGTTTGAACACTATTATGAACAATCCAGTTAGTGGCCAGCTTAGACTAGAACAAATCATGCTCAGCATCGCATTCTCTCTCGATCAGAAGGAAATGTTTTTGAATGCAATACAACTTTTGTAATCTAGACAGGTCCAAAGAACACATTTCCACTAGATTTAGAATGGCTTTGCATATGACTGTAGTGATAGAAAAACATGTCAGCCTCAAACTCAAATTCTCTATTTATCCGAGGAAGAAATACAGCTTGACGGGGGCAGTGCAAACTTTCTCACACTGCCAGCTGCATGCCTCAACCTGATCTCAAGGTGAGCCTGTGAATGAGAGGAGAGTTCAGACTCATTAATCCTTGGTTTCTCCCAAAAATCGCTAACAAGAGGAGTGGAGGGGACAATTAATGACAACTGTGGAGACAGTTGGTGAGACATGGGACGTTTGCTTTCTAGACAGCCATTTAGCAAGTGTTTACATCATAAATACAAAAAAGAACACATTTTTCCTCCTGTTACAGGAGCTTCCAGACAAGATTCAATGTGACTAACCAGGCTGCACACCATCAGCAGAGCAGGATCAGTCACTTCACAAAAGCGGTTTTTTAAAAAGTCAGTTACCATCATACACCATCAGTTACACCATAAAGGATTTCCCCTCCAACCAAAGCAAAGTGCATCATCTGCAGCAAACTGCCTTTACCTATCCCCAGTGAAAACCTCACCACTGAGAAAAGCTAAGCCTTGCAGATATTGGCATTAGCCCCCCTTTTTGGTTGCTGCAGATGCGGTTAATGCAGGAAGCCTTGAATTGGGGGTTTGGAAAAGAAGTCTCATCACTGGGAGCTCTCTCCCACTGCAGCTCACCACCCTTTGCTTTACTGTTTTTCTGCCCATTTTTTATGCTGCTAACATTTGGATAGGACCGATCCAAAGGCAGGATAGTTCAGTATACAAGGAGCCCAAGCTTGGGGACAACTGCAGGAATATTACTGCCTGTGACAGTGGGGGCTCAGAGCCCTGCAGAAACGGAAGCCCTCATCCTTCAGGAAGTGCACATCAGCACCTGCTGGATGACCAGTTTGAAGCTGCAGAGACCTCAGAAGCAGCTGTCAGCCTTCTAGGCCCCGGGCCACACTGCAGTACAACTGCTGATTCATTTTGGGAGGAGGAAAGAATAGAAGAGGCAGCTCAGGAACAACACTGCTGACCTAAAAAACTTTGCTCTGGTTGAATAGGTTTGACTGATTAGCCCCCTTTTGGAGATGGAAACCCTTATCACACAGGTTCTCATGAGAGAGAGGGGATAGGACAGGCTCTATTAATATGAACAGATTTAGCACAGGGGGATACTGTTTTGTATAGCACGGTCAATATTGTCTTCCCAAGCTTTAGTCCCTCGCATGCTTCCTTCTCCCCCAGCGGCCCAGGCCATGTTGTTAGTATAGCGTTGTTGCCACCATCTCCACCCTCAACTGGGATATCAGGAAATACCCAAGGCTGTTTCGGTGCCTCTGTACTGAGCTGTATTTGGAGGCCTCTGAGGGGTTAACACTGAAATACAGGTACAAAGTGTTCTGACAGCCACTGCTAAACACAGCGACCTGATCCCGACAGCTCTCATCTTCCCAGAAGTTTAAAGCACCAGAAACGCACTAGCGCATAAGCCTGCACAAACAGATCAGCTATTCAGAGCTCGACAGATTTCTCCCAGCTCTAACTTATGTGTGCATCTCTGGGAGGAATCCTAGAGAAGAGTTAAGACTGGGATTTTTTTTCCTTACTAGCTGCAGGCACTGACACACCCCACACCCTCGGTCAGTGTTAAGTGTCTGATGTTACAAACACATGCTCATGGAGCAACCACCCCCATGAGTTCTTCTATAGACACACTAGCTAGAGGTTCCCACTACTTCACAGCTGAATCCAGGCATCTGGCTTCACATAGGTTGACAGAGTAACACATGCATCCGAAGAAGTAGACTGTAGCCCATGAAAGCTTATGCTCAAATAAATGTGTTAGTCTCTAAGGTGCCACAAGTACTCCTGTTCTTTTTGCTGATACAGACTAACACCGCTGCTACTCTGAAACATGCAGGTCAGGCACCAAAGCCTTTTCTGACTTACCTAAAGAACGAAACTTGCAATTTGATGGTGCATTACAAGCCAGCTTTAGACAGTCACTAAGCGCAAAATGCATGACCTACTGCAGGACGCGAACAGGTGCCCAGCCCCATTATAGGCTGCTGCCCACAGGACAGGGTTGACAGGCTCTTGATTTGTCAAAGCAGCAAGTGGTTACATCGCTCGCTGACCTACCCATTTCAAACCCCGAGGGGTTTGTAACGAGCAAGGTATTCAAACCAGAATGTGATTGCTGAGAATGGTAAGTACCGTACAGGACGCCTGGGACATGCACAGAAAGTCTCACTTAATTAAGTGCTTGGGACTATTAACATTTAGTTTTATTAAACTTGTGCTGCTGGAGACAAATAAGCGTCTGGTTTTCTTTCACCTATTTTAGCATCCTCCTAAGCTCACCTTTTGTATTAGCTGGGGTAGCAGCTAACCACAACATTGTCTGGCAGAAGAGACCACACCAAACCTTTCCCCACACAAAATGGGATGCCAACCATTACACACAGAGGAGTTTAGACCCGCAAGATCCCCACCAGGATCTATAGGAACCTTAAAAGATCATTTGCCGTGAGCAGAATGATGAACAAGAGCAGGGGAAGGGCAAATCGCTCAAAAGACTCAAATCAACATTTGAGGTCACAACTTCTGGGCCCATGAAGCTCCTGTGGTAGGAGACAAAATTAAAAGAGTTATTCTTGCCACGTAAATGAATCAGGAACATGTTTTAACCATGCTACAGCCTTGGACATTAGCCAGGAACCATGAAAAGAACAAAACAGAGTGTAGACAGGATTAAACTGTGTGTTAACAGTCAGGGACTCACATGTTGTAACCAGGTCCCTCTGCATCATTGTTTTATGATGGGATTTCAGAAATGGCTCTAACTTCACCCCAATTGCAGCCATGCTAGGGCACCAGGTTACAATATAATTGTGCCCAACTATAACAACATGGTTTGATTAGGAGTATCATGGCTCCAATCAAATTGGAGGTCAGTGCCATAGCTAGCAAGAAACCAGGGCTGGAGCATGGTCATTAGCATGGTTGGCTTACTCTTCACTGTGAGGACAGTGCCTATATTGCAACTTGGTGCCCAGACAGCATATGTAGGACAGATGGGCCCTTAAAACTCAAGCAAGTGAGGATCTCTTAGCACTGACAAGTCAACCTTTCTGCAGGAGTGTTCTGTACAGGATCCCCAGGTCCCCAGACACCATGCCAAGGCACCTTCACCCTTGCTCGCAACATCATACATTTAGAGTCCTTGGTCTAGCTGGAGCAAAGATCAATAATTGTGCCATCATGCAGTGATTCTGTGCTGGGGACAAACACCCAGCAGAGATTCAACTGGGAGCACTACACTCATTGACACTTCACCTCCAGTAAACACAAGAATGTATGAACAAATGCAAGGTTTCTACAGTTCTAAATCTCCAACTTACTGCTTGTGTCACTCAGCTATTACTTTGCCATCCAAACTCAGCTATGCTTGAATTTGAAAGTCCAGTTGCAAAGGGCCGTATTATCTGCTAAATGTAATGCATCCGTGTCAACCCTTATCTTGCTTGGAGGAGCCGTCTGTCTGCATGCACCACTGGGGGGCATGGAAAGGGAGAGAGTAGTGTGTGGTGGTCTGGTCCTGATGTCAGAGGAAGAGAGAGATTTTGCTCTCGAATGGCATTAGCTATCAACCAGGATGCTTTACGGTTAGATAACTAAAGTTACAGCCAGATCAAACTTTTGCCCAGCAGCAGACTGCCCTATGGTTAAGGAGACAAATCAGGAACCTCACCACGTACATTTGCAATAAAATCTGCGAGCCATTCACAACCCTTTGACCCCTCCTCCCCAAAATAGAAAGCAGTGATGTAGGGGTGAGGTTGGAAATACAATCCCTGCGCTCTATGAACAGCGCATGTCTCTCATTATGACGAACACAAGAGAAATCTCAAGGCAAGTTAATTTTAGACCCCCCCCGAGGATTAACAAGTCACAATCTCCTTGATCTTATGGGGTCACACACTACAGCCACCTTTGACAACAGATGTTTAAGGACTATTTCTGATATCCTTTGACATTTTGGGAATCTGATCCACTATGCAGAGAGAGGCAGTGCTCTCCACTGGGATCGGCTGATTACAAAAAAAGTTGTAAGGAATTTTAAGTATTAACTTTTTAATGACTGTTGTGCTGGTGAATGGTGTTAGATCAACATTTATCCCCACAGCAGGTAAAGTACAAGAGAGCACGCCAAGCCTCTCTTTCCCCCGTTATGTGCCTCAACCTCATCTGGAGGGCGCCATATCTCTAGGGAGAAGGGAGTTCAGTCCCGGTGTAGCCCATTCTATCTTGGGCCTCTCTGGTGAGGCCAAAGAGATCAGCTAATGCTAGTCACAGACGTGATTTTTGTGATGTGGACACCTGCCCAATGGGAATTAGGCCAAGACCAAACTTAGGTCAAATCAGCCACTGAGCAGCGATCAGGCAGCAGCAAGTTTCAGGACATACCAAACTGAACTACATGCAAACTGTTAATCAGGAGGTTAGGGGCTCTGTATCCTAGGCTAACTGCTCAGAGCGATTCAGTCCTTTTTAAGCATTGTTGACACATATCCAAAGGGACAATTACTCCTCAACTCAGAGCAGTAAGGGGGAAGCCTGACTATTAACTACGGGCCAAATCACAAAGGGTCTGCAGAGAAAACAACTCCAAGTGTGCCAACAACACTGGGCCAATCGTGTTCCCACTGAAGTAAACCGTGCAGGATTAGGAGCAGGCCCCAATATATTTAAAGTTACAACTCAAACTATAGACAGCAGACTCATTCATTCTGATAATCTTGGAGTAAGGAAGTGGAATCTTGTCAGGTCATGTCAGAGGTTAGTTTTAGTTCAGAATGGGTATTAGTCCACTTTCTATAGCATGTAACAGCTCACTGGGGTAATGAGTTTAAATCACATTTAAGTAAGGCTGCTCAAATCTGACTGCAGCAGATTGAAGTTTTAATGGAGTTTGGCCAGACAGCATGACTGGGACCAAGCCACATTAGAACAGTGTTCAGATCCAGTGCTATCTGGGGTTAGGTCACTACTGGGATTTGGTTCCCACCCATGCTGCCCAGCCAGACCATCCCATATCTCTATATGCTGCCACAACAAGCCTTGAGCACAATGTTTAAATTGGTGGAGACTTATCACTTATATTGCAGTAGTGCCTAGGAGCTTCTACTAGGGCAGGGCCCCATGGAAAGCTATGACACTGACTCAAAGTTTGATCTGAAAGACAAGATGCAACAAGCAGATGAAACAAACGAGTGGGGAAGGGAAGAAAAGGTGATAAAAACAGGCCATTTTAGTACAGTTATAGAGCTAAAATAGACCCTTGCTAGAAGACTGAAGTGAAAGCCTGACTCCGATAGAGTGCTTTGGAACTATGGCTAGTAATAGCCAGCCCATGCTGGTCTCAGAAATTAAACTATCTTCTGGCTAGACTGCTCTGATAACTAAACCAGCTAGATGAAACTGAACAAAAACATCCACAGAGAAGCTAAAAACAGTAAACAGGACACAGGAGATTTCTACATCGAAGTTCCTTTCAGAACAAGACCTCTTCCACAGTGTCATCGCCCCCCCCCCCCCCCCCATTAAGCTGATAGGTTAATTCAGGGAATTCTTATGAACTTGGAGGGAGGAGCTTTTAAAATAAGTTTTAATTAAGGAGAAGGCAGCCTTTCTTGATGTAACTGGAGAACTTGGTGGGGGGGGGGGGGGAGGAGACACACAAGAAACACACTGCAGGAAACATTTTATTACACATTAACCAGCAGTTTACTTTTATAATGAACTGGAGCCAGTACAGCAAAGTCCCCTGTTTGATTTCATTATTATGCTGTAGCTGAGCCGGTTCACTCTGTACTCTCAAGGTTAGAAGGTAAATCCAGATAGCTAATCGACAGAAGGCCTAATACACGATGAAGTATCATCCAGCTTATCTTAAAAAACACAAACACACCCCTCCAAACCAAAACATTAAGAGTTCACTAGGTCAGGGCTCTACACACAGCATGCAGCCACTGCAAAGGTAACACCAGAAACATCACAAGAGACTTCTAAAACATCTTACAAAAGTGTTCCTACTGCTTCAAGATAAGCTGTTGCAATTAATTAATTCTTTTTGGCAGCAGAAGAGTCCTGGTCACTCCAGATAAACAATCATATCTTGCATGGCTATACTGAAGTTTATTGCAGAAAATGCAGTGGTCTCTGAAGGGTCATTGCACATTAAGTGTAACATCAAGAAATGGTAAGAAAAATGAACAATGCTTGCTAATGAAACAGAACAGGTTTATCCCTACGATGTACTTTAACCTCTTTGCTGGACTGAGCTGTTTGTGCACAAACATCTACCAACACAACTTCGCTCTTGCTTAAAGTGCTTTAACCATAAATCTTGAGTGACATTAAAAAAAAAATGGTGGGCAAGTATCATCCCCATTTTACAGATGGAGAAACTGACTGAGACAGAGAGATAAGTGACTTCCCACGGTCATATTTATCAATACCAGATCCAGGACTAGACCCCAGGTCTCCTGATGCACACTGGGTGCAAATGCACTGGATCATGCTGCCACCTATGTAACAGGTACCTAGAATGCACGGTCCCTAGGGCACAGGCTATTAAGTGCAACACACACTGATAATACTGCATATGTACATGACTATGCAGAGTTTGTTTTAATTATACAACCTTGGTTAGATCAAGTGAGCACAATGCAATTAGCTATGTGCCTCTTTTGTATAAGACTTTAGAAACTGAGGCTCTTTCTGCTCTGCGACATTAGGGAACCCCTAACATGTCAATTTTTACACAAGTAGAAACATTTGCTCCACCATGCCTCTGAGATGAAGTTTTCTTTCCCTGTTCCCCACTGTTGTGTGGTATTTGAGAGCCACTCTTCACCCCAGAGTTGGCTGCATTTCAAGGGGAAGCAACTCTCGCATGTATATAGTTCGTAAATCTCTTTCAGAACGTAAGACTATACACAGTGTTGTACAAAATACAGAATGCCTGCTGGAAAATACTGACCAAAGTTAACCTTTTGATTATTAGCTACAGGAATCTCATACTCACTTTTTAACATTTGCCTCCCCATTGGGGATCCTGCGGAGTTTCTTCTTCTTCAGGATTTTGACAGCTCTCCTACAGAGGGTTTCAGAGTCCAACATCTCCTTGACTTTGCCATAAGACCCTTCTCCAAGTAAGTCCCCCATTAGGTATTTGCCAATGAGCTTGGCCCTTTTGCGCCGTGGCTGGTAGATGACTTCCGTGGAGTCAATGCGATGGATGAACGTGTCCATCCCCACAGACATCAGTTCACTCTCTGCAAACATACTCAACTCCTGCGGCTCCTGCACATCCATCCTGGATTAAGTTCCTTAACCTGTTTTCCTTAAGTGCTCAAGGTTTTAATCCGGTTCTTTAATTTCCAGCGCTCCCTTTTACTCCTTCTTGAAATAAAAGTTATCCAGAAGATTGTACGAACGTTAATTTAAAAAAAACACTATGAGCTGCTTCCAGCCAAGGAGGGTCCTACAAATTCTAGTGCCTGGTTCCAACAACTCAATGTCTCATCAATAAAAACAAAAAAGTCTCACCAGGTACTTTCTCAGTTTGGGATTTGTTTTACTTTTGACCTGATCCCACCACTTGGGTTCTTTCAGGTCAGCTTGCTCTCGCTTGACCTTCTACTGGGTTGCAAATTGGTTCTTAAGTGCTAGGTCATCCTCTAGGACTTTAGAACCACAGATAAACAAAAAGATGGTCAAGTCTCTTTCATGACTTTCCATTACTAGCAGATCATAGTTCCCAATTCCAAACTGTGAATTGCAGGGTCATTTACTATCCCCTGCCACCCTCACCTCCCAGGTATGAGCTCGGATGATTTTCTCAGCCGTTGGGTAGCTGGAACGAAGTTTCTTGGAAGGCGTTTTCAACACCTATTCTAATTTCTTCTCTTCCCCACCCAATGAAAGTTTGAGGCCTTGTGCGCCTATCAAAATCTCCCAGGGGCATCCTTCAACCACTTGGATTGTGCCTGACACATGATGTGTCACCACCACTGGTCCAGGTGTCAGGTAGGCAGACAACACAAATCCTACTAAAACTTCACCCAGCCTGTCCACCCCTCCTTAAAGTGTGATAGGAGGAGTGGGCTCTTTCCCCCTTACAAGACCCCAAAACACCCTTAGTGAGAGGTCACTCAGGAAATGCTAATGCTGCTGAGGCTTTTCTTCCCATTTACAACCCCCCAAGCCTCCCCACAGGTGTCAATCAGGAAGAACTGATCCAGCTAATTTCTTTCCCACCCCCCGCACTGTCACCACACAGCAAACGCCCCCCCCCCAAAAAAGGGGCAAAAAATGAACTCCCCCAGTACACCCAACCCAACAGGAGTCAAAGGGAGCTGACCTCCCCCAGCCAACCCCAAAAGGAAGATGGCCCTTACCCCTCCCAAACGCACCCAGCCTCCCCCCTTAACAGGGGATCAGTTGGGGGGGGGGAGTGCACCGTCCCCCCTTGCAGGACTCCCCCCCCGGCAGGAGATCAGTTAAAGGGGGAGCTGGCCCTACCCTGACCCAGAGGTCGGAGGGAAGCTGCGGTCACTTGTTCTCTCCCTCAACGGCCTCCCCTGAACAGGGGGCCCCACTCCCCCTACCCAAGCCGGAGCTCTGCCGGGGGGGGCCCGATCCCCCTACACGGCCCAAGGGGACCCCCCCTCAGGGGGCACCCCGCAGCCGCCTCTCTCTCTCCCTCCCCCCGCCCTATCCCTGTTGAGGGGCCCCGGTCTCCCCACTCCCGCCTCACTTCCAAGCGCTCCGGGCCGCCTCGCCCCCGCCTCCTCCGGCCGCCGCAGCTAACACGCCGCCGCCATTTTGTTTGCCTCCCTCCCCCCTCTAGCTCCCGTCCCGCTGCCTCCCCTCCCCACTCCAGGGCCTCACGCCTCCCTAGCGACCGACGTGCCTTCCCATTGGCCACGGCCTCAGCCCCGCCTCCGCGCTCTCCTCCTCTGATTGGCTAGTGCGGGTCAACCGTGTTTCCTTGCTTCCGATTGGATCGTTTCATTTAGCGTTCGCTCCCCACCCCGCCTCCGGCTGCAGCGGAGGGTTTTAATAGGCTGGGAGAGGCCTTCACTCATACCCGTAGGGTGGGGCTCGCGTGGTGGACCTGTGGGGCGGGGGAGGTGAAATAACAGAGCGCAGAGGGCAAGGGTCAGAGGGCAAAGGGGAGAAGGATTAGGGTATTAGAGAGAAAGGTGGGCCTAACTAGGTGGGTTGCCCTCCCCAGGGGGCCGCTTGTCCAGGGAGCTGCCCTGTAGGCCTCTGGGCTTTGCTAGATCCCTGGCCGGCTGGCTCTCCCCATCCTGCCCCACACAGGCCTGCCCCACATCCAGCCAGCTCCGGGTGCGGGGGCAGAACCTGAGCAGGGCCACGGTGATGCTGGCGGGCAGAGGGAAGCACTTGCGGCCTCTGAAGCTGCACACCCTCCGTTGGGAAACTCAGCACCTGGGCTAGGCGCGCTGCTGGATTCCCCGCTTGTCCTATCGCATAGCAGCATCTGCACATAACACTTTCTACCATCTTCAGTCGGCTCGGAGGCTCTGTCCCAGCCTGGTGGATGATGACCAGGCCTTTGGTATTCCACCTACCTCCGTCTGGACTATAGCAATGCAACACTTGGCATGAAGCCATCAGCCCTTAGGAACTGCTGGTTAGTGCAAAACACTGCAGCACATCTGATCAACATGGGGTACTGCAAGCACATCAGACTTGTTCTCTACTTTCTATGCTGGCTTCTTATAGAATATCGAGTGAGCTTCAAGGCACTCCATGGTCTGGGCACAGGGTAGCTAAAAGGGCCTAAAGCTCTGGAGTGAAAACCGTGGTAACACCTCCGCTCCTGTGGCACTATGGAACTTTCCACAATAAGGGAAAAGCACGTCTGTGCAGGAGACAGAGCTTCCTCAGGGCCCAATCCGAGACTAAATTGTAGAACAAATTCCACCAGGAATTAATAATCATCACAAACATCACCACCTTCTGTTCCAAGTGCAAAGTGCACTTTTCCAACCTGCCTTCTTTAACATAAACCCAGAACAGTGCGTATGTTACAAAAATATCAAAATTCTACCAAAACAAAACCCTGGATTGCACACACAGTTGTCTCCCTGAGAAAAGAGCAAGAACAACTCGCACGTCAGATATTAGTCATACCACTTAATGCATGACTAAAAAGTGCTCAGGTACTATGGTGATGAAGGTGGTATGAGAACCTATGTAGAATAGATAGCCTGTCTAAGGGCATTCCTGTGGACTGCGTAAGGCACTTGGATATGTGCATCCATGTAGGTGATTTGGCAGGAGTCTGGAAGCCACACCTTAATCCCCGTTAAATAAAGAATGTGTCAGTAGCCAATCTCAACTTTGATACAGAGGGGACAACAGGTCCCAGCATGAAATGTAGCATCCGCACAGAACAAGATACAGAGTTACCAACTCTTGGCATTTGGGTGCTTTTCTCAAAGCCCCTGCTCCTGGAGTCTTGTGATTACATGAGAATCTCAGCTTTCATTTTTAAAAAGTAAGATTGTAGCCAGAAAAAGTCTGACAACATGACCCCTAAAGGCTACGACACCAGAAGAAAAACAACAAGAACCCCACAATTGTTAATTTTAAAAAATCTCTATTTTTCAGGCCTAGCTGATGATTTTTGAACACTTGGGATTGCAATACTGAAGATATAGCCCTTCTTGCTGGGATGTGCATTGCCTCCATGCTATAGATGAACATCGTTCTCTTCTTATCCTGACTACTCTCCTGTGACTCCATCCTCTATGGTCTCCCTAAGTCCTAGCTTCCCAGGCTATGCAGGATGCTACATCTCACCTTCTTGGATGCACCAAAACAATAATTCCATCATCCCCAAACTCAAGCCAACTCCACTGGGATCACTGAAGCACTTAGTGCCTTGCTTGTTTTTAAAACCCTCCACGGAGTTGCTCCAGCCAACCTTACGAAGGTTGTCTCTCTATATTTCCTCCCCTTTTCCTGCTGGCTGGCTGGCTAAGATTGAACTCATCTGTTCCTCCAATCTGGCCACTGTTGGTGTGAGAGCCTTCTCCTCTGCAGATCTCACCATCTGAAACACCCCATACGCTGTTGCGGTAATTATGCATATGAACATAGGTGCACAATGGAACACACTTGTAAGGCACTTTCTTTTTAAAATGAGGTCCTATCAACATCCTAAAATGGCTTTGGGAGCAATGTGATGACATCAAGGTACAGTGTGTAAATAGGATGGCCGACCAGCCAGCCAGGAAGTCTTTCAGTAGCACAGTCAGTGTTGGTACTCTCAGGCCAGGGCTGAAAGCCTTGTGCCCTTTGGCTCAGGGAGAGCTTTGTTTAAGTAAGGACTAAAGGCCTGATTCTGCTCTTACGCTGCTGTAGGTTGGGAGTAACTCCAGTGAAGTCAGTAGAATTACATTGGCATGACAGAGGAATCAGGCCCTTAGGATTCAGCCAATAAAATGCATTGTGCTGCTGGGATTTTTGTCCTTTATCATGTGCCTGATTTACAGATGCAGTGTAATTAAAATAATAGCCTGGCGCTGAAGAACCCCTCCATGGACAACCTAGGGACCTCTGGCTCTTCTGACTGCTGTGCCCTGGCTCAGTGGCCTGTAGATTGGTCTATGCCCTGCCAAGAGGGAGAGCCAGGCACTCTGGCTTCATGAGCTACAAGAAGGTGGGGAGGACGAGAGTGCTGGTACTGAGTCATCTGGGCTGGAAGGGTGCTTCGCGTTGCTCGGAAAACATCACTTGCTGGCTGCTCAGGAGCAGGATGAGTTCCTCCAGTGCTCCCAGGTGAGGGACAGGCATGCTGAGGTTTATACCAGCAGCAGGAGGGCGGAGGGAAGATCATCTTCAGGCAGGGCAGATTTGACCCAGACCCCAGATTTCATAGTGCGACCAGCACCCCAGCCTCCATGGAGTCCATCAGTACATCCTCTAGCTGCCAGGCACTCAAGTAAGAATATCTGACCAGGCAAGTACAGAGTCGGGGTGAGAGAAGGAAAAAGTTGAATGGCCCTCCCCATATTCTTTCTCCCACTGATAAACCCCTCTAATCCTTTTCCTTTGACAAACCCTCTTTTACCCCCTCCCTGGTCAAGAGGGATCTCGCCTCCCTCCTCCCCACTCGAACAGCCAAAACCATCCTAACTCTGCCCACCCCAAGGCACCCCTGCCCCTCTCTTTACTTTGCCTGTGGTCATTGACAGGATTACGCACACAAAAATACCCTCTCCTGGCAGATGTCACATGTCTCTGCTCAGGAGCAGTTGGCATCAGCCACATGAGTCCCAGCTAGAAGGACCATTAGCGTGTCCCGATGTGGCAGTTTCCTTGTTCAGCACCAGTTGGTACTTCTCAGCGCTGGTGTATCGCCTGGCCCACTTCCCTTCCCTTCCTTCCCGAGGCATTGTACTGGTTGGTCCTCGGCCCATCCGCCTGCAGGGAAGCTGCCCTCCAGGGGACGGGGTCCAGCTATTCCAACACCCTAGAAGGGAAAAGCAGGTGAGAAGGCTGCTCCCCAACCCCACCCCTGTTAGGAATGGCTAGCGGCTTGGCACTGCCTGTTCTAAGCATGATGCAAACTCCCTCGAGTCCAACTGCATCTTCCCCAGGAACCTGTTCTGCTGAGCTGTACGTTTGGTACTAAATTTAACCTGTGTAAAACCTCAGCAATGCATGCAGGGGATCTGGTTACAGCAGCTCACTCAAGCAGGATACTCTTTCCCTCCTCTCCTTTCTAATTCCTGGCCTGTCCTCGTCTTTCTGCTTTTCACCAGCTTGATCCCTCTTTTCCGTCTCTCCCTACTTCACTTCACACCTCCGCCCATTCCCTGTACTCTGCTGTCTCTACTCTGCCAAATACTCCTGATGTGGCTGCTTCAGTTCCAGCTCACTCAGCCTAGTATTTTGCTCAGGGCAATGTCTTTTCACAGCGTCTAACTGTCTCCATTCCCCCTTCGGGATAATCTTGGATGGTAAATAATTAAAGTATAATAATGACAACAGCGCAACACCTTTCCACACAACGCCCTCCACAGATTGCATGCACGCAGGGAATGCTTCATCAGCGTCTGAAATGCAGCCACATTTGTATGTGTAATGCAGCCAGTAGTAGATGCCGCACAACAGGAAGTGAAGAAGAATTCTGTATCTGATTTTAAATGCAAATGGGGAAGGATTTAGGTCAGCAGAAGTTAGTTACCTAAGTTGGAAACTACCCCGGGACACGAGAGCTCATGAATCATAACCCTACAGTTCCTAAAAGCTTCTGGTGATCTTTATTACCTTCACATGCTTGGGACCTTGGTTTTAAATTTCATTCAAAACCAAGCGCCTCCTAGCCCTGTACAGTAGCATTGTCAGCACAGACAGCGGGAAAAGCGTCCCAGGCTGTATCCCCCACACCACTTCCTACAGCACCTTCTTTAATTCGTGGAGGTCTCCTGTCATCATACTGGCCTGGCCTGACCCTTCTCAGCATGGGAGAGCTGTAGTGATCCCAACACATGGTGTTACCTCTGCTGGCTCTGGTGGGTGGGGTAGTTTTGTTAGGAAAGTTTGAGGGTCATGGGGCAGCACATAGAGCCAGCCAACTTGCATGATTTTTACCATGAATCGCACTATTTGGGTTTTTTTCTGAAAGCTGCTAGCTGCTGGAATTGGGTGATCTTAAGAGCCCTCAGTATCATTGTAGGGCTGGGATGGTGGGCCGGGAGCAAGATGACTGCTTAGAGTGCCACTACTTTATAAAGACCTTTGGTTGTAAGCTCTTTGGGGAAAGGACCACCTTTCTGTTCTGTGCCTGAACAGCACCTAGCGTGCTGGGGTCTTGGGCCATGGCTGGGACTCCAGGCGTTACTGCAATAATGTAAGACAAAAGCCCTGCGTATGGAAAACAAAGCACTTACTTACTTATCTTTATCCTGATGTCCACAACAATGAACATCTGGATTAACCCTGGCTCAGAGACTGATGCCATTTGATGGACGTTATTTAGCAATCAGAAGAGACTGGTGGTGGGGGATCGGATGGCTCAAGGATGCCGATACTAGGCTACAGAGCACTTCACCTCTAAGTCACTACTTCAACTCCTGCCCTATCAGCAGTGATCAAAAGTTACTGTCATCTGAAGGCTGCCTTGGGAAATGCCAAGGGATTGTCAGTATCTCTTTGATATTGATTATCTGCTTTTAATACAGGGGCATCAGCTCAGATGTTGTTGGGATCTCCTTAGATATTTCCATTTGGGTCAGTGTGGATCAATGTTTTTGGAGTCCGGTCTGGACAATGACTATGAAACTACATTTCACACGTCTAACAGCTGCAAAATGCAGACAGAATCTGAAATGATGTTAACTTACCATCTCGAGACATGGATTCGAAGTTATATCATTTAGAAGAGACATAGATTTTGCTTTAAGATTATTTACAGCTACCGTTATTCCGATATTTTTGAGTCCCACTGAGTGCTGCTTCACTAAGAAAATCTCTTATTCAGCAGGATCTTCAAATGTGTGGATTTTCTTCTTTCTATTGTAATTGACAACCTGCCATCATTGTAGATGAACGGGATTCTGTGGAGACAAACGCAGTTATTAGCCATGTTACTGATAACACCTGAGCTTCTTTATACAGACATTTTAAAGAATCACATTTACTTTTCATTCTGGATGCCGTTTGGTTATGATTTATATAACGTTCCCAGCCTCCTCACCCATTTGTCAGCCTCTCTTGCAATCTCCAACTTATCATTAATCATGTTTATGGTGGGCCGAGGGGTCAACCAAGATCAGGACCCCGATGCATTAGGTGCTGGACAAACACAGAATAATAGATCGTCCCTGCCATAAAGCGTTTACAATCGAAATCTTGTTCAGTGTTTGTACAGGCCCAGCACAAGAGGTCCCAGTCCATGGCCAAGGCTCCTAGGCACTATGATAATACAAATAATTAATAATAATCAATATTCAAAACAGACACCGGGTGGGGGAAGGGAGAGAGCATACAAGCAGAGTGGTCAGTGGGATGGCAGCAAATGCCAGGTTAGTTCCATGATTTTTTTAAAATATTTATTCCATATATATGGAGCTATACCTATCTCAGAACTGGAAGGTCATCGAGTCCAGTCCCCTGCCTTCACTAGCAGGACTGAGTATTGTCCCTCACAGATTTCTTCCCCCATCTCTAAATGGCCCCCTCAAGGATTGAACTCATAACCCTAGGTTTAGTAGGCCAATGCTCAAACCACTGAGCTATCCCTCCCCACCCTGTATGGTCTGACCTTCCTGACCTCTCCCACAAGGCTCCACTTCATTCACATTTAAGCCCTCTTAAAGACACACTTCAGCCAGTCATGTTGACATATTTACATTGCCTATTGTTGTTCCCTTTCCCCCTAACCCCTGTCTGTTTGTCCTTAGATTGTGAGATCCTTAACACAGGAGTCGAGCCACCCCTTCTGGAGTGTTTGGAAAGTGCCTGGCACACCCTGGATGCAACTGTAAGTAATAGTATTAATACCTAGCTCTTAACTAGCACTTTTCATCCATTGATCTCTAGGCACTATACAAAGGAGGTCAGTATCATTCTTCCCCATTGTGCAGATAGTGAAACTGAGGCATAGGGAGATGAAATAACTTGCCCAGTTTCTCTCACTGCACTCAGCACAGGCAACTAAAGTATACAGTTCAGTTTAATTTTCTGTTCCTAGTCAGTTTCACATCCCCCACCCCTTCTGTACTAGCCTGATGGTGGATTCCTAGTCAGTTACAGACACATATTTATCCTGGTTCTCCCCTAGTGCCCAGGTGGTAGTGTATTTGAGTTCACAACACTAGGGGGAAGGTTTCAATAACAAAAAGGGGGATTTAAATTTAAGCAAAACATTCTGAAAACATTTCTGTCCCTACTGGGTTTTTGTAAAACACTACCCCCCTTCCAATACCCCTAAGCCAAATGAAGAGTGGCCCGTTCATTTGGATGCTGACTGAGGCCCGATTGGAGCAAAGCACTTGGGCGTGTGCTTAAAGATAAGCATTGAAGTCAGTAGGACTTATGCATCTGCTTAGGTGAACTGGAGCCTAAGTGGACAGTATCCCATTAATTTGGGTGCTGGTGAAGTCAAGCTCAGGAAGAGAGAGTGTTTGTATGGGAGTTGGATGGTGTCCCTAGCCTTTGTTTGCCAGAAGCTGGGAATGGGCAACAGGGGATGGATCACTTGATGATTCCCTGTTCTGTTCATTCCCTCTGGGGCATCTGGCATTGGCCACTGTCAGAAGACAGGGCTAGATGGACTTTTGGTCTGACCCAGTATGGTTGTTCTTATGTTCTTGTGTAGCTTGCTTAGTACCATATTGCTGACAGCGTTAGAATAGGGGTAAAATTTTCATAAACACCCACATGATACAGGGCCAGATTTGTAAAGGTATTTATGCACTTAACGATGCAGTTGGGCACTTAGTGGGGTTTACAAAAGCATCTGCATGCCTGACTCCCAGAGAAATCAATCTTTACAAATCTGGCCCCTTCTGCTTATATTTTAATGAGGGGATTTGCACCCAGGAAGAACATTCGTTCAAAGACGGGTATAGACTAAATATCACCAGGGACAAATTCTTCCATAGTGTAACTCTTTAGTGGAGTTACACCAGGGATGAATGTAGCTTATGTGGTTCTTTTAAGGATGTGTTGCTTATTCCACATTCTTTCCAGATGCTATCATTTGCTTCTGGTCAGTGGTTTACAAAACGCAAGAAAAAAAATGTTGAAATCTTCCCTACTTTGACATGCACAATAGTTTCATTTGACGTAGTGAAAGACTATTTTAGGCTTTTAAGAGCCAGTTCTAAAATCCCCATGTAGATTTCACACTGGGTTTGCTTTTGATCATATAAGCAAGATTGGCTTGTATTTACTTTTTTAAGGAATCTATGCGCTCAGATTAGATAGCTAGAAGGATATGCATAGGGATGGGTGGATGCATATCGGTAGCTAGCTAGCTAGATACATAAGGTGATACAGCCTTGCCAACTTTCATTATTTTATCATGAGCCTCAGATAATTTGATATTATTCTTAAAGTCCCAGCTCTGGGAGTCATGTGGCTACATGAGAATCTCAGCTTTCATTTAAAAAAAAGTAGGTTTCTAGCCTTTGTGCTTGCAGAGAAAAGCTTGAAAACGTTATAAAAACAGAAGTAAATAAAATGTGCCCCAAATGTAATTTAAAAAAAAATCTCATGATTTTTAAGCCAATCTAATGATTTGGTTGCTTGAAGCATTTCATAGCATGCCCTGAGTGTAGTGAGACTTAGCGGTTAGTTGGGCAGACATTACAGTGTTCAAAAGGCTCCTCCAGGGGGAGTGACACTACTACCCATGTTATATCGGGGAGGATGCAAGCGCTGAGCAGGATGAGTTCAAACAGCTGCATGTATGATCTCAAAAATAGTGATAAGGATCCCTATGCAGTTACGTGCTAATTACTTACTAATCTGGAGATCTGACGAAAGAGAGGAATCTGTTGCAGTACATTAAGAAAAGTCACTTACTAAGATTTCAAAAAGAATCAGATGCTTAGATTATCAAGAACAGCATCTGCCGTGACATGTGTGAGGATACAAAGTTGCAAGTGTTCCTAAATCCTCATGCTTCATGGTGTAATGTGGTTGTTAGAAGGGGTCAGGAAGAAATTCCTCCCCCTTGTCCCACAACCGTGGAGTGGATCAAGATCATGGCTGGGAGTCAGGAGACCTGGGCTCTCTTTGTTGACTCACTGTGTGTCCTTCAGCATGTCACTTCCCCTCTTTGCACCTCAGTTTCCCTACATGTGAAATAGGGCTAATAATACCTTTGTAATGATAACTGTTTGTATTATGATAGCACCAGAGGACCCATCTGAGATCGTGGCCCCATTGTGCTAGGCACTGTATAGACTCACAGTGAGAGAGACAATCCCTCCCCCAGAGAGTTTGTAATCTCAATAGACAAAGGGAGGATAATCTCCATTTTACATCTGGGGAATTGAGGCCCAGACCCACAGAAGGTATTTAGGCTCCCAACTTCCACTGAGCCTAAATATCTCTGTGGATCTGGCCCAGAGAGATTATGTGACTTGCCCGAGGTCACACAGAGAGTCTGTGGCAGAGCCAGAATCATAGACTATCAGGGTTGGAATGGACCTCAGGAGGTATCTAGTCCAACCCGCTGCTCAAAGCAGGGCCAATCCCCAGACAGATTTTTACCCCAGTTCCCTAAATGGCCCCCTCAAGGATTGAACTCACAACCCTGGGTTTAGCAGGCCAATGCTCAAACCACTGAGACCTGAACCCAGCTCTCCTGAGTACTAGGCCAGTCTCTCATCCCCAGGGCCATCCTTCTTAGGCTAGGTTCTACTGCCTGCTGAAGCATCCAACGCTGGCTACTGCCAGAGGCTGGCTAGCAGACCAGGGTATTACCACCTGTAGTTACTATTATCCCTAAAGCACTATAGGAGTGGGAGAACACTTTACAACCAGGACAAGTACTCTGTGGGCCCAGACCTGTGAGGTGCTGAGTGCCCGCAACTCCCCCTGAAGTTGATAAGAAACTGAGGAGTTCAGAATCTTTTGGGACCAAGGATGTGGCAGAGACTGGATGTAAGCAAGTCATGTGACCGTGTGTAGCTGAGGTTCGGCAGCTGTTTTGTAGCTCCCGACGACATAGGGCTGGGTCCTTGGCTGGTGTCCATCGATGTAGCGCCAGTGCCTTCAGTGGAGCCATGCTGATTTCCTAGCCCGTAGAGTGTGTTATAGACAATGAAATGCCTTACAGTGGCAGTCCTTACGTTCCTGGCAGGTATCACTGTGGGAAGGCTGGAAGTCCGTTTCCCCTCTATCTCCCCCACCTTGATATGGGATTTCATTGCGGAGGGGTATTTCAGTAACCCTGTTATTAATTTAAATTGCTTGCTCTGCAGCTGCTCTGCCCACCCGATCCCCGGCATATTTACTCAGTGGGCTCTGTAATCCCCCGCAGCAATTTCATCTCCTTCAGCACATGTTGTGTCAAGAATTTCCCACTGTCCCCTTGGGACTGAGGAAGGACAGGTGATCAGCAACCATTCATTCCCCTTATCGGCTGTTAGCCTGTAGCCCTGCTCCTGGTAGTGTTAACATTCTTCCACTAGGTGGCAGTGCAGGCACATGAACAGGGCACCATACTGGTGGGTCCACATGGCCAACATTTTCAGAAATGGCTACTGATTTGAGGGCCTGACTTTTTGGGTGCCCAGCCTGAGATTCCCTAGGCTAATTTTCAGAAAGTGCCAAGCAGCAAGAGCTCCCACTGACTTCAAGTGGAGTCATGGGGCCAGTAGCGGCGCCAGCTCTTCCGGCGCCCTAGGCGGCGGAAGGTCCCGCTCCCGAAATGCCGCCCCCAACAGTGGCGGCGGAAGGTCCTGCCCCCAAAATTGAACGGCCGGACAGGGCGCCGGTGCCCCCAAAATAGCAGCGCCCTAGGCAACCGCCTAGGTCGCCTAATGGGTTGCGCCGGCCCTGCATGGGGCTCACTGCTTCTGAATGCCAGGCCCTAAGTATGTATGTCTCAAATTGACCACCCAAAAATCTGGTGGTATTAGAGCAGGGGTCGGCAACCTTTCAGAAGTGCTGTGCCGAGTCTTCATTTATTCACTCTAATTTAAGGTTTTGCGTGCCAGTAATACATTTGAACGTTTTTAGAAGGTCTCTTTCTATAAGTCTATAATTTATAACTAAACTATTGTTGTATGTAAAGTAAATAAGGTTTTTAAAATGTTTAAGAAGCTTCATTTAAAATTAAGTTAAAATGCAGAGCCCCCTGGACCGGTGGCCAGGACCCGGGCAGTGTGAGTGCCACTGAAAATCAGCTCGCGTGCCGCCTTCGGCACCTGTGCCATAGGTTGCCTACCCCTATATTAGAGTGACCAGATGTCCCGATTTTATAGGGACAGTCCTGATTTTGGGGTCTTTTTCTTATGTAGGCTCCTATTACCCCCCACCCCCGGTCCCAATTTTTCACACTTGCTGTCTGGTCACCCTAGGTGGTACGGTCATGTCATCTCTGGCTCTAGGTTAAAAGTCAACATGAGAGGCAGAGTCACCCTACTGCCATTTAAGGGGTGCAGTCACCCAGATCTGACCATAGATTCTAAGGCCAGAATAGACCATTGTGATCATAGAATCATAGAATATCAGGGTTGGAAGGGACCTCAGGAGGTCATCTAGTCCCACCCCCTGCTCAAAGCAGGACCTAATCCCAACTAAATCATCCCAGCCAGGGCTTTGTCAAGCCTGACCTTAAAAACCTCTAAGGAAGGAGATTCCACCACCTCCCTAGGTAACCCATTCCAGTGCTTCACCACCCTCCTAGTGAAATAGTGTTTCCTAATATCCAATCTAAACCTCCCCCACTGCAACTTGAGACCATTACTCCTTGTTCTGTCATCTGGTACCACTGAGAACAGTCTAGATCCATCCTCTTTGGAACCCCCTTTCAGGTAGTTGAAAGCAGCTATCAAATCCCCCCTCATTCTTCTCTTCTGCAGACTAAACAATCCCAGTTCCCTCAGCCTCTCCTCATAACTCATGTGCTCCAGCCCCCTAATCATTTTTGTTGCCCTCCGCTGGACTCTTTCCAATTTTTCCACATCCTTCTTGTAGTGTGGGGCCCAAAACTGGACACAGTACTCCAGGTGAGGCCTCACCAATGTCGAATAGAGGGGAACGATCACGTCCCTCGATCTGCTGGCAATGCCCCTACTTATACAGCCCAAAATGCCGTTAGCCTTCTTGGCAACAAGGGCACACTGTTGACTCATATCCAGCTTCTCGTCCACCGTAACCCCTAGGTCCTTTTCTGCAGAACTGCTGCCTAGCCACTCGGTCCCTAGTCTGTAACAGTGCATGGGATTCTTCCGTCCTAAGTGCAGGACTCTGCACTTGTCCTTGTTGAACCTCATCAGGTTTCTTTTGGCCCAATCCTCTAATTTGTCTAGGTCCCTCTGTATCCTATCCCTACCCTCCAGCGTATCTACCACTCCTCCCAGTTTAGTGTCATCTGCAAATTTGCTGAGAGTGCAGTCCACGCCATCCTCCAGATCATTAATGAAGATATTGAACAAAACCGGCCCCAGGACCGACCNTTCCCTCTGGGGCATCTGGCATTGGCCACTGTCAGAAGACAGGGCTAGATGGACTTTTGGTCTGACCCAGTATGGTTGTTCTTATGTTCTTGTGTAGCTTGCTTAGTACCATATTGCTGACAGCGTTAGAATAGGGGTAAAATTTTCATAAACACCCACATGATACAGGGCCAGATTTGTAAAGGTATTTATGCACTTAACGATGCAGTTGGGCACTTAGTGGGGTTTACAAAAGCATCTGCATGCCTGACTCCCAGAGAAATCAATCTTTACAAATCTGGCCCCTTCTGCTTATATTTTAATGAGGGGATTTGCACCCAGGAAGAACATTCGTTCAAAGACGGGTATAGACTAAATATCACCAGGGACAAATTCTTCCATAGTGTAACTCTTTAGTGGAGTTACACCAGGGATGAATGTAGCTTATGTGGTTCTTTTAAGGATGTGTTGCTTATTCCACATTCTTTCCAGATGCTATCATTTGCTTCTGGTCAGTGGTTTACAAAACGCAAGAAAAAAAATGTTGAAATCTTCCCTACTTTGACATGCACAATAGTTTCATTTGACGTAGTGAAAGACTATTTTAGGCTTTTAAGAGCCAGTTCTAAAATCCCCATGTAGATTTCACACTGGGTTTGCTTTTGATCATATAAGCAAGATTGGCTTGTATTTACTTTTTTAAGGAATCTATGCGCTCAGATTAGATAGCTAGAAGGATATGCATAGGGATGGGTGGATGCATATCGGTAGCTAGCTAGCTAGATACATAAGGTGATACAGCCTTGCCAACTTTCATTATTTTATCATGAGCCTCAGATAATTTGATATTATTCTTAAAGTCCCAGCTCTGGGAGTCATGTGGCTACATGAGAATCTCAGCTTTCATTTAAAAAAAAGTAGGTTTCTAGCCTTTGTGCTTGCAGAGAAAAGCTTGAAAACGTTATAAAAACAGAAGTAAATAAAATGTGCCCCAAATGTAATTTAAAAAAAAATCTCATGATTTTTAAGCCAATCTAATGATTTGGTTGCTTGAAGCATTTCATAGCATGCCCTGAGTGTAGTGAGACTTAGCGGTTAGTTGGGCAGACATTACAGTGTTCAAAAGGCTCCTCCAGGGGGAGTGACACTACTACCCATGTTATATCGGGGAGGATGCAAGCGCTGAGCAGGATGAGTTCAAACAGCTGCATGTATGATCTCAAAAATAGTGATAAGGATCCCTATGCAGTTACGTGCTAATTACTTACTAATCTGGAGATCTGACGAAAGAGAGGAATCTGTTGCAGTACATTAAGAAAAGTCACTTACTAAGATTTCAAAAAGAATCAGATGCTTAGATTATCAAGAACAGCATCTGCCGTGACATGTGTGAGGATACAAAGTTGCAAGTGTTCCTAAATCCTCATGCTTCATGGTGTAATGTGGTTGTTAGAAGGGGTCAGGAAGAAATTCCTCCCCCTTGTCCCACAACCGTGGAGTGGATCAAGATCATGGCTGGGAGTCAGGAGACCTGGGCTCTCTTTGTTGACTCACTGTGTGTCCTTCAGCATGTCACTTCCCCTCTTTGCACCTCAGTTTCCCTACATGTGAAATAGGGCTAATAATACCTTTGTAATGATAACTGTTTGTATTATGATAGCACCAGAGGACCCATCTGAGATCGTGGCCCCATTGTGCTAGGCACTGTATAGACTCACAGTGAGAGAGACAATCCCTCCCCCAGAGAGTTTGTAATCTCAATAGACAAAGGGAGGATAATCTCCATTTTACATCTGGGGAATTGAGGCCCAGACCCACAGAAGGTATTTAGGCTCCCAACTTCCACTGAGCCTAAATATCTCTGTGGATCTGGCCCAGAGAGATTATGTGACTTGCCCGAGGTCACACAGAGAGTCTGTGGCAGAGCCAGAATCATAGACTATCAGGGTTGGAATGGACCTCAGGAGGTATCTAGTCCAACCCGCTGCTCAAAGCAGGGCCAATCCCCAGACAGATTTTTACCCCAGTTCCCTAAATGGCCCCCTCAAGGATTGAACTCACAACCCTGGGTTTAGCAGGCCAATGCTCAAACCACTGAGACCTGAACCCAGCTCTCCTGAGTACTAGGCCAGTCTCTCATCCCCAGGGCCATCCTTCTTAGGCTAGGTTCTACTGCCTGCTGAAGCATCCAACGCTGGCTACTGCCAGAGGCTGGCTAGCAGACCAGGGTATTACCACCTGTAGTTACTATTATCCCTAAAGCACTATAGGAGTGGGAGAACACTTTACAACCAGGACAAGTACTCTGTGGGCCCAGACCTGTGAGGTGCTGAGTGCCCGCAACTCCCCCTGAAGTTGATAAGAAACTGAGGAGTTCAGAATCTTTTGGGACCAAGGATGTGGCAGAGACTGGATGTAAGCAAGTCATGTGACCGTGTGTAGCTGAGGTTCGGCAGCTGTTTTGTAGCTCCCGACGACATAGGGCTGGGTCCTTGGCTGGTGTCCATCGATGTAGCGCCAGTGCCTTCAGTGGAGCCATGCTGATTTCCTAGCCCGTAGAGTGTGTTATAGACAATGAAATGCCTTACAGTGGCAGTCCTTACGTTCCTGGCAGGTATCACTGTGGGAAGGCTGGAAGTCCGTTTCCCCTCTATCTCCCCCACCTTGATATGGGATTTCATTGCGGAGGGGTATTTCAGTAACCCTGTTATTAATTTAAATTGCTTGCTCTGCAGCTGCTCTGCCCACCCGATCCCCGGCATATTTACTCAGTGGGCTCTGTAATCCCCCGCAGCAATTTCATCTCCTTCAGCACATGTTGTGTCAAGAATTTCCCACTGTCCCCTTGGGACTGAGGAAGGACAGGTGATCAGCAACCATTCATTCCCCTTATCGGCTGTTAGCCTGTAGCCCTGCTCCTGGTAGTGTTAACATTCTTCCACTAGGTGGCAGTGCAGGCACATGAACAGGGCACCATACTGGTGGGTCCACATGGCCAACATTTTCAGAAATGGCTACTGATTTGAGGGCCTGACTTTTTGGGTGCCCAGCCTGAGATTCCCTAGGCTAATTTTCAGAAAGTGCCAAGCAGCAAGAGCTCCCACTGACTTCAAGTGGAGTCATGGGGCCAGTAGCGGCGCCAGCTCTTCCGGCGCCCTAGGCGGCGGAAGGTCCCGCTCCCGAAATGCCGCCCCCAACAGTGGCGGCGGAAGGTCCTGCCCCCAAAATTGAACGGACGGACAGGGCGCCGGTGCCCCCAAAATAGCAGCGCCCTAGGCAACCGCCTAGGTCGCCTAATGGGTTGCGCCGGCCCTGCATGGGGCTCACTGCTTCTGAATGCCAGGCCCTAAGTATGTATGTCTCAAATTGACCACCCAAAAATCTGGTGGTATTAGAGCAGGGGTCGGCAACCTTTCAGAAGTGCTGTGCCGAGTCTTCATTTATTCACTCTAATTTAAGGTTTTGCGTGCCAGTAATACATTTGAACGTTTTTAGAAGGTCTCTTTCTATAAGTCTATAATTTATAACTAAACTATTGTTGTATGTAAAGTAAATAAGGTTTTTAAAATGTTTAAGAAGCTTCATTTAAAATTAAGTTAAAATGCAGAGCCCCCTGGACCGGTGGCCAGGACCCGGGCAGTGTGAGTGCCACTGAAAATCAGCTCGCGTGCCGCCTTCGGCACCTGTGCCATAGGTTGCCTACCCCTATATTAGAGTGACCAGATGTCCCGATTTTATAGGGACAGTCCTGATTTTGGGGTCTTTTTCTTATGTAGGCTCCTATTACCCCCCACCCCCGGTCCCAATTTTTCACACTTGCTGTCTGGTCACCCTAGGTGGTACGGTCATGTCATCTCTGGCTCTAGGTTAAAAGTCAACATGAGAGGCAGAGTCACCCTACTGCCATTTAAGGGGTGCAGTCACCCAGATCTGACCATAGATTCTAAGGCCAGAATAGACCATTGTGATCATAGAATCATAGAATATCAGGGTTGGAAGGGACCTCAGGAGGTCATCTAGTCCCACCCCCTGCTCAAAGCAGGACCTAATCCCAACTAAATCATACCAGCCAGGGCTTTGTCAAGCCTGACCTTAAAACCCTCTAAGGAAGGAGATTCCACCACCTCCCTAGGTAACACATTCCAGTGCTTCACCTCCCTCCCAGTGAAATAGTGTTTCCTAATATCCAATCTAAACCTCCCCCACTGCAACTTGAGACCATTACTCCTTGTTCTGTCATCTGGTACCACTGTGAACAGTCTAGATCCATCCTCTTTGGAACCCCCTTTCAGGTAGATCATTTAAGTCTGACCTAACACAAGCCATAGAACTGCCCCAAAAACATTCCTAGAGCAGGAATAAGGCCATATGGCCTTCCAAACGATATGGATGAATTTCAGTCCAGGTTACGGTAATAGGCAATCCTACCACACACTTTTGTGCCATGACCTCTCAGCAGGCCAGGTTTTTTTCCTTATCAGCTGAGGGGATGGGCTGGTTGCAGCAGTGTCCCTGGGCCTGCAGCTAGACATTGTACATCCCAGCCCCAGTGCGCGCGCACCCCAGCCAAAATCTCTAGAGGCAAATGTCGTCAATGAGCATCACCTCCAGCACAAGATCTGCTGCAGTAAAGAATCAGCCTGCAGTGACGGGAGATGGACCCAGGCTCTCTGCTTGGCTGGCAACTTCCAGGCAGAGTCCCGGCTTCACAGAGGCATTACTGTTAATTCAGGAAGGAAAGGGGCCAGAGCGAAACCCCTGTGTCTTGAGGTTTTTAATGGAACCACTAGCTCAGGGCTTGTCTACAATGGAAAGCTACAGTGGCACAGCTGCGGTGTAGACGCTACCTACGCCAGTGGGAGAACCCTTCCCGTCAGCATAGGTAATCAACCTCCCCAAGAGGTAGTAGCTAGGTCAACGGAAAAATTCTTCCATCGAGCTAGCGCTGTCTACACAGGGACTTAGGTTGGCTTAACTCCATGCTCAGGAGGATGGATTTTTCACACCCCGCAGTGACATATCTGGGTTGACCTCATTTTATAGTGTAGACCAGGCCCAAGTCTTACCCAAAGCAGTACCCTTGGGAAAGGAGGCAGTGTGTCTAGTGCAGGGATCGGCAACCTTTGGCACGCGGCTCGTGAGGGAAATCCGCTGACAGGCCAGGATGGTTTGTTTACCTACAGCATCCACAGGTTCGGCCAATTGCAGCTCCCAGTGGCTGCGGTTTGCCGTTCCAGGCCAATGGGGGCTGCGGGAAGCGGCACGGTCCGAGGGATGTGCTGGCCGCTGCTTCCCGCAGCCCCCATTGGCCTGGAACGGCGAACCGTGGCCAGTGGGAGCTGCAATTGGCCGAACCTGCAGACACTGCAGGTAAACAAGCCGTCCTGGCCCGTCAGTGGATTTCCCTGATGGCTGCGTGCCAAAGGTTGCCGATCCCTGGTCTAGTGGTTAGAAGAAGAGCACCAGGACTTCTGGGTTCTACTCCCAGGCCTGTTGCTGACTTGCCACATGATTAAGGCCAAGATCTTTCCCCTCTCTGTGCCTCAGTTTCCTGATCTGTGAATGCTGGGGTAAGGATGCCTGAGACAGGGAGGACGTGAGGATTAATGACTGTCTGGATAGATTTGGAGATCCTTAGCTGGCAGGGAATGCAGAGGGCCATCGTTATGAACAGAGTCACCCGCTGAACAGCCCACAGCTCCCATTTGCACAGAGCTCCCTGGCTGCTGCCTACAGGATGTCCTCGTGACCATACAAAGCCATGTGTGATTTTCTCCTTATTTGGCACCAGTTCTAAAGAATTGGAAAGCGATCACCCCAGTTCGGGTGAGTGCTGTGATTCCCCTCCCCAGAGAGAGGGGTGGGTTCCCAGAAGCAGGAATTGAAAACAATCCATGGCAAAGAAACCCGAGCATGGAAGCAGGACTGAGGTAGCTCCCCAATGGCTCTGGCTGCAGTTCCATAGCGCTTCGCTATCTGGGTTGCATCAGCTGCATTCTACTCCCTGGCTGTCTTCTCCCCTCTGCCAGCTGGCAGGAAACAAGCTTTCCTCCCATCCCCAATGAAGCCATGCCAGCCCATCCCGTCTGTCCCTCTCCCCATCAGACAGTGGGGTGTCAGGCTCCCAGTGTAGCCTGTGATGCAGCTGTCCCGATTGCTGGTATTCTTGCTATGGGACTTTCCCAAGTGGGTGCATGCTACACACTTACAGGAAAATGTCCAGCACTAACTGCCGGAAATCCCAGAAGTGAACGGAGCTGCCTTAAAGCCATGGAGAGTGAAGGCCTCCAGTTATCCAAAGAGCAATGTCAGGACAGCGTTGGAGTCTCCCATACATCATCCCTCACCCCGGTGCCATAGGGCTGGATCCACTGACTTCAGCGGGCTTTGGATCATAGAATATCATAGAATCATAGAATATCAGGGTTGGAAGGGACCTCAGGAGGTCATCTAGTCCAACCCCCTGCTCAAAGCAGGACCAATCCCCAACTAAATCACCAACAAGGGGACCAATGACTGAGTTGGGCACCTGGGTACTGGAACGAGACCCTGCAAACTCATGTCACACAAGGCACCAAACAGCCATCCAATGGGAACAATGTTCAGTCACCGATGACTTGGGCAGTGAACTGTCCCCATGCCCTGCGCTGTCCATTCCCCCTCCATTTGTTTTATTGGCAATGCACATCACAGAACAGCAGCAAAGCCAACATTTCCAAGCCAGTAGGGGATGGTTAGCCCAGGGTAAGACCCCGCAGTCTCTCGTGGTCTACCAAGTGATGGTCTCTCTTCCACTATCCGTGGACTGGACAGTGACAGATCTCCTTGAAAGTACCTTTGCTTGGGGTGGCCACAGATGGAGTTCTCCCACTAGCTTTTGAAACCCTTTGCTGAAAGCTTTAAACAGCTTTTATTATACATGGCTGGAGAGGAACCTGCTGGGCCGGTTTGGCGTTGCCTTCCCGCATCTCACACTGTGCAGGGGAAGATCTCCCTCCCCCAGCCCAGGTATCAAAGAGCAGCTGAAGTCTCTCACACACCATGCAGTGCAATCTGAGAAAGCAGCCAGGTCCCTGTGGGTCCTTCTGAGCAGGATTCTCCCCACCCACCTTCCTGAAACAAGAACCCAGCCTAACTGCAGGTCTGGATTGGGGCCACCCCTTGGTATCTCTCTGCAGATGCCTCATTCCCACAGCCAGGAGGAGGGTAGGGGAGGAGCAAAGCCAGCTGGGCCTACTGCTCCTCACCCAGATGGAAAGTCAGGGGATTTCCAGGCTGTGGAAAAAACAGGAACTGGCTTTGTGTGACAGAGGTTGGGCCTCACCCTGACACAGCGGGTCTAAGGGCCTGACCTTACAAGCGAACGACTCACCGGAGTAAGGACTGCAGGATCGGGACTACACAGGACAAGCATCCTTACCTCCCTGATAGCGGGCATGACCCATGAAGGTGCTGCTGAAGCCAGTCACATGTTAAACCTACCCCCATGCAAGAGGCCTTTGTCTGTTTCACAGGTTTCTCTCCCCTCTGCATGACAGAAGCAGAGGAGTTAGAGCTGGAAGATACTCTGAGGTCCCACCTAGCCCATTTCTTCTTGGCCAGCCCATGATGGTCCCTTACAGCCCATTCCCCAGTGCTTGGCCCCAGTCCAGTTTCAGATGTCGCAAGCAATGGGGCTCCTTCCATCACGCCCATGTGGAAGATTTCACCACCACCCAAGGGCTCTTCCCGTAAGGAAGCGTTTCCCAATAATCATTGTAAAAAATCAGCGATGCCACCATTTCACCCCAGTGCTCCTAATTACACCCTCCTGTTGGTTTGTTTCTCTGAGCCTCTCTGTATAGATCTGACAAAGAGCTGAGAAGTCGTGCAGAAAAGATGATCGCCTTCCTCAGGAATTTTCCCCAGATTTCCTAGGATCACAGTTTCCTGCCAGGCCATTTCACAGTCCAGAGATTTTGGGTGTTCATGAAATAGCCCATCTTGAGAACTGATCTTTGCCTGAGGGACAGGGTCCCTTCTCTCGAGCCAAAGAGAAAGGGAGTTCTCCCTGGCTGCTCCCCACTCCAGTTACCCCAGTGGGAGCAGACCTAGGCACAGAATAGAACAGAAAATACAGCAGATCTCTTGAAGTCAAAACCAAAAAGCCACTGAGCAGTGAATTTCTAGCACGTAGGAATTGTCAGACAGGATCAGACCCCAGGTCCATCTAATCCAATATCCTGTCTCTGACAGATGCTACAGAGAAAGGAAAGGGTAAAAATCCCACAGTAGACAGATGAACAATAATCTGCCCTCCTCATTGGTCTCATCTTGATCTCCGAAAAGGCGAGGCTGAAGAGTTTAGAAACACCTTCTGGACTCCAGTGCCTTTCTGTCCTAACCCACTCACTGATTTATATCTCCAGCCCTCGGGGAATGATGTACTTGCTGCCAATGGTGCTCATTAACATTCCTGAAAGGAGCACCTCCTAATCTGCCCATTGTGATTAACACGGACAGTTGGGGGAGAGGTTTTAATTTCATCCCTGCCTGAAGACTCCCTCCATCCTTCATCACAGGAGGAGAAATAGATGGTTGCAGAGACATAGATGAACAAGGAAGCACAAAGGGGCTAGGGCTGGAGAGAAAGGAAGTCAGTGCCCAAGAACTTGGCTAGGTATTGAGTGCTGGGGGAGCGAACCAGCTGGGGGGGCTGAATTCCTGAAAGGGTGGGTACAGTGAGAAAGGGGTGGAAGTCAGGGGAGGAAGCTGTAACATACGCCCTCCCCACAAGGGAGAAGATGAACTTCTAGCAAACCGCCTTGCGATGAAGATGAAATGACTATTCAGTGGAATGTGCAGTTCCTCACAGCTGCTGGGATCCGGAGCACATCTCTGACCCTCCCAGCAACAGAGGAGAGGCCGGTGAGGTGGCCTGGGCTTGAGTTTTCTTCTTATGATGGATGGCTGCAAATGTGAAGATGCATGAAGTACATCAGATCTCCTGTGCTGGTGAAGGGGGACGACGACTGTGGGAGGAGGGGTCCCGGATTCTTCCACTCCTCATGGCGGAGACTGCACGGATTTTACCTTTCAGAGTCTCTCTCTTTAACCACTGCAGTTTCTTATTCATTCTTATTCGCCCGGCAGTAACACCTAGAGGGCACAACTGGGGATCAGGCCCCGGGGATCAGCACTAGGTGCTGCACATACACACATAACAAAGGATGGCCTGTGCCCAAAGGGCCTCACAATCAAGTATAAAATGAGACATCAGACCGATACAGCAAACAGCCGGGGGGGGGACGGGACGGGGACGGACCCAAGGTAACAGGCAGGTGATTATGTTGAATGTCATAAGTAGCAGTCACAGCACACCAGCTGCCTAGGGATTGTCAATTATGGGAGGAGACCATTTAATTGCAGAGTAGACTCTAATATTTGTGCTTCCAGTATATGTATTTATTCATCTCTATATTACATTAAACAAAAGAGCTCTGGGACTCTTTAAACTCTTAAAAATACATCTTGGAACAAACAGACTCCAGCAATCATTCTCAAGGGACACAGCTGGCATTCTTAAAGCAGAAGCAGGCAATGTATTCACTGCCTGTCCTAGCTACCAGTGGGGGATCTGCAGTCTAGCAAGGAAACCTGTCCAAGGTGCTCAAATATCCCAGCACTAGCACTGGGTGTGACATAAGGACCAGAAAAGAATCACACATTAAAGGGATATGGTCTAACAGTCAAAGCCCCCATGTTTGGTCCTGGAAAGAAAAGATTTTACAAAGCCAGATGCTGCCTTGAAATTGTTTTGATGAAATCACACACAAATGAACTAAGTTATTGGCTATAAACATTCGCCAGCAGTGTTAGAATCCCTAGCACAACAAACTCTGTGCCTGGGTCTGAGACGCAGAAAGTGAAAGTGCCCTGAAGATACCACCGTCTTGAGCCTTTCATAAATACACATAGAAACAGAAAGGGAAAGTCACCATCTGGATTACTTCTTGCACTTTGCTCACGACAACTGTTGGTGAAAAATAAGTGAATCATCCTAGGTGTTATTAGAAAGAGAGACGAGTAAGTGAATCTTCTCGTGATGCTGGTAATTTAAAGGGAGGAGTGTAAAGTCCAGTTCCTAAACTGATCCCAGCGGGAGAACGCGGAGAGGTAGGTTGGGGGTGCCAGGACCATTTTGCAACATCATGCTCTTTTTCAACATCCAATTAAAATGTGAACTGGTCAGTTTCAAAGCCTTTTCCCTCTGGGGATCTAGACTCATGTGTGTCTTGTCACAAGCAGAGTGTAGCCAGAATAACTTCCCCAGTGTGGAGAGCTGCAATGGGATAGTGTCGGGGCAGCGAATTCTGCAACAACTGGCTACATTACGCAAGACGCTAGGCAGCTATTATCTGCTGTACACTTTAATTAGCACTGAAAAGCTGGCTATTCTTGGGGATGATCATATCAAGATGGGGTGGGGGCATATTGCCAAGGGATGGTGTGTGTGGGAAGATTGCACAGTTTCTGATCTGGCTGTGCCTGCTGCAGGTGAATTGATCCCCCTGGCCCTGTCTCTCCCTCTGGGCTGGCAGGGCTGGAGAATGCTCTGCAGGTGGCATGCTCTGCTTCTGGAATAGGAGAGGGGGTTTTGTGTCACTCAGCAGTGGCTGGTGAGGGAGCAGAGCTGATAGGCTCCAAGCCCACTCTCCCACACACTTCCCTGGGCTGGTGGGAGAATGGGCTTGGAGTTAAAACAAGGGCTGTATGGAGGAGGTAGAGGCTGACCTAGTGGGGGAGAGGCAAGGAAGTTGAGAGGTTCCGTTATGTTTTGTTGTTCTTAACTCTGGATAAAATCCAGCTCAATAAAATCTGGGCGCATAACCCCCGAAGATATGGAATGGAAACAGATGTCAAGGAAATTGCACATATAGACAACTGAGCATGTTTAATTAAATGCACACTCAGGACTCCCAGGCAGGATGATGAGTGGGAGGCAGGCTGGCTTCCTCAAAGGCTGTTATGATAAAAAATCCTTTTGTTCTCCTTACCTCCTTTGAAGTTAATTTCTTTTGATGGTGATAGAGTGGCTCTTAGATGGTGTTTGGTGGTGGCTGAACAGAACTCTACAATGGGGATGTTATTCCTGCTGGGGTTCCCACTTAAACTGATCCTGCTCAATACCCCTCATGTTTTAGCATCGCCCATGTGTGTGGGTTTGAGAATTTCAGTAGGGCTTCCGGTATCTTTTGTAGAGTCCTTGAACCTATTTGGAGGAATTCCTGGTGACCCAGCTGCTTAACATATGAGCTGATGAGGCCATGGTCCAGAAAACCCTAAAACTTTATATAGAATCCCTTCAATCAGTGTTATGACTTTGGGGAGGGGACCTGTAAGTCTGTGACCCCAGGCTCTAGGAAGCTGGGCCCCATTTTAGCTGCTGATGTTGGGGTTTCACAAGTGTGGGGTTCAGTGGCTCCTATTGGTGATTGGCTATCCCTGTTAGTAGGTGTGATGGCTGTTACTGAGGCTCTCCAGAACTAAAAGCATGAGCTGCTACCACTTGAACTAAAGAGCCAAGCCCTTTAGGTGGCTCTGAAACAGACTCAGATCCTCGATTGGACATAGAGGGGGGACCTGCAAGATACATTCACTGGTGAGTTCCACAGGGAAACACTGCAAATGGATGAACCCATCTACTTAGGCTCTCTCTCTGTGTCATGGACGGTGGGTGAAGCATGGGCATGGGGAGGCTAGCCCCTGGCCTGGCCCTTCTGCCTGAGTACTCCCCCCCCAGCCTGCCCCCCCACCCCCAGGCCACCCAAGCGCCTCCAGCCCTGGAGTGGCCCGCAGTGCAGCCCCAGCAACCACAAGTCCACGGGGCTGAGGCAACTAGCCGCAAGCAGCAGGAGGGGGCCTTGGGACGGAACATGGGTGGAGCCAGGTGGGCTTTTTACTGCCTGTGGTCAGTGAACACTGGGCAAGAACAGGCTGCGAGCAGGGGGGAAAGGAGGGCTTTCCACATTAGACAGAAGTAGCATGAACGTGGCAACCAGCACGCATTGGCGCTGCCAGGCATGAAAGCCTTTTCATTCACCACAACAGCAAGTAAACCAACACCTGACCCCACAACAAACACATAGAGGCTCCTTGTTTTACACTGTCTGGGAACCCTCTTGTTTTATTCATGCTCGCAGCCCTTCTTCTCACTAGCTTATCGCACTGGACGTTGATATGGTAAAGGCCAAGCGGAGGGCAGTGGTTCTAGCTGAAGAGATGGAGCAAAAGTGGGACATCTGCATTGTTGAGCTTGGATTAGAACAGTTAATGCCAACATAAAAATAGACCCCTGTGGAATGCACTTTTTGCATGAGCCCATCGGGGTTTATTTTTGTCTAGGTGTCCAGGGAATTAAAAGTGGCAAAGATCCAACACAAGGCACAGGAAGGAAACCAAAAGGAGACCATTGGAAAGGTAGCTGGGTTCGGTTCCAGAACAGAGAGTTTCTTTCACTTCAGTTCAATGACTCAGCGTATCTGTTGTCAATTCACAGAATGAGAACACTGGGTCTGTGTGGGACAGAAGCAACCGTAGCTCTGCCGCTGTGATGTCCCTGGAAATCCGGTCCAGTTCTAACAGTGCTTATCTACCTCGCGAGGTAGGTTATCGCCAGCCCCATTTTGCGAGTTGGAAAACCGAGGCACGCTGGGTGCGTCCCTGCAGCAGCAAGTCTCACAGCCCAGCCAACAGACTCGGGCTCATGCGACGGCACCGAAAATTGTAGTGCAGCCGTTTGGATGGCTGGAGCTTGGGCCCTGAACTCCTCCGGGCTCCCTCACTTCAGAGCCCGAACTCGAACGTCTCCACAGACCCGGGCTCTGCGACTGGCTGTGTAGATGCACCCAGGGCAAGCGAATTGCCGGAGGTGTCAGAGCTAGGAATAGAACCCAGCAGTCCTGTCTCGTCTTCTTTGTTCTTACCCACACCACAGCGTCAGGGAGAAAAGAGCAAGAGACCGTCCCCCACTATTCCTACAGCCCCGGTAGCTCTCTGCAATGTCAGCCCCAAATACCACAGCTAACACTTGTGGCACTGCAGCAGGCAGGACAGTGCAGGGGGTAGCCGTGGGGAGCAGGGGGTTGCACTAGGGGTGGTAAGTAGCAGGGGGTGGCAGTAGGCAGCAGAGGACAGGGTGCAGGTGGTGGTGGTAGGTAGGAGGGAGTGGCAGTAGGAGCAGGGAGTTGGGTGGCAGGAGGCGGGGTGGCGGAAGAGGGTGGCAGTAAGCAGTGCAGGGATGGTGGTAGGTTGGGGGGCAGGGGGTGGCAGCAGGGTGCAGGAGGTGGTGGTAGGTAGCAGGGGTAAGGGGGTAGGGAGTGGAGGTGGGGGTAGGGGTGGCAGTAGGTGGCAGGGTGCAGGAGGTGGTGGTAGGTAGCAGGGGTGAGGGCAGTGGTGGTGGTAGGTAGCGGGGGCAGGGGGTAGGGAGTGGGGGTAGTGGTAGGTAGCAGGGTGACAGTAGGGAAGGGCGTTGAGGTGGTGGGAGGGAGGTAGTAGGTGGTGCTAGGTAGCGGGGGTGGGGGGCACTAGGGAAGGGGGTGGTAGGTGGTGGGGGGCAGGGGATGGGGCAGAAGGCGGGGTGGGGGGCACTAGGGAAGGGGGTGGTAGGGGGTGGGGGCAGGAGGCGGGGTGGGGTGGGGGGCACTAGGGAAGGGGGTGGTAGGGGGTGGGGGCAGGAGGCGGGGTGGGGGGGCACTAGGGAAGGGGGTGGTAGGTGGTGGGGGGCAGGGGGCACTAGGGAAGGGGGTGGTAGGTGGCGGCTCCCTCCCGTTACCCCCGCTCCGTTGCCTCCCCCCGGATCCCGCCCCCCCGGTTCCGGTCTGGCGGGCCGGAAGTTCGTGTACGCAATACGCCTCCAAGATGGCGGCGGCGAACCCGGAAGTGAGGAGCCGCCTCTAGGAGGGAGTCCGAACCCCGACGCCCCTGGGGACCAGGTGAGGGCCGCCCGCTACCCCCCGGGACCCCCACGTGCGGCGAGATCCGCGGGCCTGGGACCGGGGAGCCCCCGGGTCAGGGTCTCTGGGGAGCCAGGGTCCTTTGCTCCCCTCCCCCCGGGTCAGGGTCTCTGGGGAGCCGGTGGGGGGGGCGGTCCCCGTGGCCCCCTCCCCCCGGGTCAGGCTCTCTGGGGGCTCTGGGTGGGCAGGTCCCTGTGCTCCCCTCCCCCCGGCTCATGGTCTCCGGGGGGCCGGGGGGGGGCAGGTCCCTTTGCTCCCCTCCCCCCGGGTCAGGGTCTCTGGGGAGCCGGGGGGGGGGCAGGTCCCTTTGCTGCCCTTCTCCCCCAAGTCAGGGTCTCTGTGGAGCCATGGAGGGGCAGGTCTCTGCTTCCCTCCCCTGGGTCAGAGTCCCTGGAGAGCCACAGGGGTGGGGTAGGTTTCTCTGCTTCTACCCCCCCTTCTCTCAGGTCAGGATTTCTGGGGAACCCTGTGGGGGAAGGGCTTTTTGATTACTCCTCCCCTGACCCCGGGGGGTCAGGGAAGCTAAGTGGGGGCCAGGTTTCTCTTCTTCCCCCCCTCAGGTCAGGGTCTCTGGGGAGCTGTGTGGGGGGGCAGGTCTCTCTGCTATTCCTCTCCCCAGGGTCAGTTCTTTGGGGGAGAGTTCTGTCCTGGACCTTCTTCCCTGCCCCTTACCTCATTTCTTTCTCTTTTCTGGAAGGGAGGGGATAGTGCTTCAGGTTTCCTCAGTTCCTCCAAGGAGGCTATTCCTCCTCAAGTTATCTTTATTAGTCAGAGTTTTGACAGCCCTGAAGGTGTAGCTGTTTGAGTCATTTCCTGAAGCACAGTCCAAGCAATGCAACTACCTACATGGGCCAAAGGTTTGGCTTACCCATGCTAGTCATGATGCCTAGAGTTAGGGCTGAGAATCTGGATTGATATCTAGTCTGAACCATCCCCAGGTACTGTAGAAGATAATCCTACCTATACATAGCCCCTTTATCCAAAACCGATTGACAAGAATCACCTCGCCCGTCATTAAAATGCAATCACTTCTTGCGTGCAGTGGGAGAACTCTTACAGAGTGTAAAATAATACCACATGATAGTTTGGGACAGGAAGGGAGGAGTTATGTTGGCCTACCTTTGAAGGACCTCGGTTATTGTATTAAGGTGTAACATCTGGTGTTCTGAGTCCCCTGGTAGTATTTGGGGACAGGTAGTTTGTCCAGATTAACCCTCAATTTGTGTGTACAGCACCTAATACAATGGACCCTTCCTCCGCCCAATCCTGATGGGGCTGCTTCTGTTATACAGCTAAATAAAAACAATTTATGTTTTTAAAAGTCTGGTCCTTTTGTTGTGGGGAAAGATAGGATCTCTAATACACTGTGGCTTTTTACTTCGATGTTAGTGATGGAAAAGACCTATTGCCTTATCTACCTATCTGTTTCTACTGACAGTGTAGTCTTGTTCCTGACAGTACATTCTCTAGGGGCCTTTCCGTTAACTGTTAAATGACTTGCATAGCAAGGCTTCCTTCAAATCCTTAGGAGACTATTCCACATGCTAATATGCCTCTCTATTAAATTTTGCCTGGTTATTTTTAGATATTATTGAAGAACAAGAAGGAAATCTCTTATGGAAGTAAAGTAGCTCCTGAATTTATGAATACACTCCCTTTTTATGTGTATTATGGGCCAGATTCTTCCACCCTTTCTGAGGCTGAGTAGCATGTTACTTTACAAATAGACTGAAGGACTAAAATATGATTCGTGGATTTGGTTTGAGTAGGGTTATCAGAATCTGCCCCTATTTGATGTCTAGACCACCAGCCTTTTCCATGTAATTATTTCACAGCATCCTGGATTTTTCTAGCATGAAAATGTATTTTTAAAAATAAGTAAAGTTTACTATGCACTTGAAAAAAAAATTCTAATGTTAATTCCTAGTCTGAGGCAAGGACCAGGCTTTTCTAATCCCATGTAAAACTTATTTCCCAAAATAAAACTATTTGCATGGGGAACAGGCTGAAGTGAGAGAAACCAATGAGTGTCTCACTTCAAAAATCCGTCCTGCGCTGAGACCTTGAATGTCAAGTTCTTGCCCACAATGGTGCTGATCTTAATTGCCCACTTCATAGCCCCTGAAAAATGGAGCTTATGCTGTGACAGGCTCTTACCTCTAGTGCTGCTAGTGGTCACCTATATACTTGGATCTTAATGTTGTTAAATATCAGTTCAGTGCTTAAAGCGGGGTTCTGCTGTGACAAGAGACTGTAAAAAATGGAATTAGGTTCTACTTTTATTTTGATTCCAAAGCAAATGTTCTCAGTTTACAATAAAAATAGATGGCTTTTCTAAATTCCAGTCCTGCAAACTCACCAAGGGTTCTGAAAGTTTCCTTGGGTTGTCTTTGGCTTGTGCATCATCATCACTTGTAAATTCTGCAGGCAACAACATGCCCTCTGTTGTATCTGTGCAATCCTATTGTCTTCGGGGTGTGGTGTGGCAGAGGGGGTGGCACAGGCCTAACCTGAGGGAGAATGTAGCCCTACAGTTGGAATTTTTAAGTTAACAGTTCTGTTGAAAGCGTGAGACAGGAGGGATTCCAGATCCCTCTTGCGTAGCTGGGTTGGTTCTGTCAAGTGGGCATGCAGGGGTTGCCAAAACAGGCTCTTGTTGATGGAAGATGGCTGTATTGCATTTATTTGCTGGAAAAGTAGGTTGTAATATGTGTACAGTGTGCGTCCATTTATCCCATAAAGAAGTAGTTTTCCAACAAAGTCCGGTGGATAGGATGCCAAGTCAGGAGACCTGTTCCCATCCCCTTCTCTTGCTCTTCGTGGGACCCCTGGCAAATCACTTAGCTTTTATGCATCAGTTTTCCCATCCAGATAATGATACTTTCCAGCTCTACAGTCTGGTGGTCAAACCCCTATGAAAGCTGTATTGCTGAAACCTTGCACTTTTCTTATATTTATGTACCATTTAAAGGAAACATACGTTCACTTTAATTGTCTGAATTTTTTTAACCCTTCGAAGCAAGAGTCTAACATCTTCAGGTATCTTGATACTTGGCAAAATCAGCATTATTCTAGAGCACCAAAGTTTAATAGTTGCATTCTAGTTTCCTAATATTTGAATAATATAGGGCTGGCAGAGCTATAGCTGCTTGGTATTATCATCAGCTTAGAACATAACGGCCATACTGGGTCAGATCAAGGGTCTGTCTAGCCCAGTATCCTGTCTTCCAACAGTGGCCAGTGCCAGGTTCCCCAGAGGGAATGAACAGGTAATCATCAAGTGATCCATCCCCTGTTGCCCATTCCCAGCTTCTGGCAAACAGAGGCTAGGGACACCATCCCTGCCCATCCTGGCTAATAGCCATTAAAAATAACACTCTGCCTGGATTTGGGGGGGGGGGGGTTGTTACACCTGAGGTGACTAACAATTAGAAGGAAAAAAATATCTTTCCCGATTTGCATACCTTGACAGCACTTACCTGTACCTGGTATCATGTTTTATGTGGGCTCTCTCACATCAAACAGCGATAGGAAAATATTTTTATAAAAAACAGGAAAATGTTAGTGAACCCACAAAAATTGGCAGGACACCTCTGGAGCCAGAATAGCACCCGACACTACTTCTAGCTCTTTTTTTTAAAGTAACTAGGTCTCGATTTGACACTGTCCCTTTAAAAATGCTCTGAAAGAACCTGCTGAGCTGCCATGAAATTTTCTTTCACATACTAACTTGCCCTTCCTTCCCCCAAGGGTCCTTAACCTGTCAAATCCATAGAGTCCTCCATCTTTTCCTACGCTTTATGCTCCCCACTCTTGAGTAGGAGAGGACTCCCTTTGGGTCGCTGCTGAGCATTGAGATATTCCCTTTCCCACAGGCTGCATCATCTTGTGGAACCCCCCCCGCGCCCCTGTTGACTGAGGTAGGAGACAGCAGGAACCAGTAACTTGTAGGTGGTATAGAGCATTACCACCTCACTGGACACGTGCTTTAAAAATTGGAGCTACTTTCATCTTGTTTCAGTAAGATACTTTTCTTTACATTAATGTATAAATGGACAGAAAATATTTTTTTATACACATTGTGTGCGTTTAAAACCGTTCCCATGCAGGGACCTTGTACAGCAAGTTTCAGCTTGGAGTAGTCTTTTTAAACGGCTAAGTTATAGACTCCTGAAATGGTTTATAATGGACATGCTGACACAACTTTAATGTTTTTTTGAACAGTAACACTGTAATAAAGAGCTAACTGTGCAGTCAGTGAAAACTGAGTTGTGATTTTAATCACTAGAGTCTGAATCTGTCAGGAAAGCCTTCTAGGCTTAATTAAGAGAGGTTTATATTCTTCTTTGAAACATTTTTTAAAAATTTAAAATCTTTCCAGTCTTTTTGGAAACATGATCTAGAACTGTAAACATATTACAGTGAAAAAGACTGACATAGCAAAATACATGTTGAGCCAGCCTGAAACGAGCTTAAAGTGATATGTTTATGTATTTATGACTAGTAAGGAGGCAAGCTTTGATGTCTTTGTACAGCTTTTTCCACTGGGAGTGGTGATGTGGTCAATGAGAGCATTCATAACTCCTCTGGTAGGGCTGCACATGGGGCCAGGATCTTTTGAGCTAGACAGACGCCAGGCACTCCTTCTGAGGCCTGGTGTACACCTAGAACTTAGATTGACCTTCACTCAGGACTGAAAAATGTTGCACTTCAAAGTACCGTAGTTAGATCAACCTAACCCCTGGTTCAGATGTGGCTAGGTTGATGAAAGTATTCTTCCATCAGTCTAGCCACTGCCTCTCTGAGAGGTAGATTACCTGTCCTACAATCGATGGAAAAACCCCTCCCATCGACGTAGGAAGCAACTACACTATGGCCTTACAGCAGCACACCTGCAGCCCCCTAGCTATACTGCTGTAGTGTAGATATACCCTAATTTCATTCCCTTACTTCCCTAGGTGTTGTGACAAAGTTCCTCCGCTAGCTTGGTGGGTCCTGCGCTTATTGGCAGATTTACTCACCTCAGAGATTCACCTTGTGGGTCAGGAAACAGCCCAGAGACCTTCCCTTCTGGTAGAAGCCACAGTCCAGATCAATTCCTCCTGTGTCTGATCAGGAGCTGGGAGGTTTGGGGGGAACCTGGGCTTGCCCTCTACTCCGGGTTCCAGCCCAGGGCCCTGTGGACTGCAGCTGTCTAGAGTGCCTCCTGGTACAGCTGCATGACAGCTACAATTCCCTGGGCTACTTCCCCATAGCCTTCTCCCAATCACCACCTTTATCCTCACCACAGGACCTTTCTCCTGGTGTCTGATAATGCTTGTGCTCTTCAATCCTCCAACAATACACCTTCCCACTCCTAGTGCCTCTTGCTCCCAGCTCCTTACATGCACGCTACAAACTGAAGTGAGGTCCTTTTTAACTCAGGTGCCCTGATTAGCCAGCCTGTCCTAATTGATTCTAGCAGTTTCTTCTTAATTGGCTCCAGGTGTCCTAATTAGCCTGGCTGCCTTAATTGGTTCCAGCAAGTTCCTGTTTGTTCTGGAACTGCCCCTGTTCCCTTATTCAGGGAAAAGGGATCTACTTAATCTGGGACTATATCTGCCTTCGAACACTCTCCTGTAGCTATCTGGCCTGACCCTGTCACAGTAATGATTGACTCACGAGGCAGAGGAAGGATGGTCTTGTGGCTGAGGCACAGGATAGAGAATTTGGAGACCTGGGTTCACCTCTTGCTTCTGCCATTGACCTACTGTATGGCCTTGGGCAAGCCACTTTCCCTTTCTGTGCCTCTGTTTTTCCCATTAATAGAATGGTATAATATATGCCTACTTCACAGGTATGTTTTGTGGTTTAATTCATGTTTGTAAAGAACTTAGAGTCCTTTTGATGGAAGTACTGCCCAGGTGCCCCAATCAGGATTGGGGCCTCATCGTGCTGGGTGCTGTACACGTATATCAATGCTAGGTATTAGGATTATTTATGATCTTCTTACATGTTGTCTTGCAGGATGGAGCACACAGCTAGTGTGAGCAGGTACGACTCCGTGGAAGTTAAAGACACTGTATGCATTTTTGCCCGTGGTGATATTGCCCTGATGTGTCAGATGCTTGGTTGAACGTACTGCTGCTCTCAGTTACCCATATTGCCTGAGCCTCTCTTTGTGCTCTCTCGTAGGGGTTGTACAACCTTTTGTGCCTTTGAAATTTCAGAGCACAGCCAAGTGTATATGTGGTGGTTTATAGGTTTCCACAGAAATGTTCTGAGTTTCTTGGCAGAGTTGGGGGAGGGAGGCATTTTCTTGTGTATGACTTTTCTACCTGGAAATAGAAATACGTCATTTTATCTCTTTCTACCAAATAAAAGGGCTCTGATAGATGGATTCTGCCTCTTCCCTCCCTATAATGTGCTTCACTTGAAGTAATCCATCCTAAAACCGTATCTGGGTCCTAGTTTAAGCAATATTCCATTGCTGTAAACAAAATGTTTTAATTTCAAGTCGAACCATTAAAGTCAAGGCAGCCTGTGAGTGAAGGGAGAGACTGTGCTTTACAGCGAGTCCTTTGTGGGGAAGAAATATGAAACTCTGAACTGTGAATTGGTGCTCTGACAGTTCTGCTGATGGAACTGGGGTTTGGGGAAGCATGAAACATAATGTCCTAATGTCATTCTGCAAGCTGAATGAATGACAAATGAGGTCAGAATTACAGATAACTCAGCAGCAATAAAGTTGTATTGTGCTGTCTTGAAATGAAAGTATCTATAGAAGATTTAATGTAAAATATATCCGCATTTGAGTTAACACAGCAAAGTTCCTAGAATTGCCCACACTAGAAAGTTGTACCACTTTAGTTACTATCTGTGTAGTTGTGAAACAACCCTCCCAGTGTGGATGCAAGGGTTTGTATAAGGTGTAAGGGAGCTTTCCACTGGTAATCCTATTCCATGTGGGAGGAGGAATAACTATACCAGAATAAGGCACTTTTATACTGGTATGACTGCATCCGTACTAGAACTTGTACTGGTATAACTCTGTTGGTAAAAAACCCACACCTTTAACTGCCATAATTATATCAATATAGCTTGCAAGTATAGATCAGGCTTAGTGGAAAAGCAAATAAAAGAATTCCGGAGTCCTAGCTTCCAATGCTGTGGTGCTTCTTGAGAAGTTCTTTCCCCAATTCCATTACTCCCTCTTCTTGAGCTTGGTAGCCCTTTTGTAATGTCCAAGTAGGGATGGAAATAAAATACTCAGGGTTGAGTTTATTTCACTGTTTGACCCTGCAGACTACAGGTGAGTACGCCTTCAAATAAATGCACAAAGTGAATTTATTACAGCCTCACATAGCATGTTTATTTGAATGTATGCTCAGCCAGTTCTCCATTTATTTTTTTTAAACAGAAGAAAATTCAATAGGGGAAGCTGATAATGCAGTGTTATATCTGAGAATGTAAATGTGCAAGTCAAGACATTTAAAGATTCCCGCAGCAACCATAGCTCATCTGCTTTGTACATTATAGATTAAGACATTTTAACAATGTACTGAGTGATATAAAATGCTACAGTTGTGCAAAGGGGCTGAGTTATTATTTTTAGAGAGATTTCCCGATTCTTGTGCATTTAAATTCCCAGCCACGGTGTTGCATTAGTGTGGTGGCTTGTATTGAATTAGACCCACATTTCTTTGCAGAGTGCAATTTCTCCGTTAGTGTCCTCCGGCAGTTTAAGTTTTGCCATGTCTTTGTCAAATAGGGTTCATTGTTTGTACTTCTATCTCCTTCTGTTTTTATAATCCAAGAGGCCTCTCTCTGGGTATGTTGTTTTCCAACTGCTGAGCCTTTTCCTGGCACTTGTAATTAAGTCTGTTACACCACTAATTTAAACCCACCTGGCTTTATCTTTTGGCTTGACTGAATTGTGGGAGAGCAGATATTTTCATTTAAAGGAGCAAATTCCCTCCCAACAAGCGCCTTTGATTCTGCAGTATGGTCTGAGCTTCAAAGAGGTGGGGTTAGGGCTGCTTAAAAGGTGAAGCTTTTCCTCTTCGTGCCGTAGACACTTCTATCTTTAGAAGTAAAGTTTGCTTTTTTTTTTTTTTTTTTTTTTTTTTTTACCTTCACCACCTTCTTGCCTGTGTCTCAACTTTTCTCCCCTTTGTTTACTGAGTGTACAATTCGAGCAGTGAATCTGCCAAATATATTCTTTACAGCCATGCTGTGACTCTCTAATAACTTGCACAGCCAAGGTAAGTAGTGAGGAAGATTTTACCGCTTTCTTGCTCAGGCCTATGCACAGTTCTGATACGCTGGGAATGCAGACTTTACAGAGTTAGGGTAGTGTAAAATCTGTGCTTTTAAATAAATGTATCTCAGGTACATTCTGATGTGTCCAGAGTGTTCAAGAGATCAGGGTGCCATAAACTGTGTGGTACGGCATGCCCTACAGTGACCCCATTTTAATCATATATAGTATACTTAATATCTTTCACGTTGATGTTATCCTTTGCTGTCTGTCATAAGTAGACTTGGTTCTATTCAGAATCAGTTTAAAGTTAGGTTTCCTCAGTTGTTTTCCCATAACTCTTTCTAAATTGCACGTTAATCTGTGATTGGGTGAGTTGGGTTACAATTTGCTATATTTTGCACTACAGTTGGTAATACGCGGATTCTTTGTTTTTATTTAAAAAAGCAGTTTCAGTTTACCCATTTGAATCTACCTTCATAGTCTAAGTTGGTAGGGAACAAACTCTAGCTTCTGAATATCTGTCTTTCAAACATAAATTCATCAATCTATTGCTAAGGAATTGTAAAAAGGCCCTCTCTTTGAATTACCCTAGAGTAGTTCTTGCTCTACTCCTGCGTAGTCTGATGCCTGGCTAGCAGAGGGTGCACAGATTAATTTGGGGGAGCCCTTTTCCAAGTGTGACTGATACGCAGATCCTCAGACAAGGAGATAAACAAAGCAGAATAATATTGAGTTTTGCCCTTTGAGAAACTAAGTGTGCCAAATGAAAAGGGACTAAACCAGTTGAGGAAAAACTTTCCATTTTTAAAGATTACAGCAAATAATGGAAAGAATTAAAAATGATCGTTTGCCACTTCCCATTTAAATATAGAATTGTGGGCTAAGGAGGCAAGCACCTGCTAGTTTTGATCATATTAAACTTTGCACTCACATAGCAACCCTCATCTGAAAATCTCGGTGCTTTTCAGACTATGATGAGACCTCTCAGACCCCCTGTGAGGTTACTAGACCCATTTTACAGATGGGCATACTGAGGAACAGAAAAGATTAAGGTTTCCCCATTGTCACAAAATAAGTCATTAGCAGACCAAATTAATTCAGGAATCGTGATTTCCAGCTTTCTCTCATCACTCATGACAAATTGCTGCTTGGTATGAATTAGTACTTCTCTCTGTGTATTGTTTGACCGTAAAGGGGAACTTACATCTGGCTTGGCTGTTGAGATGTGAAAATCTTTTTTCAGTTTCCAAAGTTCCTATTTCTGGGGGCGGGGGGGAAGGACACACACACACACACACACACACACACACACACACACACTTTTTATTAAGAGTTCAGTTTAACTTTTAGCACCCCTGCTAGCAAAGGCAGTGGTCCTTTGCAAGTTGTATGCACCTGACAGCTATTGTCAGTTGACATAAGGAATCAGGGAGATGGGTGGGTGTAGCAAGCTTCCAAATTTCATTTGCATGCAGTGTCTGGATGGACAGCTGGGAAGGGAATGATCACTGTGATAGATCTTCAGGTAGGAAAAGGAACTAGATCAAGTTCCCAAGGGCTTTTTGTTATCAGGCCCATGTAATTCAAGAATGGCAAAGTTGAGTTTGACTGTGTATACCTGTGGTTTCCTAGCCAGCTTTCTGTAACAGCACGTCAGAGGAAATACTTGTATTTATAGATGATGAAATATGCAACTGGTATTGTATAGCTTTCTTAATGGTATATGCCCATGAAATTGGGCACTTACTCATGGTCTTATTGATCCTGATTATAGCGGAGCTTATTGAGTTTCTCGACTCACCAGTCAGTGTGAGTTCAAAGTAGATTGCCACACACATCGCTGTCACTCTCCAAAAAGCCTAAGCCACTTTTGAAAATCTAAATCTCTCTGTTCTTCACTTCCAACTAGTCATATTCCATAGCTGCAGACAAAAGCTGCCCCATTGTGGGCCTGGAATGGGTTGGAAAACTCTATCATAATGAACTGTTTAAGTGAAAGTCTATTTATATTGAAACAATTCATATATCTCAATCAGAATGACTCCTGATATAATTAGACTGCTCATAGCTTTAGCTTGCTGCGTAGGAAAACAGTTTCATTATTAAGCATAGGATGTCCAGCCATTAAGGAGTGAGCCTAATGGTTTTTTCATGAGTGTGTGTAATCCATCACTTGAGTGCCTCTGCTCTAAATCATGTTGAAAGATCGCTTCATTAGTTCTTCGTGATCCTTACAGAGGGAAATTACTGTTCTTGTGTTTATAAACATTCACTTTATTCTGCTGGGGTTCCTTTTCTACATGTGTCTTGGCAATAGTGCACGCTTACTGCTTAGCATGGGGTTACTGGTTGTGCTCAACTGTTGGTCCATAGGAGTAGTTCCAGCGGCTGCCTTGTGCCCTGAAGCCTGGGAATTTATATCATTTATAAATGTATCCTGTCTAACATTACTCTGGATGTTGAGATATAAGTGTCTTAAACGCTTCTGCTCAACGGTATTTTGTGGCAATGAGTTCCACATGTTATGCTTTTAGTAAAATAAAGTGTTTGCTTTTATTAGCTATATCATTTTTGAGATGGGGCAACCAGAACTGAACTCACCCTGAATAGTGTGGCTATACCAGTGATTTATATCATGACATTTTCAGTATTTTCTATCACATTTTTTCATATATCCTGATACTGTGTGCTTTTTTGACCACTATTGGTCTCTAAGCTTTTCACCGAGCTTTCTGTGGTGATGCCCAGGTCTCCTTCTGGAGTGATTACAGTTGATCACTTCTGTGTCTGTTTACTCACCTGTAGAGTAAGCATAATGACTTCACAATTATATTTGGAGGCATAATCAGTTTGGAAAGTGCTTTGAGATATTTGGATGGAAGATGCTAAACTCTATACTAATGATTACGTAAATCCATGTATTCATGCCTGAATATCAGTGACATAACAGAATTTTCAGAAGCCTTTGTGATCCATTGCTAACTTCGAGCACCCATCCATCAGTCTCCTTGGTGGTTTTCCCCTACTACGATGACCCTCCACCATGCCTTCCGTAATAACTTTCTCAAGGTTGTTTCCATCTCTGTGCCTAATGTGACCAAAGTACATACGTTTGTCTGTTGATTTCCGACATCAGTGTTTGCTTCTCCCCAATAAGGTGTTCATCTTTTTCTCCACTCAGGAGATACTCAAGAGTACTCTCCAGCCCACATTTCAATAGCTTACATTTTCTTCTTGTCAGCAGCATTAACTTTTGACAACTTGCATCCGTAAATTGCTATGGAAAAAATTTGGCTTTTCACCAGTCGCACCTTTGTACATTGTGAGATGCGACTGTTTTTCTACACTTTCTCAACTGAGGCAATAGCTGAGTGAGCCATCTCTAATCTTCCGACTTCTTTGGAACAGCCTCCTTGGTTCGATATGTATGATCCTAGATAATTAAATTCATCTACTGCCTCTACAGCTTGTCTATTAATTGTGATGGGTTCTTGCATCCTGTTTTTCTTAGTCATGTCAATATACGCGCATTTTGTTTCTGTTGCATTCAGGAATAGTCCCTATTCCCCAGTTCCTTGTTATAAACTTCATCGTTTTTTGTATTGCATCGGAGATTGTAGCAAAGAGCGTGGTGTCATCAACGTGTCTGAGGTCAGTTAAAAGATGTCCACCAATGGAAATCCCAGCTCCTTCCATTTTGTCAAAACCTTCTAAGGCTATCATAATAAATTCTGGGTATATCTTAAGGAGGCTTGGGGACAAAAAACATACCCTTGTCTCAGACTCTGTGCAGTCAGTGCACTCAGTGTCGCTTACTACTGTTTGCATCATAGTCTGGTGGTGGTGGTGGAGACTTGTGCTAAGTATATTTAGATGCTTTGGAAATCTCTCTCTGCCAGTATCCTCCAAAGGTGGTCACGACAGATGGTATCATGCTTTTGGGTGATCAATGGGCGATAGTACTCTAATCTTAATTATTAGGATAGCGCTAAAATTAAGGAATTGTCATGAAACAAAAGCGTCCAAACTAAGTAGCAGGCTTAGTAGTAATAGTGTCCAGTTTTTAAAACTTCATTGGCTAAAACTAAAGAATTGAATTTAGATCATTTCGTTTCCTTTTGTTGATACTTTATTGGCACTTTTCAAGGATAAGGAACTGGCAGCTAAGATTATGTAACAAAGGCTGGGAGCTGATGTACATGTCCATTGCAGGAGTTTGCTACTTCATGATGAGTTAGATGACTCAACTTCTACCATTGACGTTGCTTTCCCCCTCCCCCTCCATATCTGCATTTCATATTCTTTAGCTCCCAGGAGAGGATGGGGCAGTTTGACTCTTGAAATTGGAACTGTTATTTTACTGCACAGTTTTCTCCCAAAGTAGAAGTCATAAGTGTTGAACAATCCCCAATGCCTGAAGGCTGGTAGAACAAAGTGATCCTTGAATATGTTTTCCACCTATGACTCTAGTTGCAGAGAACTTTGCCTGTTGAGTCTTTGTAGATGACTTCCAGCAATGTCTAATTTAGCCAATAAACTTCCACCTGTGTAGTGAAAGTGTGATAACTGCTCCCATTGTTAGGGTCAAAAGTCTTGCATCTCTAACTAAATTATCTCTGTTCACTGCTTGCCTTCGAGATTCTGATGTTTCTAGGACAGACGAGATGCTTGTAGGGAATAATTCCTCTTTGATGCTTTGGGTGGCTCTTACAGGATCTTAAGATGAAAAGCTCTAACTTGCCTAAAAGATGGGGGTTATTTACTGCCAGTTTGGGAGGAGGGCAGAAGGAGGAAAGGATTGAGTGTAAACTTGCTGAACCATTTGATTTGGGGGTTGTGGACTTCCACTGTGTCTGTCCTTGGTAATGTAAAGCCTGGAATAGCAGCACAGTGCCTGGAAGTGAGACAGCTGTGGCCTTGTACAAAACTTGCTCTCACTTTTGTAGTTTTCCATCTGCTTTTGGTAGGATGCTGAAACAAATAGCTCCCTGGGGTTGTCATCACTTCTTGGTTTTTCATGACCAGTATTGACCTTCATTCCCAGAGTTCATGCAATATCACTATGAATGGCTTTAGAACCTTCTGGGAATTTAAATATGTCAGCCAGCCAGCAACTGGCCCATATCAAAGTGTGAGTGTACAGTGAGGTATTCAAAAGTCTCTGCATTCACCACCCCTGGCACGTGATGTAACTGCTGTATCTTCCTCTATTTAGAATAGGAGACATTTTATGGTTCTGAAGTTGTGGCAGAGTGGCAAATGTTTTTGTTTTGTTTTTTTATGGCACCCACTGTGCTATGCAACCAGTGTCTCTGTTCAGAAAACAAACTGCATTCCGCTGGAGGCCGGTTGGTTTTGTGGCAGTAAATCTAACAAGTGTGTGATGTGTCAGGATGAAAAAATGGATCCCTTACATGTCTCAACTTTCTGGCTTTTTTGCCTCTCGTGACATCCTTTTCACCTAAAACAGAGACCACCAAAGGACCATAGTACTGCAGTGTTCTAGCTTTCTCCAGTACTCAAATTTACAGGTAAATATACAACTGCAAAGATGTTTTGCATCAATTCAGGCTGATCTAGAATTGTGTGTACATGTTTGAATTTATCGGAACCAACAAAAAGCTTACATGTATTGATAATTAAGTTTCAGAGTGGTAGCCATGTTAGTCTGTATCAGCAAAAAGAACGAGGAGTACTTGTGGTACCTTAGAGACTAACAAATTTATTTGGGCATAAGCTTTTGTGGGCTAAAACCCACTTCATCAGATGCATGGAGTGGAAAATACAGTAGGAACACACACACACACACACACACACACACCATGAAAAGATGGGAGTTGCCATACCAACTCTAACGAGACAAATCAATTAAGGTGGGTTATTAGCAGCAGGAGAAAAAAAAAGTTTTGTAGTGATAATCAGGATGGCCCATTTAGATAATTAAGTGTTAGCCATTGTGGATCTTGTGAGTTAAGGTAGACTTTCTCTAGCAGTGCACATTACCATTGATCTGTTTTGGGTAAGTGGATTATTTCAAAGGGATTAATTTACTTTTAGAGTGGAAGACTTTACAAGGAAGTGGTTTCTAGTGGTTAGAAGTCAGGATATTTGAAGTCTGTGGCCAAGCATACCACTGGCTTTCTGGGTATCTTTGTACAAGTTCTCTCTCTATGCATGAGTTTCCCCCTCTGTAAAATGGAGTTATTACTCACTCTGAGGTCCTCCTGAAGAAGTCCTCTATCTTAGTGCAGAGTATTATTTAGTATCTGAGAGGATTTCAGTATCTCTGGAGCTCAAAAGTCTTACAGTTCTTAAGCTGTTTTTCTTCATTTTGCTAATTGGGTACAGGCTGTTGTGTAAGAGTTTTCTTAGGGAGCTAAGTACATTTTTAGAGGAATGCACTCTATGCTGTAGAGAACCCATCAAGTGAAATGTAATGTTGCCAAGAGCCAAGACATGAGATAATGTAGAACAGACAGGGAGAATTTCTGATATTGATTTTACCCTTCATAAGTTACTGTTTGTTAGATGTATAAGTGAAGCTGTACATTTGCTACAGCTGTTACGGGAATCACGGCTTCTGATTTCCTATCAAAAGCTGTTACAAACTTTAAAAAAAACCCTCTGGTGAAGAGAACAGACACACTATTTTAAAGGCACCAGAGTATATCGATATCTCTGAAACAGTCTCTGACTTTAACCCATAGGTCAGCACACCTCACCCCCTCTGCCCAGTAACTGCTGAGCTTGCCTATTTGCCTAGGAAAGGTAATCTGTAAAGAAAAAACTGTTTGCCATTTACTGTTCTATCATAGTGTATAGAGGACCTCAGAGTTTTATCTAAATCATTCCCTCCACACACACTTTTGCTTGTTTACATTAACAATAATTGTGACAGGTCTGTCTGGTTGGAGGACATTGCGATGTTTGGAACATCTGGATGGGGACATCCCAGGAGAATGAAACTTGAGCTGTAAGTCTCATCTCCCCGACACTTTCATTTAGGGGCTGGGATATTGCAGCTCAGACTTCACCCTCCTATGATGAAACCATCTATGTCCTCCTGCTCAAATCTCCCAACCAGAAGAGGGAAGTCAGGAACTTATAAAAGCAGGCAAAAAAGTTAAATCAACTATGATGTCATTTTTGCATGGCATAAAGGAGGTCAGTAAAGAGCCCAGACAAACAACCGCCTTTGCTTTGCATTTAAACTTCAACCCATTGCTGCTGTATTCTTTTTAGATGTAACTTGTAATTAGTGTAGTATCACCAGAGCATGTCAGGAACAGTAGGTAGAGTAAAGAGGACCAAGAGGGCAACCCTGAAACCAAAAAAGAAAAGATCCAATGAATTGAAGACCACTAATGATCAGTAGCTGGGGCTTAGGGCATCTCTTCAAAATGTATCTTGGGTTACCATCTAAAACATTCCAGATATGGATTCATGCCAGCATATTCTCTGTCCTCTCCTGCAAATTACATTTATATAAGCTAATGCATGTGACGTATGGTGGAGGAAGAAGTCCTTAGATGTTCTGGAGCTGCTGAAGATTGGTTAATAGATCAAGGGGCCTGAAGTCCATATAATGGCATTAGCTAGTACCCAGCATGCTAACTAAACATTTTTGGGTATTTGCACTTGTGGACTTATTGACTGTAAAATCAGAGTACAGATTTTATAGAGTAATAAAAGGAAACAATTCTGCACATGTAAAACTCTGGAAAAAGCAGGCAAGTGGAAACTGATGTAGGGGACTCCCTAACCCTAGGAAAGAGGTGTTTCTTCTACTAGCCATTAGTTAATGATCTGAATGAACTAAATGTGGTTGATAGCATGTTCAGATAACTTGACATTACGTTGCTGATGCTACCTTACCACTATCTAAACTCTGTTTTGGGGCAAGGTTTTGCTGTGCTCTTCCGGGAAATTTGTCCTTTTTCTAAAGGCACCTTGATTACTTTGAGATTTTTTTTTTTTTAATTTTACTGGGGTAAAAAAATTTAAAATGGGGAATAAATTCTGACAGTTGTTTATAATTTGTCAGACAATGGGGATGGACAAAAACCAGATTAGTTATCTTGTTGAAGTCAGATCAGATTTCTCTAATCAGTTTAAACCTTCCCAGAAAAAGCTCCGCTTTAATTTGTTTAAGCCTGCAGTTGCTTTGAGCATAACCAGTCAATTTTACTCCGCATAATTTGCGTTCTACTGCACGGCCACACCCTGCTGAGCCTGCAGCTTCTACCTGACATGGATTTGTAAGGTTGCATAAACCATATGAGTCCCAGTATGACTGCCTCTGTATTTAAAAGAAAAAGGGAAACCTTTTAAACCACAAAGTGCTTAGCCTCTGGCAAATGATTTATTTCAGTTTGTGAGCCCCAGTCACGTGAGAGCATTTAACCATATGCCCTCAATGCTTGCATTTAGAACGGTCACTTTTTTATTTTTCATGGGTTAACATGATCCTGTTTTTAAAAGTATTTGTAGCTCTATTCAGAACTAGCACGTTATATTGGCAGCCATCCTGAAATGGCTTTGAATAGGATATCACTTGCCCATCCATGAAATAGCATCAGCAAAGTCTTCAGAGGTTCTTGTTATCAAGCTGTCCAGCATTGTACTGCGCTCTGATCAGGGATAAGTTCTACTTAACATTTTGTGTGTGTGTGCAGGTGGTTTTATTAAATGTGCAACAGACCCAGTCCTGAAACCAGTGGGAGGAGTTGCTTGAGTAGGGAATTCAGGATCCTGCAGTATGGCCAGTTCTACACTCAAAAGTTAAGTCGACCCAGCTATGTCGTTCAGGCACGTAAAAAAAAAAATCTACACCCCTGAGATGTAGTTAAGCTGACCTAACCCCTGATGTAGATAGTGCTAGGTCGATGGAAGAAGTCTTCCATTCACCCAGCTACTTCCTCTCAGGGAGGCGTATTAGTTTACGCAAACAGGAGAACCCCTTCTGTCACTGTAGTGAGTGTCTATGCTGAAGCGGTGCTGCTGCAGTGTGACAGCTGACCGCTGTAGCATTTCAAGTGTAGACAAGCCCAAGATTTAATCAGCAGCAGGAAATGTCATTAAAAGTGTGTTACAGTAAACATGCAATGTCTGGAAGAATCCCTTGCAGAGCTTGGTAATATTATTGCAATGAAAAACAGTGTTTACGGAGGGATACATTATTTCTTATCTGATTGCAGTAGTGCCTAGAGCCCCGATCAGGTATTGAGTTCCCATCATGCTAGGAACTGTACATACTTACAATGAAAACATGATCTCTGCTCCAAAGAGCGTATAATCTAAGTATTACTAAATAAAACTTAACAATTTTTCCTTTGTAGCCTATCAAATTGTAGCTCTTTTATTAAGTGTTGGAAAGTTCCGTGAAGTCTTGGCACAAGGCATATGTTAAAATAATGTTTTGTTTTCTGGACAAATAACTATATGCTTAGTGATGGAATTTCAATATAGAAATTGGAGCTTCAGCAGTCTTGTATTGGGGGATGAAGCACAGCCTGTTTGGCCTACTACAAATTCAGATTCCCACTCATTTGTCCGGGTGATATATTTAAAGGGACCCCTTTCACTTGAAATCTAGTTGGGTTTAAAAACCATGAGCTAAAAGTCATTTCAGTTACTACACCTGCCTCAGCTAATGTTTGTGGATTTACAACCCCAGGTTTTCATATCTTCTAAAATATTTTCCTCTCCCCTGCTGCTGTGTAATCGGTTTCCCAAGAGTTGTCAGATATGTAAAATAAACAAACTAAAAACATGGGGAGTACTTTTTCTCCGTTACCGTAATCTTTGGTGGAGGGGGGGAAAAATATCAGGCAGTGTAAATGTAAGTAAATACATTTGTGTGAATTTGAGTGCTTGCAGAGGATAGTTGTTGGACTGACATCCCTTAATACTGATGGTCTCTCAACTCTTTACCCACAAAACAGCTACTGCATCCCTAGTAGCCTTGCAAGCTCCCCAGCTGTGTTGCAATGCTTCTTGGAGAAACCGTCTCTAGGAGAGTTCACTTTCCATATCCATAAACCTCTGTGTGCCAAAGAGGCTGCCAGTTCATGCCCGTTGTGGTACTAGTGGCAGAGGGGTTGGAGTTAAGCTGTGGACTCCTGTCTACTGTATTTCAGTTGGGCACAGTAGCGTCTCATCACTATTGGTCTAGGCTGGATTTAAATGAATAACCTGGAAATGCATTTTTCTAATCTATTATCAAGCCCCTTTGCCATCCAGTACTCTTCAGTCTAGGCTTTTTTAACAAATAGGGTTGAGAAAAGAACTGTCCTTGTAGTCAAATATGAGATTGTCATTACAACTATTTTGGGGTACAGGTTTTGCTATAAAATCATGATGGAGCCATTCATATCCTAAATGCATGGATTATTGACTTAACTTTTCACGAACATTATACAGGTGTCAGCCCTTGAGTGTCTTTAGGACCCAAAATACACTTTGCTCTCCCAGCTGACTAGCCCTGTTCCAAGAGGTGTCCTGACATGGATGCTAGTACACAAAGTAGTAAACATGAAGTCATGTTAACTTCACTGTCTGTTACAAATGCAGGAATAAATTTTCCAGCTGAAATTTTGTCACTTATTTTTAAAGGGATGCAGCTGAGTCAAATGCTTTTTAAAAATTTCTCATGTTACAAATGACCCCTTTAAAGGATCAAAACTGAACATTTAAGAACTCTTACTTTCTGTACTGTTTAGTTTTTCTGCTTTACCCAGCTTGGACAGTGAAAATGCACTAGTTAGTTTCACTTAAGTTTTTGTGCACTGGCCCCACTGCTGCAATGTTCAGGCAGCAAACGCTGTAGGATAATGTGGTGGGTGTTTTTTTTTTTTTTTGGGGGGGGGGGGGGGGGGGGGGGGGGGGGGGGGGGGGNAAAAAGTCATATTGAAATCAAAAAGAAATTGTGGAAATCTCTCTTGCTCGTAGGTTTTTCTAAATGTTTGCTCTAACCATAACATTAATTGTATCTGAATTAAGCCAGATTAGACCTGAGTGTGCCCCTTTAAGCCTGCAAGAGCACATGGACAGTCTAGCAAGAAGGTAGTTGATAGTGTCCTTTCCAGTTACTTTACAGGTGCAGAAAATCATTTGGATTCTGTCCAGCTGTTCAGGATTAATTTCTGTCACTGAACTGGAGGTCATGGTATGGGCACATTAGAAATTCTTAACTGGTGACAAATGGGATGATGCAGTTTTAGTGACTAAATCTGTTTAAGAAGAAATTGAGTCCCATGGTCAATATTTTCTGCATCAGACATTATATACGACTGATTTAGGAGGGGAGGAAATCTCAGGCCTTTTTTTTGGTGATTTGGGGGTTCTGGGGGCTGTTCTGCATAGCTGTTACTCATCAGTAAGATACTCAGAAAGGAAATCTCCACTTGTCACTTCTTCCGAAGCAAGATAATGTGTGACAATAAAATACCACATGTAGCTTTTAGTAAGTGAATATTTGAGCGAGAAAAAGAGAGAAAGAAAGTTGAGAAATTGAACTGGGTTGAGATACTGGAAATGAGGGTAACATATTTACACAATCGTTGGTGTGACTCAGGCTGGCCAGTCAATTACAACTGTGGTAATTACTAGAAGAAGGGTATAGTCCAGTTGCCATGGAAATCAGTCTAACTTCAGGGAGAGTACCCCAGGCCCCAGCTGGCAGCGCCGGCTCCAGGGTTTTTGCTGACCCAGGCAGCAAAAAAAAAAAAAGCCGCGATTGCGATCTGTGGCGGCACTTCGGCGGGAGGTCCTTCGCTCCGAGCGGGAGTGAGGGACCCTCCGCCGAATTGCCGCCGAATAGCTGGACGTGCCGCCCCTCTCCTGAGTGGCCGCCCCAAGCACCTGCTTGTTCAGCTGGTGCCTGGAGCCGGCCCTGCCAGCTGGATAGGTGGTGAAAGGTCATTTGACTTGGTCCAAGAGTATATGTATTTAAATAAAGGTAGCTGAAGATGAGTGACTATCAGAGTAGTGAAAAGAGAGGAGCAGAGTGGGTTTATTAACAGACCCTTCCAGTAATGGGCATGCTAAGAGAAATAGAGGGGAAGCCACACTTAGGGATGGGAAATGAGGTTATCCAATAAAACATGTTTATGTTCTACTTTTTAACCCCTTTTGCTGGCTCTTTTTCCTTGTTTCTTTCTTTGCTCCAGATGGAGCATCTCAAGGGAAACTAGTGTAGGGCTAGAGAACATGATTATTAAAATGCCAGTGGCCAGTCTACACTGGTGGCAGGCAACGCATGCATGAACTCAAGAGAAATGCCAAACGTAGACAAGGCCATTGATTGACATCAAGCCTATGCTAGCTAGGAAATTGTCTAGCTCAGGGTATGTCTACGCTGCCAACGCTATAGCGGCGCCCCTTTATCGCTTCAGTGTAGACCCAACCTACGCTGACAGGAGGGATTCTCCTAGCAGTGTAGGTAATCCACCTCCCGACAGACGGTGGAATTCTTCCATCCTCTTAGCACTTGTCTACACGGGGGAGGGGGGGTTAGGTCAGTATTGCCACGTCTCTCAGGGGTGTGGATTTTTTACACTCCTGAAAGAAGTAGCTATGCTGATGTGAAATCCTAGTGTAGACCAGGCCATAGTAAACCTAGAGGCCCTTACAAGCCTCAGAACAGCCTTCTTCCTTATCCTCCTTGAGACCCAAATTAGCTGGTTTTTTATTAGGTCGGACTTTGGAGAAAAAGAGGGCTCCTTACTTTTAGGGCCTTGCAGTCTCTTTATAAAGTTCCTTTATATCGTGTGCCTTTAGTTGTAGCCTGGGAACTTAAATTCATAACTTTGCTAGATACTAAAAATCATGGATTCAGTAAGGGCACAGGATTTATAGTTCATTACACCAATTTGTAACCCACTAACCTTGTTTATCCTGCAACCGTGAAAGGACTGAGCCTGGTATGCGCAGGTTTTAATATGTATTCTAATTACTGATCGTTAGGGTCTGTCCCAAATTGACTTTACCTAGGGCCCTGCTTTGCATTTTAGCTGCTTTCCAAGAATGTGAGTTTGCCACATTGCTCATCAGTGGAGAGCAAGCGCCCGCCTCTTGTGCCATACAAAGATGAGCAACTATTGGGAAATCAGAAATTTCACAATCAGATTAGATTCTCAGCTGTTCAGAATCTGTTTTTTAAAAACCTCCTCTGTGTGAAATAGACTTTGAGGTGTAACAGTACTTTCCAAATTCTTTGCTGCTGTACTGAGTGAAAATTGCTAGCCCTGTAGGGTGCCTCTTCATTAGGAAAAAAGGTGTGTTAACTCGTGTTAGCTAACATGTGGTAACCAACGGCAATCTTAGTGAAGACAAGGCAGTTAGTATTTTAAAATGAGTTACCAGATCTAGGTAAATCTTAGGCTCCCTCATAGTAACTCAATCTGTTAACACTTGTGAAAGCTACAAACTGCTTTGTCTTCACTGGGATTTTACCTCATGTTAGCTACCTCACCTTAAAAACACACCTAGTCAGGGCCATCCCTAGGGAGGTGCAGGACCCAGGACATAATTGGCAAGTTTCTATCTGCTGGGGGGGTGGTTCCCTCTGGCTCTGCCCAGGCCCCATCCCCACTCCACCCCTTCCACCAAGGCCCCCCCCCCCCCCCCCCCCCCCCCCCCCCCCCCCCCCCCCCCCCCCCCCCCCCGTGCCAAGTCCAGATGCCCCAAAACAGCTGATCGGTGGTAGAGGCTGGAAGGGGGAGGTGCTGATCAGCAGGACCGGCTGGCAGGCAGGCGGTGGCTCTGGGGGGAGGGGGAGGTTGGTAGGGGGGCTCCTCCTCCTCCCCCCGCCCGCCTTCTCAGGAAGCGTGGGGCCTGGGGCAGTCACCCCGATTTGCCATACCCTAGGGACGGCTCTGCACCTAGTGAAGACAAGGCCTTAGACTTTATGGTGGAGTAGGGGACTCTACACAGCCTGACCTCCATGTGCTGGTCTCCCCATTAGAGGGGGCTAGCTGCATTTCCTCCCACGTTACAAACTGACAATAGGTATTTCTTCTCTCTCCTAGGCCATGCTGCAGAGTGAAGAGCACAGATAAAGAACCTTCCACCACTCCTTAGAATAGTCCACCAGCCCTGACAACTTCATGCTGCAGGAGACAGCCTGATGCCCTCAGCACATCCTGCCATGGACGGAGGGAAGAACTTTCCACAGCATGAACACCAGCAGTCAGGCAGTACATTATACAGCATGCCGAACCTCCAGACGCAGCTCAGCGTACCTGCCATGGAGGTGAGGGTCCTCTCAGGTTAGGGTGCAAACGGATGGATTTGGGAGCTTTTGCCGGGGTGGGGGCACAGCAATGTTGAAATCTTGGGAAACAAAGTAAACGTTTACAGTTGCTATTTGGTAAATTGGCTTTCCAGGCTGTTGTCCAGTGGTACGAGGTATTTATTTTTAGTGCTAGACATTTGAGGCAGCAGCTGCCACAATCCATGTTGACTTTGAAGTTGGCGGGAAAAGCAAGATGGTGACTGAAATGACGTAATTTTAGAGTCCATTGTATTGCAACCTGCTAGGGCAAGAGATGCAGAATCAAAGCTGGATTGCCAGCTTTCCATTTGTTTCTACCCCTGCTGGCTGTCAAAGTGCTGGACCTTAAAAGTGTCACTTGTAGCTGTGTCTTTTTCTGACACTGGTACATGACTGAATAGTATTTTATTAGGACTTAGTGTCTCCAAGCAGGATTGGGCCCTGGAGCAGATTGCAGACTCACCGGTGCAGCGCCTCCTGCTGGTCAGTCCGGGAATTAGCTCTTTTCCAGCCCTTGCAGTGCCTCCTCTTGGCCGGTCTCTCTCCTGCCTCAGCCCCCCCCCGTGTCCCTCCTGGACCCTGTGCCCTTTACCTTGGGGTTCTGCCCCCAGCAGTACCCCCACACTCTGGGTCTCCCCTCCCAGGGGAACCCCCTTCCCCGATGCCCACCTTGCATCGGTGGCTACTGCCAGTCATCATCTACCCCCTTTCTCTAGGCCAGACTATAATGGCCACTCATCACTGGCAAGGGGGTTGGACCCGCTACCTCTGCAGCCCAAGTACCTGCTTAGGCCTTTAACAAGACCTCAGCCTGGGGAGTTGCCAGGCTGGAGCTCCCCAGCTCCTCTTGCCCTTCCCCAGCACTGCTCTGCTTCAGGTACCCTGTGCTTCCAGGCAGCTAGGTCCTTTCCACTCCAAGGCTGGAATGAGCCTCTGAACCATCTCCTCCCTCGCAGCCCTCTTATTAGGGCCATCTGGGCCCTGATTGAGCTGGCCACACCTGTGGTCAGCTACTCAGTCAGCTTCCCTCAGCTGTTCTCACACCTCTTATCTCCGGAGGGGGGGGCCCTGCTACAGGTCCCCATCGTGACCTGCTGTACAAACACATGATTTTAAAAAAAAGTCCCTGCCCCAGATAGCTTTACAATCTAAATAGAGTGCCCCTTGGGTGCCAGTACTTTTCTGTCTCTGATTATAACGAATCGCTGCTGCTTTCCTGAAGTTTGTACCCCTCTTAGGCTGGCTACAGGGAGGCATTCAGCACCTGTTGCATAGCTGGGGCAGTTGGGCGTAAACAATTTTGAGGTCAACTTTAAACTGATGTGAACTCTTAATGTTTTCAGAGAGCACCTGCCCTCAGAAAATCAGACACTCTATAGATGACTCAAGTCAGGCCCCCAAAATGAGGCACTTCAAATTACTAGTCACTTGTGAAATTATTGGCCTTTGAAAACCTCTAGAAATGATCATATTTTTTTCACTCCTTTCTCCCAATTGCAGCCCATTCAACATGCTGCAACTAAAATCATGTTCCTTGCCTGCCACTCCAATCACCTCTTTCTCTCTCTCTCACACAGCCTGGAGTCCCTGCATTGACTTCCCCTCTCTCTCTCTCTCTCTCTCTCTCTCCAGATCAGGTGTAAATTCTGTAGCTAAATAGTTACAGCTCTGGATCTGGGTTTTGCCCTTATATGGACATAGAAATAATAACTAAAAAAACAACTACCATGTTTTCTCACACAAGTCAATGCCACTTGGGTCAGTGAACAATCGACAAAGGAGATTGTCAGTCGTTGAAAGATGACACAATATCCTGTTAGTGTCATGCTTCTGTTGGAGCTTTGGCCTCCCGCTGAAATAGAACTTGCCATTGGTACTGAAAGCAGCTGGGAAGCAGTAAATGTAGCTGTCTAGGTATAAATCTGCCCAGGTTAGCCAAGGCAGAGTCCAATTTCTACAAAGTTTGTGATTAACTGGGTAGGCGGGGAGAATAACCTATGAAGATAATGACCCCAAAGCTCTTCCTGGAATAAGTAACAACGCAGCAGGTTTGCAAGTCAGAAGTGGTGTGTGGCATTAGACTAACCACCTGTAAACAATTAAAAGCCACCACTGTTTGTTGCATGCAGGGAGAGGAGAAGTCACAGGACAAGGCTTGAATTCTGAGCTACCAGTGTGATTTTAGCAGAGTTGCAGTTTTCTGATGCTGGAATTTTTCTTGGTATTGTTGTGCTTTCAGAACTCGATGCTGGCTCCTGATTGGTGGAATTCCTTCTATTCACCTGTCCCTTTCTCAACTCCATCTTTCCCAAGTGAAAACCAGTAAGTGCTGTTTATATAATTCCCCTACATATATGCACACCCGATGATTCAACTATTTCTTCAGTGCTTTCTTCATTTACTTTTAGTTTCACTAACTGATGGGGAAATAATGGCATCACAGAGTGTTTGTGGCATTTCACAAACGGCTACATCTTGGAAAAGAAAAGAAACAGCCTTTGTGAAGACATGGGAAACTTTGACTTCATGTAAGCTTTGAAACTGATTTAGGGGAGAAAAGGCCTTGTTAGAGTCTAGATTTGTTACACTAATGGAGTTCATAAAATACACCATTAATACAATCTGGCTATCCTAATATATCATAGAGGCATGTAGGTTTATATGGCCAGTGCAGGGAAGAAGGAAGGTATTTCTGCTCTGAGGAAGGTAGAGTGACACATTTATGGATGAAGTCATATTAAAAGCTATGGTCGGAAGCTAATAATTCTTAGTAGTATCACCCCTGCTGAATTAAGCTTTCATTTTGAGTTGCTAGCACATTTATATTCAAAATGCACATGCCATATAACTGTGCAAACCAGAGCGTATCAAGATCAGTGCATCTTTCTCTGGTTATAACGGACAAGCTTTGCTAGTAACCTCATTACTAATCCCGCAAGGTGTGCGGTGGTGAGAAGTATGAGCTGATGTGAGAAATTGTAACTTCCTCCCAAGTAAATCCCCACCCATCTGTGTACACCCTGCATAGCTTAAGCCTGTGAAAGACACAGCTGTAATGTTTTCAGTAAACTTTGCATAGGCACAATTGCCCTTCCTATGGTAGAATTCTGCCTTATATTTTTCCTTATGGATTCGCTGCAAAAACCTCCTGTTCACTGAGGCGTCGGTAGCGGAGGTTTGGGAACAAAGTGATACATTAACCAGGAATAAGTCCCTAGGCCCGGCTGGGAATCACCCAACAATCAATGAGCGAGGTGCTAAGGGAGCACTCGAGGAAGACAAGAGTTCGGCAGGAACTCAGATATGAAATTGCCGAACTACTCACTGGGGTGCGTCACCAATCGCTTAACTCCGCCTCTGGCCCAGCTGGCTGGAGGGTAGCTCATGTGATGCCGATTTTTCAAAAAGGTTCCAGGGTGATCCTGGCAATTCCAGGCCGGTGAGCCTAACTTCAGTACCGGGCAAACTGGTTAAAACAGTGGTAAAGAAGAGCGTGATCAGGCACAGAGACGAACATGATGTGTTGGCTTTTGGAAAGGAAAATCACGCCTCACCGACCTATTAGAATTCTTCCAGGGGGTCGACATGTGGACAAAGGGGAGCCAGTGCCCTTAGACTTTCAGAAAGCCTGTGACGAGGGAGCTGGGAAAAGGGGGATCCAGGGAGGCGGCCGAGTTTGCAGACGACACAAAATGTCTCAGGATAGGTCAGTCCAAAGCAGCCCGCGAGGAGTTACAAAGGGACCTTTGGGTGACGGTTCCTATGTCCCCGCCCCCCAGCCCTGCACATGCGCCCCAGGTCCTGTGCCCTTCCCTCTATGATCCCCCTGCTGAACCCACCTCCCTCCCCTGTCCCCCCATGCAGTCTCCCCCACACAGGGTCACCCCAGCCCTGTGTCCCTCCCTCCATGATGCCCGTCAGTGGACCCCCTCACCCACCCACCCTTTGGGGCATGGAGCATGGGGAGGGGAATTGACCCCCTCCAGCGGATCCTGGTTTTACTCCAGTGGAAGATAAGTGCTTTGAATGTTCTCTATCTACTCTAGAGTCAGTCTGAGCCCCTGTGAATACCACTCCCCTCTTGGTCACAAAACTATGCACACCTATCCACCCGGGTAAGAAGGACACTGGATATGACGCACTTTTGGGATTTTCTTAGTTTGGGGGTCTAGCAGCAGGGAGAAGTGTTAGCAGTAGTGCATTATGCCACCACAAAATGGATCAGAGCTCAGACTGAGAGACTCTGGCCAGTGAGTGTGGGAAAAGGTGTGCAGGGACATCATGTTGCTTTCTGTCATATCTAGTGAATGGAAGGAGTGGCATAGATGGGGACTAGGGTGAGCTGCATCTGTCCCTTGTTTCCCGTGGGAGGGTTGTTTTGGGCGGCGGGGAGGGGCTAATGGAAGAAAAGTACAAGCAGGCTCCCAAAGTTGAGCAAAGTTGTTAACTTGTGGGATAGACCCTTGGGCGTAGTTCAGGGGCGTGAGGACTTAGCCCAGCCCCCCATCTGAAGGATTTGAATGTCTCGATAGGCAAGCAGAAAGATCCATTCTAATGAGCCTTCCCTTTCTGGTGTTAGGCTGTGGGTTCATTTACACTTTATTTTAAAACCTGCTTCAGTGAGTTTCAGAACTCAGGTCTACAGACTTGGGCTTGCGCGATGGCGCTAAAAACAGCAGTGTAAACATTGTGGCTCAGGCTGGAGCTCAGGCTTTGAAACCTCCCCCACACCCCTGACCCCCTGGCTTCAGAGGTCAGGCTCCAGCCCGAGCCTGGATGTCTACACAGCTGTTTTTAGCATCATAAAGTGAGCCCCATGAGCCCAAGTCTGTCGATCTGGGCGCTGAGACTCATGGCTGGGGGTTTCAAATCACATACCCTGTGATTCCCAACCTAGTCACCAGCCATGAGAATCCAGCTACTCTGTTCGGATAACACTAGCGTCATCTCCCTTGTTTTTCTTTCTGCTTTTGTCTGCCATCCCCATCCCACCTCAGCGTGGGAAACAAGTTAGCCAGCAGTGATGAGGTGAACAGAATTATAAAACAGATTTTGCTAAATGGTTACCAAAAATCTGTTGTGCATGTGGTGGAAGTTATTCAGCCTTGTTAGTTACTCCTCAAAGCAGGAATTTGGGCAGGAGTTGAGGGATAAGCTCAGCCTCTTTGCTCTTAGCCAGGCTGTCTGCGTGCTTGGAAGAGGGTGTGTGTTGGTTTTTTTTTTTTTTTTTAAGATGATTCCTGTAAATTACATTTTCTGTATCCTCAAGGGAGCTATAACAGAATTTCTGTTTTGCTGTATTGAACCACAGGTTGAGATGGTTGGTATTTATCTATTGTTTTTTCCCTTCTGTTTGACCGTTTGCTGTCTTTTTATCCTTCGCTTTCTCCCTGTTCAGTGCTAGTACTCACTATTCACATCCACTGTGCTGGCAATGTTGTTATGGCCTTGATCCTGCCAAGACTTAAGCACATGCATAACTTTACATGCAAGAGTAGTCCCATTGATGTAATAGGATTATTATCACATGTAAAGTAATACACGTACCTGAGTCTTTTCAGGATTGGGAGCCTATAATAGCATTTATTTGGTAGAGGATGCTAAAGTTAAGGTTGTAGAATGGTTTCAGTTTTAGCTTCCTGTTTTAGTATGCTCATGAGATACCAAAAAATTCACCTTTCAGATGAAATTTTCCATTCTTTTATTCCATACAAAGGAGACGCTTAAAAAAAAAGAAAAGAAAAGCTGGAGCAAACTCTGTCGCAGGTTAGCAAGGTGCATGTATATAAGAAATACGTTTTTTGCTGGAGAGGAAGAAAATGACCACACTTTTGTGATTTATGCAATTTTCAGCCAGTTCTTTTCCCCAAATGTAGATGAACTCGCTGAGCATTTACTACATTTTTAAAGTTTGGCTCTTTTGGAACTGTGTGTAATGGGCATGCGTAATAGAAACTTTGAGAGTTCAGTCTTACGCACTGCTCACTTATGTATTTAATTGCAACTTTAGTGCCCTTACACTTTTCTTTAAAAACAATCTACAATGTTAAAAAAAAAACGTTAATGAAACATTGCATTCAAAGAGTTAAAATTGCAAAGTCAGGAAATACAAGCCAAGGTACTGGCAGTAGCACTAATGTGGCCAAATTGAACATGTGCCATGTTTTTCTTATTAAATGTATAGATTAATGTATTACTGTTAAATGTATAGTCCCAAACATACAGGATGTACAGTCTGGCCAAGCTGATGGTACTATTGCAATCTTAAAGGGACACTGGCAATATGATAATGGCTCATTTAGATTACCCTTTAAATAGTATGGTAGCAATTAACAAAAAATCTTTTATGATTTCTCTCTACTTTCCTGTTAGAAGGGACTTTTGGATGGATCTGAGAGTAATATCAGCAAGCAAGCTCAGGCAATCGCTCCTCCCACCTGTCTTTCTTTCTGTGCACACACCTGTTTGCTGCCTGTCCAACTTCATTTTCAGCTCTGTTGCTGTCACTGGTAACTCCCCAGCACAGGTCCTGTGAGAGGTCATGGTGGCATCAGTATAGCAATGAAACTCACTAGGCACAAAAATGCTGTCAAATGAGCAAAGTAAACCAACTGAAACAAAGGAGGAAGAACAATAAAACCTCTCCTCTAATCTGTCAGTGATATCCTTAGGGAGGTGAACTGTAGTGACAGTAGGTACATCAGTCAGTGAGATTATTAAGTAGCTGGTGTCCCTTTCACCTTTCTAATTTCCTGCTTTTTTTTGCAACAATAACTCTGCAACCTCAGTATTGCATTAACTTATTTTGCATTGTAATTTATATGGCATTGTAGTTGAAAAGCACCTTGTTAAACAGTGAAAATACAAAAATGGATAAAAAAGACCAGTATGGTGGACCCCTCTCTGTTGCCAGAGACTCCGTGTGGGAGGAGTCTCATTTGCCAGTGGCTGTATTTAGATATGGCTTGTTCTCATAGCAACAGCTTTGTCTGAAGCAGGTTCTTCCAGTTTCTTGTAAGTACTTAACTTTCATAGTACAAAGAATTTGGTTTAACAAGAGGTAGCAAAGTTTGCACCTTTATTCAAAACTTTCTTAGCCCACAAAAAATTACAATATGATAAAAATTAGTCTTGTAAAATGCTGAACAAGGCAAATCAAGAGGATCCTACGTAGGGAAAACGTTTATGTACAGTATTTCTAAGGCAGTGATCACTCTAATAGCTGGGCTCCCGTTCCAATAATAGGCTTGATACTTTACTCTCATCAGTGTAAATCTGGAGTAACCCTATTGATGTCAGTGATGTTACATGTGTATAACTCCACTCTTGTCAGCTGACTTACACTTCTGTGAGTGAGTGGAGAATCAGGCCCCGTATGTTTAGCAGACAACGTTTTTTCAAATTTTGGAACAATGCTTTCCTCCATGACTTCCCCACACCAATCTGAGTGTGGGATAACAGTGGTTGTAATAATACATTATTAAACAAGCTCCGAAGAAGCATTAATTGCAATCTAACAGTGAAGAGAGAAAGGGCTGAGGGCTCGTCTATACTGGAAGCTGTAGTGCGTCTGGTGAAGACTCTCTCTGCTGGCGGGAGAAGCTCTCCTGCCGGCATGGCACTGTCCACGCTGGCGCTTAGGTCGGTGTAATTTATGTCGCGTAGGGGGGTGGCTTGTTCACACCCTTGAGCAACATAAGTTATACCAACGTAACCGGTAGTGTAGACAAGCCCTGAGATGAATGCCAAGGCAGGCGTGGTTTCTATGGCCTAGGGCCTGTACCAGCAAAGGCCTAATCACTGGCTGATCCAGAATGTGATGACAGACTCTCTGAAAGGAGGGTGCAGTGTCAAAGCACAAATGCCCGATGAGATGCAAGGAATAAGGTCTCAAATATAGCCAGAGCAAGCCCCAGTAAAGCTTCAGATACCAAGAGGACATCTGGTCCGTCACTTTATAGCCAGCTGGTATAAAGTATAATATCCCAGTAAGTGCTGCTGCAGCCTGCTTAAGAACCCGCTAGTGGAAGGAATTGCAGCGTTGGGCACTGAATCATTTACAAGACAGATACACCTCTACCTCGATATAATGCTGTCCTCAGGAGCCAAAAAATCTTACCGCGTTTATAGGTGAAACCACGTTATATCGAACTGGCTTTGATCCGCCGGAGTGCGCAGCCCCGCGCCTCCCTCCCGGAGCACTGCTTTACCGTGTTATATCGGGTCGCGTTATATCGGGGTAGAGGTGTACCTGTAGATGCTGTTCTAGCATGCAGGCTCTGCTAACAAGAGCCTAAGTTTCAGAAAGCCTGAGGAAACAATCAGAAGTTTAAACCACAAATTCTCTTGTTGGAGATAGTTGCCAAGTCAGGGCCATTTCACTATCAGTTGCATTTACACCAAATGACCTGGGTAAGTAAAAGTGCATCTTAGGTCAGTGTGTCCAAACTGTACAACTGGCCCCAGTGTTTAGGGCTGGTGGGCAGTGAGAAAGAAGAGCAAGAAACGAGATGGCTAACGTGCTTGGTTTGTACGGAGACCCATCTCCTTCCCAGATGTGTCTGCATCTAGATATTGGTTAAGCCTCATCTGAGTGAACAGCCTAAGTCTTCCTTGATTGTGTCCAGTAGCTTATTTGTGTCTGTCCTTAGAATATAGATTTTTTTTTTTTTCCTAGTCATCACTCGGTTTAGCTGGGATAAATTTCTCTTTAAAATGTATCCATCAGACCTGTCTCTGGGCACATTTACACTGTTCTTAAACCAATACAAAATTACCGTAACTAACCAATGTCAATGTAATAAATGAATTAAGCTGTGCATATTAATGTAACCCCAACCACCCACAATGGAAACGCTTGAGTTGACAAATGGTCTTTATTGACTTTGAGAGCACAGTACAAACTTGGGCTCTGTCAAACTGAGAGGAGAAGCAAATTCCAGAATTGAAAGTTCTCTGCTGCAAATGCCCTGTTCCCTACTCATTCAAATCAAGGGACTGTAGCAAGAGCACATCTGCCAGTCTGAACTTGATAAAATAAAAAGATGAATTGAGAGGTTCTCGATTCCCAGCTCGTAGTATCGTAGATCTGAGAGATGAAAGAGAGGCACCAGGCCATCTGGTTTATTCCTTCAGCAAGGGCAAGCTAGTTCTCCATAGTAATATGTAGTGCTTGGTCTGTTTATCAACAACATTGTGCTCAGCTGTACCCAGGACAGAAAAATAGATTGTCCCTGCCTGACAGTAGTAAAAGATACACACAAGATGGGGCAGGGACACGCTGGGAAGTTCCAGAGATGGGGTTTACTTGGTCGGTGGTAATTTTATTTTAAATGTCTCAAATGGCCAGTTTCCTCCATTCTCCCTTGGAGGAAATGTTCCACTTTTTAATACATAATTCATAAGATGGGTTTCTTGTAGCCAAATCTTTGGGCATTGTCTGAGTAGCTCGGTGTAGGGGGAGGAGTAGAATCTTATTTCCATAACTTGTACCCATTTGAAAGGAGAACCCACGGGTCAGTGTGTGTGTGTGTATCTCTCGCTTTCCCTGCTTGTTTGGATTAAGCTGTTTGTTTCAGAGGTGTGAGATGCTAACCTTCCTTCTCTTCTGTCTGTCCAGTTTCAGTGGAGGTGATTAGCTGTCCCCAAAATAGTAACTTGCTTAGAAGGTGGCTATACCTATTGTAATCAGCCAATAAGTACAATAGCTTCTGGCTTGATCTGTTATGTGTGACGGAGTATAGTAATTATGCTGGTGTTGGTTGCAACTCCACAGTTCAAGAGGAGTGCAGTTCTGTACCGAAGCAGGGATGGAACCTTTGTTTTATATGAAGAATACAGTGTATCCTCTCCAATCTTCCAGCATGTACTCTGAGTTCAGAAAGAATTGTCTGAGAATTTTCAAGTAAATGGGTTAGTAGTTTGAGTTTAAAGGCCCAGTTGTCACTAATCTTAAAATTCAGCGCCTGGCTCTCATTTTCTTCAGCCCAAAGAAATTATAATGGAATAACACTCTTTGAACTTTCCATATAGTTCAAATGCACTGAAATCTTAGTGTGAGCCCCATTTGAATACATTAGGTTTTAATTAAGTTAACTTAAACAGTTGTATCGAATTGTTATGATTATACAAATTAGGGCCAGACCAGTAGCTCATGTCATTTTAAATGCAAGCACTGAAGCTAATGTGCGTGGTGCAATTGCATTGCTTGGAATGAGTCAGTGGAGTGAAGGGATCCTGTACATGCGTGTCAGGGTCTCACTGATAGATGGCTTGAACCCAACTGTCACTAGATTGGCCCCAACTGTCATTGGCCCTAAAGGTTCCATGGCTGTGTGCTGGCTTCTGTGTTTCTTCGCGGGGAGTCTTGCTCAGGTGGAACGGATCAGGTTAGTCAGACTGACTCCTGCTGGGCGAGGTGGTTTCTGTGGGGAGCACGGGGGAAAGAGGTGGTTGTATATGCCCCATGATTCTCTCCTCTCTGCCCTGTTCCCCTTACAGAGAGCTTAAGGGACTCTCTTCAAATCACACAAATGTGTGGCAGAACCAGGAACTGAACCCAGAGCTTGGGAAGCAATGTGATGTAGTGGATAGGACACTGGATTGGAAGTCAGGAGACCTGAATTCTAATCCCTAGTCTGCCACTGACCAACTGTGTGCCCATATGCAAGTCACTTAGCCTCTCTGCTTCTATTTCCCCTCCCATCCTTTGACTGTCTTGCCTACTTATACTGTGAGCTCTTTGGGGCAGGGACTGGCTCTCTGTGTGTATAGCACCTAACACAATGGGGCCTTGAGCTTGGTTGGTACCTCCAGGTGCAGTTGTAATCCTGAATCACAACCTAGTACCTTAACACAAGAGCACCCTTCCTCTCAGCCCCACTTCGCTACAGTGATTTGAAGTTACGTTTCATCAATTGAACCTTGGGTCAAGATCAAGCCACAAGTAAAGTGCCTGTCAGCCTAGCTCCTAGCAGTTGTGATGCAGACGTCAATTTTCTATGTATATAGTATGTGCTAGGGTGAGGATGAGCAGCAGGTGCGGGTGCACATTGGAGTTGAGATGCATCGACAGTCGCATCTGGGAAACCTTGCCTGGCACCTGCCCATAGTGTGTTTTGCTTTAGAAAGTTTCTATTAGAAAGGAAATTGAAATCTGGCTTTGATTTACAGAAATCCTCCCTATTCCTCACCTCAGTAGCATGCGCCTCGGCATGAAAGCGCTGTCAGAGTGGCTTGCATTGGGAAGTTTTTTCTTTTGTCATAGTCAACTGCTGCCATCAGGATCTCTTCTCCCTTCATTTTGGCAGAGCTGCCAGGTTCACAAGCTTTGGAGCCCCTCCTAATTGCATTAGTTTGGTGGTATAACAAAAGGTAACGTGGGGGTGGCTGTCTCCCAACCTTTCACAGCAAAGCAAATGAATGTGCCAAAGTCCTTGCTAAATAAAAAGCAAAACAATAATACGAAAGGCACTGAAAAAGGTTGGCCGATCATATTAGCAATTCTGTAGTGGCTTTCCTGTGAGGATCTTTACCAAGTTGCAGTTAGTCTTTTTTACAACATTGCCTGTGAGGAGATGGCATCCCCATTTTACAGATGGAAAAACTGGAGTCCAGAGAGGTGAAGTGATTTGGCTGAAGACCAGATGAGGAGCCAAATTCATCCCTGGTGTAACTCCATTTAAGCTGGTGGACAAACACTGGGAACGGATTTGGCTCAGTGAATGTGCAAGAGCTGGGAAAGGTGCCTCGTCACTCAGAATTGAGAGTGATTAGAGCTGGACTGTACTGGATTTTTTTAATTCTCTCTCTGTAAGAGCACATGGGTAGGGACCTGCTTTAGGGCTTCTTAGCAGTAGGTAAACCAGTTGCAACATCAGTAAGGGTAGAGAAGAAATTCAATGGTAGCAGTTCATAGGCTATTGTGAAAAGTGATTTCTGTGCTGCCCTTTGCTAGGGTTTTACCTTCAATGATGTGGAAAAAGAGGGGTACATTTAGTCATAAGTGGGAGAGAACGATGTGCCTGTTTGCATGTAAATGCAGCCCATCCAGTGTATTGACCATCCTGCATGTGTATTCGCTATAGGCATGTTGTGTTAATGAACAACTAGCTATGCAAGACATTTTCATTGCTGGATAGTACTTAGGCTGCCCAATGATTTCAGTCTCCTCTCCCCAGTTGATTTTTCGTGTAGCTTGGAAGTTCACTGCCTGCGGGTTCTATCGCCTTGACATCACATGGAATTTCTGACTTACCACAAGGGCAATTCAGCCGGACCGTGTGAAGCGTTCAGTTTTTAGCAGGAGAATGTACTGGCTGAGGATTGGCGAAACTGTTTGAATGAACATCCGTTGCAACAGCCAGATTACCAGAAGGATTACTGAGCACATTCCTCCCCTCCGCAGAAGGGAGTTAACGTGTGCATGCAGCGTGTAATAGCAAAACCAAAAGCAGCTCATGTAATGTAGGCCAAAGGCTGCGGACTGGTGGAATGGAAAGACTCCTATCAGTTCACAACCCTTCCCTGCCTAATTGTTACAGGATACAAACACTGGGAGTGTCCACTCAAGAGAGCATAATCAGGAGACCTTGCTTTGTTCACTAATTGGTGATCTCCCTCCATAGTGTCAGCTCGGAGCCATTCATCCCCATAAAACCCTTCCTGGGTTAGTATGCATGTCCCTGCCCCTCCTTTCAAGTGCTCCAGCCTAGCAGCATAGTATGTCCATGATTGGTGTAGCTATGGGTATAACTACACCTCTACCCCGATATAACGCGACCCGATATAACACGAATTCAGATATAACGCGGTAAAGCAGTGCTCTGGGGGGGGCGGGGCTGCGCACTCCGGTGGATCAAAGCAAGTTCGATATAACGCGGTTTCACCTATAACAAGGTAAGATTTTTTGGCTCCCGAGGACAGCGTTATATCGAGGTAGAGGTGTATTTCCCACCCTTGCCTCATTCCCAAATGGAAGGAGGGTTGTGGTCTTCCCCCCACTTTGGAAGATCATTAGTGGTTGAGTTTTCCCAGGGGACTGTTGGTTCTTATGGGGTGAACTATGATTCTGCTTTGTAAGAATTAATATTTCCCCATATATAGCATATTTGATCCTAGGGTCCTATTGTGCCTTCCGAATGCTAATTTCTCTGGTGCCCTTACAGCAGTTTTATTTGCACTCCATTGTTAGGATTGAACTGGGATTCCTCAAAACCCAATCTCTATCAAATCCACCCAGGCTATATGAGCTACTGAGAGTTGAATCCTTGGCCTCTTGATTATGCTACAGCTCAGTAGAGCAGTGTACTAGCATATGAGATCTAGAAAAGATCGTTAGTAGGTTTATTATATTTTGCCCTGTAGACATCTGTCCTGCACAAAATCACCTGTTAAAATCAATCTCTTGCATGAGTCGACTTTAAGAACCAGTTCACCCCATGAAGGTGGAAGCTGAGACAACTCTGAAAAATGCACCTTGCTAGGAATGAGAGAAAGTCACTGCTCTCCTTGTCTCTTTACAGGCAATATTTTAATACCACTTCCGATTTTTACATGAATTCCATCAGCAGACCACCTTTCACAGAGCCGAACTATGCATCTGTGGGCCTTGCTGACTTCTTACCAAAAAATGGTGATTTTCCTCAGGTAGGTGCCTAGTTTGTTATGACTGTCTGTTTTGGGGTGAAATGGATATTTTACATTTTTGGGGGGGGTAAGACTGAGGGCAATGCATTGTATGTTTTTAAATAGCCAGTGCAATATGTGTGTGTTTTGAATACTCTGATGCCACAGAAGCATTTCATTGGCTTGGTGGCTGCGCAGTGGTGTTAAATTCAGAGGTGATGCAAGTTATAAGTTGATAAATTAATGTGACATACATACCAAAGGGAATGCAGGGAAAGATGTAAGTTAAAGAAGGCTCCCACTAGTTAGACCATCACTTAATTGTCTCTGAACTAGGCTTTTAGGGTTTCTCTGAACTAGGCTTTTAGGGTTTTCACCTCCTGTATGTTGGACGGGCTGTTATCTCACTACTTAGTAGGTTGAATTCATGAATAGTGACGTTTTATAGGGATATAGATTCTGAGAGAGCTGCATCTAGTAGAGAACTTAGAATTCAGGCCCCTCCTTCCTCCCTGGAATGTGCTCTCCTCTGACATGTAGGAGTATGTGAACTGGATCTGAAAAGCACCAGTCATCCTGGTTGGGTTGGTACCTCTATGGAGTAACAGATTTGCTCATCCTCCAGGGATCTCATTGGTATGAAATGAGCTCATCATGTTAGACTTGCCTCTGGCCGTGTCTCATGGAAAGGTTGGTCAGTCAGGACTGGGAAACAACTTTGCATGGGAAAGAGCTGACTTTTGAAAAATGAAAAAATGGTTAAATCCTTCCCGGGAGTTCAAAGGAGTACGTGGTGTCTGGCTTGCATGAGTTCTTTGCATTAGCTTCTCCCAAGACATTGCGTGGACCAGTGAGCAAAACCAGATAGAGCTGCCCTGCTGGCTTACCAAGGTAAAGGCCCAATTGAAGTTAGTGCCAGAGGCTGGTCCCATCTCCAACACTCGCACCTCAGAATGAGTTGTGCTATCAGTCATCCTCTGGGCAGTCTGTACTGTACCTGCTAGAGCCCTGTGTGGATACAAAAATGTGGATCCGCATCTGAGCTGCATCCGCCAGAATCAACCCACGATCCGCTCGCCTAGCTGGTAGTCTTTTACCTGTATCTGCAGCCGCAAGCCGTCTCTCAAGGGCTAGTGGGGGGCTGGGGGTGGCGGGGTCTTGCAGGGAAGAGGCATCATGAGGGAACTGGGGGTAAGGGGCAGCTCAGGGGCAGGGTCTTGAGGAGAAGGGGCGGTGCAGGGGGAGGGACTGGGCGGAAGGGGCGTTGCATTGTGTGCTGCTCCTGGGGGCTCGTGAGCGACAGCGCATGGCAGCAGCAGTGCATGTTGCATTAGAGTGGGGCGGAGGGGTTGGGCGCCGGGGCCCCGCCCACTCCAATCCCTGTGGCCGGGGGCAGGCCCTGCTGCCCAGGAGCTGGCAGGCCAGGACTGGGAGCGCAGCCAGTGCAGCTGGGCCATGGTGGGGATACTGGTGCTGCCTGAGGGGCCGAGCTACTGGACAGGAAGCGGCGCAGTAAGCACGTGCTGGACAGCCCCGACTCCAACCTGCCACCCAGCCCCAGCCTCTGGCCGCCAGCCCTGAGCACGCTGNCCGCCGGTGAGTAGAGCCCTGCATGGCTGTATCTGCAGCCCATCCGCTATCTGCAAAAACGGTCCGTGGATATCCACGGATTTGCAGGGCTCTACCTAACACCATGCAGTTTTCCCACCAGAACAGAGATGGCACTGGCCCCTTTAGCACTAAAATGAAATAGTGGAAGAAGTGCAGCCAAAGGAAAACAGTGAAGACTGAACCTAGTGCTTCTGATGCCCCCAAAACATGGCTTGCATCCCCAACCCACCCTGGAGCCTGACTCTCCCTCCTTAAACAGTCTTGTGGCCCATGTGTAGTAGCAGAATTCCAGCAGCGTTGGAGGAAGTGGCAAACGCCTTGGCTTTGCAGCCAGTAGGAAAGGAAACTGAGCAGCAGTGCGCCCAAATGCTGGGATTTCCAATCCGAGAGAAAGTCCAATCCTGTTCAGCACCCACTGCTGCAGGAGAGCAATCCAAATACTAGGAGTGGATTTAAAAACCCACCCTGAATAATTGTAACCATTAATAACACATGTAGCTGTGCAGGATAAGGTAAGGGTAACCTAACCCACTGCTTGAGTGTAAACTGATCGCTTGTGGATCAGGAATTTTCCCAGCACATGTAGCATCGCATGTTTGATTGGACATAAAACTCCCCATAATGTTATCTAAAGAGAGGGTAGTGGGCTAGATGAGCCACTGGTCTGACGCAATATGTTCTTAGAAAGCCACCCTCCTTAAGACATTAAGACCTATATTTTCAAAAGTGACAAGTGATTTTCGGTGGCTGACTTGAGGCCTCGTTATCGGAGGGCAGATGCTGAGAAGTTTCTGAAAATCAGGTCCCTCAACTGAAACACCTAAAATTACTGGTCACTTCTGAACATGTGGGACTAAGTTAAATTTAAAACCATTTTGAGCCGTGTGTCTGGTCGCAAAGAAGCCAATTTACTGGCAAAATTAAGTAGACAAGATCTGTCCACCTCTGTGTATTTTATGCCAGTCATGCTTTGACAAATTGAAAAATAGTGTTTTAGCAGAACCCCATCACGCTGCCATGTACTACTTCTGAATGTCTTTTTTTTTTTTTTTTTTTCCCCAGTAGCATTTGAATGCCTCAAGATACATGTATAAACAGAAGCTTGTTCCTTTATAATCAGCCTCTTCTTCCTGCATGATTCATTGAGGAATGTTTCAGCTGTGTTCTTTGTAGTGAACTGCAATGTCATGAACACTGGAGTGTGACAGTGAACAAATATAGTAGGAAGAGTTGGTTGATTATAAAGGAGAGACCATCTCCTTCACAAAGGAGTATGTCAAAAAAGCACATCACAGTAATAAAGAGCAAAACTGACACACTTCTCCTACGTTGCAAAATCTCCATATTCTCCAAACACTGATGCAAATGTGTTGAGCTGTGCTTTTATTTTCTTAGTGTGTCTTTAAAGATGTACTATGAATCTCCTTTGGACTCTGGCTTTTGCAGCCTTGGGCCTTGTCTACATTAGGATTTGACCCATTGGAGGAGACCTGGTGCGACACCAAATACCCTGTCCCGCAGGCAAGGCTGCTGTAAGACTCACTTTGCATCAGTGCAGTTTACCTCTGCTTCAAATAAAGGTTAAACTGCACTAGGGCAAATCACATTTTATAGAGGATTTGCCTGTTTGTGCTCTGGTAGCTGGTCACCTATGACTGTTAATGGGGCCAAACCCTGTTGTAGACAAGGGCTCCCTCTGCTGGATAAAACCAGATAAGTAAATGAATCATAATAGCAATAGAATTGTCTGCAGCAGAATTAATTGTGGGAGGAATAAGACAGAAATGTGACTCAATCATAGAATCTCAGGGTTGGAAAGGACCTCAGGAGGTCATCTAGTCCAACCCCCTACTCAAAGCAGGACCAATCCCCAACTAAATCATCCCAGCCAGGGCTTTGTCAAGCCAGGCCTTAAAAACCCCTAAGGAAGGAGATTCCACCACCTCTCTAGGTAACCCATTCCAGTGCTTCACCACCCTCCTAGTGAAAAAGTTTTTCCTAATATCCAACCTAAATCTCCTACACTGCAACTTGAGACCATTACTCCTGGTTCTGTCATCTGCTACCACTGAGAACAGTCTAGATCCATCCTCTTTGGAACCCCCTTTCAGGTAATTGAAAGCAGCTATCAAATCCCCCCTCATTCTTCTCTTCTGCAGACTAAATAATCCCAGTTCCCTCAGCCTCTCCTCATAAATCATGTGCTCCAGCCCCCTAATCATTTTTGTTGCCCTGCGTTGGACTCTTTCCAATTTTTCCACATCCTTGCAGTGTGGGGGCCAAAACTGGACACAGTACTCCAGATGAGGCTTCACCAATGCCGAATAGAGGGAAATGATCACGTCCCTCGATCTGCTGGCAGTGCTCTTACTTATACAGCCCAAAATGCCGTTAGCCTTCTTGGCAACAAGGGTAGGAACCTTGCCTTATAACAGGCTTATTCAAAGTGATATAAGCTACAAAAGTGAGATCTTGGAAGAGTGGTGCCATTTTCATAATGTAATAAAAATACTGTAATGATTAATAATTAATAATAAATAGTGTGTAATCATGTTATAAAAACAAATTTTATATTTCCAAGATCACTGCTGTTATAATTTATACTCAGGTAAAGGAGAAAATCCCTGGAAATATTCATTTTTAGGAGGGGGTTTGCGAGACTTGACATTTTAGTGAAAGGGGTTCACAGGTTGTTAAAGTTTGGGACCCACTGAGCTAACGCCTCACCAGTGCTGAGTAGAGCAGGACATTACCTCCCATGTGTCACATATGACACTCCTGTTAATAGACTCCAGAATTATATTAGCCATTCTCACAACTGCATCACTCTGTTGGCTGACATTCAATTTTTCTCATCAGCCTGTAGAATCCATTTAACAGGCTGCAGTGTTAGAGATCCAATCAGTAGGATTTGGCATAGGGATGGCTGGTGTGGATTTGCTGCTGGGTTTAGTGGGAAGTGGGCTTAATTATTAACCTTATTTATTTTGTAGAGTCTAAGGCAGGAGTTCTCAAACTGGGGGTCGTGACCCCTCAGAGGGTCACAAGTTTATTACTTGGGGGTTGCGAGCAGTCAGCCTCCAGCCCAAACCCTGCTTCGCCTCCAGCATTTATAATAGTGTTAAATATAAAAAAGAGTTTTTAATTTATAAAGGGGGGGTCGCACTCAGAGGCTTGCTGTGTGAAAGGGGTCACCAGTACAAACGTTTGAGAACCGCTGGTCTAAGGGGTTGATCAGTTTCCTTCCTCTGCTACATCATGGAAATTGAGTGCAGCCAGCTTGGCAAGAACAATCTTTGGAGAATCTCTATTAAAGGAATATGCTTCCATAAACGTTGGCGTGTTTAGATTAGCTGCTGATGCAGGGGATGAGCATGGAAAGGAAAAAAAGAGCCTTTCAGTTAAAAAAAAAAAAAAAAAAAAGTCTGAGCTGCAGATAAAAGTGTGACTCATCCTGTTGTGAGTGGCCTTTCCATGGTGCCCGACTTTTTGCCCAGAACAAGAAATGATTCTTGTGGAAACTTCATGGCTTTCAGAGTTCTACCAGCGGTACAAAGTGTGCTTTGTGCCAGGCCTGTGGCTGCAGCACCGGAGCCTTGGGCTGGGGAATGACCTTGGCTCTCCACTGCTTGAGGCAATGGAGCTCAAGGAGAACCACAAAAGTGAAGTGCTCAAACTCTGGCAGGGTGGGGAGGAAGGAAGTGTCTATGTGAAGATCTGACAAGAACCATTTAATGCAGAAGCAGTGAACGCAGAGTCTCTCCCTTGCTGTCCTGATAGGTAAAGAGTGATTGTGACAAGGAAGATTAACAGAAGGGGTCATGATTGTGCGTCTCTGAGTGCCGGCTTGGGGAGGAACAGGCATGGAAAGAATCTGTATGTAAAGGAGTCGGGGAAATACTGCTGCCAGAATCTCCTATCTAAAAGGAGCACAAGTGCATGCAGTATCCTCAGCCAGAGAAGCCTGGCTCACATTGAGAAATTGGGCAGAAAGTACAGGAAATGGGTACAATGGATAAAGACATTGACACATTCCATCTATTGTGTTTGATAGCTAATGCGTTCTTAGTGGTATCATAACTTTTAAAATTTACAAGATGGTAGTGCCCAGAGGTCTCAGACAGGATCTGGGCCCTGTTTTACTAGGGCCTGTACATACACCAATGAAGATACAGTCTCTGCCCCACTGAGCTCATAATCTAAGGCAGGGGTGGCCAGCCTGAGAAGGAGCCAAAATTTACCAATGTACATTGCCAAAGAGCCACAGTAATACGTCAGCAGCCTCCCATCAGTTCCCCCACCCCGCTCCTAGCGCCTCCCACCCACCGGCAGCCCCGTTGATCAGCGCCTCTCGCTCCCTCCCCTGCACCTCCCTGTCAGCTGTTTCGTGGCGTGCAGGAGGCTCTGGGCGGGAGGGGGGAGGAGCGAGGGCACTGCAGGCTCAGAGGAGGGGGCGGGAAGGGGTGGAGTGGGGGCAGGGCCTGTGGCAGAGCCAGGGGTTGAGCAGTGAGCACCCCCCGGCACATTGGAAAGTTGGCGCCTGTAGCTCCAGCCCCGGAGTCGGTGCCTATATAAGGAGCTGCATATTAACTTCTGAAGAGCTGCATGTGGCTTGGGAGCCACAGGTTGGTCACCCCTGATCTTAGGATATGTCTGTGCTGCAATTGGCAGTGTGACTGCAACTTGGGTAGAGAGATCCACACCAGCATGGCTAAAAATAGCTTTGTAGATGCAACAGTGCAGGCCGTATGAGCATGCCAGGGACCCTCGCGTTGAAGAAATCCCCGTCACCACATCTACATGGCTATTTTTAGCCATACTAGCACAGATAAAGCTAGTGTGGGGGTGACTGCCCAAGTGGCAGTCACATGTGCAGTGCAGATGCCCTAAGACGACAATCTGTAGGAGGATGAAAAACAGTGCCAGATCCTTTTGCATCTTCCCTTCTGCCTATTGTTTGTTTGCTCCCTTATTTCCATTTTCCCAACTCCATAGATGCTGGCCTACCAGATAAAGGGAATAATCTCCCTTTTTTTTCGTCCTAAGGACGCTTGGGCATTTTGGCCTATGAGTAAATGCTTTAGCGCTGGAGACTCATGCCTCTCTTGCAGCTGTTAAGAAATGGATTTCTGTGACTGTGGGACACTGCTTGGCAGATTGTTCCATTCAGGTTAGTCTCTGTCTGTGACAAGTATTTCCTGATGCTTGTTTGTTTTATTTCATGTCATGTTCCTTTATCCCATTATTTCTTAAATGGAAATGAGCAGTTTGGATTGGTGTCTCCAGCCCTTCATTCTATAAACTTTAATTGAACCCCCTTCTTGTCTTTCACTGGGAAATACAGAGATCTATTTTTCTTAAACATCATTTAATTCTTGTGATGAAGTTCATGGGGTCTGTCCCCGAGACCTTACGATCTACTTAAACTGCTAATACAGTACAGAGACGCAATACGCTGGGTGAGCCTATCTTAAAGCTGTTGTATAGATACCATTTTTTGGTGTTTTGATCATGTTACACTAGTCCTGCTTTGGTGTAGGTTTGGCAGATTTGGGTATTAAAGGTTTATTCTAAATTGATTTATTAAATCTACCAGCAGCCTTTTGTGCTGTTGATCATGAGGTAGTATTAACGCACCATCTCTGGCAGGAGTGGATGGATTAGCCCTTGAATGGCTTTGCTCATTTTTAGATGGAAGATCAGAGGGTGACTGATTTGATTTGCTTCTGTTTCTACCCTTGCAAGTAGAATACAACAAGGTTCTATCTCGTTCTCCCTCTTACTCAGTGTGTGTAAATGAGGTTGCTAGGCCGGCTAGTTAGTGAGCATGGGCTCTGCTGATGCCATGCCAACGTGCTGTTGACACCCAGCTTAGTTTTCCTCCCAGCCACTCCTGTTGCTGCTGTGGAGTGTATGACCCAGCATCTTGAGGTTTACATCTGGACTAGCTTGGCTGTGGCTCAGGCTAGATGAGATGTCAGTAATAGGCCAGGAAAAGTATCCAGCAAAATTGGCAGGAATTATGCCTTGTTTGAGGGAGTGTGACTTCCATTTGTGACACTGCTTCACAATCCAGGAGTCTTGCTCCTCGGCTGCAACCTGGACGCAAAGACAGCAAGCGTAACAATGTTAATTTCTCCAGCTGCATGGGTCAAGGTGGCTGTGACAGTCTTTCTGTTAGGTGCAGTCCTCCCTGCATTTGCCATTGCGAGCTTAAACTACTGTAATGTGTTTGCCATGGGGCTCCATCTCAAAATCTGGAAGCTGACACTGGTATAGAATGCTGAGAACACATAACACCAGTGCTCTGTGAATGGCACAGGTTGCTTGGGGCAGTTCAGGTTGTTGGCATTGACCTAAAAAGCTCTACCTAGTTTGTATCTTTACTGTCTGGGCGACTACCTCTCTCTGCTTTGCTGCAGTGCTTGCGATCATCAGAGGTGCACAAGCTGGAATGTCCACAGTATCAAAGCAAGGGAGTTGGTGGTTGGATGTGTTGCATGAAGGCCCCATGGCTTTGAAATTGGCCAGTTTCTTTGGTCTGTAATGCCCCAGATTTGTTGTTCTTCTAGACATGTTGTAACCAGGAGCGCTGCCAGCCTTTTCAGTGCCCTAGGCAGCGGAAGGTCCCGCCCCTGAAATGCCACCCCTGACAGCGGCAGCGGAAGGTCCCGCCCCCAAAATTCCGCAGACGACCGGGGCGCCGGCGCCCCCCAAATAGTAGCGCCCTAGGCAACCGCCTAGGTTGCCTAATGGGTTGCGCCGGCCCTGGTTGTAACGCTAAACTTTTTTTCTTGGTCATTTGAGGCGTGGTTAGGCGATGTCTCGTTCTGGGATTAGGGTTCAAATGTGGGATTTTCAGGTGAGATGGGGGTGCATGTTGATGGTATGGGGGCAGTCTGTGATTTTTTTTCTTGCAGTCGATTTTGTGATATTATGCATTTTTAATTATTATCAAGAAACCCAGAGTATTTCGGTGGGTGGTTTTTTATATTCGCTTACATTTACCTACATTGTGTTCTGTGCGATGCCTCTCAGAACTCTTCTTTTTTCTTTACTTCTCTAATTGATCGTGGCTTTTTGAAGAGCGAAGTCCCCTCTTGGAGTTGTCTTTGTAATTCATTCCCTTTCATTTTGGGTTTTGTGATGGGGTTTTTAAAACCTCATATTGCTGCATGCTTGTCAATGCTCAAGGGTATTTGTCTCGAGGCGGTTGCAGGGTTGATTCCAATTTTTGAATTTTTATAAGCTATTTATCATCTGTCCCTGAACACACATACCTGTCTTCCTTTGAATCTAACATTTACAGCCAGCCAATCCTCTTGCTCAAGTAATGCACTATATAAGAGCAGGAAGTCAAGGGGTACTCATGCATAAGATGACCCACTCGTTAATAAATGAGCCTATTTATCAGTCCTCCTTTCCCTTCTCTCCGATGGCCCTCACATGCTGCTCTGTAACTCTGCATGCAAGCATTACTGCATGGGACTTTCGGAAGATTCCAATAGATGGCATAAGTCAGTGATGTCACCCTTTGTATAGTAGAAGGTTGTATTGGGAGTAATGTTGAACAAGACCTTTTGTTCCAGGGCTTGGCTTTTTGGTATAAAAACCCTTTGACAAATTATAAGTGCCTAAGAAAGCGGTATTGTTTGGCTAGAATCGAACAGTGCAGGCTGACAATATGCAATGCACCTTAATGCTGACTGATACTCCTGGTCTGGGCTCCTGGAAGTTTCTGCCAATATGCCTCAATCTTTGGCTCTCTCCAGAGCAGACAGCCCGTTAATGCTGTCCTGGGTCATAAGCCAGGGAGTTTCAAGGCTGTATTACTGTACAAATCAGTGTCCAGAAATGCCGAAATGTTGACTCTTTTGGAGATGCTTTGCTCCCAGCACTCTGGGGCTGTGTTACTGTACAAGAAATTCCCAACAGTAATCTGAGTTTGTCTCCATAAACGTTTGTAGACAGATCCCGTCTGCCCCCAAAGAGCCAATGGGTTTGATTCAGCCCTTGCTTTAACCATCCCAGGATTATTCAGAGCAGGACCTGGAAGAGCTTTGCAGACTTCTCCCTTTGCAAACATATTAAAGGACGGGTTTGCATAACATTAACGCCATTTAACCTTGCACTGTATTCCTACCTCTTCCTGGGCAGCCGTGAAAAGGGCTGACATTCTTGGGACTGGGGGCAGTTCACCTCGTGCAGAATCTTCCCACTTGAGCGCTAACATGGAAAACAATAAGACCTAGGGGTTTGCTCAGTTATTAGTCGCAACCTCTTCCGAAGAGAAACTGCTATCGGGATTGTTCCATAGGAGCCAGGACTATAGTGTGGGTCTCTGTGAGCAGTAGCCGATTGATTGCCTGCAGGCGTTGGGATTAGCGCTGGTAGGTCATATCTCTTCCACACATTACTATAGTCATTTTTTCCCACTTTGCTGATTTCACACTGTCCCAATGCCAAACTGTTAAATATTAATAGTTTGTTCTCTCTGTCCGAAAACATGAAACTTACACTTCAGAAGGGAGGATGGGAGGAATATTCTACCTGTGACTGATACATCTTTCCAGGTGACTACATAGGAAAGTACCTGGCTTTACCACATTCAGATACCATGGTGATGGGCGTGGTGTTAAAATCTTGTTAGACCTTTCCCTGTAATAACCAAGCTAGCAGATGGTTGGCTGAAGGGAAACATGAGGAGCTCACTGCAGGCTTCTGTAAGTGAGTCTTTTGTTTTAAAATATACATTGGTTTGTCTGGGGGGGGGATGGACAGTGTGGGTATGAGAGAGAAATTGTGTTCTCTTCATACATCTAGACAGGAGAGCCAAGTATGCCTCTGGATCCTAGATAACTTGACTCCTCAATACGTTCCCAAATACGACTTTGCTGCATAAAATCCACAGGGGACTTGGCAAAAAGAGACATAAATGTGCCTTCCCTTTGGCTGATTTGAAGTGAAGCTCCATGAGCCTGCGCATACACTGCCGGCCCTAGATCTAGTTTGATAGCAAGTTGGTGAGCTGCGCCCTCAGGAATGTAATGAGCCATTCTGGGTAGATACAGGATTCTGACCTGACCTGGCCTCAGGCTGTTTGCCTCTCTAAAGGGTTTCCCAGGAATGCACATGTTGTCAGAAATGGATTTGCAAGGTTTAAAGAGACTAATGACACTGTAGAGGTATTCATGCAGTAAATGCTCTCTCCGTGCTGCTCTTGGAGATCAGCTGAGATGCTCAAGTTCACAGCCCGCAGATTTGTCCATCTTGGGTTGGGGGGAGGAAGGTTGTTCTTTCAACCTTGGCACTTGCCTCTACCCTTGTTCTGGTAGGTCCCAGATCTGACCTTCAGGGCAAGTTGCAGAATCTATTTTGCCCGAAGGAGTGGGGATGGCCACATTTTTATTCTTCTGGGATTTTTTTAATTACATCATGGATGTTGTTGGCTAATAACGATTTTCATATATGTCCCAGCAATCTTTATGGCTACCTTCTGTGCACTGAGAAAGATCATTTCACTTGCATGCTCAGAATAATCCTGTGTGAACTTGAAACTTAAATCCATTTCCTCACCAAAATGTTGTTGTGATCCTTTGACTGGCTGCAGGGTGACTCATCCTTGCTGCTCTGCTGGCATTCTTTATGCAAACAAATGGGCTTAAATAAGGTTAAGAAAATAGTTACATGAGGCCATTTTAGGGGTCTGATAACATCACTGGGGCTTGGGAAAGCTGGCGCTGAGGGGCATATCGGAGTTTGTGGCTATTCAGCCCCATGAGGCCAGGGCGGATGGGGTAAAATGGGGGGTAGTTATATCATTATCTAGTGATGGGAGGGTGGTGCTGGGTTCCAGAGAGAGAGCTGACCATTCCTCTTCCTCTGGGGAATTATGCTGTGAGGCAAGGTTTCCATTGTGGGTGGGGGAGAGAATAAAAGCTAAAAAGGAGATTGGATCCTTGAGGCTCGCAAGTTTCCCTGGGGATTGGGCAATTATGTGCCAGTCTTACAACTTCATGTTTGATTATGAGGGAGTGAACATAGTAACAGGCTGCCGTTCTTTGGTGCATTTTCTCTGAGGATCTCAAAGAGCTATACAATGAATTTAGCCAAGGGGAGTTTTTTTGTCTGCATGATACAGATTGGGAAACAGGCTCCCCGCAGAAGGGAAGAGACTAATCCAAGGTCACACTGAGTCAGTGGCAATGATGGGAGTAGAGCTCAGGTGTTCCTGATGCCCAGCCCCTGTGCCTTAGCCTAACTGATAGGTCTCAAAATGTAATTGTAAACGGGGAATCATCATAGAGCAGCTGTGTTCCTAGTGGGGTCCCTCAGGGATCAGTTCTTGGCCCTGTGCTATGTAACATTTTTATCAGTGACCTGGACGAGAACATAAAAATCATTACTGATAAAGTTTGCAGATGACACACGAATTGGGGGAGTGGTGAATAATGACCGGTCATGGATAAAGGGCGATCCAGATCACTTTTGGTAAGCTGGGCACAAGCAGACAATATGCATTTCAATTCGGCCAAATGTAAAGCTATCCATCAGTGCTCTGTCCCCACCCGCCCCCTTCCCCCAAACCCCCACCCTTGTCCTGCCTCTTCCCGCCCCCGCTCCGCCCCAGGCCCTGCCTTTCCCTCCCAGAGCCTCCTGCACGCGGTGAAACAGCTGATTGCGGTGGGCGGTAGGTGCTGGGAGGAATGGGGAGGAGCTGATCGGCGGGGGCGGCTTGGTGGGAGGGAGTTGGCTGCCAGTAAGTGCTAAGCACCCACTAATATGGAGCACCCATGGAGTCGGCACCTATGAAGCTATCCATCTAGGAACAAAGAATGTGGGCTATACATACAGGGTGGGGGATTCTATCCTGGGAAGCAGCGACTCCGAAAAAGATTTGGGGGCTGTGGTGGATAATGAGCTGACCATGAGCTCCCAGTGTGGCACTGTGGCTAAAAAGGCTAATATGATCCTTGGATGTGTAATCAGGGGAATATAAAGTAGCTGTAGGGAGGTCACTATCTTTGTATTGCACGCTGGTGTGACCGCTACTGCAATGCTGTGTCCAGGTCTGGTGTTGATGATAACTGAGGAAGAATGTTGAAAAATTGGAGTGTTCAGAAGAGAGCCACAGGAATGATGAAAAGATTGGAGAACAGGCCTTTATTGTGAAAGACTCGGAGCTCAATCTATTTAGCTTAACAAAGAGAAGGTTAAGGGGTGACTTGATCACAATCTATAAATATCTACATGGGGAGCAGAAATTTCATAAGAGGGCTCTTCAGTCTCGCAGGCAAAGGTTGAACACGATCCAATGGCTAGAAGCTGAAGCTAGACAAATTCAGACTGGAAATAAGGTGCAAACTTTTAACCATGAGGGTAGTTAACCATTGGAACAACTTACCAAAGGCTGTGATGAATTCTCCATTACTGGAAATATTTAAATCATGATTGGATGTTTTTCTAAAGATCTGATCTGGTTCAAACAGAAATTAATTCAGGGAAGTTCTATGGCCTGTCCTCTGCAGGAGGTCAGATGACCACAATGGTCCCTTTTTACCTGAAACTCTGTGAATCACAAGACCATATTTCCTTGCTGCCTGGGGACATGCTTTCCAGTATGCAACCTCTTCTGTCCTCATTAAAGCCACCTCCATTTCAGGAGAAGTTGAACGCAAGGACTAGCTTTTTCACCTCAAAACACTCTCAGCCCCTTTAGTTTCATCACTCACCCCTCCAGTCAAACGTGAACATTGGATGTTGCCGCTCATGCTGCTGCCTCATTTCCCAAATGCCATGAACTTGTGTTTACCATTGAGATTAATGGTTGCTGAACCCGGGTCATCTTGTGCATGTCAGGGCAATTGGCCAGCCTCTCGCTGACTCTGTTTGCCAATATTTTCACTTTTACTGTGGTGGAATAATTTTAAATCTTGAATCTCGCATGTGGTGGAAACTTCATTTGTAAGAAACAAGTTCATGTGAGGTTTGGAAGGCTTTAACCGTCAGTTGACACAGCCTCGCTGCTGGAACACATTCCACCACGCAGTAATGTCCAACGTGGGGAGAAGGCTGCTTTTGGTTTGAATTATGTTGGTTAGAAAAGCTGAACTTGATATAGGCAGGTGTGTGTGTGGGGGGGGGTGGTTATAATTATGTGTTTGCATCAAGGTTAGAATTTGCAGAACTTAGACTTGTTTAAATGTGCCCTGAAATAAAAACAAGTTGTTGAGCCAACTAGACCAAACAAACTGTAAATGGCCTAGTTCATGCAGAAGAGCAGCCACGTTATGCTTGTCCTGTGTGTGCTCAGATGGACGCCCAGCCTAGGATTTCTTCCCCATATTGCTGATTGATGTGGCTTGTGTGACTCAGTGATTTCACTGAGGTCTTTATCCCTCATTCCACTGTGCCCATGAAAAGATGCCTCTCACCGCCTCCTATGTCTTTTGCTGACTCTTCAAAGTGTCATTCCATGGACCATCAGGAAGGGTTAGGTGGACCATAGCTCAAGAACCACTGCCCTGAAAACTGCGTCCTGATCAAGTCCTGAGCTGACTGGGGGCAGACCGTTGTGACCATGCAGAACTCTTTTGAAATCACTGGTTTCAGAGTAGCAGCCGTGGCTCTGGGTTCCACCTGCATGGAGCTTGGTACAAGAATCAAGGCTTTGGTTTGTCCAGCATTTCCTCCTCTTTGCAGTTTACCTCCTTTCCTTGTCCCCTTGAAGGAAACTTCATGTCTACACTTGCCATTTAAAAGCGGAAAAAGTCCCTTTCTGAGCAAAAACCCCTTAGAACCGATCCTGGGTAAGATGGCAGGACTTATAATGCTGGTAAGCCTGTATTGGCCTGCATTGTACAGCAGAACCTCAGTTATAAACACCTCGGGAATGGAGGTTGTTTGTAACTCTGAAATGTTTGTAACTCTGAACAAAACATTGTGGTTGTTCTTTCAAAAGTTTACAACTGAACATTGACTTAATATAGCTCTAAAACTTTACTGTGCATAAGAAAAGTGGGGCTTTTAACCATCTTAATTTAAATGAAACAAGCACAGAAACGGGTTCCTTACCTTGTCAAATCTTGTTTTAAAAATTTCCCTTTATTTTTTCATAGTTTATGTTTAACACAGTAATGTACTGTATTTGCCACTTTTTTTTTTCTTTTTCTTCCTGTCTCTGTCTCTGCCTGATTCCATACTTCCAATTCCAAATGAGGGGTGTGGTTGACCGGTCAGTTCATAACTCTGGTGTTTGTAATTCTGAGGTTCTACTGTACTGAAATATTGTGCTTCCATCAGTAGTTTTACTGCACAGTCATGTTTTTATTATACTAGTGCTGTCCTGTGCATCTGTTGTAATGGCAGCTCACTCCCATTATAAACTGCTTATTTTGGGAGGTTGTAACTTGTGCCTGGATTTATAACACTTGTATCAAAACATTTAATTCAGAATAAAATATATTATACAGCACTACATGTGCCTAAAACTGGTCTGCTCTTCTCCTTGGCCTATACTTAGCTTTAAAAAAAAAAAAAAAAAATCTTTTTAGGCTAAAAGTTGACATACACAGCATCCTATGTGAAACAGATTTTCATTGAGCTAAACTTTGGATTTGAGTTCCTTTGTCTACAGTATATGCATAGACACCCCTTCATGGCCTAGGAAGTAAGAAGGGGGTTGAAGGTGGATTGGGGAAATGCAGCCCACGGTGGAGTAGCTGAAAATGTGTTGGCTGTAGCTTGTGATGTGATTGGTTCTTTAGGATATGACCTTGCCCCCCCAGGAGAGAGCAAAACTCCCTATCATGGCAGGAAAATAATTGTTAAACAATCATGCAATTCAACTGTAGCCCACATCTGTAATGTCAGGATATGTTCTCTGAAGAACTTGAGTCAAAGTGAAAGCGAACCAAGGTATTTATAAGTGGTTAATCTTTGATAGCTTCTGGGTGTGTATAAGAGACATTTCAATTGATTTAAATTCCTGAGATAATAGGAGATAAATAAGAGAGAGACACTTTCATGGGCAAAATGGCATCCAGGATAAAAAGACCTTGGAGAATCACTGGTTTAAAGCACCACGCTGAATGTGGATTTAAACACACACACAGCTGTATTCCCCCGTTCACTGAGTCTCCTGCAACACCTTCACAAAAATCAAAGGTTTGGAATCCCTGTGTTTAATGCTATCATCAATCTTTGGGAAGACAACAGCCATAAAGCCACTGAAACAAGGAACCATCCAGACAAGTCCATTCAAGATTAGGGTTCCCAGGGCACAGAACTCTAAGGTTAGGCAACGCTCCAGATAAATCGTACAGTTATAAATTGCACATGGTGGAGATGGGACATGGAAGGTTTGTGGGCTCTCTTGGAGATGGGAGCCCTCACAGTGCACACCTGCTTCAAGAGATAAGTGCTTCTGCCCTAGAATATGAAATCTGAGGGCATTTGGCACCAAAAAAATTAAAAATTCGGTGCCAAAAAAAATTCTGCACACAATATTTTAAAATTCTGCAAATTTTATTTGTCAAATAAATGTGGAGGCTCCAGCATGGCATTGGGGAGCACAGGCCACTGGCTGCACAGAGGTGGGAGATCACCGTGCAGCTCCCCCGCAGAAGATCCAAGTGTGGAGGGGCTTAGTGTGGGGGGCATCCAGGTGTGGGACGAGAGGGTTCTGTGTGGGGGCAATCTGGATGCGGGTGGCTCAGCAGGGGGGAGGGGGTCCGGAGTTTGGCAGGGGGGTCTGGGTGTGGGGGGCTCAGTGGGGAGTCCAGATGCTGGTGGAGTGGGGCTCAGTGGGGTGGGGATCCAGGTGCAGCTGGTTGGGGCTCGGTAGTGTGGGTATCCGGGTGCAGATGGCTCGTCGGGGTGGTCCAGGTGCAGGGGGAGTGGGGCTCGGCGGGGAGGGGGGGTGTTCTGAGTGTGGGGCGGGAGGCTTGGCGGGAGGGTCTGTGTATGAGCGGGTCTGGATGCATGGTGTTTGGGGGATGGGGGAGCAGCTCCCTGTACAGTGATCCCCGCAGCTGAAGAGCGATGGGTGCAGGAAGCGGGGGGGGGGGACACGACATGGCGACTTTGCAGAGCTTCCTGCAGCCGGGGGAGAAATCTGGGGGTGGATCTGACCCAGCCCTGGATGCCATGCAGGGGAAGAGGAAGTGCTGTCCTCCCCAGCCCAACCGGGACTAGCAGCTGAGCCCGGCACAGCGTAGGAGCCACCAGCCGGGTTTTCCCCAGTCCCGTCTCCTGCTACAGTGATTTATCTCTCTGCTGGCTGCCCTGGGCCCCTGAAGCATACTGCTGGGAAGGGTGGCATGATCGCTTTTGTGGCTTCCCTTTGCTTCCCCGTCAGAAAGTCATTTTTCTGTGAGGAAGCAAAGAAATCTGTGGGGCACATAAATTCTGCACATGCGCAGTGGCGCAGAATTCTCCCAGGAGTAAATGATTTAACGAGAATTACCAAGCGAGACATGGACTCAGCAGCTCTTTGGAAAGTTGTTTCCACAAGACATCTGTCTGTACAATGTGCAGTCCTGCTGATTGGAGGGTGTGACAGTTGCTGCTGAGACCAAACTGCAGTTTGTCCTGTAATCACTGCAATAAACAAGTAATAAGAACAGGCCGATTCTGTGCTATTTTGCCTGCTCTTAATGCTTCTCGCTGTGATGTTCACAACAGCCTCTGTTACAACCTACAGCTCATCCCAGAGCAGTTCTTCATTAATGTTAATTTCAAAGGAGACCAATGCCTCCCACCCCTTGCTCCCTATGAGCACGCACTAGTGAAGCCTGCAATGGCAGGAACAGGACAGCTGATCGGATGGGAGATTGGACATGAGACACCAGAATTAGAGACCACAGATCCTTAAATTCCACTGATCAGCAGAGGCTGGAGAAGGGCTGAGCACCGTCCTAGAACATATTCACAGGAAGCTTGTAAATTCTGAAAGAGAAAGTAAAGATCTCCCAAAACACAATGAATTATGTAATCAACCCCCCTCCTCCCCCCAAGAAATTGTGGATGAGTGTGCTTGATCTAGGGATGGACTGCCTGTGAAATCCAACACCCACAACTAATTAGTTTGCGGGGGAGGGGGGAGAACCAAATCAAAAAAATACAAGTACAAAGCCATATTCTTAACCTGTAAGATCAGCCTAAACCAAACAAATGGGTCATTTCCCCTTCTTGCCTCCTGCTGAAAATGCTGTCTTAAGACAGTGACAAGTCTCTCACATCTCCTCTCTTTCCCCCCTTGTCCTGGTAGTCGATATGGACTATAAATTGTGCACCCATGTGTTCAATTTAATTTCAAGATGCTGAAAAGTTCCTGATTTCTAATATCACAAAGTGTTTGAAGTTAGGTCTTCAGTGGTTTTCAGAGCTGCATATGTGAGCAAGAAGGATCACTGACAAAAGTCTAGGAAAAGCTCTTTCTGCGGGAGGTGGGATTAATGCTGGATACTGAGAACTGGCTGTTAATTCATAGCAATGATGCTGCTTTGTCCACCACAAGTTGATTCAGAGGATCTAAATATCATTAGGAAGATATCAAAATGTTAGCTAGTGTGAAACTGAACTGCAGGGTGGATGTCAGTATTCTTTGTGAAGTACAGCATAAATCCATGATCATATCTGTGTATAGATAGATGGTGCATAGTCATATTTGCTATGTGTCAAGCATGAAATGCTACATAACTGCTATTACTGAATTATGCTGTCGTTGGAGAAAAGAGGACAATTGGCAGTTGATTGGCTGGGTTATGGAAGAAGGAGTTGGGGAAAGAATGAGCTAGTGTTTTATGAAGAGTGATTTGTAATAACATTGTAAAGATGCAATTACAGCCTTTGCCTTATCTGATTTTTATGCAGTTTGTGGTGTGTGTGGGACTCTTGACCACATGTTAATCATAAACAAGCCCTTTCTCTTTTCCACCCCTTGCAGTTTCCTGTTGAAATCTCCATTTTGCTACAAAAGAAAAAGGTTAACCACTATCTCAAAAATATTAATTAAAATGCATCTTTGCGTGGGCCAGGGCTGGGGCGATTTCAAAGAAATCAATGTAAGAGTTATTAAATTATATGGAAGACTTGCCTCTGGATGAAATAAAGAGCTTCCTGGAATAAGAAACCACCTGGAATTTCCTATTGCTGTCCTGGAGTTATAGGTCCACAGGGGATACACACATTAAAATCAATTTGAAGACACTTAACTGGGTCTGCTGCCTACAAAGCACTTCGCTAACACGTTGCTTTACCTGCCAGTGGCTGTACTGTTGCATTTAGACCGGTTTTTGCATGCTTTAATCACAGTTAGAAAACACTTTCATTGCAGATAGCTCAAGTTTACTTAGGCCCTGGTTTGGTGATAAGAACAACTTCAATTGTTGTAACACCTCATGTTACCTGGTCCCAGTGAATAGGAGGGAATTGTGTCAGTGTTTTCACAGAACAGCCAGGTCTCCTGCTTGTGCACCCATACCTGTCATGCTGCCTAATCTGGTTTCTATTAGTGCATTCTGGGAAAATATGGGCAACTATCCCTTGGTGCCTCAGCATAGTCGTAGAGTGCCCAGAAGATACCTGGGACGATACTCTGGGATGCTCTACCAGACAGAAGGTTGTAACAAAGCAGGATCATCTAAGTTACCCAGGCATTGTTAAGGGGTCTCAATCTCAGAGCTAAATAAACCTGGCACCCTGGAAACAAGAAGACAACTATATGCCAGCTTAGGCTGCTAGAAAGGGTAACACAAGGTTTGGCTGCCATGGCTACTAATTGTGTAGTATGTGATGAGCCATATTTGGAGCCAGCCATGTCAGTATTTGGTTACAAGCGTGAATAAACACTACAGGATAGACACTAAGTGCCCTTTCAGAGTTTCAGGGCAAACTGCACCTGTATTCCCCCTCTGTGGTCCACCAAGGGCACCCATGTTTGGCTCCCAGCTTTCATATCTCTTGGCTGGAGACCTTGGTCAGAAGGGAGTGAAACATGGGATTTTAAGGTTGCACAACTCCCTGCCATTCATTGTGATATCCCCAGGAAGCCAGACTGCCCAAGAGGCCAGCGCCTGAGCCTGGCTTTCTCTCCGAGGACTATGACCAGTGTATAAGTTACCACATGGACCTTCTAAGCAAGCACATTCATTCTCAAGGGAAGCAATAGAGAGAAGACAATAAATCCATGAAAGAACCTACATGCACGCTAAAAAGTTTACCAGAGATCACCTTCAACTCCAGTCTAGGGCTCTGGTAGGTTTTAGTCCTTCAAAACCTATAACTGTGTTTTCCCCATGGTTAGAAATTCATTTGTCTTAGATCCAGCACCAGAATCCAAGGGCTGGGCAGATCAGACATTTGTTCATATAGCTTGAGCCTTTGATTTTGGCCTTCTGTAACAGGTAATCAGCAAACAAAGACCTCAGGGCGTAGCTTCAAAGGGCTGTGATTTTGCATAACTGGGGTTGGGTAATTTGCATTTACCTCTCCCTAGGGATTTCCCCAGGAAATCCACTTAACACTTATTGGACTTTGGGGATATATTTGTCTGGCCCATTTTTAATATAGTCTTTTGAACTCCCAGATCTTATATCTGTCACCTCTCCCACCCAAGAGAGGTGACATACAATCCCAGCCCATGATAATACATTAACTTAATACAATAAAGTATTTCTAGGATATTGCAGGAAATGTCCCTATTTGTCACAGGCTCAGTTCAGCTAAGCATGTAAGCAGCTGCTTAAGTCCATCCTTGTTCAATGCTTTGCTGAATCCGGCGAAAGAGGTTCAGGACATTAAGGGCCTAATCCTGCATCTGTTGAAATCAAAATTTGCCTTTGACTTCAGTGGAAGTGGATCAGGCCCAGTAAGAGTTCTGGAGATGTGTGTTTACCTAAAAAGTAACTAATGCACCAAATTGTCCTCCTTCAGCCAGCTGCAGCTGGGCATGTGCCCAGAAAGGAGCTACCGGTACTCAGAGGAAAAGAATATTGGATCAAACTTCAGCTAATTGTGTGGATGCTCATGGCTGAGCCTCCTTCATTCCAAACTGTTACTATTGTTTTGGGGGTTTTAAATCTGTTTAGTTAAACTGTGGTTTAAGCACAGCATCCCACAGAAGGCGAGGCAGAGACTCCACAAATAGAAGGAAATAGAAAATCAGGAAGTTTTCCAGTAAAATCCTTTCATGGAGCCCTCGCAGAAATTCTCAGTAAACTCATTTTTTAAGTTTCTCCCCCTCCCCTGCCCTTTGATACAGCTCACAAAATCGGGAAAACCTAGTGTGAAACAGTTAGTGCTCTTAAGATGCCAGTAATATAATTTAATAGGGAGATTGGGAAATATTTTTAAATAGCTGCTTTAATTCAAAGCAGAATTGGCCTGAGTCAGTCTGTTCATCTGAGTCTCCCTGCCTCCATTTATGCTTTCTTGACCACAGCTACAAATGTGTAGCATGCCAAACAAACTTCTTTCCTGTTCCATTGGGCTAGATGGGATATTCTGAGTTGTAGGTGGCTATCCAGGGGAGAAGTCTTTCAGATAGCCTTAAATTCTCCAAATTGAACCCAAACCATATGTACACCGGTAGTCCCCACTCACAGCCGTCACATCAATAAAACGCTCACGAGTAGCAGCATTTCAGTCCCTTTTCTTCAGGTGGGGTTAACTGTTCCCCAAATCAAAAGAAGCCATGCCTCAGAACAGGACTGGCTGTTGTGCCACATTTTTGTTATCATTGTAAATTGTTTCCCAATTTGTTGTTGTTTTTAATATATGTATTTTAAAAGTAAGACGTGTGGTTGGGTCTTGCAGAAATCTTTGCCCAATTCCTTGCCACAGTTTTGGGGTAACTCCAAATGTATTTCTCCTCCATGGGCACCCATTTAAAGGTTCCCGGCTCCCACCTCTCTTGGGCAAATACCCGTGTCTTACTCCCTCCCGCTGTACGACTCCCTGGATTACAGTGTGATATCCCCAGCAAGGCCGGTGCCTGCTCTTTGCTTTCCCTCTGAAGGCTATGACCAGGGTATTGCCCACAATTGTAAGTTACCACACAGCTCTTTCTGAGCAAGCACATTCATTCTTAAGGTAAAAGCACGACAGAGGAATGTATAGACACAATAAAAGTTCCTACACGCATGCTAAAAGCTTACCAGAGATCATCCATCAGTCTTATGGTCAAGTCCTCCCAATCCTTCCACGAGGGTTGGGTGCTCACCCTCAGACAGAAAGTCCTGACTGTTTGCTGAATCAAAAAGAAGGCCCTGAGTCATTTTAAAATCGGGCTATTTATCCAGAAGTCTTTTCTTTGCCTGTTGGTCTCGGGAGAATAGAGTTTGAACTAGTATATGCAAGCCTCCCCTGGAGGTGGTACCTCTCTGTGGGGGTTACAACCTGGCTTGATTTGCCTTAATCGCCACCCCCTGTTTTTAGTTCCTGGAGGAGCACTGGTAGCCCTCCCCCCTGTAGTAGAACACAGTCATACATAAACCATTCATTTGAAACAATGGACCTCAAAGATACTTAAACTTAATTCTGTAAGGTCTCCCGAGGATATGCAGGAAATGGCCATATCTGTCACACACCTCTCTTCATCTCCCCCTTCTTTAGCTTTCAGAATTAGACCAGGGGATTGTGCATGCATTTTTATTAGTCAAGGCAGCAGTGACTTTTTGACATTCAAGACTGCCAAAAATTAAAGCAATTCCTCGCACCAATCTTGGGTAAAGTCAGTGATGTTAGTGAAACAGGAAAAGTTAGGGCTGGTACATACAGTACATGCTATCCTATCATTCAGACCACTGGAAAAACAACTTTGTGAAGAAAAACAGAGCTGCTTGAACTTTCAGCCATCTTTCCCCCCTTAACTAGTATTTGATCATTTTTCAAGGCAAATAAGGACCTGCTTTCTTCCATTCACTGGTCACTTAATATATGATGCTGCCTCTGTTGTGGGGATTATGGGCCTCATTTGCAAAGGTATTTAGGCATCTAAGGATGCAGTTAGGCACCTAGTGGCAGTTAAGGCACCTAACTTGTTTAGGTGATTTTGACAATCCAGCTAGGTGCTTATCTGCATCTTTAGGCACCTAAATACTTTTGAAAATCTGGCCCTCTCTCTTGTCTGTGCAGGAGACAGACTAGCTACTTCATCTTCCCATCTTGTCATATTAAACTTGTTTACTAAAAATCCGGCGGATCACAGGAAATGGCAGCAAATTCTGTACATCCCACTAGTGTTCTGGGCTGTAGCCCATTGGTCAACAGACTGATGAAGGTAATGTTGATGTTGGAATGGAAATAGATCAAATAAACGAAAGTGTTTTAATGACGGAGGAACAATATTTCATTGAGCTGAAAGTATGTGCAGTTAACATGGTTTTACATTCTGTTTTTCATTGGAAGTTAGGGAGTGAAGTGAATATTGGTAGCAACACTAGGATACCACATTTCCTCAGAACAGTTCATCAGTATGTGTCATGAGGGATAGCTCAGTGGTTTGACATTGGCCTGCTAAACCCAGGGTTGTGAGTTCAATCCTTGAGGGGGCCACCTAGGGATCTTGGGCAAAATCAGTACTTGGTCCTGCTAGTGAAGGCAGGGGGCTGGACTCAATGACCTTTCAGGGTCCCTTCCAGTTTTATGAGATAGGTTGCCGACCCCTGATATATGGAGATATACCTATCAGAAGTGATGTGCCGAGTCTTCATTTATTCACTCTAATTTAAGGTTTCGCGTGCNACCACGTGCCATAGGTTGCCTACCCCTGCCATATATTATTAGTGATGTGCAAGTGGATGAGGTGTTGCATATCTTCACCTTTAGGATAGGTAAAAGGCACAGGTTGTTGTTCCCCAATGGGTTACGTTATCGCTGGGGGATTATATTATTGAAATATTATTCAATCAAATTAGCAATCCTGATAACTATTTAAAAATATTTTTCACAAGTCTCACTTCATCTTGATGCTAAACTTTTGTGGCTTTCATTTTGCCTCATTTGTCCACTGAGAGGAAAAAAACAGGAAATAGCCCACCTTATTTTCAAGAGTTGTGTAAGTAGCAAGACCTTGGTGGTCTGTAGTTTCACTTATTAGACAGGAGGTAGTGGTTTAATCTAGTGCACATAGCAATTCAGTTACCGGCAGCAAGTCTCAGTGATTAAGACTTGCTTTTAAATGTATTTCATCTCTCTCTGTTCCAGCATATAGTCACTAAAGCACCTTTTCCGAGCTCTAGAGCCTCTACTGGGTGATTTAAAAAATACAGTTGAATGACACAAGCAGCAGGGGCATACTAACTGCCTTTCTCTACCCGAAACCAGCTGCGTACAAAAACCAAATTCTTCAGCTTCCCCTCAACCCACAGAACCTGTCTCCCCCTCAACCCACTCTATTCCTATCCAGATCCCACTCTTTTTTTGTTTGTGGAAGAGTGAAATCCATGCAAATTCATCCTCCTTTATGCTGAGAAACCTTACAGAAGACTTGAGATGGCATCTTTCTTCCTCATCACAAAAGTGGCTGCTGCTTAAGCAACCCCTCCTCTTCTTTTCCTTGTCACCTGCTCTTCTGGCTGAGACTACAGCCAGAGATCTGGTGCCACAGAGCACCAAAGGAAAGACATTTTCCTTTCCTACCTAGTTAATGGGGAAGAGTATTCCAGGACAGGCATTTTGCACAATAGGGCTCGAATCTCTATTCTAGATGCAATTCTAATACACCTGCCACTGTGACACATAGGCACCATATAAGTGTCACAATTATATACCCAAACAACAGACCTAGCTCTCCTTCCTATTTTAAAGTGGAGGTCCTATAAGTGATTTTCCAGGTTTGGAATGTTGCACATCTCTGTTGTTGGGCATACTCCTGAAGAAATGTATCTTGACCTGAAACTCAGGTTTCACAAGATTGTGGCTCATTGGGATCTCCAGTGGCAGGATGTTCTGTAGCAGAGGATCCTCCACAGAAAAGAATCTGTTCCATATAGCATGTGTCCTCCCAATTCTCAAAATCATTAGAGGATAGAGGAGACCAGTCTATCGTATGCATCTCAGGTCTCAGACACACTTCTCTTGACCCAGGATCCCCTCATTCCAAACACAGACGCTCACTCTTTGGCTGTTTGCTATCGTGAGAAGTGCCATTTCAATAAGTTGGGCTTTTCCAGAAGTTTCTTCATTGTGGCATTCTCCTGATGTTTCCCGCTGAGCCAGGAAAGTTTTGTCAGGTGTTTCTCTTCCACCTTTGCCAAACAGTCTCCGAACCTCCAAATCCAGCGCAGGAAAACCATAAGTGCGATTTCAGTCTGATGTGGTTTTGAAAAGTGTCCTGCTTGGGTGGAAAGGCTGGTGAGGGGAAGGATGAGGGGATTTCCATCCAGAATACCAATCATTGGTTTCAGTGCTCATCAGCCTGAGAGGCATGCTATATAACAGCTTGTTCAGCCAGGTAACTAAAACTCCCTTACCGGCACAGCTTGTTAAGAGTATTTAGTAGAGAGCTGCATATCTAATGAACGCACTATCGCTGCTGGATCTGTGCCTCTGGCTTTTGACCCACATGGAATTCAGTTCCCACACAGTGAGCCAGAACAATAAAGCGGATGTGGGCAAGGTGAAGTTAATCAGGTGTGGATCTCAATTTGGAGGAAATGAAGTGGTTCACTCCCACTTTGCAAGGCACTAGAAGGAGCTTACTGTCCCTTGCTCCAGAATTTGATCTGTCAGAGTGCTGTTATTAATCTCTCTGGGGAGAAGCGCACAGATGCATCCCGTTCTGTTCCCCAAAACCGAACAGATACGTTCAAACGACAGGTTCCTCGTACCACAAAACTTTGCAAGTAACATTTTACTTCTCCTTTTGGCATCTACCTTTTCTTTAGGGAAGTCTCTTGTTAAAGTTGTTGTAGTGAAATCCTGTTTAGATGCCTCCTTCTAGTCCCCTTTCCTTCTCTACTTTCTCCACCCCGCAGCAGAAACAGGTCATCCCTAGTAGTAATATCTTACTTAACCAGCAAAGATGCAGAAAGCTCAAAGTGAAGTATTTGAAAAGGGAAGGGTGTGTGTGTGTGTAAAATCATAACAATTCAGAGCACACCGTTAACTAAGGGATCCCTCCCTTATTTTTGTTGAGGGACAGGCAGGCGAGTAAGGAAGGGAATTCAGCTGGCAGGTTCATCTGAACCCCTAAATCTCTGAGAAAAGGGAAAACAAATAAAAAGATGGCAGATGTTTTTCGTTTGTCCAAGCTAGCATTTTTTCTCAGACTAGGGTTGAAGGGGGGAGAAACGAGCTATGCGCTGGCTTATTGAAGAGATAAGTACTTGACATAGACTTTGCTTCTGTCCCAAGTCAAACTGAGCCCATCGAGGAGCTCAGCTTTGTTTACAGTGTATCTGTGGTTGAATTACACCACATACAGTAATTCTCATCGCACTGCCAGTAATTTCACTGACTTACCAAGCAGGCATCATTTCCTGAAAGTCAGCTCCCATACTTAGAGGAAGTAAGAGCACTCTGCTTCATGACTAAACACTGTATGCAAATTTCTACAGGCTTAGGACAGCCGCACTGTATGGACTGGCTTTTTTTCCACCATTTTCACTCCTTACTTTGGCGTGTAACATTTCTTTAAACCTTCATGAGATCTTTCTCTGGCTGCTGCCGCTGCTGCTGTCATGAATGAGGATCTTTCTCCGTTATGTACTGAAAAAGCACGGCTCATTGTTTTGCCCGAGTTCTCTTCTGGCAACGAGTTGAATGCGGTTTTAAAATGTCCCAAATGCAATTTTGGCTAAAGTTCTCATCTCTCTACAAGGTAACATTTACCTCTTTTCACTTGATAGTTTGCATTCTGTTTGCAGGATGGGCATCTTTTAGCTGCTATTGTGGATGTATGCCTGTTTATACATAGTAGAATTTCAGAGCCACAATTCTTGATGTAAGGGGATAAGAAAAGGGTTACTATTTTTTAAGCTGCACTCTGTATTATGCTAAAATATTCAAAACACACGGATCACTCCTAACCAGTCAGAATTCTGGAACTAACAGAAACTTTGAGGAAGGGAAGCAGTGTGGAAGATTAATCTATGTTTTTTTAACCCTAAAGGCTTTCAAGAGTTTTATTCCGAATTCAGAACATTTATACAGAAGGGCAGAGAAGCACTTGCCAATCAAACCAGGACTGCGAGTTTATAGCATTATGGTTGGAAGGACTTTGATTTTCATGGCTAGAAAACTTCCCCTTAACTGCACAGGCAAGCTGCAGCTCAGTAAGTTAGAAGGAGAAATTAAAAAGTAATCTGAAACTCAGTGTGCTTACTTTGTTCTTTAGAAACAGAATTCTAGCTGACTGGCTTTTTAGCTTTTGTGTTCTACTGGTTTTTTTATTATTATTATTTTAAAAGACCAAATGGAACAGGTGGTGTGCTGTCTTAGTATAGAGGAACTGACTACTGCTGTGCAAAAGAAGTGTGTTTCCTCTGTTTATGGGGAGGGATTGCCAATAAATAAACCTTTCATACCAATGGGTTTGTGGTCATAAAATATTTTTAGGTGCACACACTTTCTGTAGTTAGATTTCACCTGTTCTTTCATTTATTTTAATAAACATTTGCTTTGACCGAAGTAGAAACCGGAGCTCTAGTGGCGAGGAGAAAGAGGTGTAACTACATTTCTTTTACACTTGTTCCCTCTGATCACTTTCTCAAGAGTGAATCAATTCTTGCTTTCGATAAACTTATCCATTTTGGGAAAGTGTCAGAAACTAGCCAGAATGTGGTACATCATTAATACCTTCCACAGCCGAACTGGGAATCTGAAATAATCAGAAGGCAGTCAGGTACCTAGTCTGTTGCTAAATCATCCTTTTACAGCTCCTTTTGAACTCAGGTGCTCAAAGCACTTTGTGAACATTAATAAAACAGTGAATTGTACCTATTTGAGCTTTGTTGTAAATATAGACCATGTTGGAGGGTTTATATGGCCAGCATCTGCATAGCTATATTTCCCCATTGACTTACTGTTCGCCCCTTGTAAAACTCTATTAAATGGTTAACCTGCTATAAAGGGGTTGCCCTTTGACTGGCCATTTTATAATGCACTCCTATAAACTCCCACTTCTTGTTTAACTTGCAGAACTGTTAGTTCTGAACTTTATTGTCACCAGAAAAGACTTAAATGCTTTTGTTTCCGTGTCCGTCGTCCTATCATTGCTATAGGAAAAACTGGGAAAAATCTGTGCCAGGAGGCAGTGGAGTCAGAAATTAAATTCTGAAACATATTCTCTGCGCTTGCCCAGAATGAGCTGACGAGCTTGTAATGCCACAATGTAAAGATCAGGGACACAGTCCTGCCTCTCTCCCTTATAACCTCCTGCTGAAAGGCCCACTCATAACTGGCTCATCCAGAATTTGCAGTCCAGACTCTGGAAGTGGATTAAACTAATCCAGAAAAGGACACACTTATTCCAGAATAAAACTGTCCACACGGGGAGTTATTCTGGAATAGCTGTGGTGCTTTTAAATTCACAGCCTATCTTATTCCAGCACAATTTGCCTGCATTAGATAAATCCTAAGAATTCCATCTGCTTCAGTTTCTCTTTCTGTAAAGTGGAAAATAACTATCTCTAAAAAGTGTCTATCTACTCTGATAGGAGGTGCTAACTCAGGTGGGCAAACTTTTTGGCCCGAGGGCCACATTGGGGTTGCAAAACTGGATGAAGGGCCGGGTAGGGAAGGCTGTGTCTCCCCAAACAGCCTGGCCCCCGCCCCCTATCTGCCCCCTCCCACTTCCCCCCCCCTGACTTCCCCCCTCAGAACCCCTGACCCATCCAACCCTCCCCCCCCCCCGCTCCTTGTCCCCTAACTGCCCCCTCCCGGGACCCCCCGCCCCTAACCGCCCCCTGGGACCCCACCCCCTATCCAACCCCCCTGCTCCCAGTCCCCTGACTGCCCCGACCCCATCCACACCCCTGCCCCCTGACAGGCCCCCTGGGACCCCACACCCATCCAATCCTCCCCCTCCCCTGTTCCCCATCCCCTGACTGCCCCCCCCAGAACCTCTGCCCCATTCAACCGCCCCCTGCTCCCTGTCCCCTGACTGCCCCCCGGGGCCCCCCGCCCCTTATACAACCCCCCGGCCCACTTACCATGCCAAGCAGAGCATGCGGAGCAGCATGTCTGGGGCTGCCATGCCGGCCGGAGCCAGACACGCTGCTGCTCTGCTTGGCAGGAGTGCGCAGCTCCACCGCCCAGAGTGCTGCCCGCGCGGCGTCGTAGCTTTGCGGGGGAGAGCGGGAGAGGGGCTGGGGGCTAGCCTCCCCGGCCGGGGGCTCAGGGGCCGGCCAGGAAGGTCCCACGGGCCAGATGTGTCCCACGGGCCGTAGTTGACCCACCTCTGTGCTCACTACTACTAGTCAGCCTGGAGCAGAACAAAATAATTATCCTTTCAAGTCCTGGAGGATTAAGTGGGTTGATCTCTCCAGAACACCTTGTCCAGGTGGCCATTGTAGGGTGTTAGGCCATTTCACCAACAAAAGGACTTACAGTGCTCAGCCGCTACCCATGTCCAGGGGGCAAAAGGCAGCACAGCACACAACACTCTTTCCAAATCAGGGATCTTTTGTCACAGAAGCTTGGAACCTACTCCTCTTTTCAGTCCTTGCTGCACCTCTGTTGCTCTGACTTCCCTCCACTGTTAACTTAACCTTCTGTGTCCTGGTCCCCTCCCACCCCACCGCCCAGTCTTGTTTCCAGCTTTTCCCAGCTGCTTATCCAGGATTTGACACCTTTCTACTAAAGTTCTCCCTGTAGCCAGCATAGATTAAACTCCCCCTCATTACCAGGTGATAACGCCCTTTTATGGGGGGTGCTAGATGTATCCCAGTTAGAACAGTCACATTGCAGAAGGGGACACTTCACGGGGTTTAAACTCTGACCCTCCTTCTCTGCTTTTCACAAGCTGTTGGCTGAGGCCAGGTCTACACTGGTACTTCCATCGTTAAAATTTGTAAAGCTCAGGGGTGTGAAAAAAACACACACCCCGGAACCACAAAAGTTTTAACGACGAAAAGCACTGGTGTGGACAGCGCTTCATCGGCAGGAGCCGCGCTCCCGGGGATGAAACTACCGCTCCTCGTTGGAGGTGGTTTTATTTTGTCACCGGGAGAACTCTCTCCGGGTGATAAAGAGCGGCCACACAGTGCACCTTACAACGGTGCAGCTGCGGCGGCACAGCCGTGCCGTTGTATGGTGCGTGCATCCGATGAAGTGAGCTGTAGCCCACGAAAGCTTATGCTACAATAAATTTGTTAGTCTCTAAGGTGCCACAAGTACTCCTGTTTCTTTTTGCGGATACAGACTAACACGGCTATTACTCTGAAACCCTTAATTAACTAGTGTCCTTTCCTTTGCTTTCTGTCCCTGGAAACTCAAATCGTTCCCGGAGCTCCGTATGAGACAATGGAATAACCTGCCAAGGCAGGTTGTGGAATTGCTGATACTGAAGGTGCACAAAGCAAGTGTCTGGGTCCGTTTTGCATTTAAACAAACTGGCGTATTCCATCTGCCTGAATGACATTGTGAACCCCAGGGGGCAGAAATCTAGCATGAGCCAAGAGGTCATTTTCAACGCTAGTATTTCTGACATTGGAGTTAATTTCCTATTCCCCATCTCAGCCCAAAGTGACAAGCAAAGAGTTGGATAGGTTAGTCACCAGAGGCTGGGCAAAGGGCGTTCGCGTCAGGAAGACCTAATGAGCTCACTCGTGTCTGGGTGTTTGTCCTGCTGCAGGGTAAGCGTTCAGCAGATCGCATGTCACTCTGCTCCCTCAGGGCTCATGAGCAATGGCCACTCTATCTGCCTTCATAGCTGCAGCTCTCCTGTGCCCTTGCTGTCCCTTCCTTCTCTCTTTTTTTTCTGCTCCACTTCTGCCACATGTGTTTGCGAACGTTTGCTCCTGAGCTGATCCCCTTCCGGAGGGAAAACAAATTAATAAAACTCACCTAGCTGGGATGGCTCCTTGGCCCTGGCTGTCGCTGGCATGTGACCCTGGTGTTTGCTGTCGTGTCCTGCTTGCTCAGGCGAGTTCCCGGTGTGATTACTATGAGTCGGGCTTTTGCTTTGAAGATTGAGGACATGTCCTAGAATTCCTTGGCATTTATCAGTTTTCTTTATAGAAAATAAAGTCCTCTGCTATCACTGCTCGCTTATCCCCTTGCTAAGTGACTAGGACAGTCATATTCAGGCTGGTTATTCGCTAGCCAATAAGGGCTGGCCCCAAAGGACACTTTTACTCTTGTAAATTGTACTTTACTCTGTATTCCTTTTCTTCTTGTGATTCATTTTGATCATCCAATATACTAAGCCTCGTCATGTGGCATTTAAAACTAGACTGTTAGTCTAGCCCTTGGAGAGTATTCTTTAGGGACCGGGAACAGTCCTGCACTGGGTGGAACTGTCTCCATTGCTAACTTCTCTGATAAGTTATTCTTGGTCAGTAGGTTGCTACGGGGCAGGAGCCGCACTTCAGAGTCTGAGCAAGAAACAAGAAGTGCTGTGTTCCTGTTTAGTATGGGCCTGATCCAAAGGGAATGAGTGCACCTCTGAAGTGTGTACCCTGTGCTCAGCACTATCTCAGACAAAAATAAAAATACTCCCTGCCCCCAAGAGCTACAGTGTGAGAGGATCAGGGAAGAGGGACGGTGCTGGGAAGCCTAGAAGAAGAGTAGTTTTATTATCGTTTAGCTTGCCTCTTGGGGGCGTTGTGGAAGAAGTGAGTTTTCCTGGGGCTCTAGAATGCAGGCAGTAGTGGCTTGGGAGCTGGCACAGGGGGGTTGATGCAGCGTGGGGGGTGCTGCACGAGACCTGTAAATTACACTGATGTTTTTGTTACCTATGTTAACCTAATATTTATGCTCAAAGCACTGCATGGATATTAACTAATTCTCACACCACCTATGGGAGATGGGAGATACGGTACGTAGCAGGATCCATATTTTACAGATGAGGAAGTGGAGACAAAGTTGAAGTGACTTGTCCAAGGCTAAACAATGAGTAAGCGGCACAGCCAAGACCTACTGACTTCTAGCCCCATGCTCATGCCTTGAGACCACGCTGCAGTTGTTCCCACGCTGTAGGTTGGGAACCGAGAGTGGTCCTCGGATTGAAAAGTGTTGAATTAAGCACTGAGGTGGATCCATCTGTGAGAGGGGCAATGAAGGGGTCTCCAGAGTAAAAATATTGGAGAACCACCATGTAAACAAAATAGTTCTCACACCCAGTGCCCTACAGCTCCTGTCCTTTTTGCCCTTTCTCGTCTGAGGTGAGGTCAGCCCCATGCCAACTCTCCTTCTGAGAACACAAACACAGATGCTTATCGTTTAGCTCTGCGGCTTTCAGCAAATCACTGTCCATCTCCCAGATTGCAAACCAGGGCTGCAATGTTGATCTTGTTCTCACATTGTGTAATGTGAACATGAACTTTATTGCACCTCCTTGCCTCAGCTGAGGGCTCATCTACACAACAAATTCATGCGAGGCAAGCCAGGGTATGAATCTGCAGCACACCAGCTTGCTGCACAGTAATGTCCCGTGTGGACACTGCTACACTTCAGTGAAAATCCCAGAGCGTGCACTTTGAAGCAATATGCTAAGCTGCACTCTGGGATTTTCACTGCACTATAGTAGTGTCCACGCAGGATGTTACTGCGAGGCAAACTGCTGTGCTACAGATTCACACCATGGCGTGTCGCTCAGTAACTTGCAAACAGCCCCTGCGCTATAAAAGATTACCAGGAGCAGGTGTCTGCTTTTCTCCCTTACAGACAAATACCAAGTGATTTAACCTGAAATGACCAGACCTGGGTTGGGCTCTTCTGTGTTTGCATTCAGGATCTTTTAAAGAATTACTGAAAATAGCACAGCCGTGTCTCAGGACTGGCCATTTTAGCCATGGCAGTTCTACTCCACGTGGACAGAACAAAGGCAGACCCCACCGCTATAGCTATGGATTTCTGGACTGGGAAGTTCTAGGAGAAAAATCTCTCTCCTCACTTACTTGTATGTGCTAAGTGCTGTGTAGACATCTAGGGAAGCACAACTGCTGCCCATTTAGCTGGTGTTCTGAGAGTAACTTCTGCAAAATCATTGAGCCACCTGAAATTGGTGCAGGTTTCCTTTTTGGGCAGTATCATGTGCACTCATGGCACTGAGGCTAGGTCCACACTACCCGCCCGGATCGGCGGGTAGAAATCGATGTAGTGGGGATCGATGTATCGCGTCTCGTCTGGACGCGATACATCGATCCCCGAACGCGCTCACATCGACTCCGTAACTCCAGCAGGGCGAGCGGAGTTCGCGGAGTCGACGGGGGAGCCGCGGACGTCGATCCCGCGCTGCGAGGACGCGAGGTAAGCGCGCCTAATTCGAAATAGGATACTTCGACTTCAGCTACGCTATTCCCGTAGCTGAAGTCGCGTATCTTATTTCGATCCCCGCCCCTAGTGTGGACCAGCCCTGAGAGAGCTACTTCTTAGAGGTTCTAGCCAACCCTCACTTCTTCATTCATTGTATAGGCCCTGATGTGTTAAATACTTGGAACTGCTGGAACTGATTATATAGAGAAGAATTCTCTCACACTTGTTTTTGTGCCTCTGAATGGACAGAACAATTGTTGCACTGGTGGGTTTCACTTCCATAAATTAAATTCTACATGGCCCATATCTTTGCTCTTTCCAGGGTTGCAGATCTAGGAGGCTAGATTTTGATGGTGGTCCCAAGCAGCAGGGACCATTACACTCCAGTGGGATTTGTTCTTGGAAGTGAGAGTTGGGAAAGAGGAAAAGCAGTGAGGTGACTTGACACATTTCGGCAGCATGGAAGGTTGAGGTGCTCAGCAGGTGTCCTTGTGGGGGATTGGAATTAGGTGGGATATTTGAAGGTGACACAGATCTTGAGAGATGGGAGGTTAATTTAAAAATATCTTAATTTTATGAATAACTCTAGCTTCAATACAGCATTGACTGTCCTGCAATTCTTTAGTTAAGCCCCATACTGTATTACAGGAAGGGCTTTTTGCTGTTGTGGGAGAGACTGGGAGTAGTCCTTGAACCTGGCCTCATGCTCCTTTAGCTTTGTGTGGTTTGACCGGGGAGACAGCACCTTGTATTGTTCAGCTAGCTCCCATTCTGTTAGGAGCAGAGCTGGCAGGCCCAGAACACTTCTGTACGTCAGGGCACAGCTGGAGGCCAATTCCTGTGGTATGGAGTCTCTCTGAAGGGACAAGGTGACCCTGCGTCTGGTCTAGGAGGAGGATATCAATGGTGGTACTTACCCAGATACTTTCCTTGTTGTTACCCCGGAGTGTGACTCTTGTTTCTGGAGACTGTTTAATTCCAACGTGACAAACCCAAATGTTGAATTCAGTTTTTGAAAACGCCTGGTGCTGGGTGACCCAAAACGCAGCCACAGGACTGTTAAGAGCTAGAACCCTAAACGGGCGCCTGAGTGTCCCTCGTTGGGGAGGAAGACTGGTAAGAGCTGTGCATTAACACAAGAATTGACCCCTAATGGGAAGGAGGTTAGTCAGACTGGGAGTACCTGTCTAAAAGTGGAGTGTAATCGCTACTCCCATGTCTGTTAGTCAGCCTGTACCCCGTCAATGCTTCAGTAATCCGCAGTTTACTCACCATTCCCACAGCTTCTCTTACTTTGTGTACTGGGATCAACATGTCAGCTGCTGGCTACTGTACCTACAGCTCCAGTGTTGCTACAGGGAGCCAAATCAGACATTAGCTGGGAAGGGAATGAAAGGAAAAGTCCTGCTGGTTTTAAATACTGCAAAATAGCAATCTGGAGGGAGTCTTCCCTAGCTCTTGGCCAGAAACCCTCAGGAATAACCCAAGGGAATTCAGCTGTTCCTGATTCTGAGTCAGGGCTAGGACTTTAAAATCCTTTGGCTGCCTTCCTATTCTGCAGCTAGATCAGTAGAAAACAGGCCTTTAACTGGAAATGAAGTGCAATGACTCCTCATATCAGAGACCCGATGGCAGCCATACTGGGGTGCCACCACAAACATTTGGTTATCTGTCCTAGCAGCAGCAAAGGGCCTAAATTGTCGTCATGTCTACAAATTTAACTCCTCTCACAAGCAATAGCAAGCTGTTTATATTGGCAGACTCCTCATGGTAGAGACGGAAGGACCTCTTGGTCCATCCCACAATCCCTGCGTAACACTGACACTTCTCCACCTGACAACTGGACGGCATAGCCCGGCACTGGAAGATAAATTGCGGTACGGTGAACAGAAGGCTGACCTTTGCCTCCATGTTTTACAGAGAGATTTAATGGCGAGAGTGAGTGAGTGAAGTCAATGGGTAGAGTCAGGCATTGTGTAGGGGGGTAGAGTTCTGCGCAAGTTTCCCAATAGGCTCTCTGTTTAGACCTGCATTCTTGGCTTTTGGTTCTCATGCCTATTTGGAGATCATACAACCAAATAAGGAGCTGGATGGAGAAGTGGAGAGGATTGTAAATGGCACGTGGTGGGGCTCATTCCAGTTCTTAGTAGAGCTATCATGGGCAGTCTCAGCAGACACGCCAAGGAATGATTAAGGATGGAGAGTGACCCCTTAAGTGAAAGGTGCTCCCTTCTTGTCCAGCTTGAGGAAGGGGTGGCCTTGTAGTCAAGGCCCTGGACTGGGACTTAGGAGACCTGAGTTCTATTCTCAGTTCTGCCACAGACTCTCTGCGTGACCTTGGGCAAGTCACTTCATCATTCTGGGCCTCTGTTCCCCAGCTGTAAAATGGGGATGATAATCCTCCTTTTTACTGATTTGTCTGCTTAGACTGTAAGCTTTTTGTGGCAGGACTGTCTCTTGCTAAATTTTGGTGCAGCATGTGGTACAATGGGGGTTCTGATCTTGGCTGGGGCCTCTAGGTGCTATTGTAATACAAATAATAATAATTGATAGGTGGTGTCATGTTGGGATGGGAGAATAGTTAGTGCTGTTGCTATGTATGCTGTACCTGTTTTGTGGATACATAGAGGACTTTACATTTGGCACCTTTCACTAGTGCTCAGGTTTTTTTTATTAAATATGAAGATCAGAGTGACTGGTGCTGTCCTGTCCTTTGATCCTCTCTCATACTGATCTGCACTTGGAGAGTCACAATCTAAAAGTCTTTCCAAAGAGTCTAACTTGGGTTCCTGTACATTGCACCAGCAGTTTTTCCTACTGTGTCAAGAAACTGGGATTATAGATTTAAACCCTGCTGCTCTGAATAGCTGTCTTGGTTTACCAGTTCATTTCTAAGCACCATGGAGCATGGATGTAACAAAGCTGTCCATTTAATATTATGAAATTAAACTCAGCCTGTGCACGTGAGTGCAAGACAGAACCTTTGAGGCACCTTCTTACCATCTCCTGTAACCAAGGGCTTTTCTTTCCATTTCAGGATTCTTCATACCTCGATGAGCTCTCCAACAACTCCCTCTTCTCATCCCCCGCGGACTCCCTCTCCGACATTGCTGATGCTCAGGACTTCCTGCCCGCCGACAGCCTGAACCATGTGCCAACAATATGGGATATAAACACGTCGCAACAGAACCAAATAGAGGTCAGTGAAAGTCCCTCTCCTTTCCTCCCCACTCAGAAATTCAAGCCTCGAGGCCTGATCTTGCAGTTCTCTTACCAAACATCTGCCCCAGGAATTAGGAAATCCATTAGGGGTGAAGCAACCCTCCCTTCAGACCCAGATGAAGTGCTGCTGCCAGTGAGGCTGATTCAGTGTCTTAGGGAGGGCTCTGGACACCCCATTCTAATGACATGTCAAAGGGCTCCAGCTTAAAATAGGTTCAGTCCCTGATTTTGAACCTCTTCATTCTGGGTCTTCCATTGCACTTGTTTCACTGGCGTAGTCCATTGAAATCAGGGGAATGTTAGGACACACCTGTAAATAATACTTTGCACTCTTTCAAAGCACTGTACAAACATTAGCTTAGCCTCCCCACAGCCTGGTCAGGTAGGTATGTTCAGCATCCCAGTGAAAGTGTGTACAGGTCTGTCTCATCTTACGCTGGGGTTACGTTCCGCAGTCAGCGCCTAAAGCGAAAATCGCGTATAGTCAAAATTACATTGAGTGTAACGGCGGGTGGAATCGCCCGCACTACAGAAACAGTATTTAAATTGTTATTTTTCTCGGATTTTTTTTTGTTTTTGCCAACTGTGTAAAGCTGAAATCGCACATGTTAAATGTGCCTAAGATGCGACAGACCTGTACTTAGAACATTCAGCCACCAAGCTGCCCACATGAAGGGTAGCTACAGTGTATTGTTGTGTTGGGTCCATTAGAAATATTTTCGGTTAGATCGTTATGCTACAGTGAGCTGTCCCAGTACAGGTCTGTCGCATCTTAGGCGCATTTAACATGCGCAATTTCAGCTTTACACGGTCGGCAAAAACAAAAAAAAAGAGAAAAATAACAATTTAAATACTGTTTCTGTAGTGCGGGCGATTCCGCCCGCCATTACACTCAATGTAATTTTGACTATACGCGATTTTCGCTTTAGGCGCTGACTGCGGAACGTTTCCCCAGCGTAAGATGAGACAGACCTGTACCTATGTCTATCATACATTCCTTTTCTATGGCAAATATTTCTTCTTTTGTGACAGCAGTAAAATCCAAACCCTATATTGGTTTGAGAGGAGCCCCCAAAATACTCTAGTTTTTAGTGTGGATGCCCATTAAACAACATCCCACTCCCTCCTTTCCATCCAGTTAATTAGTACTGCTCATTTATTATTGTACAACCTGGTATCAGCCACTGGTATTGGGGAGGAGTTTGGATAGTTAGATGAACTGGTAGCATAGAAATGTGACGAATCTCTAGTTTTGATTTCGTAGTGAGTGCTCACTACCATGCACTTTCGGTTTCCCGGTACACCACTGTCCTTTGTTTGCTGTCATACAGATCCCCGTGGAAAGCAAGTCTGACACCAGCCTTGGCGACCCCATTAAAACTGGGTCGCAACACACTTTGGAGTCCCAATCCACAATTTGAGAACCGCTGATCTAAGGCTATGTCTGCAATACGAGCTAGGGGTGTGATTCCCATGCTCGGTCTTGAGTTTAGTGTGTAGGTGATGGATGATGTTGGTGGCCTGTGATATACAGGAGTTCAGACTAGATTATCTGGTGGTCTCTTCTGGCCTTAAACTGTAACTCTGACATGCTCGCTTCGGGCATACCCACCGGTTTCAGGTGAGTTTGTACTCTCTGCTACCACGTTTACGCTGCTGTTTGTACTTACACTAGCTCAAGTGTGCAAACTTGAGCAGGAGACTCATAGCCCTAGCTTGTAGTGTAGACATAGCTGAAGATAGATAGGCTGGTAACTAGACAAATTTGAACCTAGAGCACAAGAAGCTTGAGGGGAAAGGAAGAGCTGAACCATTTTAATCAAAGAAATGTCTGAAGGGACCACACTTGGATGCATTGAAGTTGTTGATGTCTTCTTATGCCCAGTCTTTCATTTATTTTTTTAACGTGGAAGCTTAAAACACTGTTAAGAATGTAGCTCCTTCGAGTGTTTGTTTTCTAAACACATAAACTGAGTTCAGGATTTGACATGTGAAAAGTCTTCAGTTGTATATGTACAAGATTTACAATAATAATATGCTGAGCAGCACAAAGAAAGCAAGAGAAATGGGTAATGTTTTGTGGGTGTGTGAAACTAACACTTTGTCAGAACAATAGCCACTGTTACTGTTGGATGCTGCCATTTATATCTTCCTGTCTGCCAATTAAAATTACCACCCTGAGCCATCACCTTCCTTCACACTGATTGGGTTCATAACAGGACAATTAGCTCAGTGGAGTTCCATTTGTCAGTGACTTCCTTGTGGAAAAAATAACTCGTTGTTTTGAACATTGTTTTATCTTTGCTCTCTGTATTCTGAGGGTTTTTTTATTGATTGTTCCCAGCATTTCCTCACGGAATGAGTTAATTTAGTACATGCTGCACCAGGATTTCAGTTTCATTTTTGCATAGGTGGCTATAATTCGCAGTATACTGGCAAAATGGATCACCCGATAGAGAGCACTGAGTGGTAGAGTTTTATCATCTGGATTTTCAGTACATAATTTTCATTATATTAAAGAAGACAAGCGAGCGATGTATTGCAAGATCATGAGGCGAAAGTTTTAATTTTAACATTCAGCACATGATAATGTGAGATTATTACACTGCTTGTATGATTGTTGCAAGATAAGCGTCACGTGAATAATCTCCCCCTGTGTATTTATTCATACCACAATAATATTAATATTCCATAAGATTGCAGATGTTTTTGCTTTTGCATAGCCATATACTGCTTTAACAGAGCTGCAGTATAAAAATGAGCTATCAGTTGTGTGATGTCAGGAATAACTCAGCCTGACATGATCCTAATCAGTTCTGATATGGTGATTTTATTCCATTTTGGTTGATCAAATATCTGTTTCCGTAGAAACAAGATAGAGCCATGAAACATTGTTAGGACACTTGTAAATTTCATTGTCTAAATTCAAAGCTCGTATTGTCTGATGTGTTAACTTTGGAAGTTTTTACAAGTGAAGGCTAGTGAGGCAGTACCAGCCAGCATCCTCCTTTGACACGTCCCAGGCTCCTGCATGCACTCTGCTTATGGGAATTGCATTGCTGGTCCTGCTAGTCCAGGGTCCTATCTCTGACGGTGACTAGGACCAGATGCTTCAGAGAAAGGTGCAAGAAGATGCCTGGTAGACAGCTCTGGAATAAGCTCCCTATAGGGTAACCTTCTTCCTAACCCCTATCAGTTAGTAGTTAGTTTATGCCCTGAAACATGAGGGTTTGACCTTTTATTTTTTATCATATTGACATAGCAGTAGAATCTCTCATTGTATTTAATCCTCTTTAAAATCTTACTAAGCTCTCTGCATCAATGATGTCATGTGGCAGTGAGTTCCACAAGCGAATGATAGGTTACGTAAAGAGCATTTCCTTTTTTCAATTTTACATCTGTTGCCTTTTAGTGGGGGAGGGTGCCTACTCAGTGTGAGAGGAAGAACATTTGGGAAACACTTCACAATTAGACTCTGCATTTCTAAGCCTCACTGATAAACTCTGATCCCATATGCTGTATATACAGCCTCCATTCAGAATGTGGTTGACTACACCCCTGAGAAGGGAATAGATGGACTCCATGACAGGCCTTATTTGCCCATCCCGGATGAGATGTTACAACTAATAGGGGGAAGAGGCGTTTATAACGACACGTTAGTTCTGTTTTATCATTTCAGGAAGAGGGACAGTGGGAAGGAAAACCACCCCGCAAAATATCTTAGGCATTCAGCAGACAAAACACACTTGCATAATTTGTACGGGGATTGTGAAATGTCATTTTAAAATACTCATTGCAATCTAATATGATTTCTCACAAACATTTCAAAAGAACCCCTTGAGTTCTTCAAATCAGTAAAGCAAAGATTAACCCTTTGAAGCCTGCAGCTGGAGTTTTCTTGACCTGTCAATGCATTTTAGTAATGTTGATCATTCAAGGCACTTTTTAAAAACTGAGAATCTTCCTCCCAGCCAGTTCCAGAGGAGTAATATTTATACAGAGAGGAGTCAACTGACAATTTCATTTTCTATTGTAGTATTAGTGAGACAGGCACAAAAGGGAAATAAAATAAGGTAAGGAGGGAAAAAGTTGAATAAAATGAAGATTCAATTATGCAATTGTCAGTTGCTTTATTAAGTGAGCGTCTCTCCTGCATTCTTCCCTCTGTTCTTATATGTGGAGTGTACATCTTTTACACAGTGTTCTCCTACATGGAACATTACAGAGAGGAGTAAACTAGTGGGTGGATCGGAAGAGAGAAGGGGAGGAATTGTAGAAATTAGAGTTGGAACTGGCCTATTAGATCATCCAGTCCAACTCTCATCGCTGCAGGATTGTTCCCTGGTGTACATTTTCTAATGTCTCTACCAGTTATTATTAAATGCCCCAAGCAGTGGGACGGCCACCACTTTCTTTAGGACACTGTTCCACCTGAGATGAAGATCTAGAGGCACCAGTGAGAGCTGTGCGCAACAGCCATATTGGTATATCTGAGCTTATACGTTGAAGATGCCATGAGTCAAGGAAACATCTGGGTTATCTTTGCAATAAAGCATTATCTTTCCTTGTCAGAGCTGAGGCTACTCTGCCCTTCCATTCCAATGGTCTGAGGAGATCTGAGTCTTTTCTAGCGCCTGAGTAGAAACTTTTGTACCTGCTCTCCAGATTTGTTGGCACTGGAAACATCTCTGCCAGCTTCTTTCTGGTAAATCTGACTCAGACTTCCAGTAATGAAGGACAATTTCTTTCTTGCTTTCTTTCTTAGTAAACAATTACAGAGTGTTCGCTTATGGCCTTCCAATGGCTCACTTCTGCCTTTGGAGGGTGTCTGTCTGTATAGGCTTGGCACCCGTCTCTGGCTGTAAATTGGAAGCAATATTGCTTATGGAGCAGTTGATTACTTTTAGACTCCCTGATTTGCTGGCTTGACTTTGTTCTTCCTTTCAGGAAATTCCAGTATGATTTTGGTAGTGTAGAGCCAGAAAACGGTTCTCATCAATTGTGTCTTCCCAGCTGGAAGTGTCTTGGGAGCCCTCTTTACTAGTTGTGGTCTGGTGCCTGCAGATGTTATGACAATAATGAGCTCTGATTTAGCACTTTTCATCCAGAGATCTCCAGCTATCCCATACTGCAGTATGATCCCATTGGTTGATGACTCCCAGGGTTCCTGGTTGAGTTCCCCAGTGCAGAATGAAGCCACTAATGCCAATGAGCAGGAAGCGCTGAGAAAACCTGCAGCACCACTTTAGAGTCTTAAACCACAATGTTTCGGGAGTGGTGCAGCAGGTTTCTACAGAGCTGCTTCCAAGACAGATAGGAAAGCAGCCTTCTGTTCATGAATGCAGATCAATCTTAATCATTCCCACTGCAGAGAGAACTCATGGTGGCCTTGAGAACACCGTTCAGATGTTGAAAGGGATACTTGACTTATAAATCCTCTGAAAGTGGCAGGATTTGTACACGTAATTCATTAACGAGTGGAAGGCGGGTGAATAAACACAGCATGTCAAAGACAAGGCTACGCCCTGAGGAGTTCAGTGTTTGAGGGCAAACGTGGCGTTTCAAGATGACCCGTTGTAACACACATGCTGCTGTTACGACATTGTAGGAAAGACCGCCATCTTGCAGGCACATTCACATCATGGAAGGAAGCACACGTCTCGTCCTGTCTGCCTGCACACACAAAACATTCTCACTCTTCATGGGAAAATATCCATCCTGGCTAGTTCTCCAGCGTGCATGTGGCACACAACTTGGAAGAGGCCATGCAGAGCAAATCAAGCCACCGTAATACATAAGTACCTAGGTCCTGGGCACAGGACAAAAGTGGATTGTTTTGGTGCTTTCCTTTCATGACCTGTCACTGTTGGTTTGGATGGATGGGTATTAAAGCTGCTTTCTCAGACGTGTGTTTTCTATTCCAGCTGTTCTCTCCCAGCAGACCGTCCACAGGCTTAAAAAGTCTGGAAGACCATCCCCCAAACACCCCACTCCTCATAAGCTATCAGGTGAGGAAGAGCATCTGACTCTGCGGGAACAGGCACGAGGCACTTACCCAGATACGAAAAAAAAAGATCTGGCTAAAGGTCTCCCCTGGAAAAGCCATGATTTAAGAATCAGTCAGATGTTTCTCTAGCCACCGCCCTTCCCCCACAGAGTCTTACATTTTTCTCATTGGAGCTTCACTGATTTGAGGGAGTGATATCTGCTTCCTCTACAACTGAGCTCTAAACCACAGTAGCGAACAGTATTTAAAGGCTATTCTGGTTTAAAATGATGTGGTTTGGCACCCACGGTAGGTGGGACCAGGCTGTGTTCTAAACTGGTTTCGATCCCTTGTGTAGCTCAAGTTAGAGCACAGTTGGGTCCTGCTCACACTGGCCAGCCAAACCGTCTTAGAAACTGCTCTTGTCGCTGCTCCCTAGTACAGTATGGACTGGGCTCTAAAGGTGGCTTGCAAATCACTTACTGGACCACATGGGAGAGGCCCCCTCAGTCAGTTTGCCCAGTGCTGCTGTGTTGTATCAATGAGACGAGTTGAAGTGGAGGGGCAAGTTTGTGTGCTTGGGATTGGAGGGTTTAAATGATGGTACTTGTCATGTACCTAATACCACATGTCCAAAGCGCTGTGGGATATTAGTATTCAATCAACATCCTGTGTAATTTCAGTCGCAGACTCCGGTGGAGGATGATGACGAAGGTGATGAGGAAGAAACGGAGGAGTTGGGGCACACGGAGACCTATGCAGATTATGTACCTTCAAAATGTGAGTTGCGTGGCAGCCTTTTCATTTTGCCTCGCTGTCAGACGTGGGAAGCTGATTTTGGAGCCCTCGCTGCTCGGCCTAATAGTCCCTGTTTTCTGCAGTGGAGGACAGTGGCGCTGCGTTGCAGCCCCCTACATGCACATTTTTGTAGCTAAGCTTTGCAGGCCGGTTTACCTGAGCCCGTGTGCTGGTCCACTCTCTGTGGGCTCCCTGGCTTAACAGCAGACCTGGCCGTTGCTTTTTATTGAGGGTGGGGCTGAGCAGATTTTCAGCAATCTCCATTTTCCCCTGAAAAAAGGGTCTGGTGATATTGGGGATTCCCAGGAATCCTTTTGCCAAAGGGAGAAAAGTGCAGTGTTTAGAAGAAACATATAGTCAGGACCTCTTTGTTCTATTCCCAACTCTGCTGCTGGCTGACTGGCCTTGGGGAAGTCACTTAACCTCTTTGCCTCAGTTTCCCATCTGGAAGATGGGGATAATACTTAGCACTCAGGTGTTGGGAAGTTTGTGAAGTGCTTTGAGGTCCTTGGATGAAATGCTCCATAGAAGTGCAAACAGCAATTATTTGACTGTTTCCTGTGTCTCCCTTCCAGCTAAGATTGGGAAGCAGCACCCGGACCGCGTGGTTGAAACGAGCACTCTCTCCAGCGTTCCCCCGCCTGACATTACCTATACCCTGTCCCTTCCGAGCTCAATTGCCGACAACGGGTTACTCTCTGCACTACAGCTGGAGGCCATCGTTTATGCCTGCCAGGTACGCCAGATCCACCTTGCTCAGCTCTCTTCCATGGGTAGATAGTAATAAACATACACTGTGCCATTCTTCAGTAACTTGTTCAGCTGAGTTTCCAAATAGCCTCTTGCATAGAAAATAGAGCTTGGAAGCATTGGATTTGGACACAGATTTGAAATGCCTTGTATAAGGGTGTGTTGTCTAAAGAAGGGGACTGGGAATGAAGACTCGTGGGACCTGATTTTCAAAGGTGCCAAGTGCCCTCAGCTCCCATTGACTTCAGCTGGAATTGCGGGTGCTGGGCACTTGTGACGATCAGGCCCTGGGGACCTATTCCCTGCTCTGCCGCTGGGTTGTCACTTAACTCTCCAGGCTTCAGTTTACTTTGAGACGTGTGCAAGACCTGCCTCCGTGGGAGCTGTGAGGGTTAACCGGTGAGGTGCTCTGAGCCCCTCAGATGGAAGGCGCTAGCAAAGGGCGAATCAGGGTTAATTCCTAATTCTGGTTTTGAATTTGCAGCAACATGAAGTTTTACTACCCAACGGGCAGCGAGCTGGGTTCCTCATTGGGGATGGTGCTGGGGTTGGAAAGGGCAGGACAGTTGCCGGGATCATCTTTGAAAATTATCTGAAGGGCAGGAAGAAATCTCTGTGGTAAGTTTCCCTTCTTTACTGTAAGAGCTTGGAGAGTTAACTTAAGGGCAGACGCCAGGAATTCCTAAGTGCCAGCTTTGTAGCTGACTCACTCTGTGGCCTTGGGGAAGTCATTTCCACCTCTCTGTGCCTGTCTGCCGAAAATATTTACGCTGCAGGAGAGATGTGAGGATTAATCATTGTTAGTACAATACTTTGGAGAGGCAAATCACGTACCAAGTGGAGAGGACACTAGAGCCTGTTCCTGCTCCCTTTGAAGTCGAGGGGAGATATCCCTGGCCGTGCGTGGTGCAGAATCAAGCCCCTAACAGATGGGTTTGTACTGCAGAATCCCTGCACATCTTGTCACAAATGGCAGTTCCTGATGCTGCTGTAGTGTCTTGTGTTGAGGTGCATGGGAAGTTTTGCTACACCTCCAGTGTCTGTAGTCAGAACTATTGATCTCATATTTGCATGTGCACTAAACTCTACACAGACTGTCTCCTCCTCAAGACAACCAGCTCCTCTGCTTTCTTTTAGGTTCAGCGTCTCCAATGATCTCAAGTATGATGCTGAAAGAGACCTGAAGGACATTGATGCCCCCAACATTCCTGTGCATGCTTTAAACAAGGTATGGAGGAGAATTCAAGACCTTTTTTTGGTGAGGGTGGGGGGAAAGCCTACTCCTGACAGCTGGTAGGTGAAATGGTCCTAAGCAAAGCATGCAACTCATCTGTCTTTGCCTTTGTGTCGTGTTCATGCTACAGACAATAGCAATCAGTGGCCTGGTTATTGTTACCATCCTTGCCCTGTGCTGTTTCCACTGTAGACTCTTCTGCCGTAGTTACATACTTGTGACGCTCCTGTGTTGCATCACAAGGATGTAGCGGCTTTGGGAACTTCGATTTCTGCAGCAATACTAAGCAGTGGCTCAACGCGAGTGCAACCTCTAGTGGCAGGGCCACATGGCGTGTGCATCATGTTCATTGTTCCTGGAGTGGTTTTGTAATGGCGAATGTTGGACCTGATACAGCTGCATTGTTAAGATCTTATTATTCAGCAATTCCGGGCCCCAGGGCAGAACAGTCAATGGGCCCTCAGCCTGCGCGGACGTGGTCTGCATGGCTGGTGCCCAGTGAGCTGCTGCCGCCTGCGCTGGCTGGTGCCTAGCGAGCTGCCAACTGCGCTGCTGAGCGTGCTCTTCCGGCACGGCCAGGGCTTCCACATGCCTGCCCGGCTGCCTTCGCCGCCACCGGTACCACCCCGCGCGCCTGTCCTGCTGCCCACCCAGGCAATTTAAAAGGGCTCGGGGCTCCCAGCTGCCGCTGCAGTGGCCGGGGGCCCCCGGGCCCTTTTAAATTGCCCAGGCCCCCGACCCCTGTCGGCAGGCCTGCCCTTTTCTGATCTTGTTGGAGAAGAGGGACATACAAATCCAAGTTTTCTCCCTGTAGGGGCTGCCAAGCATGCAGTGCTGTGGACTCTCTAAACAGGCATCTAATTTCAATCCAGCTGAGTTAGTGCATCTCTTAACCGTCTCCTTTTAAGGGTCAGTGTCAAGCAGGCATGAAAATTAAATTGCCGCTTAAAGGAAACTGCCAGTGCTAAGTAGTAATTGTTCATCAAGATCTTCCATACCCCTGTTCTAGACTCCAGATCATTCACAGCCAGCTCGAACCTGTCAAGCTGCCTGCTCGTTTCTCAGAACGCTTGTAGCCTGATTTTCAGAGGCGTGGAGCACCCACAATTCCCATTGAAATCAATGGGACGCGCGTGTGGTGAGAACCTCTTAAATCAGGCCATTAGTCCATTAAGCCCACTGTGTCCTCAGAATCTAAAGGGCTCTGAACAGCACTTTCTTCAAATTGAGGGGTATCTTTTTCCTTCCTATAATTAACTTAGTTACAGATGAAGTCTAATGATCCTGGAAGCTAAACAATAATCTCCCCTTCAGTCAAACAGGAAGCCATCTCTAAAAAACGAAACAAACCAGAGGAGAGGATATTTAAAATAAAAACATTTTAAGCATTCTACGCCGTTGATTAAAAAGGATTAAGTGACTTCGGTCAGCCAAGAAATTGAAGTCCAAGTAAAAGTTTCCACTCTTCGTTAAAATGCATGCGGATGTGCGCACATGCTGACGATTGGAGGGATATATCTAGGAATTTAAAGTCCCCGTCATCATGGCATCTCTGTGCCAAATACTAGCATTAAAGAAGTCAGTTATTAGCAGGCTTTCTTCCCATATGGGCTCTGTGATGTGGCAATTGCTTATATAAAGCAGATGTGTACGCCCTGTATCGTCACATTAAAAAGTCATCTGCCTTCACCAGTTTTGGGTTTGGACAGGGGATGGAATAAAATGAGCTATAAATAGCATTGTAAGTGTCCTCTTTCTTTTCCCTTCCCCCTGTAGATTAAATATGGTGACACAGCTACCTCAGAAGGAGTCCTATTTGCCACTTATTCTGCTCTGATTGGTGAAAGCCAGGCAGGCGGACAGCACAGGACGCGATTAAAGCAGATTTTGGACTGGTGCAGGGAGAACTTCGACGGAGTTGTATCCTAGAGAAATAGCAACATGCTTGGAATTGTGCTTCCAAAGTGAACAAAGATCACCGAGAGCACTGCTATCAGCTTGGGGCTTGTGGTGGATGTTCCAGTGGTGTAAGGAGCGCGGGGGGGGAAGCCCTCAGTTCTCCAGAAAACAGTGTAGCTGTGGAACGGGTGGGCGTTTCAGAAAAATCTAAGTGATTTAGGAGCACAGTTCCCATTAAAAGTCACTAGAATTTGTGTTACTGAGGCCCATTTGAAAATCCCACCAGTGAGAGTGCCAGCGGGTGAGCACGGGGAGAGTCAGGGGTGTATTTGAGTAACAAGCATTTTCAGCTTTCATCCCCCTCGGCATGTGTTTGGGTAGTGGGGCATCATTCAATAGGAAATCACAGGGTGGAGATTTACCACAGACTTTGGAAAGCCGGGGCCCGGGGAGAGTGGAGTACAAGGCTTCATGCAGCTGTGGAGCTGGTCCACACGCTGAATGTTTGATGGTGGTTCAGTTCCACTAGAGGGACATGGATCGTATTTTTCTCTCTTCACCCAGCATTAGTATTTATTTGTATTCCCATAGCAGACTGCGCGTCCTTTCTCCTTGACTAACATTCCCTTGCAGATTGTGTTTGATGAATGCCACAAAGCCAAAAATGCCAGCTCCACTAAAATGGGCAAAGCAGTGTTGGACCTTCAGAACAAACTGCCTCGAGCTAGGGTCGTCTATGCCAGTGCCACAGGTGAGAGTCTGTACCATGTGTTTCCCTAGACTCCAGGTGTAAACATGCAGAAGCAACCCAGTGCTCCAGTCCTCCCCATGCGGAAGATGTCCAAAGCTCAGGTTAATTGCTATGGGGCTGATCAAAAAACACATGTTGTAAAATTCAATTTTAAACAGCAGAAATGGACGCTCCTAGAGGGTGTTATGAAGTATCAGATGCTCTAATCCCATGTTTCATCTTAACGCAAAGGACGGCAAAGCAGGACTCCTAGATTCTGTTCCCAGCTCTGCCACTGATCTGCCATGTGATCTTTGGGCAAGTCACTTTAACTTCCCTCTGCCTGTTTATTCATCTGTATAGTAACGCTGACCTGATGGGTGTATTGTGAGGATTAGCGTCTGTAAAGCTCCCTGAAGCCTCTGCTGAAAGGCACTGTGGAAGTGTGAGGAATAACTCTCCTTTTTCAAATGCTTACATATGTTTCTAAGCTCTCCAGAGTGAGGGTTCACTTGAGGCCTGCTGCCCGTCACTTGAAGAGGTTGCCTGAGGCAAAACTATTTATAGTTGTGTCTTTGCTAACAGCACATTCTATTCATACAGGTGCCTCTGAGCCAAAAAACATGATTTACATGAGCCGGCTAGGGATCTGGGGGGAGGGAACCCCCTTCAGAGCGTTTGATGAATTCCTCCATGCAATTGAAAAGAGGTAGGTCATGGGAGACCTTTCTGGTTTCCCCTTCCACTAACCCTGTATTTGGCAACAGCCTTCATTTGGGTTGGGGAAAAACCTCTGGCTTTGAACCAGTAGCTTACTGGCCGTGCCGTTTCAGCTCCCTTGTGATACACAATGTATCTGGCTAATACGTTCCAAGCCATCCCACAAATCTTACAGCGAATGCTTTGTCCCTATTTCATGACGGGTGTTAAATGCCACAGTAACTGCCAATATCTCTGCAGAATAAAAGGAAAAATGATGTTTTTATTGGGCCAGGCAGTGAGGAAAGCAATGCAGTGTAATGGTTAGCAGAGGGGATTTACAGTCAGGCCACCTGACACTGTTTCTGGTTCTGTCACAGACTCAGTAGGGTGTGGGAAAACAGAAAGGTGAAGTGACTCACCCACCTGTGAAATGGGGATAAGGCCTGTTATGTAAATGCCAGGATTGTGTGGTCCATTCTATTATGATTTGAAGACAACTTAAGCAAGATGCCAAAGCAAAATCTCCAAGAGGTTCTGAATCTCCAGACAAGCCTACTCCACACTGCAACTGTGCAGGGGAAAGGGATTTCGTAACTGGCTGTCTCTCATTCCTCCCCCTTCCTCCTTTTCTGCGTAGGGGTGTTGGTGCAATGGAAATCGTGGCTATGGACATGAAAGTGAGCGGAATGTACATTGCCAGGCAGCTCAGTTTCTCTGGAGTCACTTTCAAGATAGAGGAAATCCCACTGGATCGGCAGTACGAGCTTGTCTACAACAAAGCAGCGCAGCTGGTGAGCTAGTGTTTCTCTGTAGATCCCCAACATCCCGCATTCCTCCCCAGAGAGCTACTGTCTAATCCTGTGTTTTGATTTTGGGGGTTTTTTTTGGGGGGGGGGGGCTTGTGAAGAGGAATATTTTACTCAAGAAGTTGAATCCATTTAACTACTGCCTCCTGCTTCATTAACAAGAGCATGGGGCTCATTCAGTCATTTGATCAGCTCAGTTGACATTGTGACAGAGGACTCGTTCGCGGGGATTGATTTTCTGGTGGGGTTGTATGCAAGATTGGGATGGGGGCAGGAGGGCGTCCACTTTTGCTGTTGTCTGTATATATGAAATATATAAATGTGTGTGTTTGTGTATGTGTGTGTGTGTATGACCAGGTCTTCAGATGGGTGAGAACGGATGACTCTCTATTTTTTACTCTGTGATTTTTGAACAACTTTCTAGTGTGTTTCAAACGTTACATGCTGAATACTGGTAGAGTCTCATTAGTATTAATTATCGTTTCTATGGTGGTGGCACCTAAGAGCCGAAGTCATGGGCCAGGATCACTTTGTGCTAGGCGCTGTAGAGATGCAGAACAGAGTTTAATCATACTCCTTAATCAGCACATTGGACATTAAAATAGCTGCAACCCAAAATTTAGGTTTGATTTTTTTAAAAGAATGGGTGGTGTTAGCTTATAAAATTTAAAGAAATATTTCAGTGGCTGCTGCTGCTTCTTTCACGTCATCGTAAACGGCCTTTGCTTGGATTTAACAATTCCCTTGCAAGTGTCTGCAACCCAGATATTGCAGCGTTGGGCTGAGGCAGAAGGTGGAAATTGACCAGTCTCTTCATTGTCCTAGCTAAATGAAGCACAAGTAAACAAAGAGCATAAATAGGGGAAATAAATTTGATATTCAAAGCCCTGATCGTTTGAATAACCTTGTGTGTTACGGTGACATGAGTTAGGGACTGGAGTATTAACCTGGCCCTCTTGTGTGTGCTTTCAGTGGGCAGAGGCGACGGTGGTGTTCCAGCAAGCGGCTGACTTTATTGGCTTGGAGTCTCGAAAGTCCTTGTGGGGTCAGTTCTGGTCCGCTCATCAGCGCTTCTTCAAATATCTCTGCATTGCTGCTAAAGTCCGACGCCTCGTTGAGCTTGCCAAGGAGGAGCTGGCAAAGGACAAGGTACGGTATTAGAAACCAGGTGCAAAGGGTCAATAAGCGTTAGTCCAACGACATCCGTTCTGCATCCCTGAAGGTCTCGCGTGGGCATTCAGGATGAATCATTGCTGGTGATCGTCATCTTTGACGCCTGTTGTCTTTCTGCAGAATAAAACCACTTTGAATGTTGAGGCCCAGACATGCGTTGTATAGAACCCAACCTCTGTACAAACTGAGGAGGGTGGGGTCAAAGACTGGACTGAGGGTATTTTCATGCACTTGGACACTAGTCTGTGATTGTGTGCAGTGAAAAGGCAGCATATATCTTCTTATATCCTTGACCTAAAGGCGTCTAGCCTCCGTAGGTGAAACCAGGATTTCAAGTGTTTAATTTTCCACGGTTCAGAATGAATGTTGATGTTTCTTGGCACTGTTTTATGGTAAACATGAGCAAACGTACTTGAAACAGCATTCTGAGTCGAGTTAGAGTTGAAAGCTGTCCTGGATTCTCTAGCTCTGCATGGTTAAATACACTTGGCATTGCATTCATTTGAATGGGCAGAGAGAGATGCTGGGGAAATCAGTTAGTTGTAATAATAAAGCATCATAACAATGTTTCTTAACATCGTGGCTGCATGCATAACCTCAGGCACTGAGAGACAGAGTCTTCAGCAGGAGCCCAGTTTTAGGGCCAAGATATTACTGTGGGTATCTGGGAGGAGTTTGGGTTGAATGTAGAAGGTGCTGGCAAACCGTGAAACGCAATCTCTTCTGGAGCTGATAATGGTTTCTGAGAGTGTTGCTGCCCAGCAAAATGTAGCATGATCTCATCTCGCTAACACACGGCCATGCTGCCCTTTTGATTTCTCCCCAGTGTATTGTCATCGGGCTCCAGTCCACTGGCGAAGCTCGCACCAGGGAGGTCTTGGACGAGAATGACGGGCACCTAAACTGTTTTGTCTCCGCTGCAGAGTGAGTTTAACCCCCTTGTGCTTTGAAGGGCAGGAATCCGGGGAGGCCCAAAGGCACAGTGAAGCGGGCTCTGTACCAGGGCTGCTTGCACTTTGTGGTCCTGTGAATGCAATTCCTCGAATCCTAAATGAGCTTCACATACAGAGGACACTTTGCTGGACTGTTTTAAGACACTGTGTTTCCAAAAGTGACTTTATGTGCTAAGAGCCTTGAAATCTGAGTGCAATGGCCTTTCCTGCTCTTCCACATGCAGCTTTAGTAATTGCGTGCACACGAGGACAGCCAGATGTGCAATAGCCGGATTTGTGCACCCAGATGCAGGTTTGCGTGGGCACAACAGGCACACACGCATTTCTGTGGGAACTTCCATCTCACCCACTCTGAAAAATGCAACCCTCAAAACTGTGAAAAGAGGAAAAATATTTTTAAAGGTACAGGATTAAAAATAAGTGAGCAAGATAATCTGATTCTGAGACAGATCTTGAGATCTTACAAACGTGCTGTATGGTGAGATGACACCCTTGGATTTTGTCCCACCAAAAATCCTGGTTTCAAGAATGTTGTCTTTCAGCATCAGTCCAAAGTAGAACATAGCATTAGATTGCCTTGGCCCAGTAATGCACTCGTTTGCGGTGGTTTGATTTATGCATTTCTACATCAGTTAATCTGAGAGCTGACTGTACCCAGTGCACAGTCAGCTGTGGACGATGGGGAACATCTTAAAAAGCACTGAGTCCCATTTTCCAAAGTATCCTGGGCACTGTAGGAGCCTAAATCCTTGGCTTTCAATGAGACTTAGGCACCTAACTCACTTAGGTGCTTTTGAAGATGATCCCCTATCCCATGAACCCAGCTGCCCCTGCACATCAGGTGGCAGGAAGCCAAACTGCCTGACTGGGATAATACCCAAGTGAGTTACGTTTCCTTAGGACCTGTGCAATCAGCAGGGCTGCGGTTAGATTATTTTTGTTTGCATCAGTTTTTATTGCTGATGAAAACAACTGGAGCGAGCTAGACTTGGTGTGAGCTATCGAAGTGCCAAGCATCCCTGCTCTTCCAGGATATCTCAGTTTTGGCCTATGCCACGCCAGGGGCACCGGTCCAGATACGATCCCACTCCCCCAGAGCAAATACTCGCTTGTTAACTGCTGTAGAATTGAAGCAAGTCAGGCTCCAACAGCTACGTTGATTTCTGACTTGAGTTGGACATCTGCCTAACGCAGGCCAGAAGAGGTTGTAGTAGAGCTGGGGGTCGGGACCCCTCAGGGGGTCGCGAGGTTATTACATGGGGGATCGCGACCTGTCAGCCTCCACCCTAAACCCCGCTTTGCCTCCAGCATTTATAATGGTGTTAAATATATAAAAAAGTGTTTTTAATGTATAAGGGGGGTCGCACTCAGAGACTTGCTATGTGAAAGGGGTCACCAGTACAAATGTTTGAGAACCACTGTAGTAGAGGATCATAGTGGTCCTTGTTCAGAGGTGGTGCTGTTAGTGACCACTTGTGCTGGCCCGCTCTGCCCCCGTCTGCAGGGCAGGCGTTTACTTGCTGGGCGGTACCATCTTCTAATGTGCCTGCTTCACTGTGTCCGATTGCAACTTCCTGGTTCTGAAGCCCTTCAGCAATAGGGGTGGGTGTTCTTAGGGGAGTGTGTTTGCAAAGGAGCAGTTGCTGACAAAACAAGAAGGGAAGGACTGCTTGCTGTTTGTGCAGGGGAGTCTATAAAACTTTGTTAATGGGGATTCCAGTGGAGGAGAAGGAGAAAACACAGATGGTCAGAAGAATAGCAAGCTGGATTTCATGGCAAGGAGACTCAGAACCTGAATCCTGGCTTGAAGGAAGCAGTGATTCTCAGCCTTCTCTGGGTCTCAGCTCTGTACCCAGAGCCAGTCTGGCACTGAGGGCAAAGGGCCTTTCCAGTACCACATAATAGCTATTGTTTAACTCCCACTCTGTTTAACTCTAGTCTGAGAGCCCCTCCTCTATTCCCCAAATACCCCGTCTCACAGCAGGTGGGAATCATGCCCATACCTCTCAGCTGTTGCTTTCAACATTTGTTTCAGCCCAAGCTCATTCAGCGCTGCCTCCTCATTGCACATGGGCCCAGTCCCTCCCAATCCAGCCAGCATTGAAGCATATACTCTTTCGTTTGCAGTACAGCCCACAAAAGCATCCATTTGATTTCCACCTCTTCTGATTTTTCCATCCACCTAGACCCACAGTGTGTTCCATGTTTTGTCACTGGCCTTTACCTTGCGGGCAAGTAGTTCTGCTTTAGGTTAATCAAAGCACGTTCGTTAGACAACCGTGACCCAGTGCCTCCGCCATTTCAGGCAGGTCAGTTACACGGCACAGGGTTGGAACCGCTAGCCCACATAACACCCAGAGAAGATGTTGGATGTTGGAACGTAATGGATTTTGCAGTAACAACTTCCAAACATCGAGAGCGTCACACTTAAACCTTGCTCTCAGTTACTCTGACGGTTGTGCTCTTTTGGCCTGTCCCATGGCAGTGCGATGCCCGTGGCATTTTGTGTTTATATTGCAACAGCTCCCTGGCACGGCTGTGCTGCCTCCATTCAGCAGGAGTAGCAGGCAGTCTAAAGCAGAGAGCATTTCTCACCACAGCATTCTCTCCGTGTGCATACTGTAAGGCTGAGGTCCTGCTGGAGCAAGCCAAGCTCTCTTGTTTCACTCGTGCAGTTTGCCATCAGAACCCTCTGGTGAAATGCAGCCGCCTCCTCTCCATTCGAGTTGCTGTGATTCCTCAGATCCAAGCTGTACTAATCGATAATTGTTCAGACTCACTAACAGTTAGAGAATGCTTGGTTTAGCCCATTTCCCCATTAAATATATCAATCTCTTAAATACCCATTGATACATTATAACCAGTAGATGTTCCTACTCCTGGTAGCTAGAATAAATTTTGCATCTTACTTTCAGAGGCGTCTTTCTATCACTAATTCAGAAGCACTTTCCTTCAACCAAAAGAAAGAGAGAAAAAGGAACTGGCATTAAAAGAAAACGTAAGACCGCCTTCCACCGCCCAACGTCTGACCTCCTGCCTTTCCGCCTCGCCCCAGCTACTCAGCCTTTTCGTCTCCTTTTCCCTTCCCCACTTCATGCTTTGCCTTGGTTTGGGTTTGCCCTCCCTTAGATCCCTTGCTCCAGTCTCTCACCCTAGGCATGTCGCTAGTTACAGCTCTCCATGTCATCTTTTCCCCCCGCAACTCACCTCCCTTCCACCAAATCACTTCCTAGCCCCTGGGATTGCCCAGTAGCCATGCCCTTTCCCCTTGCAATGCAGACTGCTAGACTGACAGGCAGATTTTGCTAGACTCCCAGCTGCACATCTGAGGCCCTCTTGCAGCAAGGGGTTTTTCTCCTCTACCCCTTACATATAGGGTGGCAGGTGCCCTGGAAAATACTCAGTTATCTACCCTATTCCTGGCTGCGGCTGCAGGTAAGAACTGTCTCCTGTACCACCTGTGTTCCCTCTGTGCTGGGTTCCTTTGCAAGCAGGTTGGACCCTAGCTCTCATGCCCATGGTGACATGTGGGAAGTGGGATATGGCAAAAGGGGGAAGAGGAGAGAGTGGTAAAGGCTGATTTACAGAGATTGCCCAGGCAAACTGCTGCGTGGGCACCAACTGCTGGGGTTCCCTGCCAGCTGAGACCAACGGATCTGTAATGTCTTGCATGGCTGGGGCATTTCTCACTGTGCTGGGAATTCAGTCCTGATGCGACTGGTTTTCCTTCCTGAAACACCAATGCACCAGCCCCTCTCTTTGCCTAAAGATTTTCCTTTAGGGATAGCTAAGCCTGTGGGTTCTTTCCCCACAAGGGGAGAAGAGGAAAGTAGCTGCAATTCTGCTTTGCTAACACATGACCAGGTGAGAGCAAGGTGCAGTTTACACATTGCCATGTGGCCGTCTTCAGCCCTGGTAAAAGACTGGCTCGTTCTTCCTCTCTCTCTTTTTCCCCCATGCCCAAACGTCTGCCTCTCTCTCTGATCTGCCTTTCGCTTGGGACAACCTTAGCTCCCCTGTGACCTCTCCTCCATTCTCTGAGCCAGTGCTTGCTGTTCTGTGCTGACCTGCCCCGCGGGCCCTCTCCCCCCCGCTGATGCGGCTCGCTCTCCCTCACAGGGAAGCAGAAAGGCCGCTGTGCGAAGGCCCTGAAAGGCATGTACGACATGGCGGGCGTGATCAAGATCAGCGACGACAGCAGCACTGATTCGGAGGTGGGGCTGGACAGCGACTTCAACTCCTCCCCGGAGTCCCTGTTCGACAACGACGACGTCATCTTTGTCGAACACACCTACAACGGCTTCGCATCCGAAGACAGAGGTGAGCCAGGCTGGTGCGCTGGGGTTAATCCCTTCCCAGGCCAGGGACAAGCCAGGCATTTGGGGGAGGTCAGGGGACAAGGGTCTGGGCTTATCCTGGTCTCGTACATGTGCAGAATAACATTCCGAATGGATGTGACCCTGGTTTTACTTAGCATCCCACATGGGACAGCGGCGCTGAAAGTCTGATACAGGCGCCCCTCACGGTGTCTCCCCAGGGACAGTGAGGGTCCTGTTATGTGTGGGAGTGGCCATGCTTCCTTGGCAGGTTGTGGCCAGCTGTCGCACCCACCAGCTCAGAGCCGGTCCTTGTGTCTCTTTAGGGAGGTTGAAGAAATGGTACCTGCAGACTTCCTACCTCCATGTTGTTCCAGGCTAACGCAGACTTGCTTGGCTATACTGCACTTCCCAAGTGGGGGAGCCCCCACTCCCGTGTTAAAAGCAAACAGACGTTTGTATAATACAACGATTGGCTTGTAGCTGATTTATACCTAGTTGTGGTCAGACTTGGGGGGTGGGGTGGAGTGTGGAATACCAGCCTGCGTGAGAGATCTGTCCTGCTGCGCACTCATCAACACACGCCCAGCAGCAGTCCTTACGCTCTCAGTCAGACCCCTCCCCTCTTGAGCCTCAATCTGGGTCGCTCTATGGTTCTTCTTCACACTGGTCCCAAGCTCTGTGGCTGCTGTGTTCCTTGCCATCCCCCGGCTGGACTCTAAGCACCTGCCTTTCAACATTGCAGGCATTTTGCACTTGCCAGGGTCCCAGAAGGATGTGCATGGCCCGGGAGTGCTAGAACACGTGGAGAAAATGAAACAGGACCTCCTATCAAAAGTAAAAGCACTGGGCAAAGAGCTACCTCTCAATACCTTGGATGAGCTGATTAATCACTTTGGGGGCCCGGAGTACGTGGCAGAGGTATGTCATATTATGGTCGCCTGGCATTGGGCTCAGCAGCTCAACCTGCTGTTCATGGCTCTAACCACTAGAGGGTGCCGTAATGCCAGCCCTTGGAGAGGCTGAGTTGTGCTCCCAGCCCCACGGGCACATCGGGGCTCTGGCTCACAGCTGAGCGGGCAGCCGCTGGCTGACATTGTAGCTCCTTCGGACTAAGGCCATGTCTACACTACTACTTACATCGGCAAAACGTATGTCGCTCGGGTGTGAAAAAACCACCCCCTTGAGCGACATCAGCTTCGCCGACAGAAGCGCTGGTGTCCACAGCTCTCCTGCCGACAGCTACTCCCTCATTGAAGGTGGTTAAATTACGTCAACGGGAGAGCTCTCCCCTGTCGGCACAGGGCGGCTCTGCGGGAGATCTTACAGCAACGCAGCTGCATTGGGACAGCTGTGGTGCTATAAGGTCTCTAGTGTAGATATATGGCCTTAGTTCCTGACAGTGCCTGTCCAGTGTGTGATGGTGGGGTAGGAGGAGCTTCCTGAGGGATCCCCACCCCTTTATGCTTTTTGAATTATCTTCCTCACCTTGAGGCCCTGGGTTGTAACCCCCTTCTTTCCAACCCAGGACTGGCTGGGACTCCCGACTACTTATTTACTGTGCTCTTGGACTAGTTACTTCACTGCCTCAGTTTCCCTAATTGTAAAAAATAGTCTCCAGGGCAAAAATTCCCTTTGGAAACAGTTTATTGCTCCAGGTCTGGCCAGTATAGACCCTTGGCCATGTGTCTGCCATAACATTTACTTCCCAAATGCTCCATTTCACCCTTGCGCCCCCACTCTGTCTGTCTGTCTCATTAATGACCTGTTTCTTCCCTGGCGGGCCATGTAGATGACTGGCCGGAAAGGCCGGGTGGTGAGCAGACCTGACGGCTCCATCATGTATGAGTCCCGGGCTGAGCAGGGCCTCTCCATAGACCACGTCAACCTGAAGGAGAAGGAGCGTTTTATGAGTGGGGAAAAGGTGAGTGAGGCTCTGAACCAGAGACCCCTGCAGCTGCACACTGGAGAAGCTATGGATTGGCATAGTGCTTGTGGGCAGCTACCCCAGATGCATGATGGGACCTTGCAGTCACTGCCTTGCCCCAGGTGTGTGTGCCTGTCTCCGTCAGTCCCTTTGCGCTTCACCCTGGAAGCCTGACACTTGACCATTTGCTTTCCAGAGGAGAGCTGGGCGTGACTGTAGAACCTAGAAATGCTGCTCTTGCAGTGGCCAGAGGGGGCACTGCAGAGTGTCCTGTGGGATTGCCTGCCCCAGGCTCTGAACACCCTGCTGGCCCTAGGATGGAGGCCAAGGATACGGATCTCTCACATGAGCGGGGCAGAGCACTAGACAGCTGTGCCACCCCTCAGGCCCATAAAACGAATATGAATTGTGCCGGCTTGACCTGCTGGGAAGTGACACGGAGGCAGGGGGCCTTCTGGGGATCAGGACGGACTGTGTCCTGGGATTTCTCTGGGCCTGTCCCTGAATGCTTTCCATGTAGCCGTTCTCCCAGATCTCTGGGAATACCATTGCGTCTCCTCACTCCTGTTGTGTCTCTCTCAGCTCGTAGCAATAATCTCCGAGGCCTCCAGCTCAGGGATCTCTCTCCAAGCCGACAGGCGGGTGAGGAACCAGAAGCGCCGGGTCCACATGACACTGGAACTGCCCTGGAGTGCAGACCGAGCCATACAGCAGTTTGGTGAGCGCCGAACATTCTCAGTCACTTTCTCCCTCTGCTCATTGGCTACGGGGTGTAGTTCAGCCCTGTGATTTTCTAGCAGCCCTGCAAACGAAACACCCGCCTGGCCTTGTTCTGGAGCCACAGGGAGCCCAGTTGTGTTCAGTGGCACAAAGGGCTAGCCCCAGAAACATGGGGCTCATGCAGCCTGCCAGGACCAGTCCAGGCATGAGGCAGCTGTGATCAACTTTCCTTCAGGGAAAGGTGCAGAGCTGCCTTGGGGTGGGGGTGGGGTGTAGTTGATAAAGGGGGAGGGGTAGCTTATCTGTGGGAGCAGAGCACTGGGCTGGTGCACTGGCTGCTCCCCCCAGATCCTGTTCTGGGTCCCATCTTGGTGCCTAGGGGACACTTGTCAATGCCAAAGAACCTTTGAAAGGCTCCGGACTGCAATAACTAGGGGTGCTGCCCATGTGTAGGGGGAAGTGAAGGGCTGGACTGGAGTGTCAGCTCATGGTGCATCCAGGATTGGGATGCATCGGCAGAGCTGTGTGTGTGTGAAGCTAGCATGGCACCCGACCGTGCTCTGTGCCTGGGGTGACGCCAGCCTCTCATCACAAGAGCAGTAGAGGAAATGAATGTACAGCTCCACTTTAAAACTCGAGTGATTTTGTGACTGGCCACGCTGCTGTGATCCTGGAGAGGTCAGGGCAGCAGCCCTGCTCTGGCAGTGCCAGGTGGGAAGGTCTGGCAGCACAAAGCCGATGAGAGAAACTATGTCCCCCCACCCCAGAAGAGAAGCGTTGGGTTTGGTTTCAAAGCCGATAGGTGCTCTAAGGGAAGCTGCCTAGTTTGTCTGTGTTCCCCACTTCCTTCTCAGCAGCTGTTCCCATGATCGTGTCAGCTTCCACATCATTCACCCCCATCTCTCTCCAGGTCGAACACACCGATCGAACCAGGTCTCTGCTCCGGAGTATGTCTTCCTTATCTCTGAGCTGGCGGGGGAGAGGAGGTTCGCGTCCATCGTCGCGAAACGCTTGGAGAGTCTCGTAAGTGCCCCGGAGGATGGCTAGAAATAAAACCCATGCTGGCTTTGAACATTTCCGAGTGACTCTGCTTCTGGGGCACCTCTGGTCCCAAACAGAACTCGGACGAGGGATTGCCTCACCCTGGGCTGACGTGCAGCCACCTCTGCTGCGAAACGAGGAAGCTGTTTAACAGCCTGCAGAACAGGAAGTGAAGAATACTCTACGTAATTGGGATGGCAGGGGAATTTCGGGGAGGTACAATGTAAATCGGGATGTTGGAATTTCCCAACAGGCAGGAGTTAACACCCATTCTTTTCCAGGAAGGAAATAGACTCTTTAATGACCATAAGCTGTCATTGCCTCAGTTCAGTGTTTCAACATTTCTAATGAATCCATGAGTATCGCTGAGTGTTAATATACTAGCACCTCGCTGTCTTCCCTTAGCATTTCTATGTACCGACTTCTGGTGAAACTTGCTCTACTTTTAAACCGTCCCTCCCTGATTATTTGCTCAAATTAAGGGAAAAACCTACATATGAAAATATAGGTGGCGTGTAATCTAATCACTGTGTTTAGGTTGAACATCGTGTCTCACACACCAGCCGTGTGGCACATGATGCCTCAGATATCTGGAAGAAAAGTGGCATTTTCCAGACACCAGAGCTGGCTTGTGATAATCTTCAACAATCCCGGCGCACGCTGTTGAGGCTGATCAGATACAGCCCTCTGACATGGGGTCGCCTTAGGAGTCAGTCTTTAATCAGGGGTTAACTGAGCTGTGTTATGGATGCAGTTGCTTTTCCCAGTGAGTCTCTTCCCCAACCTTTCTCAACAGCTTTGTGCTTTGTCTCTTCTTCCAGGGTGCCTTAACTCACGGAGATAGAAGAGCCACTGAATCCAGAGACCTCAGCAAGTACAACTTTGAGAATAAGGTGACCATTAGCAATTCTGCATGGTAGTTTAGCAAGCTTAAAATAACCAGCACACCCCTTTGGTAGGACTCTGAGCATGGCGAAGAGCCAGTGCTGGGGTTCACAGGTCATGGCAGGTTAGTGATCTGGTCTTGTGAGCCCTGGGAACAAAGCTCTTGGTTTTGGCACAAAATACAAACATACGGAGAGCATAATAAGAGAGCTTTAGAGACCTCGATCCTCATAACACCCTGCAGGAAGGAGAGAGTTGTATCCTGGTCTTATGTACAGGGAAACTGAGGCAGGGATGCTGCATGACTTGCCTACATGCACAAAGGGAATGTGGGTTAGAGCCAGGACCTCATAAGTTCCCAATAATAGTAATACCCAGCTCTTATGTAACGCTTTTCATCAGCAGATCTCAAAGCGTTTTCCAAGCGAGGTCAGTATTATCCTCATTTTATAGGTGGGGAAACTGAGGCACATAGAGGGGGTGACGTGCCCAAGTTCACCCAGCAGAACAGTAGCAGATCTAGGAAGAGAACCCAGGTCGCCTGAGTCCCAGTCCAGTGCCCCATCCACTAGGGCACACTGCCTTTCCCTCCTGTACTTAGGCCTTGCCTCTCATAGGGCTGGAAGAAGACTCCTGGGTGAGACCAGCTGCCTGACTTGGGTCTGTACCCGAACACATTAGTTATCCATCAGGTTCTTGATGGACATGCCTCTGGTGGCTGCATCTACTTCAGCATCTGCCAGGATGTCTACGTGCTTCCCACCCATTGCTGGGGAAAGCAGCATCCCAGATCCCTTCTCCACCCCTAAAGTGTGTAGTGAGATCAGAGGACAGAGCTGCTCCCCACCCCCATGTGACTGTTCTCTCCTTTCCACAGTATGGGACCAGAGCGCTAGACAGGGTCCTCACCACCATCCTCAACCAGACTAAGAGCAAAGTGCCTCTGCCCAAGTATTACCAGGAACGAGAGGCTGAATTTTTTCAAGGTGAGAACATTAACTGGGGTTTCTACTTGAAAGTGCTTCTTGCTGGCTCAGTTAGTGTGTGGTAGGGATAGATCACTGCCAGGAAAGCTGGAGCAGGCACGCGGAAGCCATTCATTGCCCTCCTCCTGGGGGGAGAAGACACCAAAGGGGCCAACAGCAGGCTGACGTGGACAGCTAGAGACAGAGGCAGGGAGAGGGACAGCACTCTGGTAAGTGAGGCAGTGGGGTGAGCCAGATGGCAGTGCCCCTCCCCAGGCATGGGAGAATGCAGAGGTGGGATCTTTTCTTACTGGGGTGTCACAGTTCAGGGCAACTGCACCTGTATTTCCCCCTCGTGGGCCAGTAAAGGCACCCACTTTAGGCTCCTGGCTGCTACCTCTCTTGGGTGGAGACTCGTGCCTCTCTCCCTCCTGACCGGGGTATGTCCAGGCTGCATAGTTTCCTGCCTACACTGTGAATTCCCCAGCAAGTCAGACTGCCTACGCAGGCCTGCTTTGCCTTCCCCTGAGAGGCTATAAACAGCGTAATGACCCACGGTTAGCAAATACCACCTCGCCCTTTCTGAGCAAGCACATTTATCCTCAAGGTGAATGCACAACAGAGAAAATCATTAACGTGGCAAAAGAACTTGCCCGCCTGCTAATAGGCTTACCAGAGATCACCCCAACTCCCACTGGTAGGAGTCAGTCCTTCCAGCCCCACACGGGATTTTCAAGTCCATAACAGCTGTTAGCTCGGAACAAGCACACAGACTGCGCAGATCAGCATGTTCCTTTATGCGGCTTGGGCCTTTGCTCTTGTCCTCATGTAACAGGTGATCTGCAGACAATGGCTGTCTCCTCTGGCGATAGCGTCAAAAGGGCCAGGCTTTTGCACAACCAGGGGGTGGGAAACCCACGTTACTTGTTTGCCACAGTTCATTCTTGTCTGGCACATTTGTTTCCAATAGTCCTTTGACGCTCCTGACACTTCCCAGGGTTTACCTTGGTCACAGCTCCCCCCCAGAGAAGTTACACACCATCCCACTGTAATACATCAACGTCACATTTTTAATACAAGGGACTCCAAAGCTGCTTCACCTTAATCCAATAAGGCTTTGCCAGGAGATTGCCCTCTCGGTCATCGGGGGAGTGGCCAGCTCAGCAAGCAGGGGAAGCAGCCCTGCAGCAGGACTGCTGAGATAAGGGGCTTCGTGGCATTGGGATGGAGGCCACATGACAGCTCAGAACCTTCAAGGCACGTGCTTCCCCATCTGTCGTTCTAGAAATGAAACAAGGTCTCATCTCGGTCGGGATCTGCTGCAAGGAGATGAAATACGGCTACGTATCGGTGGAGAAGGGTAAGCCTGGAATCTCCTCCCCGCCCTGTGGAGGGACAGGCTAAGGGACGCAGTTACCGTAGTGCACGTTTGCTGCCGTCCTCCTGGCCCACGTCAGACTTGTCCTGTAGCCGGTGCGTGACACAGCACTTGGGAAGCCGGAGGGAAGCTCTGCAGGTGCTTGGCCAGCAGAAGCAGAGCATCTTTGCCAGTCCTTGGTCTGCAGGGCCCAGCCTGACTACCAGCCAAGCTCTGGGGGCCCCGACAGTGTTGGCTTCCAATGGGTCTCCCCGCCGGCTCTCCTGGAGAAAGCAGAGGTGCTCCCCTGCTCTCTGGGATGGTGTGGGGAGGGGGAGTTGTCACTGAGCTGCTCAGCTTCCCAACCCTGAGCTGCTCTCTCCATTGCAGACTGCTCCATAACCAAGTTCCTGAATCGCATCCTGGGCCTGGAGGTGCACAAGCAGAACATGCTCTTCCAGTACTTCACCGACACCTTCGACCACCTGATTGAGAAGGACAAGAAGGAGGGCAAATACGACATGGGCATCTTAGGTAGGAGAAGGGAGGGGGGGGGGAACTCCTCCCTGCTGGGAGCCCACTGGTGTCACGTGCCCCACTGCTGCACCCTTCAAACCCAGGCACTTCTTCAATGGCCAGTGGCTTTCTGTGCCGGATGCTGGGTGTGACTGGGCTGCCTACAGTCTGTGCATCCTACGCTCCTTGCTCCCGTTAGCTCTTGACCTGGTCTGGGCTTCACACGCTGCTGACCCCGCCCCCTGCTGGGTGTTCAGACCTAGAGAGACTGGTGCCCTTCTATGCTAGGTCAGCACCCATTGGGAGAGCGGGATTCGAACCCCAGCCTCTCTAGCTCTGCCTAGGCTTTCGAGTGCTGGGAGTTTGCCCCCGTGCCTCAGCCTACGGGGTGGGTTGCTGGGAGAAGATGGTAGTGCCGTGACTCCACTGGCTAATCCAGGGGAAGGGAGCAGCGCTCTGAAGGGCCCTAAGCTGGAGAGGATGGATGGTGGAGGAGAAGGTGGGGGTCCCTGGCTGGTGATAAGCCTGCACTGGGTGCTCTCTCACAGGAAGGATGCTCGGAACGGGCTTGGGGGAACGGCATCCCCAGGTTGACGGCCCAGGACGCTCTGGTGCCCAGACCTTGGTGGGTCTTCTACAGCAGGACAAACCCCCAAGAGAAGAGCAGGCTGCAGGGCAGCTGAGGGGCTGTGGGATTAGGGACTCTCAGCTTCCCCTAATAACCCCCCAGCTGCAGGGCCCGGGCCTGATCCCCTGCCCTGCAATGAACGTGAGGGAGTTGTTGCACCATAAGGGTTGGCTGATCCAGTGCAGGGCTGGGAACCCCAGCAGTAAATGGAGGTGGCCTGGGGATGTGGCCAGGCTGCGACGTGGAGCTCTGCCACTCACCAGAGGTCTAAGGGCTGTTTCTTTCTGCTGCCTCCACAGACTTAGCCCCCGGCGTGGATGAGATTTACGAGGAGAGCAAGGAGGTTTTCCTGACCCCGGGGCATCCCCAGGACGGGCAGGTGGTGTTCTATGAGGTAAGGGGCTAGGTCTGGCCATGGGGACCCGGAGCACATAGCCGCTCTTGGGCAGCCCTCGCTCCAGCTGTTGTTCCTGGCCTGGATCTTGGTCCTCCTTGTGCAGGTGTAGGCTGCGCAGCCGCAGGAAGGAGACTCTGTCCCGCACGCTGGTATTGAAGTGGTGCCAGGAGGCCCCGATCAGGGATCAGGGCCTCTTGTGCTAGGCGCTGTACACAGGGGCCAAGGAGAGTCCCTGCCCATCAGCTCATCCCCATCCTAGCACAGGGGTACTTCAGCAGCCAAAGTGTCCTCTTCCCTGTCTGGGCACGGGGGGCACCTTGCCCAGCCCCCGTTCCCTGAGCTGAGCGAGCTGGCAGGCATTCTTGCTGGGTCTCCAGCACGGCACTTCCCGGACGCTCCCATCCCATGGGGCATGTTTTGGCAGAGATCTTGGTAGCGCTCTGCCCACCCACTCACCTTTACACAGACCCTGCATTCGCCCCGCTTCCCGTCTCACATCATTCCCATGGCAACGATAGCAATTGCTTCCATGGTAGAGTCACCCGGGGGCGGCACTGGCTGCAGTGTAGCAACTAGAACTAGGCACACGGGGCACAGACCACAGCTGCTCTGGCAGGAGGGAGGCAGCAGGAGCCACAGGCTCACGTGGCCAGGCGCCCTCTGGCCTGGGCCCCTTGGAAGCCGATGCTGCTCATCTTTAGCCCAAGGAGGGGTGGGTGTGCGTGTGTGTGAGTGAGTGTGCGTGTGTGTGTGAGTGAGTGTGCGTGTGTGTGTGTGTGAGACACTCCGACACCTGCCATCCATAAAACACGGGGCTCTCGTTTGTCCTCTTAGATCAGCGTCGACAGAGGCCTGAAGTGGGAGGAGGCCTACGAGAAATCGCTCAAACTGACAGGCACCTACGACGGCTTCTACCTCTCCCACAAGGTGAACTCCCCAGCGCCACCAGGGCTGCCCCACACGCCTGAGATGGGCTCCAGCGGGGGCGTCTGGTTGTTGGCAGCCAGCAAGAGGCCAGTGGCAACGATCGATGCCTCGCTGACCCGTCACCGGGGCCCAGAAAAGCCTCTGAGGAGCTGCAGTTTCATTTCACCCAGTGCAGGAGGGGGGTTGACTTCAAAAGGCCGAGGGTGGGGGAGGAGGGGGATTGTAATGGGAGTAACAAAAAGATCCTTGTTCCTGGAGCCATCTCCGCTCGGACAGCGCATTCCCCGCCATGCAGTGAGCCCAGCTCACAGCAGGAGGAGTGAAGGGGGGAGGGTGCCGGCTGGAATTCCCTTGCCCCCAGTGTACGGCCGCTGCAGAGCCAGCGTCCCCATCAGCCACCCCGCTCTCGGAAGCAGGGGTGCAGACATACGTTGGAAGCGTGGCCCTTCGCCGCGTCCGATCCGCCCGTGGCGCACACGAGTGTAACCGTGCACCTTGTGCCCACAGACGCGAGGTTGTAAATACACCTGCCTGCTGGCGGAGCAGGGCCGCGGGAAGAACTTCATCCTCTACAAGCCCAACATCGGCAAGCAGAGCCAGCCCGAAAGCCTCGAAAGCCTCTTTAAGAAGTACCGCCAGGTAGGTGGGAGCCACAGGAGCCAGCTGCTGCCCTTCCCCTCCATCCCCCGCAAGGCTGAGCGGGGAGGGACACTGCCTGTGCCCCGGCTGCCCTCTGCACATGGGAATTGCAGCTGATCAAGGAAACTGTGACCCAACCACAGTTGGGGCAGAGGGAGAGTCCTTGGGGCTGAATGCTCCCCTGGGAGCGAAGCTCTGCAGGCGCATGGTTCTGTAGGCACAGATGTAGGGATGGGCTCTGCCTTCCCAGAGGTATGCTCAGCAAATCTCCCCCCGGCGCCAGCGTGGGGCTGAGCTGTGACTCGTCTGTCCGAATTCTCAGCAGGTCAGTGTTCTTCGCTCTGGGGGGGTACGGCGGGCACCGGGAGAGGAGTGCTGGTATGAGGGTCTCAGAGTGCATGGGGGGGTTGGCTGCCCTTTGCCAGGGCTGGATGCAGAGTATCGGACTGGATGGATCAGCGCTCTGCTCCCTGCCTGGCAGAGCGTGTCCGGGGGTTGTTTGCTCCCTTGTGTTCAAATGCCAGCACTGCCGTCAGCACAGGGGAAAAGGGAAAATCAACCATTCCTTCAGTGCTTGCCCAGCTGCCATGTGCGCACCTCAGCGGGCCATGCACACTGATCAATGGAGCCTCTCGGCACTCCTGGCAGGAATCACTGTTCCCAATTTACAGCTGGGCAGACTGAGGCACACGGGTGCTGTGACTTGCCCAAAGTCCTCTCACGTCTGGCAGAGCTGGGGATAGAACCCAGGTGTCCTGACTCCCAGTGCTGGGCCTTAGCCCTCCGCCACCCTGAGGAGAGTGGAAAAGTCTAAGTTTGCCTCTGGCGGTGTCCCTTGCAGGTGCGGCCTGAGGAAGCCAAGGAACACTGGGAGAGCAGCTACCTCTTCTCCTTCACGAAGTGTAACCACGCCGTCTGGTAAGTGACGCCCAGTGCCAGAGGGCCTGGCCTGCTCTGGGCTCCCTGCTGGGGAAGCTCGGAGCCCTGTCCAAACGGGGGTAGCTGCTGCTGGCTCTGGCTCTGCATTAAAGGGTCTTCACCGCCCTGAGTGTTGGCCTGTCTGCGGGGAGACTGCAGCTCTGCGTGACCCTGCTTCTTCTGTGAGCTGCTTTGCCTGGCCTGTCCCAGGGGTCCCTACTAATACTGCAGGAGCTAGCCCCCTGCTGCCCCGCATGTGGGGTCAGCCACCTGGGGGGGGGGCGGGGGGCATCCTCCTTCCACTCACTCCCCACCCCCAACAAGCCGGGGGAAGGGAGGGGCTGCTCCCAGGGGCAGGGGCTGCTGGTAACTCCTTGTTCTCTTCCTCTCTGCAAACCTGAAGGACCAGAACCTGCAAACTAATCCAAGAGGGGAAGGAGTGTTTCCAGGGCATGCGCCTGCGCCGCTACTACATGCTGTGCGGCGCGCTGCTGCGGGTCTGGAGCAAGATCGCCAGCATCATGTCAGACATCACCAACACCAGCTACCTGCAGATCGTCCGCCTCAAGACCAAGGAGAAGAAAAAACAAGTTGGTGAGTGCAGGGGTCAGCGTGCTGGGCGGCGCTGTGGTGGCAGGGAAGGGGAAGGGAGGGAGCTGCATGCTGTGTTTCAGGGGGAATGTGGTGGGGTTCCTGGATTCCCTTCCTTTTCCAAGCAGGGCCCTGCATGTCTCTCTCCTCTCCCCGATCCTGACCGGGCAGCTCTGTGATTAAGGAGATCCTGTGGGATGAGAGCAGGAGAAGCATGTAACTCCCGGCCCATTCACTTTGCATGCTCTGGGCCAGGCCTTGGCATGGAGCTGGGGATCTGTATCCCTTGGGTGGAGTGAGGAAGGGGAATTAGCCCAGCATTTGGGCATGACCCAGGCATGGTGCACCCTCTGCTCAGGTCTGAGCTGCCCGGTCTGGGTGTGAAGGCAGTGCTGTTGCTGCCCACTACACTCCTGCCCCCTGGCACCCTTCACTGCAGGGACTACGGATGCCATCACACTAGCACAGTCTGGGAACCTGGCTGTGGGCCTCCTGCTGTCTCTTCTGCTGCCAAGCCCAGGTGCAGCCAGTTCCTGGGACAGGGCTGCAGAGCCGTGGGGATGCAGCTTGCTGTGTAGGCAGTGAAACTGGCAGCCTTGCGGGGAGGGGCTGAGGGATGCGATTAGCCCAGACACTGGGTCCCACTCCCAGGGTCCCTCACCTGTCCCCTCCCAGGAGCTCAGGTGCTTTGGGGGCTGACACAGCATGTTCCATCTCCCAGGGATAAAGATCCCCGAGAGCTGCGTCCATAGGGTGCGGGAGGAGCTGAAGCAGATGGACGAGAATGTGAAGCAGAAGCATAACCACCAGGCCCTTCTGGCCCAGGACAGGAGCCTGCCGTACTCCATGCCCCAGCATGTCCTGCCGCAGCCCCATGACCTCTGCCAGCCTGTGGCCGGGCTCCCCCTGCCCAGACACTCCCTGCACCAGGACGAGATCCTGGACTTGACCTACAGCCCTCCCAGCGACAGCTTCTCCAACCTGGCCTTGAAGCCCGACCCCCTGGGCGCTTTACACTTCCCACCGGAGCCTGTTCTCCAGCCACACCAGCAGCACCGGATGCCCTTGCATTTCAGCCTCCCTCCTGTCTTCGAGAGCCCGGCCCCAGCTCTGGCGGGGAACATGCCTCTCAACCCGCCCCCGCACGACCACGTGCCTCTCCCCCATCCCGACCACCTGCAGACGCTGCCGCAGCAGCAGCTGCCGCCGGAAGACTTAGCCCAGCAGGAGAACATCAATTTCAAGGAGGTGCTGGAAGACATGCTGAGGACGCTGTACGTGGCCCCTCAGGACAGCGCGCTCTCCCAGGAGCGCCAGAGCGTCATCCAGTTCACCCGGCCCTTCGAACACTTCTGAGGGGCCGGCGGAGGGCCGGGGTGGGGCTCAGACACAGGCGCCGTGCCCCTCCCTAGCCTCTCGCCTGCCTGCCTTTGGCAGGAGCGCTGGCGCGGAGGGAACCCTGGCTCTTGTATTGCTTTGCAATGACCCGCGTGTCTCAGTTCGGGGGCAGGGGGATCGCGTATTCCTTACAGCAAAGTTTATTTATATATAATATACAGCCACACATGTATAGAGTTGTACATATCGTGTGTATAAAGGGGGGGTGGGGGTGTCAAAGTGCTTTTATCACAGAGCTCAGCTGATCGGGACCCATGTCCTCTGCTGCGGGATGGACCTGCTCAAACAACCACGCCCAGGTAGGACAGAGCGGAAAGCCACTGACGGCCCCAGCCCCTCCCCACACCCATCTCCACACCGACTACAGAGTTGAAAGGCCGGGATTCACCCCCCTCTCCCCGGGGCGTGTGCAGCAGCTGCTAACTGCAGTGTCCCCAAAGTGACCCTGTTACCAGAGTGTCAGTGATGGCGAAAGCCGTGGTTCCCAGCCGTCGTGGGCAGCTTGGCTGGGTCAGCCGGAGCCAGGCTCACACTTGGCCTCTTCCATCCCAGCCCTGGAGCTTGGTGCCGCTCGAAACACCAGTGTCTTGAGGGAATGGGGGGCAGGCACTTGGGCCTAATACAGAGGTGGGGACCGCGGGGGAAGTGACAGAAGTCCCAGTGCAGGCTGGGAACCACTGAGCTAAAGCATCCATCTGTGTAGGATTGGGTGGGGCCAGCTGGAGAGACATTCAACTGACTGCAGATCATGTGCTCACTCTCTGCTCTCCAGTTAGTCCACGCCACCCCTTTCTCTTGGGAGGGGAAACTGACATGCTTTGGGCTGCCCTGACTTCCCCAATGGGATGGGGAACAACTCTTCTGCACTAACGTGCCCACTTTATCAGTATTCAGCAATGAACTCCTTAGCCCCTGGCCAGCCTTCCCATCATCCTCTTCTGCCTGATGGCTGCTGGCCAGCCTGCACGCTCAGCCCCGGGGCTCCTTGTGGTGGCGGCAGCTCCAGCGTGGCCGCACTTTCCGAGTCTTGCTCTCTGTCGCATTCTCTCCTGGAGCCAACTGGCTAGTACCGTTCCAATGGGCTCGTTCGCAGCTGGGCGGCGGGGCCAGGCCTGAGTCCGGGAAAGCAGGAGGGGCCCCATGTCTGGATCTTAAAGCTCCAGCACAGGCCACTGTTGACTTCAATGGCTGTTACAGCCGGCTCCACTTTGAATACCAAAGAGCAAACTCCTGCTTAGCCAACCTGAGCAGAGCACCCCCATAGTCTCTCCAGGGCACTCCACACCCTGCTCCTCCCACCAGCAGTAGCCCTGAGCAGAAGCACTGAGGCCTGTTGGACCAGTAGCTTGCTAGGCTTCATGCTGCAGCGGGCTGCTAGCTTTACACAGAACGTATGGAATCCAAGCGGAGCGCCCCACAGCCCCTCGACAGCGACACTGCTCCTAGGACCACGCACCTGCTTCAAGCGAGCTCGGACGTTGCAGCCGCCTCGGACTTGGGCAGCTCTGTAGTAAACCGGCTTTTTTATTTACTCAGACAATGGTTTTTGTTTCCTTGGCAGTGCGTCCCTGTCAGCCCCAGGGCAGGGAGTCTGTGCCTGCCCCTCCCTGCCGGCAGCGTTCGCCTGGCTGTGCTGTAACCCTCTTCTCACTGCCTCAGCCATTCCCGTGTTCCTCCTTTTTCTGAGTCGAGTCATCCTGGCATTTCCGGGAGCATGCCCGGCGTTATGGAGGGGAGGAAGTGTGACCCCAGTGACTGGTCCTGCCTCTTGAGCATGCAGCGCTCCCATTGCCCATCACACACCCTTCCTTGGCTAATTCTTACCAGACACAGCAAGTCCCTGGGGGGCGTGGAGGGGGAAGATCTGTGCTGGAGCAGGGCCGTCAGTGGGATCTCCCCAAAGCTGTAAGAGGAGTTAATGGTGGAGTGGGGTGTTCTTGCCCCCTGCAGAGAGATCCCCAGCCACATGTGGAGATTTCGGTGATTGTCACCTGATCTGTCTCACTGAAGAGTTTAGCTGCCTTCCCTGTGTGACTCAGTTTCCCCATCTGTAACACAGGGATGTGATATTCCCCTACCTTTCTAAAGTGCTGTGACCTCTGTAACCCAGCGCAAAGTATTGGTAGCACATCCTGCCTGAGGGATGGGGAAGCACCTAGTCTCCCAAGCCAGTGGACCATGGTCTCCTCCTCTTCCCACTTCACTCCCCGCCCCCCTGCACACGGTAGGTCCTGCTCCCTAGGCCAGTCCTGGTGTGGTCTCCGGCCCTTCGTTCGGGGGTCCTGTGTCTTTTTACACCCTTTGCCTCTCCCCGACCTGGAAGGAGGAGGAGGTTTATTATTTAGATTTCAGCAGTGCCCATAATGTGCTGGGCAGGCCCTGCCATTCCCCCCCTTCCCTGGAGATGGGGGGCTTTGCAGGGGCCAGTTCTGAGTAGAATTCTAGATATCCTCTATGCCCCCTGGCCTCCAACTAAACACCAAAGATCAGAAAAAAATCCCCCCTGAAACTGGAAGCCCAAACTGTGAAGTCCAGATGACATGATCCACTGTTTAGCAGGGATGCTCCTATCCTTGGTGGTGCATTTCCAACCCCCAGGAATCTCTTTAGTTTTCTTCCTAGTTTATCACCTAATTGCACTAACCCACCTCTGCGCTGAGCTGCTGGAGAGCCCTGCATTGCGCTGCGTGTGCACGAGTCCTGTCCCGTCTTGTCCCGCTCGTGCATTCACCCGAATTGACACGGAAGGGGCGATTCCGCCCTGCCGGCCTCTTGTAGGCAGACAGCAAAGATGCCCCTTTCTTGTGATCAGAGAACATCCCTTTTCCAGGCCTAGATAAAGGCAGGCCCCTCCCTGGTCCTATCCAATACACTCCCCCACTCTATTTATAATGCTCCCTGGATTCATGACACTCAGAGAATCTTTGAAAATCCTTGGAACCCCTGAGCCCTTATTTAATTTCTTTGTCATTCATTTGGGCACCTGTCAAACTCTCAGCAAAAGTTAAAAAACACACCAAGAAAACCAATTTCAAACAGGCGTAAACTCAGGAATAATCATCAGGTGCTCTCTTTCTATCCGCCCACACCAGTGGGTCCCCCCAAAAATATGACCGGGAGTTTTATGTGGTTGTTTTGTTGCTGTTTTAATTCTAAGATATATGCAATTCTTCTCTCCCAATCTCTGGAAAAGACAGGGCACCTTCAAGAAAATACTTCCCCCGCCCGATCCTGTGTTTTTGTCAGGGTTAATAATATGTAACAGTATCTTTTAACTAAATTATTATGCAGTTGTCCTACTGATTGTATGTATTTTTTTAAATGAATCCTTTTCCCTTCCTTACACCTTTTTGTTAGCACTTTTTAATCCGCTTGTTTGTTTGCCTTTGTTTTTCTGTGTGTATTTATAATGAATTGAGATGTATATATGTAAAGAGATTTTTTTTTTTTAGAATATGTGCCTTTGACTAATTCCTACATTTTCTACTTGCATCAGAAGGATAATTTTTGCATTCTGCTCAGTAAAGATGGAAAGGAAGCCACGCATGAGATCTGTGTAAGTCCCAGCTCTGTGTATGTGTGTGTGTATGTGTGTGTGTCTCTGTCTATCTCGATTTGTACTCGCCCAAGGCTCACCTCTCTGGCAGCTAGATTAGGCAACTGGAGACCATGGTGTCTAAAAACCTCGGGGTGGGACTTGGTGGTGGATGTGATTTTGAAAAGCCCTCCCCAGGTTGATGCATGGGTTACTGACTCCAGATGACTCTCTTGATGGTAGCCAGCCCCAGAGCTCCAGGATCTAAGACCTCGTCTACACTGGGGCCTACGCTATTTATCTCCACTGCTGGTAGCAAGGGGGAGAGCCCTACTGCGGTCAGTTGACTAAATGACATGGGGCTTCAAACACCAGAGGCCATGGTAACCTACCTCCCCTTGGGCTCCTAGTGTGGACAAGTCTTACAACCAAACGAAGCCTTAGTGGGAGGAGGCCCTAGTGTCGCTCAGAGCTGCATTACCTTGAATCAGTAGTGGGAGCGGAAGTGGTTTGACTGTGTTGGGAGGAGGGGGTGGGATTCCACTCTGCAAAAATTCCCGGAACCTGCTCCTAGCCTGTCCACGCTCGTGGAAACAATTCCTGCACACGTGTGCCCCCCCCAGTGTCTGCAGCATCAGTTCTCTGATCATTAGTGACTTTTTTTCCCCCCTGTGCCATGTGACTGCGTTGAGGGCTCCTGCACCTGTATTTTCCTCACGTTCCACCAAGGGCACCCCCCCTTGGCTCCTCAGCCGTCACTTCTTAGACACTTAGAGGTTTTTAAGGTCAGGCTTGACAAAGCCCTGGCTGGGCTGATTTAGTTGGGTTTGGTCCTGCTTTGAGCAGGGGGTTGGACTAGATGACCTCCTGAGGTCCCTTCCAACCCTGAGATTCTATGATTCTATGATTCTTGGGCAGAGACCCGTGTCTCTCTCCCATCTGACCAGGATTTTCCAGGCTGTACAGTTCGCTGCCTACATTATGAATTCCCCAGCAAGTCCGACTGCCTAAAAGGCCAACGTCTCTGCTTTGCCTTCTCCGCACAACTCTAAACAGTGTAATTTCCCACAGTTAGACCGTACCACCCACCTCTTCCAAGCGCATTTATTCGCAAGGTGAAAACAGATGAGAGAAAACACATTAACACAATAAAAGAACCTAATTGCCTACTAACAAGCTCACCGGAGATCACCCCAACTCCACCCAGGGCTCTGGCAGGAGTCAGTCCACACCCCACGTGGGGTTTTCTGTGGTTACATGTTCATAACACCTTTTGCTCAGAACAAGAACCCCCATGAATTTGAGTCTCCCTCCTTTATCCAGTCTGGGCCTTTGCTTCGCAGAGACCATGCATAGATAATCAGCCAGACAGTAGTTCTCTCCCTAGGGCGTAGCTTCCAAAGCTGAAATCTGGAAGTGAGAATTTGTATTCCCCTTCTGCCAGGTATTTCCTTTGGTGGTCCTGCAAGTTCTTTCCAGTCTGGCACATTGTTTCAAATAGTCCTTCCACATTCATACCACATCCCAGTGCTTACACGCCATGTCTCCCCCTTAGAGAATTTACACACAATCCCACTGCCGTACATACATTTTGCTTTCAGAATACCATGGACTCCAAAGCTATTTAACCTTAATTCAATAAAATCTCCCAGAGATGTTTTAGGAAATGACCGTATCTGTCACACCATGTTTCTATCCAGCACCTCCGTAAGGAGTTGATAGCACAATCCTCTGAATAAGAGACTCTCCACCCTGGGCTGGGGAAATCATGCTGGCAGCCACTATGTTTGGTACAGGGTGGCTGTCTGTATGGCTTCCAAAAGCACACAGAGAATACCCTGCTTTGGAGGGCTGGCTGGGTTTAGCTCCCCTCCCAAGTGCTCTGAATGCTGCTCCTGCTGTCTCACCTGCCAGGAGGCTCCAGGCTGTTTGCCCTGGCTCTGCTGGGTGGTATTTGATGAGTCCTTGTGACTGTTACCATCACAGGACGCTGCAGATTTAACACCTCCCATTAAGGGGAATGTAGCTCTTGTAAACAAGGTAGCAAAGTTCCCTTGGGGTACAAAGCTGCCACTAATCCCTCCAGAGCCCTGCTGTGTGAACTCAGCCAGGCCCCTGTACAATGGATTCCCTTCCCTGGGCAGAGCATAGGGCTGTCACAGCACCTGGACTCCAGCAAGGTCACAACTAATCCCTAATTGTCGTGGCATCAATGATCCTCGTGTCCAGTGTATCAATCCTGCTTAATCTCTGCTGTCCTATCCCAGCGGGGAAACGGCCTGGCAAAGGCTTGATGCTGAAACATGCTTCCTTTCTCACCCTGACTTAATAAATGTTTGGGACTCGAGTGCTGGTCTCTCAGCCTGGGAGCTTTTGCCCTGTACAACAGAGCTTACGTTGGCAGCACAAGCGGCCCTGCCTCTCTTGGGCCGGAGAGGGGCCTATTGGAGTACATCCAGCAGCATGCTTTGCTGGCCGTCCCCTATTGAGTCATTGGCTTCTCTGCTGTGTCTGCCCACTCCACTGGTGTTGATTGTTGTGGGGTGTTCATCCACTGGGATCTGGGCTCATCCTCAGCTCAGCAGTCAGACACGTAGAGTTCAGGTAAGGAAATCCCCACAGAACCCAAACCTGCGGGAGTGGGGGAAGGAGTTCCTGACCACTGTGCCAATAGAAGCAGCAAGGGTCTGAGTCAGAGCTGGCTTCTGTTGTCTGCTGCCTTCGCAAGTCCCTAGGTGAAGATGGGCCCTCCTTGCCCAGCAGTGCTGCTCTAAGTCTCCTCTACCAGCAATAGTTTGTGGGGGGGGAGAGGTGGATGCTTTTCACTCCATTTTATACAGTAGCCCTGTCGCGAAGCAAAGAAGACAATAGTGAGCAGTTTGAAGTGAAGACCCGGCCTTGCTGATCCCGGGTGCAGTTAAATCCTCTCCCCTTTTAGTTTGCAAACAGCTCATTTGATGGAAATAAAGAGCACAAAGGTGCTGCTGCCATGTATTGGTGCTTCTCAGTGGTGCACTTTGGCTTCTCTAGGTAGGAAATGAGATTACCTGCCTCCGTCCCCTTCCTAAAGCACTGAGCTGTAGGAAGGGGAAGCACTGTAAGGCCCAGTTGGTTTGCAATGGGCCATTGCAGACAAGTCCTCCAGCCAGTTACTGCTGAGACCAGGTCCCAGCTGCTTTAGATTTTTCTATGCACCTATACTCCTCCCAGCTAGCCAGGACTCCTATTCTGGTGCTGCAGATGTATTTAATTGCATTTATAAAGCAGCTTATTCTCATACATTTTTCATTGTTAGTTAACTGCTTCTGGCTTTAACTTGTGCTGTTGGGTATTCAGGCCCCTTTCATCTTCTCTTTACCAGTTACCTTCCTTGCTCTCCTCCTGCTCCCTGTCATCACAGATACTAAGCTACTCTTACCAAAAGGGAAAGAAGTTTATAGAACCGCCCAACACACCCCACTTCCTTAGCCAGGGGCCTGCACCCCTCCTGCCCCTTAAGAGGGGGTCATGGTGAACCATCAGCTGAACGTGAGCTCACTGTGGCCAAAAGAGCTAATGCGATCCTGGGCTGCATAACTGGGGGAATCTCAGGTAGGAGCAGAGAGGTTATTGTACCTCTGTATTTAGCACTCATGTGACTGCTGCGTCCAATTCTGGTGTTTTACAATTCAGGGATGTGGATAATTGGAGATTGATCAAAGAGCCATGCAAATAATTAAAAGATTAGAAGCCTGACCGCAGACACAGATGGAAGATGTGCCCTCTTTAGTTTAATGAAGAGGAGGTTCAGGGGTGACTTGATTGTCTAAAAGTACCTACAGGGGGAACAAGTAGGTAACCAGGGACTCTTCAGTTTAACAAAGAAAGGAATAATGTAATCCAATGGCTGGCAGTTGATGCTAGACAAGTTCAGACTGGAAATAAGGTAATTTAACAGTGAGTAATTAACCATTGAAATGCTTTACAAAAGAGTCATGGATTCTCCATCACACAATTTTTAAATGAAAACTGGATGTTTCTCTAAAAGATTTGCTCCAGGAATTACTTGGGGAAGTTCTCTGGCCTGTGTTACACATGAGGTCTGATCACAATGGTCCCTTGTAGCCTCAGAATCCATAAAAAACCCCTGAAGACATTTTACAAGACAACTCTAGGCCCGCTCAAGACTCACCCAGGTGGGGTGGTTCATGATGCTCTGTGTGCGTCATGCTAGTTTATTAGGGCTGAGTGCAGCAGGGCCATATCCCATTAACTGCCACGCCCTGGCTCATGGCACACTTCCTACAACTGAGGGTGCAGGCTGGGGCAGTGGTCAGACATGATGGGTTCTTCTGTCCCCCACTCCAGATTTGTGTTTCACCAGGGAAAGGAGTGGAGGCAGGCGCCTTCAACCTCTCCGTCATGCCCATCCTGCCACCGGGGGGGGGGGCACTGCCTCACTACTACAGCAATGTAAGTTGCTGCAGCTGGCTTGGCTGCCTAATTAATATAGGCAGGTTGGGGAGGTTTCTTTAAGCACGTTTGCCTTGTTCATCACATTTGTCTCTTGTGGGGAGAGCCCAACCCTCTGGCTACTTTACACTTAACCCTTTAGAGACAGGCTCCTGCAGCATGCCAGCAGTGGGAGGGTAAGAATTCTGTACACTGCAGAGCCAGTTCTGTTAAACAGAGATTCTACATTTGCATTCAAATCAAGCAACTAGATCCACACCTGGTGTGAAATCAGTCCATTAACAATGGAGCTGTGCCCCACAGAGCAGCTGGCCTAGTGCTTACAACTAAATTCAGCCACACAAAACAAGTCACACCTGGCTGGTCCATGCTGCAGCCTCCCTTGCTCCCAGCTGCAGGCAGCCCAGCTAATCACCCCCTGCTGTAGCTGAACTGCCAAAAGATGCTGCCTTAGCCTGCTTGGGGAAATGTAGAAAAAATAGCTCCAGGGAAGGCATCAGCACTTGCTGCTTAATTCCTATTGGTATTACCAAGGATTATCCCTCTCAGACCCAGCTGTTGGTCTCCAAGAGCAGGAGTTACATAACTTCATGTTTAGCACAGGCTTAGGCAGAATAAAAAGGTTCCTTGGGTAAAATTACTTCCCCAGGATCCAGCTAACCTGTTTCACACTCCCAGCAGCAGAGTCCATTGCTTTTTGCTCCCCACCACTCAGACAGTGGCCAGCATGGAAGTTGCCAATACAACCAGACTTTTTTCCAGCAGCTGTTCCCTGGCACTGCCCAGAAGAGAGCATCCTCCCCCACAGATTGTTGCTACTTGGAAGAGTCGCTGGAGCTTCCTATTCTGCACCATGTTACACACAGCCGCTTCCAACAGACTCAGATGAGACATTTGTCAGTTTCAGCATAAACTTTTATTGCAACAAAGCTGAGTGCGCCCAAGTCAGGTCTATGGAAACTGCCCAGCAACAGCCACCAGCCCAGTGAAGCCTTCTTCCCGCAGATGCACGCCAAGCTGTCGGGTCTGCCTCACCAGCAGGCTGGCTTTGAGGCAGGCCGTCATTGGGGCCGGATGGGAAGACTCCACGGGGAGCAGGTAAGAGCCATTGCTAAGCAGAGGGAATGGTCCAGTGGCGAAGTGAACAGTCTACAGGAAAGCGGGTAGGTCCTTCTCAATCACCTGCAGAGAAGAGGGGGGAGTCAAGTGCTGTTTCTCTTGAGGGCCTGTGGAGCGCCCCCTGCTGTCCTGTCCATGAAGGATAACTAGCCCCTGCCAGCTGTATCCAGAGCTCTACACCACTGACTAGGAACACCTCCCTGTGCAACATCCCCACCAGCTGTGGACACTGCTTCTTAGCTACTTGAATCCCACCCTGCTCACTTTCATCCCTCTGCATTACACTCCTGCAGAGAGAACTCCCCACCCACTACAGGGTGAAAGGGCAGCTTAAGTTTTGTCAGCCTGTAGAGTGGAAGGAAACCCAGCAGCTGTGTGTGTTCACTGCAGGCTGGGGAGAAACAAGGACCTCAGCCACAGAGTCATGATGCTGCATTACCCAAGTCTTGGTACATGACTAATAGCAAGGGCAGTGCAGGAAGCTATTGGCAAAGTATCTTCTTTCCCTTCCTCCCCCAAGTTTGGGCCCACTATTAAAGCTGTGCTGTGTGACACACAGCTTGGCTGTCCCGTTCCAGCAGAGCTAGCCCCCAAGGTTACGGCTTGTGACAGACAGGCTGACTTACATATGGATCATCCATGGGGCTGTATCTCTTCACCACATGGCCCTCCTTGTTAATGAGGAACTGTGGAGTTAAAAGAGACAAGCATGAATAATCCTGGGCCCACGAGTGCTCTGCCCCACTGGAACCCAACGCTTGAGTCACGCACAGAACGCTGCAGGAGATGAGCTTCAAGGCCAGGTTCTATGATGGCTAACTCCCCTGGGCAGCAGGGAGGCCAGGGGTGGAGAAGCAGCTTTGGGGGCACCTGGCAAACCACTATCCCTCCCCGGGTCACTTATAAGAACTGCAGCTCCTTTGCAGGGGGATTGAGTGCTTTGAAATCTTCTGAGCTCATGATGTACAAGACCTCCCATCCCCAAATGCTGAAATGCAGCCACCTCTGGCATGAGGCAAGCCCTTCCTCACCACCACCACGCAACAACTCAATGCGCAAAGTAAAGTCTGATGTATCCCACTGAGGTAGAATGTAGTCGGCCAGACTCCAGCTTGGCTAGACACCCCTATCCCTTAGAGGGTTTGATCTAGGACCCACATGCAAGGTCGGGGCCTCAGTTTTAGGTCTAGGAGCTGTGGGTCAATGCCTGCTCAGGAGGAGTAATCTTACTAGGCTCCCCGGCCCCTGCCTCCAACACCTCTTCCAGCAGCTAAGTGTTTCTTGGAGTCCCCCACCCAAACTTGCTTAGCTCCTGGGATCTTACAGGATCTCACCACAAATGGTCAGGCCATTTTAGAGGCTAAAACCCCCAGCGAGAAGAGAGCAGAGTCCTACCTTTGTGAAGTTCCATTTTATTGCACTAGGAAGGAGAGAGAACACCAGTGAGACAGCAGCTGTTATAAACCAGTCCCAGCGCCGACAGGCGCGCCCACCCACCGCAGCCCCACGCCTAACCCAACAGCCTGCTCTGCCACTACTTCCAACAGGCCCAAGCTGGGGACTGCTGGGTGACCATGTAGCTTTCCAATCCGTCCACCCCACAGCCCCTTCCTCTCCAACAGTCCGTCGCCCTGCTGCCAGTAGTGCAGGCTTAAGTCTCCTCTTTTGGTTTCATCCCAGGATTGACTTGCTCCCTCCCCCATTCCAATGACACCAATGGGCCCAAGCTGTTTCTCTAATGCTACTGCTTCCTTCTGCATCTGTTACTGCTCTGGGTCTGCACTCACTTTCCCAAGGTGCCTCTTCCTTTGGGCTGATCTTTCATCCATTTCCAGAGAGGATGGGTGTTGTTCCCGTTGACCTCTATCTTGCTATACATGTCAAACTTCACCCCATAGTTTGCAACAAATTGTTTGATCTGAGACTCATCCCCAGGCTCCTAAGAAGCGAAGAGAAGGGTTACTGTGGGAAGTGAGTGGTCTTGCATCATTAGGCTATGACTGACTACCCGGAACCCCATTCCATTTGGATTAAGCACAGTTCCAGGCTCAGATTCTGAGGGCAGGATGCGTGTACACTGAGTGAATGAACTTGTGTGGGCTGGGTGACGAAGGAGGCGTGAGCAGCCTGCTTCTAGAATATCCCACGCATTGCTGGGACACAGCTGGCAGGGAGCATGGATACTTGAATACAACTGGGCTCAGGAGATGACTGGAGCCACATGGTCCACCTGAATGCCTGGCAGAGCTACACTTCCATGTTCTAATGCACACGGAGTCACCCACAGCCTCCTTGTGCCTCAGAGGAGCTCAGCAAGACTGGGTGCGTTACCCCAGCGTGGTGGAAAATAGCCTAGTTCTTTAAGACCAAAGTGTGCGCATCACCAGTCACCATGACCAATTTTTGGCAGAGACATCAAAGTGTGAATGGGCCAAAGACTAAACTGTACTCCCACTCAGATGCTAGGGAGGCTGTGTTATTAGCTGTTATCTGATGGTAGGACTTAAAGGCTCTATATGCTGGGAATACTTGCCAAGCCCATGTTAACTTCAGTCTCTAGGGCTGCCGAGCCAGTCCCCTTTGCTAGGGAGAAAGAGCTGCTTTTCCCCCCTAGAGGAACCCCCTTTCCTTAGCAGGCAGGGTGCAAGAAGGCAGAGGTGCCACCCACCTGGTTTCCAAACTGGTTGCAGGGGAAGCCCAGGATGCGTAAACCCCTCTCAGCGTATCTGGCGTACATATTGACAAGCTGAGTGTAGTTTACGTCAGTTTTTCCTCATTTGGATGCTACATTGGCGATGATGCAGACATACCCCCTGGGAAAGAAGCGGAGTCACTGACAGCTACCACAAAAGGGCCGGAGTTGATCTGCCCCACAAAGATAGACATTATATCTGCAGCAAGGGACCCTACCTACATAATGGCCATTGCTTTTCTTCCCTGTTGGATGTAACCTGCTAACTGGCTCCTCACGTGCACCCCTTTCCTGGACTCATTTGCATCAGATGTGAGTCACAGAATTCTCCACACCTCTTTCCTGGGAATTAGTCCCATCGGGTGCAAGTCACAGACCTTCTGAACCCCACCCAGTGTCAGGCAGAGCCTGCCCATCTGGAGCCACGATGCCCCTGCTTAGTTCAGTTGCCTCGTGTAGTCCCTTTGGGGCACTCCTCCACCCCAGGGCCTGAATGTGCTGCTCTCTCACCAGCACTCCTCCCTGGGCTGGGAGTATTAACAGTTTTGTTGTTGTTGTTGGCTAGACAAGATTAGAGGAGACTGATGTATTAATAGCCTATCTACAGGCTAGCCACAATACTTGTGCTTTGGGTACCTCGCTGAGCCAACCAGGCTCACAGCACCTGGACGCCTCCCCACTTACCTGTACTTTTCCAGGGAAACATCATTGCCATCAATGTCTTTGGCATGGAATTCATATATTGATTTGGCAGCTCGCCAGTCATCCGCCTGTGCACACTGCAAGACAGCCAGGGGTCAAGATCAGTTTCCCAATAAAGGTATCTCATCCCAGTCTTTGAGCACAGAAGTCAGATACGCAGCATCCCAGGGAAAGGCAGCAACCACGCATTCAAGAGAGGCTGTTCCACTACCAACAAAATCCCTCTCTTCAGACAGTTACCTTCGCTCACTGTTCCTTGCTTCCCACCTGATCGTGATCAAAGATACGGACCTACTCCTACCAAACATGGAAAAGGTTCAACTGTCTAGAACAGGGGTAGGCAACCTATGGCACGGGTGCCGAAGGCGGCACACAAGCTGATTTTCAGTGGCACTCACACTGCCCGGGTCCTGGCCACCGGTCCGGGGGGCTCTGCATTTTAATTCAATTTTAAATGAAGCTTCTTAAACATTTTAAAAACCTTATTTACTTTACATACAACAATAGTTTAGTTATATATTATAGACTTACAGAAAGAGACCTTCTAAAAACGTTAAAATGTATTACTGGCACGCGAAACCTTAAATTAGAGTGAATGAATGAAGACTCGGCACCCCACTTCTGAAAGGTTGCCAACCCCTGGTCTAGAACCATACATGATACCCCACTTCTTTACCCAAGGCCCCCCCACACACACACCCCTTGACAGCAGTACTGGGCAGGGCTTGCTGCAGGTGAAGTTACACACAGGTCAGAAGTCCCATTGTTCGGATTGGTATTCGCACATTCAAGCAATTTACTGCGCACGAAGCGGAGGATGGGGGGGGGGGGGTCGATACCCTGGAGGATTGGGGGGAACCACGGCACTAATCTCGGGTGTCAAAGGAATTAACACGGGTCACAAGCGCGACTAGGGCTCAGGGGACCGGAGTGTGTCTTGTGACCGTGACTCAGAGGCAGCGTGTTCCCAGGGGACTGGGGCCCAGCGAGGAGCCTCCCTCCCGCTGCACTGCGGCTCCGAGAGCCCCCGCACCCAGCTCGGGGCTGGGTTAACGCTGCTGATGCGGGAGGCAGCACCAGGCCGCTGTCCTGCCCCCCGGGGCCGGGCCCCCAGCCTGGCCCGGCCGCTCCGGCCAGACTGCGCGGGGGGGGGGGGGGGGGGGGGGGGGGGGGCAGCCCCCGAGTTCCCACAGCCGCCGGCCGGCTCGTGCCCTTCAGCGTCACGGGGACGGGGGGAGCCCACGAGACGGTCCCGGCTCCATTCAGAGAGGCGGGGGGCGGGGCTGGACACAGCAGCCGGGCTGGCGGCCCCCCCCGCTCCGGAGGGGGCCGCCAACGGTCGCCCCGGGGGCTCCCTCCAAGGGGCGGGGCTCAGGCCGCCCCTCAGGGCCGGGCTGGGAGAGCCGCCGAGCGGGCACCTTCTCCGAGGGGGGCGGGGCGGCGAGGTCCCCTCTAGCCGCCCCGCCGACTCGATGGTCGGACCATAGAGCGGGGCGGCCTGAGGGAGCGCGAGCCCGGCCCCGACCGACCCGCCCGCCGAGGGCCCCCCCGCACTCACCATGCTCCGGCTCAGACCCCGCGCGCCCAGTGCCCCGCACAGCAGCACCCGTCTGCCCAGGCGGCCCCAATTCATGGCAACGGCACCCAGGCCCCGCCTCAACGGCCTGCCCAAGCCTCACCCGCCCCCGGCCGCTCCGCCAATCAGCGACGGGCGCCCCGCCTCCCCCGGCTTCCAGCGCCGCGCACCCGGCCGCTCCCACCAATCAGCGGCCGAAGAGGGCGGCCCCGGCAGAAAGCGGCCCGCCTCCGGCCCCCCCGCAGCCACCAATCAGTAGAGGGCAGGGGTTATCGCGCGCTTGTTTATCCGATTGCAGTGTGCAGGGGGAGGGTAAGAGCCTGGGGGAATAGCCCAGAGTGCACCGGGCTGCAGGGGGAGGGGGAGCCCCAGGGTGGAACAGCCCAGAGGGCACTGGCAGATTAGCTTGGCCTTGCTGTTGTATGATGTCTGTCCTGGTGAGGGTGCAAAGTGCTCAGGGCCGGGGGCTGTAGGGGGCATCAGGCCGGGCTATATAATAATTAGTGTCACTCCTTCCTCCCAGGGTTGCCAACTGGCTAATCGCACAAAGTCCAAAGCGCAATTGCCAGCGGTAAATCAGCTCCCCGACGTTCACCAGACGCCAAAAGTCAAACTAATCCCAATCAAAACAAGCCAATCCCTAAGAACCCCAACCCTCTATGTGACTAGATCCCCCCCCGCCCCGGCGTGCAGTCTGGCACTGTGGTGGGCCCGCTGTGCACCCCGCCTCTCGCCCCGCCTCCCCCCTGCTTGCCGGTAGCCAGACAAAAAAAAAGAAACAAGCTACAACAAGGTACAAGTCAAACAAGCAACAAGGTACAAGCCAAAAACTAGCCAACAAACAACTCACAAGCCACTTAAACCAAAAACAAGCCCATTTTCTGTGGGGTTTTTCCTGGGTTTGGCATGTCTGGTCCAAACCCAAACACCCTTGCCCTGAGGCCCTGCTCCTTATCCGAGGGCCCGCCAAGGGGAGCTGCGGAGCGGGTGCTTGGGGCGGAGGCAGCGCACAGAGACACCCCCCCCCAGCTGCCCCTGCCTGCACCTAGAAGCCGGATATGCCGCCGCTTCCAGGAGCCGCGAGGAGCCAGGGCAGGTAGGGAGCCTGCCTTAGCTCTGTTGCGCTGCCCCCGTCGACCGGACTTTTGGCCTGTTCAGATCTCCCGGATTGCTTTCAATAGCAACAGGAGATTGAGGCCAATTCTGGGAGATTCCCGGCCAATCCTACTACTCTTTGTGATGTTCAAAGGTCTGAGTTATCTTTCGCCTGTCGGCGCTTTAGAGTGGAGATCGCATCTGTACAATACCCAGCATGTCGTCGGCATGCAACAAGTAATAATGATGAGGAATAGCTCAGATTGGCCTCAGATTCCTAGGACGTGTTGGCAATAGGCCCTATGTGCTGGAATGCCATGTGCCCAGTCGTTCTGATTTTAACTGCCCAGGACGAGAAGGCTGCTGGCTTTTTGGGTAAGGCACTGGAGTGGGACCCCAGAGAGCTGGGTTCAGCTCAAGACTCTGCCACATGCTTTCCTGTGTGAGGTTAGGCACGTTATCTGCGCCTCAGTCTTGCACTGAGCTCCACATGGGTGGATGCCTTCATGGAGCTGGAACTCTCTGTGCGTCTGTTCCCCTTAGGGTTGCCAGCTTTCTACTCGCACAAAACCGAACACCCTTGCCCCGCCTCTCCTCCGCGTGGCTCCCGGAGGCAGCGGCATGTCTCCCCTCTGGCTCCTACGTGGAGGCGCTGCCCCATCTGCAGGCGCCGCCCCCACAGCTCCCATTGGCCGTGTAGGAGCCGGAGGGGGGACATGCCGCTACTTCCGGGAGCCGCACAGAACCACGGTAGGCAAGGAGCCTGCCTTAGCCCCGCTGCACCGCTGACCGGACTTTTCATGGACATGCCGCTGCTTCTGGGAGCTGCTTGAGGTAAGCGCTGCCCGGAGCCTGCACCCCGACCCCCTTCCATGCCCCAACCCTCTGCCCCAGCCCTGATCCCCCTCCCGCCGTCCAAACCTCTCGATCCCAGCCCGGAGTGCTGGCAACCCTAGTTCCCCTGTTGTAGAATGGGGATAATAACTTCACTTATCCCACCTTTTGTCTATTTATTTGACTTCAGTGGAGATTGGCTCAGACCCTTGGATTGGAAGTTCTTCAGGGCAGGGACAAGCCTCACATAGCCTTTCACCATATGTTTGTCCAGCGCCTAGCACCAGGGGGCACGAATCTCTGTTGGGGTCTCTTGGCAGTACTGTGAAAACAAATAGTCATAGTGGGATGCTGTTTTCTAGACTTGAAGGCTCTATGGGTATCTACCATCACAGCAGTATGACTGGTGTCACTGGCAAGAGGTGATTCCCAGGAAGACATAAAAGATGTTGGATCTATCCTGAAATAAACTCACACCCTCTCTCATAAAAGAAGAAAGAAACAGGGAGTGGAAAAGGAAAGGTACACTTCTTTATAACCTCAGACCACAGACAAACCCTGTGCAGCCTGAGGTTTAAATACCACAGAAATCCAGTGTGGAGACACCACCTTAAATGAAAGAGGATGAACTGTGGTAAGAACCTTCAAAAAGCAGTTTCCAACCCCTATTATTAAGCAGCAGTTGCAGGAGGCAGTGTTATTAAAAAGCAGATTGGAATATTTTGATGGGAAAGGGGTAATTCAAAGTGAAATTAACATTGCTCAGACTCCAGCTCTAGTTCCCTATTGGCTGAATTCTAGGCAATTGCTAGGAAGAGAAAAAGATGTGGAGAAAAAATTCTAGTTCCCCCTCCCTCAACTGCTTATTTTTGGTTTTGTCATATGGGTGCATCCCCCAGAGACTAACTGACACTGCACGATACAATTCAACTTGAAGTTTTAATTTTAAGACAGATAAAACTAGTAAGGGGTGGTGCTGAATAATAAAATCACTTCAATTGCACTTTGGAGGACTGGATTAGAATTCAAAATGACCTGGACAAATTGGAGAATTGATCTAAAAGCAACAAGATGAAATTCAATAAAGACAAGTTTTTAAACCATCATTTGAGGACTTCAGTGACTCAGCCAGAGGTTAGGGGTCTATTTCAGGAGTGGGTGAGGGTCTGTGGCTTGCAATGTGCAGGAGGTCAGACTAGATGATCACGATGGTCCCTTCTGACCTTTAAGTCTATGAGTAAGTGCAAGTACTTCACTTATTAGGGAGGAAAAATCAAATGCACAGCTATAAAATGGGGACTAAGTAGCTAAGTGGTGGTACTGCTGAAAAGGATCTGGGGGTTATATTGAATCACAAATTGAATCTGAGTCAGCAGCTGCGAAAAAGGTTAATATTATTCTGGGGTGTATTAACAGGAGTGTCGTATATAAGACACGGGAGGTAATTGTCCGGCTCTACTCAGCACCGGTGAGGCCTCAGCAGGAGTACCGTGTCCAATTCTGAGCACCGAACTTTAGGAAAGATCTGGACAAATTGGAGACAGTCCAGAGGAGAGCAACTGAAATGATAAAAGGTTTAGAAATCCTGACCTGTGAGGAAAGGTTAAAAAAACTGGGCATGTTTAGTCTTGAGAAAAGAAAACTGGGAGGGGAAACCTGATAACAGTCTTCAAATATGTAAGGGGCTGTTATAAAGAGGATGCTGATCAACTGTTCTCCATGTCCACTGAAGGTAGGACAAGAAGAATGGGCTTAATCTGCAGCAAGGAAGATTTCAGTTAGATTTTAGGAAAAACTCTCTAACTATAAGGGGAATTAAACTCTGCAATAGGCTTCCAAGGGAGGTTGTGGAATCCCCTTCATTGAAGGATTTTAAAAACAGGTGGGACAAGCACCTGTCAGGGATGGTCTTGGTCCTGCCACAGCGCAGGGGGCTGGACTTGATGACTTCTCAAGGTCCCTTCCAGCCACACATTTCTATGGTTCTGTGATTAATACTAGATGGGGGTCTGTGAATTAGAAAGATTAGAAGGGTGGATGGAATATTGTTTTAGTTTATAAAAATGGATCATTTCTGTTCATGTCTTTCTGAGCCCTGATCTGCTGGCACGGAGTATTGCCTCAGAGCCAGGGAAAAAGTATGAGAAAGAATCAGCTTTGCAACTGGCAGATGAAAGGATAATGCAAGTTGGAAGAGGAAGGGGTCCTTGCTGATGGGCTGAATATTTTCTAGTGCATTGTTAGGGAGGGAGGAGGGATGGTAGCCTTGGATTACAGAATGAAAGGATAGAAAAGAACCTCAGTAGCACAGGATGTTTGTCGAGGGTCCTATTTCTGTCTCTGCCAATTGGTCTTATATCTCGAAATTGCACAAAATCCTCCATCAAAGGGGCTTTTCATGTGAGCGGTGTGAGAAATTGCAAGCTTTGCTTTTGGCACGTCATGGTCCTTTGATCAAATGTCAAGAGCTGAGACGCTCAAAACTATCATAAAAACCAAGCAACCAGCACGGTAAAAACTGGCTCCACCCTTTCCCAAGTTAAACTGGCCACATCCAATATATGCACGTTTGTGATTAGCCAGTAAATCACTTTTCCTTTGCTCGGGAGAAATCGCCAGAGCTGAATTTGTCCTGTCCATGGCTACAATTGTTGCCTGTCTCTCGGGGACTCGAACCCCAACACAATGAAACACTAATGTAAGGAGGACAGAAGTTTACATTGGCACCTCCCAATGCAGCAGTATGACAATTTCTATTCTATGCTATACGGGTTCTTATGCCCATCTCACATCCCGGTAGTATCTGAGCACTTGCCAGGCATGCTTTAACGACGCAATTAACGTCTGTCACATGTGGCTAATTCTTTCTCTCTCCTCCTCTCCCCTGGGAGAAGTTTTTGGCAGTGGAGTGTTTTGTTTTGGTAGGATTTTGGTTTTGTTGCTTGTAAATGTCCGTGCTGCTCTGTTTGTGTTAGAGAAGGCCGGTGGGGGAAGTGCACCTTGTGCTTGGAGCAGAAGGTGAAGAGGTTTGGGATGGTCCTGGGTTCCCCGGTGTTCATCCCACGGTTTCAGAGCAGTTCCCGAGAGCTCTGGCTCCTGCACCGGCAGGCTCTACCCTTATGATGATGTAATTTGATACAACAAATCACTGCAGGAAAACATCCGTCACGTTTTGGGGTACAATCCAGACCAGTCAGGAGTTGTGCCATCACCTTCCCTGTTACCCTGGGTGCCTTCAAATGCTCTGCTGCTGTTGCTCACAGCCTGGACACCAACAGCCAGCTGACAAGCATGCAGTCCCCTGAGTGTCTGTGTGCTTTGTAATTTTGGTTCAGTGCCCTGACCCCAGCAGCCGGTCTACAACACAACAGCCCCACACTAGTTTCTGTCACCCAGTTACCTTATGCCGGGGTGACCCCAAGCACACCAGTCCTGAATTTCCCCAAAACTGTCTGCCCTGACGCGTCCAGCCCTTTCTTGGACCATTCAGAGGAATAAGAAGGTTCATTTGCTCCTCTAAAGAAACAAAATGCACAGCTTATCACTCTAACCTATCGCTTACTGGGCTGGCTGAGATTAAAAGGCAAACAGGAGATAATGTGGCTGTGGGTGTAACTCAGTGGTTTGAGCATTGGTCTGCTAAACCCAGCGTTGTGAGTTCAATCCTTGAGGGGGCCATTTACAGATTTAGGGCAAAAATCTGTCTCGGGATTGGTCCTGCTTTGAGCAAGGGGTTGGACTAGATGACCTCCTGAGGTCCCCTCCAACCCTGATATTCTATGATGATTAACAAAAGGAGGCAGGACTTTAAGTGAGTTCAAGTAGGAAGGATGGAGTTAGAAATAGCTACAAACAAAGAAAAGTAGGAACACACTTCTCAGATTAAAACTCAATTTCAGCCCATTGCAATCTTTGCCTACACAGGTTTCTCTCCTACAATCTCCCTAGACTTCAATCCCTTGATTGAAGGACCTGTCTTTCTGCAATCTAAAGAGCTCAGGCCTCTTTGGTCCCTCCAGTTCTCTGCCCCTCCCTTTGTAGCCCAGTAAACCTTTAGAAAAGCTTCTCTCTCAAAGTTCCTTGACCTTGCGTCAAGAGGCAGGAAGGCTTCCTGGAGTGCCACCTCCATCCCCCATGGAGATTAAGTGGTCATCTCTCTCCACATGCTCTCCTGCTGCCTTTGTTTACCTCGCATGTAAATAAACTTTTGTTGTCTCTGGCTGATGACCAGGCTGTGCAGACAAGCAAATACAGAGCCCCTTGTGATCTGGACCTGCTGATTTCCCAACTCTCTTGTGAGCTGTTTACCAAATATGTAAATTGCAGTCCCATTGTCACGGGTCAGCCCTGCTGCATTTGTATTCATGCTCTGCGCAGACCTGTATCTGCTTCCTTCAAGATATTAATCCCCAGTGTGATTAATTCCAGTTTCCCAGTGATATAACACACGACCCCGTTTAGCTGCCGATCATGACTTTGCTGGAGCATGGAGAGGGAATACAGGTGCAATTAGAATCATAGAAGATTAGGGTTGGGAAGAGACCTCAGGAGGTCATCTAGTCCAACCCCCTGCTCAAAGCAGGACAAACCCCAAGAAAATCATTCCAGCCATGGATTTGTCAAGACAGGCCTTAAAAACCTCTAAGGATGGAGATTCTACCACCTCCCTAGGGAACCCCTTCCAGTGCTTCACAACCCTCCTAGTGAAATAGTGATTCCTAATATCCAACCTAGACCTCCCCCACTGCAACTTGAGACAATTACTCCTTGTTCTGTCATCTGCCACCACTGAGAACAGCCGAGCTCCATCCTCTTTGGAACCCCTCTTCAGGTAGTTGAAGGCTGCTATCAAATCCCCCCTCACTCTTCTCTTCTGCAGACTAAACAAGCCCAGTTCCCTCAGCCTCTCCTCGTAAGTCATGTGCCCCAGCCCACTAATCATTTTTGTTGCCCTCCGCTGGACTCTCTCCAATTTGTCCTCATCCTTTCTGTAGTGGGGGCCCCAAAACTGGATGCAATACTCCAGATGTGGCCTCACCAGTGCCGAATAGAGGGGAATAATCACTTCCCTCAGTCTGCTGGCAATGCTCCTACTAATGCAGCCCAATATGCCGTTATCCTTTTTGGCAACCAGCGGCGGCTCCAGGCACCAGCGCTCCAAGCGCGTGCCTGGGGCGGCAAGCCGCGGGGGGTGCCCTGCTGGTCCCTGCGAGGGTGGCAGTCAGGCAGCCTTCGGCGGCATGCCTGCGGGAGGTCTGCCGGTCCTGTGCATTCGGCGGCAATTCGGCGGCGGGTACGCCGAATCCGCAGGACCGGGGATCTCCCGCAGGCATGCCACCGAATCCGCGGGACTGGGGACCTCCCGCAGGCACGCCCCCGAATCCGCAGGACCGGGGACCTCTCGCAGGCCCGCCGCCGAAGGCTGCCTGATTGCCGTGCTTGGGGCGGCAAAAAAGCTAGAGCCACCCCTGTTGGGAACAAGGGCACACTGTTGACTCATATCCAGCTTCTCATCCATTGTAATCCCCAGGTCCTTTTCTGCAGAACTGCTGCTTAGCCAGTCAGTCCCCAGCCTGTAGCGGTGCATGGGATTCTTCCGTCCTACGTGCAGGACTCTGCACTTGTCCTTGTTGAACCTCATCAGATTTCTTTTGGCCCAATCCTCTAATTTGTCGAGGTCACTCTGGACCCTATCCCTACCCTCCAGCGTATCTACCTCCCCCCCCGAGCTTAGTGTCATCCGCGAACTTGCTGAGGGTGCAATTAATGCTATCCTCCAGGTCATTAATGAAGATGTTGAACAAAACCAGTTGCCCTGAGCTGTGGCACCCTGGCCCTAACAGACATTGCTTGCCAAGGCTGCAATTCCCCTGCAGGTGGCAGTAATAGGCTTAGGTCTTTGAGAGGAAAACTACACTTCCCAGAAGCCTTTGTTCCTAAAGACCCCTGCAGCCAATTTCTACCTTCTTTGTGCCTGTTGTTTGTGGTAAAATTATTAAATCTAATAGAATAGCTTTTTACGGAGCACAACCCTGGGAAGAAGAAGTAATGGGAGGGTACCAAAACGGGTGAATTGTGTGTGGGGGCGGTACCCTGAGCGTTAGCAGGCGTTTATATTAGACACCTATACTTGAGGGTCCTGAAAGCATGTTTCTGGGGAAGACGTGTCTGCGCTTGCGCAGGAGCTGTTTGGGCGCTTGCGCAGTGGCTCTATCGGAGCTCGGCGCTGCTGGCTGCGTGTTAGACGCGCCATGGACGACGAGGAGGAGACCTACCGGCTCTGGAAGATCCGCAAGACCATCATGCAGGTGCGAGGCGGGGCCTGCCGGGATGGGGCCCCGAGGGGCTGGGGGGTAGAGCGCGGGCGGGGAGCCAGGACTCCTGGGTTCTATCCCTGGTGCTGGGGGGCGGGGGGGAGCCAGGACTCCTGGGTTCTATCTCTGGTGCTGGGGGGCGGGGGGGAGAGCCAGGACTCCTGGGTTCTATCTCTGGTGCTGGGGGGCGAGGGGGAGAGCCAGGACTCCTGGGTTCTATCTCGGGGAGAGCCAGGACTCCTGGGTTCTATCTCGGGGGGGGAAGCCAGGACTCCTGGGTTCTATCACTAGCGGGCAGGGGGGAGAGACGCTGGTAGCCAGGACTCCTGGGGTCTAGCTCGGGGGGGGGGGGGAGCCGGGGCGCCCGGGGTTCTGGCCGGGGGGGGGGGGGGGGGGGGCAGGGCCCTCGTATAACTTTGTATAATATGTGCTTTAAGAAGTTTTTAGAAAGGGGGGGGGGGGGGGGGGGGGTCGGGGGGGGGGGGGGGGGGGGGGGGGCTGGGGGGGGGGGGGGGGGGGGCTGGGGGGGGGGGGGGGGGGAGCCGGGCCTCCTGGGTTCAATCGCTAGCTGGGGGCGAGACGCTGGTAGTCAGGACTCCTGGGGTCTATCCCTGGTGCTCAGGGGGGGGGGGAGCCAGGACTCCGGGGTTCTGTCCCTGGGGCGGGGGGGGGAGGGGGAGAGCCAGGACTCCTGGGTTCTGTCCCTGGTCCTCCGGGGGGCGGGGCGCCAGGACTCCTGGGTTCTATCACTAGCTGGCGGGGGGGAGAGACGCTGGTAGCCAGGACTCCTGGGTTCTGTCCCTGGTCCTCCGGGGGGCGGGGCGCCAGGACTCCTGGGTTCTATCCTTGGTGCTCAGGGGGGCGGGGCGCCAGGACTCCTGGGTTCTATCGCGGGGGGAAGCCAGGACTCCTGGGTTCTATCACTAGCTGGGAGGTGGGCGGGAGGGAGCCAGGACTCCTGGGTTGTATCACTAGCTGGCAGGGGGGGGAGACGCTGGTAGCCAGGACTCCTGGGGTCTATCCCTGGTGCTCAGGGGGGCGGGGAGCCAGGCCTCCTGGGTTCAATCACTAGCTGGGGGGTGGGTGGGAGGGAGCCAGGACTCCTGGGTTCTATCGCGGGGGGAAGCCAGGACTCCTGGGTTCTATCACTAGCTGGCAGGGGGGGGGGACGCTGGTAGCCAGGACTCCTGGGGTCTATCTCGGGGGGGGGGGGGCCAGGACTCCTGGGGTCTATCCCTGGTGCTCAGGGGGGCGGGGAGCCAGGACTCCTGGGTTCAATCACTAGCTGGGGGCGAGACGCTGGTAGTCAGGACTCCTGGGTTCTATCCCTGGTGCTCAGGGGGGCGGGGAGCCAGGACTCCTGGGTTCAATCACTAGCTGGGGGGTGGGTGGGAGGGAGCCAGGACTCCTGGGTTCTATCACTAGCTGGCAGGGGGGAGAGACGCTGGTAGCCAGGACTCCTGGGTTCTGGCCTGCTCTATACTCTCTGGGTGACTTCAGCTGAGTCCTCTCCCATCTTTGTGCTTCAGCTTCCCCATCTGTAAAATGGGTGCAGTGGTACTACCCTGCTCTGCTGGGGGCCTGGATTTATTTCTGTCTGTAAAGCATTTGGAGACCCTCAGGTGCCAGACATAGGCAGAGTGAAAACCATGAAATGACTATTATTGACTGACTGCAGTGAAAGAGAAGGGTAAAGCACCGGGAGCTATCAAAGGTCTTAGCCGTAGCTGTCTGTTCGCTGCATTCTGGAATCTATTGTTGGAGCCTTCTCTGTCTAGAAGGTGTTTTCTCATACAGGTGGAGCAGGAGAGAGGAGTGATGATGGTTAACAATATTAAATGTTTACATTGCTGTCGTGCCTCAACACCACAAGTAGGTTGGACCCCGTTGTGCTTGATGCTGTACAGACAGGATAGCTAGCTCCTGCCCCAAACAGCCTAAAATCTATAGACCAGTGAGGCAGTGGAAGCTGTCAAATAACCTTGGTACAGGCTCTGGAAGTGGGAAGAATATGGGCTAGGGAGGCTTTGCTGGATGGGAAATTGGGTGGGTCACATGGGGACTGTAAAGCTGCATTTATGTCTTATGTGCATCATGAGTAAACAGGAGTATTGTCCTCAGCTGTGTCACGATCGGGGCTATCTGGTGACCCAGGATGAATTGGATCAGACCTTAGAAGAGTTTAAAGCCCAATTTGGTGATAAGCCCAGTGAAGGGAGACCACGGCGGACTGACCTTACAGTGCTGGTGGCCCATAATGACGATCCCACAGATCAGATGTTTGTCTTCTTCCCTGGTGAGTGTGGTGCTGTTACTCTCTGTGATGAACTGAGGAGTCTCAGTAAATTTATAGGCATGAACCTCATTCTAGACCGGTGCCGGCAGCTCAGACTGGATGCAGCGCCAGCATAGAACTGATTCTTCTGCCTGGCGCTTAACTAGCTGAGAGAAACTGAATGGAGGGGGGAGGCTTAGCTTTTGAGAATCGGTTCTGATGTGCCTTGGCTCCCGGGAACAAATCCTGGGTTGGATGATCCAAGGTAGATCAGTTCAGCACCATTCAACGTGCCGCTTACTGTGTGGATCTCTCAGAAGGCCAGCCCGCTCCTAGAAAAATCCTGGTAGCAGTTGATTCCAGCAAGCATTTGGATAACTGCACCAGAGGCCCAATTTTGTTGGCTTTACTCAGGGCAAAACATCCCTTGAAGCCAGGGAGAGTTTTGGCCAAGTACAGACTGAATAGGCTGAATTCTGCAGGCTACAATCCCGAAAGATTTACAGAAGGAGTTTTTGGCCACTTGGCTATGCACCTGCTCTCTGTCATAGGTTCTTTTTCTTGGTGCAGCCTAGTACAGTCTGTAACATCTGGATAGATGTCTCTGAACCGACTAGTCTGTAGTGAAAACAGTTCTATTCCCTGAAGTCCCAGCTGCAGTGCTGTGGTGAATTGCTTTGCACTTCCAGAAACTGCAGGTGCAATGTATTACCTGCGCTCTGAATAGCAGCAGCATGTCGTGCCGCAGGGGAGGCTATTAGAAACCCAGGAGAGGAATATAGGTGCATTAGTATTATTCTGCAGACCAGCTGCAGGATAAAGGTAGATTAAATGCAGATCTTTCATGACAACCGGGAGTTATATCATCTGACTTATCTATTCCTCAGAGGAGCCCAAGGTTGGGATAAAGACAATCAAGATGTACTGCCAGAGAATGCAGGAAGAGAACATCACCAGGGCTCTGATTGTGGTGCAGCAGGGCATGACTCCCTCAGCAAAGCAGGTAGGTGGTGATCCTGCGTAAGGGCTGGTTGGGAGTTTATGGGATGGGGACTGAGAGTTCATAGGATGCACACTTGTATGCCTCTGAGTTTTTTTGGTACCAGGTGCACAGTGGTCAGTGCCCCTGTAGATTAACCTTTTTGCTTAACGTTGTCCTCTTTAAAACAATGTGTGACCATGCCCATCACACGTGGGCACTGTGCGCTTGCAGACACTGCAGAACCCTCAGATAATAGGGTACATGAGGATTGTAGGACAGTCTTAACACACATTTGCTAAGGCAGAACTTGTTTAGGTCGTGTGTACTCAATAGGAGCTACAGTAACTCCTCGCTTAACGTAGTTCTGTTCCTGAAAAATGCTACTTTAAGCGGGGGTTAGGTTCCAGAGGAAAAAAATTTGCCAGACAAAAGCCTATTTTTATATATATATATATATATATACACACACACACAGTATAAGTTTTACACAATTTAATACAAAAAGAACAGGAGTACTTGTGGCACCTTAGAGACTAACAAATTTATTTGAGCATAAGCTTTCGTGGGCTACAGTCCACTTCTTCGGATGCATAGAATGGAACATACAGTAAGAAGATATTTATACATACAGAGAACATGAGAAGGTGGAAGTAGCCATACCAACTGTAAGAGGCTAATTAATTAAGAGAAGCTATTAACAGCAGGGGAGAAAAACTTTTGAAGTGATAATCATGATGACCTAATCATATCAGCCATGCCATCAGGGGCTCGTTCACCTGCACATCTACCAATGTGATATATGCCCCTCTGCCATGTACATTGGCCAAACCATTGGTATGGCTACTTCCACCTTCTCACGAAAGCTTATGCTCAAATAAATTTGTTAGTCTCTAAGGTGCCACAAGTACTCCTGGTCTTTTTGCTGATACAGACTAACACGGCTGCTACTCTGAAACAATTTAATACTGTACACAGCAATGATGATTGTGTAGCTTGGCTGAGGTGGTGGAGTCAGAGGGAGGGATATTTCCCAGGGAATGCCTTACTGCTAAATGATGAACTAGCACTCGGCTGAGCCCTTAAGGGTTAACACATTATTGTTAATGTAGCCTCACACTCTACAAGGCAGCAGGAATGGAGGGAGGGGAGACAGCATGGCAGAGAGAGACGCGCATTGCCCCTTTAAGTACACTGACCCCACTCTAAGCACACTGCCTTTTTAAGTTGATCAGCAAGTTGAGATAGCAGCTACTGCCACCAAGCTCCCTCTGTCCTGAGCCCTGTTGTGTCCCCCCTGCTGCTCTGTGGAGATGGCTGGATGGGGTAAAGGAGCAGGGAACAGGAGTGGGGGGGAGGGGGGCACCCTGACAGCACCCCTCTTTCCTCCCCCTCCAAGCAAGCAGGAGGCTCCCGGGAGCAGCTCGAAGGCAGAGGGCAGGAGCAGCACATGGCAGTGGGAGGCAGGACAGCTGTACTGCTGGCAATTGCTGGGCGGCTGCAGCACCCGGAACTTAGGGGAGAGGGGAGCTGATAGGGGGGCTGCTGGTCCACCCTGGTTCCAAGCCCCCATCAGCTAGCTCCAACGGGCTGCTCTTTCTGCAAGCAGTGCACAAAGCAGGCAGCTGCCAAACAACGTTATAAGGGAGCATTGCACAACTTTAAACGAGCATGTTCCCTAATTGATCAGCAATGTAACAATGAAACAACGTTAACCGGGACAACTTTAAGTGAGGAGTTACTGTACCTACACACACAACTCTTACCTAGCTTTCAGGGGACTGAGGTTAGCTAAACTTGAAGTTTTGTGAGGGTGAGATACCACTGGGCAACCTTAAACTCTGTTAACAAAGTTTTTTGTTGATGAATTATTTGTACCTAGATACTCTCTCGTGCCCATTGCTGTAGTAAGACACATTCCTTGTGCCAAAGATTTTATAGTCTCAGGTGGACAAGACTAAGAGTAGTTTACTAAATGGGGAGAGATTGTGATGAAGAAAAGAAGGCTGGAGTGATTGAGAGGAGTATTGGGAGTAAGAGGAAACAAAGATGAAGAAATAAGACCTCAGACTTGATGAAGGAAGGGAGCGATGTGCTTAAGGGATGGGAGAAGAGAGACTGGGGGCAGGAGAAATGAGCCAAGGGGAGGTTGGAAAGAAAGGAAGAGGTGATTGTGTGTTTAGCATCTTGGCTAAGAGATCCACTCTCCCCTTGATTTATGTATAGATGTGATTGATGTTACTGTGGGTAATACACTGGCTGTAGCGTTTGGTGCTCATTAAAGTCTAGTTCTGACTAGACAGGATCACGTTGGACTAATGTGCGCTGAGGCCCCTTCTTCTGTGCTGAAGTTTAAAATCCTTTTGGTTTTTCTTTCAGTCATTGGTGGACATGGCTCCCAAATACATCCTGGAACAATTCCTGCAGCAGGAGCTCCTGATCAACATCACAGAGCACGAGGTGAGTTGGATGCTTGGGCAGCATGGAGAGAATTCAGGATAGTCGGCCTTTACTCTGGACTATCTGGGTGCAAATCAACCCCTTGAAATTCTTTTACTGTGTATTTTGTGTCGCTGGGTGGTGGGCCACAGACAGCCATTCTAGTCTCCCTTGCCACTGTGTACTAGCCCTGGTCATCACAGGAAATAACTGTTCTCTCCTCCTTTCTGATCTCAGCCTGCCTAGATTTGACTCCGTTTTTGTGTTTACAGTTGGTTCCAGAGCACGTGGTCATGACAAAGGAAGAAGTAACTGAATTACTAGCCAGATAGTATCCTTTTGTTTGCTCCAAATGTCAGTCCCTCCCCTACCAGCAAGGAAGTGACTCACTCGCTTTGTGCTGGTAATGGCTAAACTTTCGATGTGTACAACAGGCTATGTGCTCTGTTGGTCCCGCCTCTTGCTGGGATAAAGCAGGGCCGAATAATAACCCTTCTGGTGGCGGGTTTTCCTTCACTGTGTTTCTCAGTAAACTGAGAGAGAACCAGCTCCCCAGGATACAGGCTGGAGATCCCGTGGCCAGGTACTTCGGAATAAAGCGAGGGCAGGTAAGGAGCAAAGCAGGGTGACAGAGGTAGCCCCTGTGGGAGAGCAGTGAGACACAGCCTCTTGAAAGCTCGGTTTTTAAGGCCTGATGGTCTATAAATAAGCACAATGGGTCTCTAACTAGTACCGAATATGGGGTCCCTGCCTCCTTCATGTATAACCCCAGTACGGGTAGTGGAAGCTGCACGGAGTGACTGCAGGATTTGGCCCTCCATACCCCCCTCCTACCTGTTATGTTAAGAGTCTTGGGGCCCAGTTCTTATCGAGTTCCTTGTGTGTTACACACCCAGGATTGGGTCTTCAGTTGGCTCTGCAGGTTCCTCATCCAGGAAGAATTTCCTCCCCAGGAGAGTTGCATCTGAATGAGGAATCTTCATTGCCTGTGGGATGGGAGCTGAGCCTGCTGTTCAGATGTCACCCCTTTCTCTACTAAAGGGTGTTATGCTGATGGGCACCATAAGAAAACCCTCCGATAGAGAGCTGTGGCAGGGTTCTGATTCAGTGTGTGTTTTCCTCCCCCTTGTCACTTAAAAAGTTTCTTTCAGAGCTTCTGCATTTCTGCCCTAATCTGGCTGAGTTCTCCCCAGCCTGCCCTGTACTGTGTAAAGCATACAGCACCCTCACATGGAGCATTGCTGGGGGTCAAGGGTCGCTTGTTAGATCACCGGCTGGGCTTTCCACCCTTGGCGTTGGGGTGGAGTGGCTGATTAAACTCATGCACTCATGCTTCACAAGCGCGTCTGTGTAATCTGTCCCCTGCATGTCATGCCAAGCACGTTGTACTTGTCCCCTAGCTATGGGCAGCCGTCTCCATGACTGGTTTCCTCCCTCGGTGCTGAGGATCAAGCACTATACCCCCTCCTCTCCAGAGGCTGAACGCTTCTGCCTCTCCATTGGGCACCTGAGCCGAGCCCTGCAGGTGAAATTCAGCGCTGCTTTCCAGTGCTTGTAAACTGCTTCTGTTGCCCTTGCAGGTGGTCAAGATCATAAGACCTAGTGAGACTGCAGGGCGATACATCACCTACCGACTGGTTCAGTAGACTGTGCTGTACATCAGGTAACGTTGCAGCCTCTCTCCGGTGGGACTGCCTAGCTGTGATACAGCTGAACGGTGTCTGAAATTAATGCTGTAACTTCACTTCACATTAGCACCTATAAAGTGGAGATGTTTTAAACGGAACTGGACAAAACCCCAAACGGGCACTGGAGGAGAGTTCCCTGCAGTGTATTGAAGGATGGAGTAAATGGGACCTAATGTGCTTGCTCGTTATAAACCTCTCCTTGCGTGGAACAAAATAAATGTTCCACATCTGGTTAGTGAAGGGGCATTTGCCATTGTGGAATCAGAGGGTGGCTTCAGTTTGAGGTGGGGTTGGACGTGAGGCTCTTGGTGCAGGACAGAGTCTGTGCAGCAGCTTGGTGGGAGTGCAGGAGTCAGATGATGCGTCTGAACTAAAAGATGATCTTTCTCTTGAGAGAAATTCCAGATTCTCTTTCTTCCAGGTATGGAAGAGGAATCCTGTGTTATCTGACCTACGCCCTGTCGGCTCTCTGGGTTGTCTGTCATCTTAAATCCAGATCCTTGAATGTGATTTCAAGTCATAGCACTATTGCAGGGCCTTAGCTCTTCCTTTGCGCTCGCTTACCTCTCTCTCACTCCCCGGAGGCCTTCTGCCTGGACTGAAGCTCAATTCCATGGGCTATTTAATTTAATTTTGAACAGAATTTTATTTTAATAAAGGTTTGTGCTACATGTGTGTTTTCTCACTGGTGCGATGTTTCTCCAGCTTCCCCTGCAGCAGAGTCTCCTGGCACTTGCTATTCCAGACTTCTCCCCCTTCCCTTCCGGTAACATCTTGAGCCAGTAAGTGCTCTAATGAAGCCTGTCCCCAATGCCCTGAGCCGTAGCTCTCACGCCTGCATTGGTTAGCGAGCTGGACTTTCCCGGCCCAGCTCTGGCAATACCTCAGCTGCTCGGTTTGAGCAGGACGTCCTGCAGCTGAGCCTGACAGTGGACAAGTATCCAAGCTGTGTTCACAGGAGCCCATCTCAACACGGAGTCTCCAAAAAAACCCCTAGAGACAGACTGCTGCTTCCCTCTGTCCCAGCCTCTCCTACCGACATGGAAAGTCCCGCTTTCCCAGATGGCTGTGTGGGTTGAGTGCTGGGATGCGTGGGAGTGTTCCAATGCTATCTTGATCCTCTAGCTCAGTGGTTCTCAAACTTTTTTTTAATTCCCGCGGACCACTTGAAAATGGCTGAGGGTCTCGGAGGACCACTTAATGATCTTTCCAAATGTTATTTGTACCATTAGCTAACTATTGTAAAGCGCTTTGGATAAAAGCGCTATATAAAAAAACCTTAACTAACTTTTTTCTACAAATAAAAGCGCACAACTCATATTTTCATATCAGTAGTTTTCCTTTTCTAAGGCGATGGATGTGCCCTCTCTCCCCCACCACAGCAGCCCCCGAGCTGGGTCCTGGAAGGAGGGGGGTCTCTCCCCCGCCACAGCAGCCCCCGAGCTGGGTCCTGGAAGGAGGGGGGTCTCTCCCCTACCACAGCAGCCCCCGAGCTGGGTCCTGGAAGGAGAGGGGTCTCTCCCCTACCACAGCAGCCACAGAGCTGAGGCAGGGGAGGAGGGTTATCTCTCCCCAGCAGCTGCAGCCCTGGAGCTGGGGGAAGTCGCCTCTTTCTCTGGCTGCTGCAGCCCTGCACGTCCCAAATTCTTCTCACCCCACTTCCCCCTCCCACCTACCCTGTATTCCCCCCAGGGCCACCACCTCACCTTACATGTGCATCTTCTCCAGGGTCCGGGCACCTAGTTAGTGGAGCCGTGCTAATTAGGTGGGTGGCCCTTCATTCTATTGTGTGTGGCCACCCAGGCGCGCACCTTAGAGGGAACTATCCGCGGACCACAGTTTGAGAACCTCCGCTCTAGCTATTTCAAATCCCCTGTTTTAACCCTTCTCTAAAGCCTTTCCAATTCAAAGTATTTCTCTTCCAATTGATAAGCCTCTTCCTACTCCCAGTGCGGCATGCCTCTTACAGCTGGGGAAACTGAGGCACAGAAGTGACTTGCCCAAGGTCACACAGCAGGTTGGTGGCAGCATTGGGCATAAAATTCAGGAGTCCTGACTCCCAGGCTTATGCTAGACACTAGATTGCACTGCCTCGTATTGCTGCTCCTGTGTGTAAATATTCATAATCGTGTCAGATTAGAAATTTGCTGCTCAGGAACTGAGATGCTACTATGCAGCTGAGGCTGGTCATGAAGATGGCAGCTCAGTCTTCTCTCCTTAGCACAGCAGACCTGATAAAGGGAGGTTTGAACACATTGCTCTCAAGCATGGAAACGATCATCTGAACACATTTTTATTTCTTTGAAGCATGTGAATTTGCATAGAGCACAAACGAAGTAAGACTTCTGTGGACAGCAAGGCTGTGACTCACGTTCAAATAAACATGCTCCATCTCTGGCAGCTGAACAATATACAAACACAGGATGCGGGGCACCCTGCTAAGCACAAACAGCACTCGTAACACAGAAACTCCATTCCCTCTTGTGCACCCACCCAGCCGTCCATGCATGCACACACACTCACCATATTGCCCAGGGCTAGCAGTAGGACAGGAATGTAGTGAAGCAGTTCTGATTCCTTCTATGATGGAAACAAGCTGCAGTGAAATGTAACCGTTGTATTGAACGACGATGCAGGGAGGAGTCTTGCAATCTTCCAGCTCCGTTACAAACAAACCAGCTTGTGGTCTACTTTGGATAGGTTACCTCCACCTCTACAAGCAGCTGTATTTCTTCACCAAGAAGAAACTGTTCTGGGATTCTTTTAACTGGGTCTTGGAGAGTTCCAGGCATCACAAATTCCTGAGTTCTTTCCACTTGCTTCGAAGATTATTGATCCTCTTAGCTTTGGAGTCTTTAACATTTGGCTGAACAACAGAATCTTTATTCCTTCCTTCATAATGCAGCAGTGTGTAATCACTATCTCAAGCCTGTGAGGTAGCGATCCATTCAGTATAGCAGGGTGGCTTGATTTGGTGGCCTCTCCTGGGAAGGCACAGAGCCCCAGAGGTATTTTAGGCTCCTCACACTGAAATCAGTGGCAGTCAGGAGCCTAAACCCCTGTGAGGATCTGGGCCTGAGCATTGGCCCTGCTAAACCTAAGGTTCTGAGTTCAATCCTTGAGGGGACCGTTTAGGGAACTGGGGTAAAAAAACAAAACAAAAAAACCTGTCTGGGGATTTGTCCTGTTTTGAGTAGGGGGTTGGACTAGATGAGGTCCCTTCCAACCCTGAGATTCTCTGATTTCCAGTCCTAGAGGTCAGATGGCTTTAGAGTGCCAAAGTTCTCTCTACCTGCTGCAGGTCGTCTGCTTGATCTGCGAGCTGTGCGTAGTGACCTCCAGTGGTGAAGCCTGTTCTCTGAATGGGGGCAGATGTTTTTGTCCCTGCCACATGACTCCGTAAGTTGCTGAGGAAGAGTGTCTGTGTGTAAGTCAGAGAAAGCAGCTTTGGCTCCCGCTGTGGCTTTTTTTTTTAATAGCCTTGGGATGTAGCCTATTCTCAATGGCTCTCTTGGGTTAGGAAATGCAGCCCGCCCTTGTTAAATTAAGCTACTCGGTGGCGGACAGCGTTGGATAGGAGCGTGAGTCCGGGGAAGCAGCTAGAATTGGCCCATGTGATTGATGTGCATGACCCCCCTATGCACAAGTGGCAGTGGGAGCTTTATGTGCACACCATGGGGTGATGGCAGGCATTATGCTTTGAATACAAAATGCTGAAAGCTGAATCCTGCAGGCAGGCTTGGTTTTCAGCTGACTCTTATAACCCTCACAACAGGCCTGGGAGGTAGCTAACTTGTACGCCTGCTCTACAGAGGGATAAGTGACTTACTCAAGGGCGGAGAGGTACGGTGTTCAAATAAGAATCCCTGAGCTCAGCTCACTAGACTGTACCCTTCAAATGACAGTTTGTGGGCTGGCAAAAGCCGTGATCGACCACACCAGCCAGCAGGTGCTCGGCGTTGGGGGGTTGGAGTAGAGTGACCCGACTGCTTCATGTGATCGCACCAGCACAGGTGAGTTCATCTTGGCTGGGGATCTGGTGCTGTTTGTTCTGCTTGCTCCCTGCTCGCTTACAGGGTTTAGCAACACTCTCACCCCTTTGCAAGAGGAACATGGAAGCCTGAGGAGAGGCTGGGGGGGGGGGGGAAATAAGAGGAAGTGATTTTTCAGCTATTTTGTTTTAAAATCTATGTGCAAGTTCAGTCTCTTCTGCTACTGCAGTGATGGGAGTTCCTGCGTTTCTTTAAAGCCATCATACCTGGTTCTGTTTAATCCCTTAAACTCCTTGGCCAGCTAGGTCCTTGGGCACGTGTTGACTGGGCATCTAAAAAGCCCCCTACACTGGAATGTCCAGGAGCTCAATTCAGGCAACTCCTGGAGGCAGCTTGTCCTGTGCATTGGGGCAGAGAGGGCAAGTCGTCAGGCTCTCAACAAGAGGCACCATTGGAGTGTCTGCGTCTGCGTCATGGATTTCCATTCCTGTGAGCACTATGCACCCCTTCTTCGTTGAAATTACAGTTCAAGCGCCTTTAAAAACCGCTCAGGTTAGGGTACTGGCTGCTTGTAGAAGAAACTGCAGGAAGGACTAGAGAGAGCCCAGGATCCAAAGGAATTAGAGCTGGGAAAACATGCCTGCCCCGTGGTACCCTCCACGCTAATTCACAGCAGTGAGTCGAGAACAGCCAGCCGCTTTCACGCAGCATCATCTGCGATCTTGCCAAGCGGAAGAAAGACCATAAATAAGCTGGGTGTGGAAAGGCAGGTCACTAGTTAAGTCCCATGTTTCACAGGAGTGCCGGGGTTCTTGCAGTTGACTTGTAGCTGCAGTTTGTGATTTGTGATCTGTGGTTTGTGAGCATCACGCAGGAAGACGCAGCCCCAATATGTGAAGTTCCACCCCCCCCAAGTTATACAAGAGGACAGCAGTGACTTCCACCTTCCTGCCAAACCTGGCTACTCTCAAACCTGCCTCGAGAAGCTTTATTCCCCCCTCTACTGACCGGCTGCCGGTGCTTGGCGAGGTTGTGGTAGGCCATTGCCCAAAAGCTGTCCATGCCACTCCCACTGCTGTGTAGCGTCCTGTCTGCCATCTGCCGCCACAGAGGCTGTGCATCTCCATGGTACAAAGCGTTCTGGGATCTTCCACTCCGTACAAATAGAAGAGAGTTCTTCTGCCACCGGGGATGCTTAGACTTGAGCGGAAAGACGGTGGTGCTTTCTTAAAACAGGTTAGTTAAACGCAAAGCGCTTCTGTTGCCCCTTCCTAGCCCTGGGAGCTGGAGCTTTCAGCAATCACCACAGCGGATTAGACACTTCAATAGCTGCATCTCTGTTCTCGAAGAGCTATTTAAATAACGGTGAGTTTAAAACCCTCTGCGGCAGCATAGCAAAGGGTACAGCAAGGGTCTGGATCCCTTCCCAATCCAGCAGGACAAGATCAAATCAACCCTCGTTGGACTCCTCCGTTCCAAGGAATATGCTTTATGGCTCTAGTTCCTGTCTAGCGGAGGCGCTGGTACTGCAAGGACAACTCGTTGTCGGACTGATTGGAATGTCCATGCAGAGGGGGTTTGTATGGGAGCTCCAGTCACTAGATAAAGGTGACTCTAGGGCTGTAGCTAGCATACGAAACCCTTGTGAGCTCCCTGAGGTTTGGCTGTGCTAGAACCCTCCCTTCCCTGAATATGCACAGCGTCGCCCTTTGCCTAGCTGCCTGCGGGTAGCCTGTTTGGTCAGCCACCCCGCCCCGTTGTCCATGGCATAGCCTTTGCGCGGTGGCCTAGACAAACCTGGGCTGCCGTTCGCTGGCTGACCTCACCGCTATCGTGCCGTCCCGTAGCCGAACAGTGGGCAGCAGCCGGTGCCCCTGACAGCGCTCGGCCAGCAGCGTGTTATTGGACTGGTTTGTGTTACAGTCAGAAAGAGGCCTCTCTTGCTGGCCTGCCTTGCCGTCCCTCTCCGAGACGGACTCCTCTTCCGGGTCGCTCTGCTCTTCCTCCCCTGCTGGGCTGTGCTGGAGGGAAGAGGCGCATTCTGCGTCCGACTGGCCCACGCTGCAGGTCCTGCTCAGCTGCCCCTCGCTTGCGTCGTCGCAGAATTGAGCCTCGTCCGTGCTGGTCTCGCTTCCTTGCTTTACCAACCGCTGCCTCGGGGCTGCCTCGTCTGTAGCCGGCAGCTCCGCCCCCTCTTCCAGCTCCGAGTCGGAATCTATCGAGCGGTCGCCAGATTCTGCGGGACACGCATGACTTTCTATAACCCTCCGGCCCCACCCCTTGGGACTAGCAGGACTCTGGTACAGCAGAACCTCTTGCCAGGATGGTTATGTTAACCCCTGTATTGCCACCAGTGGCTCTGGGTCTCTACTGCTCCCCCCTTTTCCCTGCAAAATGGGCACTGCCAGACTGGACAGTTTTTCTGCCCTTAGAGAGAGACCTCCCCCGAATCAACCCCCCGTTGGTCCCAGTGGGGCCCAATGGCAATTTTCTCTACAGTGGCAAGATTTCCATCCATTCAGCTGTGACGGAAATGACCGCAGAGCGGAGACTGCTGTGAAGTAAGAATGGGTGGGAGGGCTGAGCTGAGACCAAAGACTTGTACGTCTACACTGGGCAACTTCACAGCGTAGGCCCTGCCCATGAGAGATGCTGATCAACAAGACTGGGGCCTCACGGGCCCTTTCCACTGGCCAGATGCAGCATGAGCCCTGCCAGTGTTCCCTGATAGCCAGTGGCCACCTCTTAGGGGTGAAGCTCTGTCATCCTTTGTCCATTGAGTCCTTGGCCTCCCTGCTGAGAATGACCCATGGGGCTCAGCCAATCTCAATGGCAACTTGGACACGTGCCCACTAGGATCATGAAATTCACTGGTGGTAACGTCTGGTCATTCTCAACCTTGGGCCAGTTTGGAGTTGGTAGCTTGGAGGTGAACAACTCTCTGGAGCTACCTTTGCATCGTTCAGCATCCTTGGAAGGTCTTAAGGCCATTAGGGGGAGGGCAGGGCCTGCCTGTGGCTGTCACTCACCTCCGTACGGATCGGCGTTGTTATCTGAATCCCCCTTCTCCAAGGGCACCTCTAGGTACGGGATGTTGCTGTGTGGAACTGGGGGCTCGTTGTCCTGGGAGGGAAGGTGGAAGAGGAGCAAGGTGAACAAATGGGGTGGGGGAAGGGGCCGTTGCGACACTCAGCTGTTCTCAACCTAAATTAAGGTCCTTTAAAGCCAGATCACAACACTCCCTTACCTCGCTCTTGGGTATAAGGGAAATGGGTCATGAAACCCCGTTCAGAGGAACAATAGCATAATTGGGTCAGTCTGTCTCGGTAGCCAGTATTTTAAAATGGGGGGTGATAATCCATCCTTCCTCCCCCTCCTTTTCTGTCTTGTCTACTTAGCCTGGAAGCTGTCGTCTCACTATGTTGGTATAGCCGTGGGGCCTTGATCCTTGCTGGGGCCTCCTCCAAACACTAACGTCATCCCAGTAATAACAACTACCAAGCGTCTGGTACGTGTGTGTTTAAACACAACACAGGGCAGCGGGTCCTGACACAAGCGCTGCCTGAGAATCTGTCCCCAAAGAAGGCAGCTGGCTGAATCCGGGCTAAAATTCTGCTCTGGCGTGGCATAAATGATACTTTGAAAAGTTGTTTGATGCCAGCAGGGGCGGCTCTAGCTTTTTTGCCGCCCCAAGCACGGCAGGCAAGCCGCCGAAGGCTGCCTGACTGCCGCCCTCGCAGGGACCGGCACGCCGTCCCCCGCGGCTTGCCGCCCCAGGCACTTGCTTGGAGTGCTGGTGCCTGGAGCCGCCGCTGGATGCCAGATAGGTAGGAGGCTTCCTTCCTTCCCCGCAGCACGCAGGGCCTGGTCAACTCAGCTCCTTCCGTTCCCTTCTTCTGATGGTGGCCTGCCCTAGGTCTCCGCTTCCTCTGTGGGGCGCTGGCTGCTTCTCCCTTCCTTTTCATGTCACACCCTCCTCTCTTGCTGGCCCTCATTCCTCTTGCTGGCCCCAAAAGGCCCAGTGGTGCAAGCAGAAATAGAAGGTCTCGTTAGATAAATGCTCCCCCACCCCCATTCTAGGACTTGGAACTCTACTCCCAGGGCCTCCCACCTGGCTAGAGCGCCTGGTCCTCTCTTCGGCATCCTCAACGTGTTTGTCACGCTGGGCCGCCTTGTTCTCGAAGATGGTTGAGTAGAAGATGATGAGGGCCTCAATGATGCGAGCCTGGTGGGGGTAATCGACCAGCGAGGACAGGGAGATGGTGGCCTCGGTGGGCCGGGGGCGCATCAGCGTTGGCCCGAAGACAATGCCCAGGTTGCTCGAGGTCATTTTGTTGTCCTGTTCTACTTCCACAATCCTGAAGGGGAGGAGAGACAGATGGAACTCCCACAGCACAGGGGACGCTCTGCCTGTGGTGCAGGAATCCCACTTCTCCGGGGGAATGACAGCGTCTGTATGGGAGGAGAGATCACCCCCCAGCCTGCTAGTGCTGGAGAGGACCTAGCTTCCATTTTTGGGGGGAGGCTGACCTGAACCCCCACCCTCCCATTTCAAGGCGGGAGGGTGGTGATGGCAGGTGTTGCAGCATCACTAACGACCCCCCCCCCCTTGCAGCTCTCCTCACCCCTCCTCACCTTCTCAGGTGCTGCACGATGTACTGCAGCGTGGCCAGGTTCTCCCGGGGAAGCTCCTTCAGCAGCTCCTTCAGCTTTGTCACCAGTGTCACCACCATCGTGTCCGTCTCCGCTCCCTTGTCCACCAGCTCGGGACCTCCCTTCCCTGCCTTGGTCTTGGTCTCGCCCCCACCTTGCAGGCTTTCCTTGGCCAGGCCCATGAGTTCGTTGTACAGCCGGAAGGGCATGATGGGTTCTGGCAGCTTCAAGAAAGAACAGACGGAGAGATGGCTCCGTGAAGGCAAATGCACAGACTCAAAGCTCACCAGGGCCAAGGCTGTAAAGCAACTTCAGATAAAGGAGATGCCCCTAGCCTCTAGGGTGGTCCTCTCCTTCCTGAATCTGCTCCCAGTCCCAGCTCACTGAGCCGAGAAAACTCTCTTCCTTTCTATAGCAAACTTCTATGGCAAGGAAACCTCCCAAACGCTCCTGAGCTACCCACAATGCAGTGAGGGAAGGAAAGGGCATCTCTCTCTCAGCATCCCCTGTTTGCTAGGCACTCCGTGATCAGAGACCTGGCTTTACCCCTGTGCCATGTAAATTCAGCCCCATCTTGCCATTTTTTCCTGTAAATTATACACTCGTTTATCACAGAACTTTGGATTTACCTAGCACCTTCCCTCCCAATGCACTACAGGCCCCGAGCACCACAGCCATGCAGCCACCTCTGGGGTTGAGCAGGCAACCCGTTGCGCAATGCTGAGGGGACACTTTGGCCAAGGACGTTTTGGGGGGCTCGCTAATGGCCCCGGGGAGCAAACAGGAACTTGGTTTGCAAACTGCTCGGAATTCAGTTTAGTCGCCTTGGAGGCCAGAGGGCAGCGTCAGTGCTGTTGGCATTCAAAAGTCTGTTTCCAGAGAATCTTGATGCTTCAAACCTTCAGCAACTACCACTGAGCCGCTCCCTCTGGCGTGTCTGAATGATGACAGGGAGACTTCCTGTCTCATGAATCATGAAGACTTCCTGTCGCTTTGGCTTGGTTTTCAGGCTGCTCTAACTAGGGACTTGAAAACAGAGTCTAACGTTGGTCGGCTTCTCTCTTTCCCCTGCTTGGCTGTCCTGCCTGCTATACAGGTGACAGGTCACGTCCTCAGCTGCTGCAATTCACCATAGTTCCATTGCTCTCAAAGAGGCCCTGCCCACTTGGAGCCTAGGAGAGGGTCTGGCCTTCGTGTCAGGCAGTCCATAAAACCCTGCCCCTAAGGAGTTAACAGGTGCGAGTTTACCAAACCCACAGTCTGAAGTGAAAGAGAGAAACTGCTTCCCCTTCTGCCTTGCAGCGTCTGTTGTTTGAGGATGTGGATCGCCTGTTTTAAAGGGCTAGTTTCACAGGCTGAGGCCTTGGCCAAAGGAGAATTGGGGGAGTCCTCGGTACCAACCACCTTGAACGCCAAGGCACGAACAACAGCCGCTGCACCAGAACTGGCCTTGCGGGGGGGGGGGGGGGGGGGGGGGGGGGGGGGGNGTCTAGGTGTGTCTAATGCTGGGCTCACAGAACGAAGCTTGCAAATTACCCTTGGCCCAGCATGAGCAGTGGCCAGGCAAGAATCCCCCACCATGTGCCCCCTGCCCATCCATCCATCCCCAACCGCATGCCGTATCTCTGACTTGGAGGGACACCCTCTAGGCGTGGGTGAAATCTGTCGCTGTGGCGTGCCCCTGAAGGGGCGAATTGGTGGACTGGCAGCTGCCATGGCAGTTTTGCAGTGTGGGCACCTGTCCACCAGGAAAGGATCTCATTGCATGCCGGCTGCCAAAGAGCCGCTCGAAGGAATGTCTTCAGCAGTGTTCAAAAATCCTGAGTCGCCCCACCCCCAAAATAAAGCAGGAGTTTTGTGTTTGTTTAGCAGCTAATAGATTTGGGGGTCTTTGTAGTTGCCTTGTGGTTTCAGAGCATGGTATGGTTCCTGAAGGGCTACAAACTTGCTTTTGCTTGAGATGAAAGTTGAGATTTTGGGGGAACTCCTTTCTTTCAGGAGTTGGGACTTGAAGGAAAAAACACCAAAGAGCAGGATAACATCCCCAAAGTTGGCAACGCTGCTTTAGGTTCCTGTGGGCCTGCTTTGAATTTGGATCCATGATTTCAATACCTTAGGTCTCTACCATTGGCATGGGCCAGCCAGCATATAGAGTTTAACACTAGTTTGTGGCCGAACTCCTCCTGCCAGAGGTGACCCAATGGGGCTGGGTATGATCCCTGAAAAGACGTCCTTTGGCGATTCTCCACCTCACGCAGTGCAGAGAGAATCCTGGCGGGTCAGGAACTTCTTACCTGTCGCAGGTAGAGCTTCAGGACGTTGCTGATGTCGTGAGGGGAGGCTTGGGACAGCTCCACCAGCTCCTTCCCGTTCTCAAATGCCTGGCAAAGCTTCTCCACGCGCGTCTTCACGCCGTTGACTCGATAGATGCCCTGCAAAGGGGGACATGGGGTTAAAGGGAGACCGGGAGGGGTGTTTCACCACCAGTTCACCCAGCACAGTGGGCTTATCGCCCCATGCCTGGTTCTGTGGTTAGAAACAACAATTCAAAAGACTGGGACTGTTCATCTTGGAAAGGAGACGACTCGGGGGGGGGGGGGAGGATAGAGGTCTGTAAAATCATGAATGGTTTGGAGAGAGTGAATAGGGAAGTGTTATTTACCGCTTCGCATAATACACAAACCAAGGGTCACCCAATGAAATGAATCGGCAGCAGGTTTAAAACAAACAAAAGGAAGTACTTCGTCACCCAACGCACAGGCAACCTGTGGAACTCATTGCCAGGGGACGTTGTGAAGGCCGAAAGCATAATGGGGTTCAAAAAAGAATTCGGTAAGTTCATGGAGGATAGGTCCATCAATAGCTATTAGCCAGGATGGGCAGGGACGCTGCCCCACGCTCTGGGTGGCCCGAGCCTCTGACTGCCAGAAGCTGGGAGTGGACGACGGGGTGGATCATTTGATGATTGCCTGTTTTGCTCATTCCCTCTAAAGCACCTGGCATTGGCCAGTGTCAGAAGACAGGATACTAAGCTAGGTGGACCATTGGTCTGACCCAGTATGGCCGCTCTTATGTTAGTAGTGGTTAGTTATATAACAGCTATTAAACCCAAGTGCTGCTATTTGATGCCTCCGTTTCCCCATCTGTGAACCAGGAGGTGTCTTAGCCAAGGTTACAGATAATCTTGGCTCTGCTACTGACTATAACTCAGGAGTTCCTGACTCCCAGCTCTCTAGACCTCTCGAGAAGCAGTCTGATGTTTTCACTGCGGGATACAGAACCATGCTGGGAAAGGAGCTGGAGCTCATGAGCAAACCAGCCATTCCTTTTCCGGGGTACAAAGGCAGTCTGAGCCACCGCAGGGAGCCCGGCACGATTGGGCCGAAGGGCAGAAAGAGGGCGCCTCACCTTGGTTTTCAGAGCCCGCTTCTCGATCTCACAGATGCACTTCTTGATAATGAAGGGGATGCCGTCCGAGCTGTTCTGGGACGTCTGTGTGAAATCCCGGCCAAAGAGCTGCAGCTTCCCTTGGAGTTTCTTGTGGCCGCACTGGATGGCCAGGGTCTCCAGACATTTTTTGTGGCAGGCTAAATAGCACTGGAACAGACAGGAAGATGGTTGGCGGGGGAGAGAGAGAGACAACTCTACGGTGAATAAAGCTTCCGCTCACAGGGACAGCCACCATGTTGCACAGAGCGAGAGAAAAGCCCCTGCCTGGGAGACATCAGAGTGTCAACTCAGAGCAGATGCCCTGCGTTCCAACAGAGGTGCTTAACAGCTGTGTTGAGAGGAGCAGCCGCAGTGCAACAGCTGGATGGGTTGGCAATTGCCTTTCTATTGGGATGGACCCAAAGCCATTCCGTAGCCTGAACATGTCCCAAAACACAAGGGAAACCATCTCTTCCAAAAGCAAAGGGAGAGGAGGTAGGCAGGGACTTCCCCAGCCCACCCAGCAGCCGGCCAAGGAAGCAGCTGCCCTGTGGAATACGCTAAGAAAGAGATTTTCAGCTGAGCTGTCACTGGGCCTCCGTTTTTGCAGGTTCATCTTGCACCTGCAGTTAAGGCCTCTTGCACATCAGGGTCATAGAGATTTAAGGGATTGTTGCCCCTTTTTGACCTGAGTGGCTCATCAAAGGTGTCAGGGCCCTGGGGGTGTTCCAGTTGGAAGCAGAAACTGATGGAGTCTGGTATTTCTGTGATGCCATCTTGTTTAGTTACAAGGAGTGCACAAAGTCCTGCTTCTCCGAGCGCAGGCGGCACCGTGAACAAAAGAACAGATTCTCCGCTTACAGCCCCAAGCCTCTTTTGCCAACACCAGACCCAAAAGCTCAATCTCTAGCTTTTCCCACGGTCGCTTTGTGCTCACAGGCTACTGCATGGCTTTCTTGCTTTTTGCCTCTGCCTCTCTCCCTGTTCTGTGTGTCCTGCCTTCCCACACATGCACACACACACCAAACACGAACCACACTCAGCTAAACCTTTCTGCCCACTCAGTCCAAGCTCCCCAGTGGGTTCACAACCCCCTTTTGTCTGAGTTGGGGTGCGGGAGGACACTGCTGATTAACTCCTCCTGACAGTTACGTTACTTGAAGGGTGTGTTCACATTCAATCTCCAAGAGGTTTGTGATCCACCAGTGTCTCTCGGCATAACAGGACTCACATTGCAGGTGCGGATTTGCTCCCACCCTTATATGAAGCTGCAAAAACACAGTCCAGCAGCTGAGACGCTTGTGGAACGAAGATATGTGAGAAATTAGAAGCAGGTTCAGCTGAGGTTACTTGGTTCCCAGTTCACATCAGTGCAGCTGGGTGCCTCTCCCGGCTTCTACTTCATTTACCCCTCCCTTCCCCCAGGCCTGCTTCCCGTCGCTCCCTACCTCCTCGCACTCCGCTCCCTGGAAGTAAACGTAGCTGTTGCATTCCCGGCATTTCGAAGGGGTGCGAAGTTTTCTCAGCCGATGGGTCTGGGCAGCCTTGGATAAACCCACGTTTCGGAATGGGCCCGTCGGAGCCGTCATTTCAGGGGCTATCCCATTGATGCCTGGAGGCAAACCAAGAATAAATCCATCCAAAATCCATGTGACTCAAGAGGAGCTGGCATAGGGTGATATCAGAGCCCAGGAGCACTTCCAACAGACCAGTCAATCAACTGGCCATGTCCATATTCCAGTCACGTCTCAGGTGACCTACGGCCTAAGCTTTAGAGTCAGCTCCTCTGAGTAACATGGGTCAAATAAACCTGTTCCCTCCTTCTTTCTAAACCCATGATCATCCATGGGGATTTCATGGCCCTGAGACATATGGAGAATTGCGGTTTCTCCGTCCGCTGTCTAGGCAGTCCTCACCCATCTCTTCTGTGCTCTCCTCCTATATCAGGAGATGAGAAGAAAACACTGCCAGTTTGGTTTCTAGCTGATCCTCCACTGATTTAATGCCCAGCAGCACAGACTGTGAGCTAATCTCCAGAGGAGGTTGGCCAGCGTCTCCAGAAGGCAACACGAAAGCACAGAATGCAGGGGCCATGGGAGACTTTCTGCCAGCAGCCCCTTCCCCTGCCAAGCTGAATTCAATCCTCAGATAACTTGCTTGGAGCTGACGTTTTTTGGGAACCTTTCTTCCTTTTCCTATTTTTGTGTGAGATAACCAGCAATAAAGATCCAAAGCCCCCAACTCCGAGGGGACAGTGGGTTAGCGAGTCTGGAAAACGTGCAGCAAGCCTGGGTCAGACACAGCCCAGATCACAGTTCTGAAAACACCATGGCAGCAGGCACTTAGTCACCTGCTCCCAGTCACCTTGTTTCCCTATCAACTGGAAGACTCTAGCAAATGTACGAAGAGTCCAAGTGACTTCGATTGTTACATACAAGGAAATCCTAGCTCAACGATTGGCTGAAAGTAGTCATGTGACAAATCAATGTGTTTCTGTTGTTTCCTTCCAAGGTCGCCAGTATTGACAGGTCTAGTATTAAGTTAACCAATCAGATTGCATATGCAAATCTCAGTGACCTGACTGGCTCAATAGTCAGTAATAGTTGATTTTCCCCCCTCTGGCCATGGAACTCTTGAAGTCACCTTCAGAACGTTAAAGTGCTAAGAAATCCATGGCAGTGGTGGAGAGATTCCCACATATTGGGAACGTGTGGTACAATTCAGCTCTTAATCTCGTTTTTTGGGGAATATCAAGATTTACAGTTTCTCATGGGTTTCAGAGTGGGACAATGTCAGCCCCAATCTGCTGTCAGTTAGACTAATGTCACTCTATGGACTCCAATTATTCCATAATTACTCCAGTGTCACTGGGATTAGAACCTGGCCCCTCATCTTTGCCTTGGTCAATAGCATTCAGACTATGGCAGTACCGACATCTGAACCAATTCATTCCCAGGTAACTTTGCTGAATTCAACGGAGTTACCCCAGGGATGAATTTGGCCCGTTGCCTTATGTTGGTGACCTCGAAGCAAACACCATCTTAATCTTGTCCTCGGTCAGTCTTTTCATCAAGGGAAGTCACTATCTGCTTAATGTTGTCAAGGTGCCTGGGTACTGAGCCACAGGCATGGTGGAACCCCTCCCCCATCACGTACTCTGTTCAAACGAGGCCGCGTTCTCATCCTTCTCATCCAGCTCTTCATTAGAGGACATGGTGCCGTTGGAAGACATCCGCTGGAACTTCTGGCTAAATGTACCTACCAAAACACAACCCACCATACAGAGCAAGATTAGTGGCGAAACAGTTTCTCTTGTGAATGTGTGTGTGGCCCACAGCCAAGTCCTGCGCCTACTAGGGTAGGATGGCTTTAGAGTAGCTGTGAATTTTCCCCAGAGCTAGTCTGTCCCCTACAGCGCCTCCTGCTGGGAGGAAGTGACGTAGCGGTGACATTCCAGTTCTTCTGTCATTCTACTGAGCCATCTGCTGTCAGAGGCTGGGACCAGAGTAGTATTCAGAATTATTTTAAACTAGAAAAATTAAGACACAAATCCCATGTTAGCTCTCATGCTCTGCTCCCAGCCTTGCCCCATTAGGAGATGTAGACTGGAGTAGCACAGGAGAAAGAAGCAGCCAGCCCTGCATTGTACTTGCTTCCCACGGGCCAGGATACTCTACCTGAGGTTGAATCCAGTCTGCCCTCTGTTTCAATGATGGACGTTGGCCAAGACTTATGGACCTGGTGTCCCCTCCCACCTGCAGAAAGAACCACTTGACACGTTAGCTGCTGCTGGCTGGGTCCCCGTGAGCAACACAATTTAATTTAGAACGGCCTCGACACTGGTGGGCCCTCAGGCTGCAGAAAACCCAACTGCCCGTGCGCCGTTTCTTGCTTGCAGGCGGGTTAGGACCAGGGGTGAGCGCTGCAGAGGGCAGTCTCAGCGCCCGGGTGCAGGGAGAGGGGAACCTGCAGTGGACCCACTTCCAAGCAATGGGAGTTAGAAGCAGCAGCAGCATGGACGGACTCTGAGAGGAGGCTCATCTTGCTGGGAAATTAGAGAATGACTATAAGGCTTGGTGGGCCCAATTCTGTATGGTGCTGAGCCCCTTCATCTTCCGTCAGCATTATGGCAATTGAGAGCACTCAGCACCTAGCAGGACTGGGCCTGTGATGCGGTTAACAAACCCCACACTGGAGAGTAAGGGGTTAAGGCGTTGCCCTGGCCCCAGGCAGCCCCAGCCAGCCACGCCACCAGCGCAAGGCAGGGCTTCAAAAGGGGAGAAGAGCAGCTCTGAAGGGGGCAGGCAATGGAGGGGGGCAGATGGCGGCTCTGAGAGTCGAAGCATCGTCCCAGGGGCACCTTGCCGGAGGCCTCATTACACCGACCAGAGGAGAACCTGCGACAGAAAGCAGTGACCGGGGGTGCGGGTCAGAGACTCTGACTGCTGGTGTAGTCAGCGGGGGCCGGGGTAGGAAGTGTAGCCTCCCACCGTCGGGCCCTGGACTGGAGATCGGTGGAGAGGATGGGCCCGGGCTCCCCTACCTGTATCTAGCAGACAGCATCACCGAGACGCCTACTGGAGCGACCCTGATTATTCAAAGGCCCAGCCCCCACTCCCCCCAGGGCAGGAGGGGAGAGCCGGAAACCACTGCCTGACTACTAGGCAGCACTGTGGGGAAGTGGCGCACCGTTTACAGGGCCCTATAGTAGGAAGGGGAGGAGAGATTATAGCGGGGAGGGAACTGAAGGACAGCAAAGGTCTCTGTGTTAAACACCCTCAATGGCTTTGATCTCCCCGGCCTGATAAGAAGCTGTAGCTGCCATTGTACTTAGTATCCCAAAGGACTTAGCCGAGTATGCTGGCAAAGATACAAGCACAAGAGCTCTCGGTGCTTCAGGGCACCAGCTTATGAGTGGTTGGGTAAGGAAGAACAACTGCCACCTAATAGTACTGAAACAATCAAGTGCATCCAGGGCCTTTTCTCTAATGCATCCAGCATGGCCTGCAGTTGGAGACAGGCTAGGGGACTAGATGGTTGGCCGAGGCAGAAGGAGACACTAGAGTCGATGGACCAGGGATCTGTTTGGGAGGGGTAGCTGGAGGGATACCAGGCTGGATGGACCATGGGTCTGCTTGGTAAATGATGTTCACTTTGGATCCCTGATTCCATTCCTCTGCCCCACACATGGATGGGCTCCCGCAGAGGAATTGTTCTCTGCAGACGGAAGAACTCACTCTGCCCGAGACCGTATTGCTAGAGAATAAAGTGTGTGTGTGGGGGGAGCTGTTGGTTAGAGGACACGGTGTCTGACCTGCGCCCCCAGGCACTGTTCTCCAGGAGCTCACCTCTCCGTTCCACGTTCACGGTCCCACTTGGCTGCTCCCTCGCCGCTGCCCCTCCCTCCAAGACGCCTCCGTCCTTGGAGGACGCAGCCCCATCGACACTACTGAAGTCACTGGCATTAAAGCTGCCTTTCCGTGGCCGGATGAAGGGGGACCTGATGGACAGAAGGAAGGTGAAAGGGATCATTCGAATAGGTGGAAAGGAAGGGGATGTTCAGCAACGACTCACCCGCCACTGCAGTCACCCGCTCTGAGACCGCACCACCCTGTATCCTACGGATCCATCGGCACCTTCCTAGCCAGCCCGCACCGCACCTTTGGTGAGGGGGTGGGACACACCAGCAGGTGACGCTGAGGGGGAGGGGAGCAGGGAAGCGCGGGCTATTGGGAGCTCTCAAATCCTCCCACTCCAGCCTGTCCCAGCAGCAGATGCTGAAGGAAGCAGGGCAGGCGTGCTAGCTGCGTAGGGGACTCCCAGATTTTCCCAGGCTAGCCTCTCCCAGCAGGACGCGCTGTAAGGCAAGATGCAGGAGCACTGGCGTTGAGAGTAGCTCATAGCCCCTCTCCAAGGGGAAGGGTTACAGGCAGCAGAGAAGATTGTTTGGAAAGGGGGCCCCCCCTACCAGGCGTTCTGCGACACGTAGGGTTCAAAGTCGTACTGGGTCTCGGGTTCGTCTCCCCGCTGCAGCTGCTTGACGTGGGAGGCGTACTGCTGCCCGGGGTCGTACAGCTTGCTGCTCTCGCACAAGGTCTGGAAGTGGACGGGCTGGGGAGCCGTCTGGATGTGCATGATCTGGTAGAAGGAGATTGTGGCCTGAAACAGAGAGAGAGAGAGAGAGACTCAGAGAGGGGTGTGGTGTGTTCGGAAGCAGCCCTTTGAGAGCCTGCCAGAGAGTCAGAGCTCCATGTAAGACATGCAGCCGGGAACCTGGGACGCGGTGTTAGACAGAGCTCCCTGGGTCACATCTAGCTTTAAGTCCTGGCAGAGGTATTGGAAAGAACTTGATCTCAGGTCTACTCCTCCTCCCCCTCTACTCTACCCTCATCAGAGATAGGAGCAGCCAGCCCAAGTGGGAGTGTAAGTGCTTTGTGCTTTTGGCTTTTGCGAGGAGGGATAGCTCAGTGGTTTGAGCATTGGCCTGCTAAACCCAGGGTTGTGAGTTCAATCCTTGAGGGGGCCACTTAGGGATCTGGGGCAAAAAAATTGGTCCTGCTAGTGAAGGCAGGGGGCTGGACTCAATGACCCTTCGGGGTCCCTTCCAGCTCTATGAGATAGGTATATCTCCATATATTATATTATTATAACAGCGAGATCGGGGCTTCTCACAGCAATGTGTGCAGAAGAGGCTGAGTACGGTCCTACCCGTCTCCCCCAGGCGGCTGCCTCAAGCCAGCGAGCCCCACTCACCGATTTCATGACCTGGTCGCTCTGCTTGATCACCTCATGGACCTGCCGCAGGACGTTCACCTTGGTGTCCTCCAGCTCCTGCTTCTGTGTGTTGGCGTCAGCGATGCAGGTCCGATACGTGGCCATCGACTCGTCTGCCTGAAAGCACCCGAGAAAGTGTGAGGTGCTAACTGCTCAGCGGCAGGAGGGCAGGGAAGGAAGACAAACCTTCCAGGCATGGACACAACCTCCTTTGCCCCTTGGGTGGCATTTACCCTACAGTTCCTTCTGCCCAGGCAGTTCTGATGAGCATTTAGCAATGACTGCCCCGGAGAGTGAAGTCCTCGAGTCACATACCAGGTACAGCAGCCAGGACAATGCTGGAGCAAGCACCCCCTACCGTTCCCCATGCACTCCTGCACTCATCCTTGGCTTCTATGCTGGGACAGCTGCCAACAAGACCAGCTGGGGAAGTTCTTTCAATGCAGACACTTGTCTGCTCGGATTCATGGGTTCCAAAGCCAGACCATTGTGATCATCTAGGCTGATTTCCTGTGTAACGCCAAGTCATAGCTTTCCCCCCAAGATAATCCCTAGAGCAGATCTTTTAGAAAAACATCCAGTCTTGATTTAAAAATTCTCAGTGATGGAGAATCCACCACGACCCTCGGTAAGTTGTTCCAATGCTTAATTATCCTCACTGTTAAAAAATTACCCCTTATTTGCAGTCTGAATTTGTCAAGCTTCAACTTCCAGCCATTGGATGATGTTATTCCTTTCTCCACTAGATTGAAGAGCCCCGTACCAAATATTTGTTCCCCATGAAGGTATGCATCGATTGTAACCAAATCACCCCTTAACCTTCTCTTTGTTAAAATAAATACAGGTCTGTCGCATCTTAGGCACATTTAACATGTGCGATTTCAGCTTTACACGGCCGGCAAAAACAAGAAAAAAACCATAAAAAAGAGAAAAATAACAATTTAGATACTGTTTCTGTAGTGCGGGCGTTTCCGCCCGCCATTACACTCAATGTAATTTTGACTATACGCGTGTTTCGCTTTACGCGCTGACCGCGGAACGTAACCCCAGCGTAAAATGAGACAGACCTGTAGATTGAGCTCCTGGAGTATGTCACTATAAGGCAGGTTTTCTAATCCTTTAATCAATCTCACAACTCTTCTCTGAACCCTCTCCAATTTATCAACATCCTTCTGGAATTGTGGACACCAGAACTGGAAACAGCATCTGTGTCACGTCCCGCCAAACTCATTTCAGTGGCTGTCAGGGGCAACGAATTCCCAACACAACTGGAGCCAGTGAACTAAAACACCTCGGTACCAAAGGAAGGTGATAGTAGATTGGTTCAGTGGCACGGCTGTTCCACCTGGTGAGAGACCCTGGTGGCCCTGGGCTGGAGCAGAGGGTTGGGATCTACCACAGGCCCTGGTTAGTGAGTGATTCAGCATCAGTCCCTCTGGTCAGGTATGGAGCAGCAGCACTGGTAGGCTGGGATGTGCTTCTGGCCGAAAGGATGGTTTGGGGATGGACAGTGTTTGGGACACAAAAGGCTCCGATGGTGTGGAGTGGGCTCCCTGCCCACTCAACATCCCAAACAGTGATGTTCTCCTAGCATCTCCCTGACCCTCACCTTATTCCTGGCCTCCTCCTCCAGCCGCCTCTTCTTGTCCAGGGTCTTGGTGGTGGTGTTGCCGCTGGTGCTCTGCTGTTCCTCTTCAGCCTTCACTATCGCATACTTTGCCTTCTCGTGCTCCTCGCAGCGCTGCATGTACATCTGCTTGGCCTTGCGCAGGTTGGTCTCAGCCTCTTGCTGCCAGACAAAAAATGGGGACCTTGATCCAAGGTGACTGGTCTAGGGAAAAGTCCGTCTGTCCGAGGAGAATGTTATCCTCCCCCTCCCTGGCCCCCAGGTTCTCTCCTCACTGGCCTGAAAGATTCTCCACTGCCGGATTACGGTATGAAGCTGAGTACTAACCAGCTCTGCACATGTATGGCTAGGAATGAGCATGGAGGGGAGGAAACTTAGACGGTAAGCTCTTTGGGGCAGAAGCTGTCTGTTATGCATATGTACAGCGCCTAGCACGGTAGAGATCAGATCTATAACTAGGGCCCCATGGCACTCCCGCAGGATAAATAATAAGGAAACAGTTCTGGGCTCTTATTGTGAAACTGACATGGGGGTTGGAAGAGCAAAGCTCCTTTCAAGGGGAGAGCTGCTTTCCTGCCCGCTGGGAGCACTGGGATGGTGCACGTTTCTCGGGGCATTTCCCGCACTGCTCAGCCATCGGGCTCACTGAAGAGGCAATCGGAGATCAGTCCAGCGTGTGCTTGTTTCTAATGCCGGCACGAAGAGGGGCAAAGACTCTGACCATATGATCGACAAGATGCGTGGGAGGAGGGGCTGTCACAGCCAGGATACGATCACGGCACAGCCCCATGGCACGCTGCAGCTCTTCGTTACCTACCAGCTTCCTCTGAGCCCGGTGCCACTGCTCCTTAATCTCCTTCCTCCGCTTTTCATGTTCAAGGCGTCTCATTCCCAGTGGCTGGAATAGGAGGAGGGGGGAACAGAAGGGGGCGGAGTCAGGGGCAGCACAGCTCAGCCTTTATGACCTGTGCTATGCCCTGCTCAGGTCCTCTAAATGCACCAGTTTCCTTTACAGTGACTTGACTCATTCCTGGCCTGCCCTGCCTACCCACTGTTCCTGTTCGGGGCTTCTAGTAAGCAGAATCTGCAGTGGGTTCTCTTCCTGGCTCAGCCCCTGGCTTGCTGTGTGGTATTAAGGAGTCACGTGCCTCAGTTTCCCCCATCTGTAATGTGGGGATGCCGATACATACTTTCCTTTGTAAGGGGCTTTGCAATCTACAAATGAGAAGTACTATTTAACAGTTATCACGGATCAGGCCAAACTAAGGGCAGTTCTGTGTTGTGGACAAACACCTAGCAATTAGGTGGATGCCGTCACATTCATTTTCATTTTCGGCTGACATAAGCAAACTGAGCTCTCTGGCAGTGAAAGGACCACGCATTACCCTACTGTCCTGGGCATGCAGACCGGACCTAGCAGCTTTCTGCTAGTGACCAGCGCGTGTAACTTTGTCCATGCCGGGAAAAATACACAGACTCTGAGAGGCCTAAACTGAGCTGGAGAATGGCAAAAATGAATGGTTTGGTGTTGCTGAATTTAGGGATGGTTGTGAGACCCTTTATCCAAACACCCCAAAGCCCAGGAGTTTGGATACATGATTCTGATTCTGGCACATCTCCAGTTTGGAGCAGTAACGGGGGGGGATGCCGGTAAATATCAAACCCAACCCCTGCCTTAGTTGCGTGAAAGGGAACTCTGAAGATCTGTGCCTGAAAGAGAAACCCTATGGCATAAAGAGAGCGACAGGACAGCACTTCTACCGCTGCAAAGTCTCTAGTGGGAAGGGGTTATTCTCAGGTGCCATTTCCAGTAGGAGAGGGCACTTCCTGTTTCAAAGGCGGGAACTCAGGGGCACCAGGTGTTCGCTGCAGATCAAACAGCAAACAGGGAAAGCAAATGCAGGGGATCTCTCCAGCCATTTGCACCAAGGCATCCCGTGCAGCTGTGCGGGCGTGGGCATCTCTCCTACCTGCAGGAAGGTATGGTTCTGCAAGGTGGCAGCGGTTTGCAGGACTGCAGCGCCGTACTCCATATCCTGCTCCAAAGCCAGCGAGTAGATCGACAGGAACGGCATGTGCGGCTGGAAAATTACAACGCCCCCCAGAGAGTCACTGCCACAGCGAGAAACCAGGCTGAGCCCATGACAGAGAAATGGTCATAGCCGTGGGGCAGGGGGTGGAGGAGGGTGAGAGGCCCAGACTGCCTGTGTGCTGCCGGCAACGGCCCATAGCTAGCGTTTACATATTGATGCATCATATACTGTTAGCCCGGTGCAAAGGGGAAGAAGGGGAAATGTCAGAGGTTCTGTTGAGTTTGAAGTGCGTAACCTCATCCGCAGCAGCTCTCAAACCAGAGTGCCTGTAAAACTCTGCGATACGACTTTATACCATAACCGCTTCCTCCTGGGATTCCTTCTAGCCTGGCTGGTAGATAGCTCGCTCTCACCCAAACAGGTCGTATTGTTATGGGACTCAGAGCCTGGGTTCAAGTTGAAGTGATGGTCGTTACTTGGACCTGGGGTGGGGGAATCGGGCCCCTGGATTTTACACAAGGGAGCAGGGAGTCTCAGAAATGAAGCGTCACACCTAGAAGTTTAGGCGTGAGATTTTCAGACGTGCTTAGCACTGGCCATTGAATTCAATTCTCCACTGACTGCAGTCGGAGCCGAGTTAGGCAGTGCAGCTTGCTTCTGAAAAATGACACCCTAGAATTGCATAGCCAAACCTTTGAGGCTATGGAACTGCAGTGTTTCTCTCACGAGGAGGGAGGTTTCCAGCGCTTGCTTCTGGTGTAAGTAAGGCCCAGACATATGCCGGAACCAGACACAAGGGGTGTGCTTACATAGGAGCTCTGACCTACCTCCTGAGTGATCGTCTGCTTGCAGGTGTTCACCATCTTCTGCAGCCCTTTGGCAAATTCCATCTCTGCGAGGGAAAGGAAGGAAGTGAGATGGACTTAGAAGATGGCCTTGCCCTGCTGATTTTGTGTTTCATTGGGGGGTATCAGTCATTTCAGCACTGAATATAAATTAAAGAATGCCAGTGCTTCAGATAGTGTAGGTCCTATACAAACACACAACACAGACACACACACACCCATCCCTTCGCCTTTTTCTTTGCATGCACATAAATTTACTTCATCCATAGATCTTAAAGTGCTTTACATAGGAAGGCAGGTAACATTTGATAGCGGGCCCAACTGAGGCAAAGAGACTTGCCCAAGATCATACAGAGTCAGTGGCAAAGTCTGGAATGGAATTCAAGTCCCGACTCCCAGGCCCGTGCTCGATCCATTCGGCCATAAATGACTCTCTCGCTCCCCAAATTTCTGGATCAAGGGGTCCCTTCAACCTCCAGCCCATAATAAATACTACGAGAATGTGAGCTGGGAATGGCACTGTGGCCCATTACGATGCCACCTTCAGGAATTCTGCTTCGGGAAGCAGACCCTGCCCTCCGTCCTCTCGCCACTCACCCAGAGTGGTCCTCTTCTCCAGGTAGTAGAAAAGGTCCTTCATGTATTTGGAGATGTTTTTGGCATACTGGAGGGCAGCTTCCACTCCGCCCTCACACCGCTGGAGCATGATGTCCACCTCTTCTGCAGACGGACGGACTGTGACAGGGGGACACGGAGAAAGATGGGAGAGAAGGAGGAGATCTAGAATGAGCCAGGCCCTTAAGCTACTGCCAAGCACTCTCATCCACTGACTTACACACCCAAATTGTCTTGGGGTTTCCAGGAGTCCGGCAGGGATCAAAGAGGCAGAGCTCCACCACGGGCTGGAACCAAGGAGCAGAACTGACCCTCCTGAGCTGCTGCAGGCTTCCCCCACGTCACCCTCCCCCACGGCAGCAGACACAGACTTCTTGAGCTTTCCTTTAAAGCCCTTCATGACCCTGCCCCACCCTACTAATCCGCTCTCGTGTCTCATGATGCCTGTTGCCTGCCAACGACGCCAGCTTCCGTTGCCTGTTTGTCTGCTTCTTCCACTTGCCAAAGCCGTCCCATGAAGTGCTCTCCCCAAATGAACCTGTCAAGCCATTGCCTGGCTCTCCGAACCCCTTTCCAAAGCCCACTTGTGCTGCCATGCCGGGATTGAACTTCCAGCTGATCGTGGCTAGGCAGGGGGCGTAGTGAGGGTTACCGATATGTTTCTAGCATCCATAAGCAAGTTGGCGTGATCTCTGCAAATTGCACATGCAGTCAGCCGATGGAAAAGTGGGTTCTTGGTACTTCTGCCCTTTTCTGCCCCGCTCCGCTCCCTCTGTCACACCAGCTTGGGTGGTCTGGTCTGGGCTGTAAGCTCTTCGGGGCAGGGAACATGTTCATGCCGTGCCTCACGCAATGGTCGGGGCCATTGGGTGTATTGCAGCAGTAGTGAAAATGAGGAGGACCCCTCGTCCCTCGTCTCGGAGGAGACGTTGGCTGGACGGACATTGCATCCACTGGATGGGTTGCAGGAACTCTGCCTGCCTGAACTTGCCCACCACCTGCTGGCTCCGAGACTCAGAGAAATGCCACGAGCTGCACATTTCATGGCAGTGTTTGTTACCAGCCCCTTTGTGCCCTCGGCTGTCTGGTGGGCATGGAGAATAATGGAGAGGGAACGCCATGTCCTCTGAGCCACTCTGCTCGTCCTGCTGCCCAGACTTCCCTGCCCCCAGCCGGATTTATTCTGCACCCAGCCACTGGAGACGATGAAATATCACTCACCCGAATCGAAGCTTTCCATGCCGGCTGGCATGCCGTCTCCGCCCTGCCCAGTCATCCCTCCGTAGAGGTTCTCCATAGACTGTTGGGGTGGGGAGGCAAAAGAACTCGTTAGAGAGTGAGAAGTAGGTGCAACGGGTGAAGACGAGAGCAGGCGGCCAGGGTTTTTTTTTCAGAAGCCAGGAGATGGATATAGAAACCTGGGGCTGCTGGCCGTTCTCTAGGTTCACTGAGGCCCAGAATAAGGAGCAAACATTTGATCTGCCAAGTGCAACCCTACATGAAGGCCCTCAGGGGACACGGGAGAATCTGTGGTTAAGTGACCTGCTCAAGGTCACACAGCAAATCAGCAGCAGAGCCAAGAATAGACACCAAGAGCCCTGATTCTCAGTCTTCCACTCTTTGGTCTACAAGATCATCCTGTGACCTAGCTGAAGTCCTTCTCAGGGGCCTGTCACCTCTCTAGCTAAGCACCATGTGCTCTTTTGATCTCTCCTTGTCCGCATGAATGGCAGTAGGTACAAGACCAAGCAGACAAGGCCTGTGTGATGTTCCCCGCACAGCTCTGTCAGTGCCCTCTAGGCTAAGCTGGGACAGCCAGGCCTCTGGCTTAGTTGCCTCTACTTGTTCTTGAGCAGAGACTGTGTGTAGGTGCTTCTCTTGGTGCCGAGCAGGGCCCTGTTCAGGGCTTCTGAACGGCAGTGTACCAGAAGTAAAAGCAAACCCCAGCGATATCCCCCCTCCGGTCCACTTAGGAGCAGGCTGACCCAGATCTGCATGAACGAAGCTGGTGTCACTCACCTGATTCTGGTCGCTGGGAGGTATCGAGAGGAGGGTGCTGCTGTCCACCTCTCCCATGAGGAATTCAGACACGCTGGAAGAAGGGGCAGGAGGACATGGATGGTCAGCACGGTTAGAGTTATTAACCGGAGAGCAGCACATAGGACCTTCCATACCACTTCAGAGTGCAGGTCCCTGGAGTCTGCCAGGGGCCAGGCCCCAGGGCCTGATCCAGCTCAGTGGGAGTCTTCCTATTGGCGTCAGTGGGGATTGGATCAGCCCCCAAATGATTTAGCCCCTACAGTTTAGATGAAGGTGAAGCGATGGCAGGAGGAGACCAGGGGTATCTTAATATCCCTGTCCAGGTGGTTGTCTGAACCAGACCTCCTGGGGTCAATAGCAACATGGGTGTAACTGATGTAAGTGGTAGAAGGAACAGACCAGGACATCCAGCCAGGGGCCACCCAGGAACTTGTGACGCCGCAGGGAGTGGGGGATGGGGTGCACACCCATTGCCGGCAGAAAGCTGCCCCTTGGCAAGCTGTGAGTGTGCGAAGTGACAGGGCGGGCAGCAGGTTCTGTCTGGGTTGGGGACAGTCGAGGTGGCAGGGGAGGGGCAAGTCCTCCAGACCGCTGCTGGCTGAGGTTCGCTTACGTGCTACTGAAGGAGACTGCGATGGTCTCCAGAGCCTTCTCGAACTCCCGCTTGTCCGTCTCATTGTTGGACTCGTAGTGGAAACCTGGAAATGAAAGAGAAGCAAAAGCCCTTTTGTGACACACCCACTTGCCAGTGGTGGTCCCAGACCTGCTCCGACGTAGGGAGAGAGGGGTGAGCCTTGCAGCCCATCCACGAAGTCTCTGCTCTCAGGCTCAGCTGTCCCTCTTAGACAGTTCTCATGTACCTCTGGTATGTCTACACTGCAAAACAACCTCACAGCAGCAAGTCTCAGAACCCAGTTCAGTGGACTCAGGCTCCTGCTATGGGGCTAAAAATACCAGTGTAGACATCCCCACTCAGGCTGAGACCCTTCCCCCCTCTCTAGGTTTCAGAGCCCAGGCAAAGCCCAAGCAGGAATGTCTACACTGCTATCTTTGGCCCCACAGCACAAGTCCCGTGAGCCCGAGGCAGTTGACCCGGGCTGTGAGACTAGCTGCTGCAGGTTTTTTTGCAGTGTAGACGTACGCTAGGTGCCACCAATAAAACAGTCTTGTTAGAGGTGGAAAAGGCCCTGCCTAGGTTTCATCTGGTCCAGCACCCTGGGGAGGGTCAGCTCTGGATTGTTCCCATGGAATATTCCCCAGGGCTTTGTCCAGTCCAGTTTTACATTTCCCCAGTGATGGGGCTTTTACCACTTCCCTTGGGAGGTTGTTCCCTGTTCAGCATTAGCAAAAGTTTCCTTGTACTTGGTCTGTATTTCCCCTAAGGTCAGTTGCATCCCATCACTCCCAGCTACCCCCAGGCCACCATAAGAGATAAGATGAATCTGTGTTACTGCTGTGCATTTCCTGCCCTCCGGCTTCAGAGCCTTCTGCTTTGAGATGAAAAAGTCTGATCAAAGAACCCCTCTAATCCCAGACTGAGAGAGAGCAGCTTGTACTGCTGCAGAGCTGCCAGGTGGAGGGATCACCCCAGCAGAGTGAGCCGTCACCCCAAGCTCTGAATCCTCCAGATCCCAAAGAAAAGGAGAATTTTATTCCCATCTAGTTCAAGTCCAGGGATTCTGAATAGGTCAGATGCAGAATCATTCTGGGTCTGCTCCTGCATGAATCTAGTGTAGAATCGCTAGAGGTTTTAGCATTAAATGGTAAAAAGAGAATGGGCCCAATTCTGTATTCCCTGCACCCTGGGCTCGGTTCTCCATTGCCCTACCCCAGTGCAGTCATTTTCACCAGTGCAAAGTAGGTGTGAAATGTTCATTCTGATTAGGTTGCATATTACACCCACGTGCCACTTGTGCAAATGCCGGCACAAGGGGCCGGGCGATGCAAAATTAAAGCCTCTCCCAGAGTAAAAGACCAGAATCTGGCTCACAACCTTGTGGCTCATCAAAGTCAACTCGCTGCATGGCTCAGAGGAACCCCCCATTTTTAAACATGCCTCACATCAGCGCTTGCCACAACGGCCGTGCCACAGAGCCCGGCCCATGCCGAGGCCCTGACAGGCGATCACTGAGCAAGCCGATCAGCAGATCTCGTTCCACCCTGCTATGGAGGAACTTCCTGTCCCTTGTGGTTACCGTTTGGTGTCCAGGAAATGAGGGCAGTGACGCAAAATGTTGTGCTGTGTGTGCGGTTAAGCCCGCCGTCCCTTCCCCCACCGCTGTTGTAACACTGCGCTCTCGGAAGGCTTTGCACTGGCAGAATCACGTCTCAGAAAGATGCGGTGCTGCCAGGGACTCTGGGAGATAGTGGCCGCTGATGATTAGGGTTTAAGATTTTTATTGCAGTAACGCCTAACGGCCCACTCACGAATCTGAGCTCCATTGTGCTAGGCACTCCACGCCTTGTAATTAACAGACTGCCCCTGCCTCAAAGTCCTAGCAATCTAACCCAGGGGAGGGCAAACTTTTTGGCCCGAGGGCCACATTGGGGTTGCAAAACTGGATGGAGGGCCGGGTAGGGAAGGCTGTGCCTCCCCAAACAGCCTGGACCCTACCCCCTATCCGCTCCCTCTTCCCGCCCCCTGACTGCCCCCCTCAGAACCCCCCACCCATCCAACCCCCCCCCCGCTCCTTGTCCCCTAACTGCCCCCTCCCAGGACCCCCTGCCCCTAACCGCCCCCCCGGGACCCCACCCCCTATCCAACCCCCCCTGCTCCTTGTCCCCTGACCTCCCCCTCCCAGGACCCCCTGCCCCTAACCGCCCCCCCAGGACCCCACCCCCTATCTAACCCCCCCCGCTCGCTGTCCCCTGACTGCCCCGACCCCTATCCACACCCCCGCCCCCTGACAGCCCCCCCGGGACTCCCACGCCTATCCAACCCCCCCTGTTCCCCATCCCCTGAATGCCCACCCCCAGAACCTCCGCCCCATCCGCCCCCTTACCATGCCGCTCAGAGCAGCATGTCTGGCAGCCGCGCCGCCTGGCCGGAACCAGCCCCACCACCGCACTGCCCATCAGGAGCTCGCGGCCCCACCGCCCAGAGCGCTGGCGGCACGGTGAGCTGAGGCTGCGGGGGAGGGGCCGGGGACTAGCCTCCCCGGCCAGGAGCTCAAGGGCCGGGCAGGACGGTCCTGCAGGTCGGATGTGGCCCACGGGCCGTAGTTTGCCCACCTCTGATCTAAGGCCTGGATCCAAAGACTCTCACTGACCTCTGTGGGCTTTGGATCAGCCCTAAGTACCCCTCATGTCAGCTGAACAGACATTTTCTCTCCTGCTTGCTGGAAAATAGGCCAGCTTGTGCATATGTTTTTCAGCCTGGAGCCCCAGTTTTGCAGACTGAAGTTTGCACCGTCAGTGAGAAGCGAGTACTGATGTTCAGTATTTAGAAAGCTTCCTGGATCACCGCCACAGTTGTGGTAGAGACGCCCCCCAAACACCCGCCCTTTGCACCAGCAATTAGCCGAGGGGGCACAAGAGTGCCCACGAATCTGCAGGCCATTTTTTTGAAAATCAGGCCCATCAAACAACATTGACAAGAATAACAGCCCAGCTGGGAACTGCTTTCTCGGGGTCCCACTCCTCGGAATCCCAGGCGTGCATTTCCACCCTAGTCAATTGCACGGTTTTCTAAATGCCTCTGAAGAAGGAATTGGCTGTTCTCCTATCACTTGGGCTCAGATCAACATGCGAGATCGGCTTAAGAGCCGATTCATTCATTGCCTTAGCTGCGTGAACAGTACATGTCAGATTTGGAAAGGCACAAACGGGAGCTAGGCACCGAACCCCCAGCGACGTTCCAGGGGGCTTCAAAATAATAATACAAAATAGGGGCTGGGCCCCAGGCTGCAGTCTGTGCCTTGGCTCATCTCTTTGACTAGGTAGGGGGCCTGATTCTGATCTCACTTCTAATTATTTCCATTGCTGTAGCGGCTCGGAGCCCAAATCACGGACCGGGACCCAATTGTGCTGGGCGCTGTACAAGCGCAGAACAAAGAACTGGTCGGTCCCAAGAGCCTACACTCCCACCGGCTTTACGTGAGGAACGTCATTCAGTTCAACAGCGCGGCTCTCGATCCACACCAAGGTAAGCGAGAGGACGATCAGGCCTCTGCAGGGCTCTCTGAGTGCCCAGTGCTTAGTAGTGATTGGGGCGGGGTCTGTACGAACCCCCTGGATCCAGACATCCCCAGTCTCCGGGAATGTTCATACGCAGAGCCCAGCATTGCAGCGTGGGCTCATTGCGGGAGTCTGACTCTCCGCTGCCTGCAGATGCCGTTTTCACTGGCGTGAGGTCAGAGGCCAGCGTGTGAGAGTGGAGAATTCTGACCTGGTGGCGTTTCACACCCGCTTCGCCTAGGTGTAAATGACGACACAAGGCGCAGGGCAGTGGAGAATTGGGTCCTATGGCTGACGCCCAGCGGCGGCTCCAGGCACCAGCGCTCCAAGCGCGTGCCTGGGGCGGCAAGCTGCGGGGGGCGCCCTGCCGGTCCCTGCGAGGGCGGCAGTCAGGCAGCCTTCGGCGGCTTGCCTGTGGGAGGTCCGCCGGTCCTGCGGCTTCGGCGGCAATTCGGCGACAGGTACGCTGAAGCCGCGGGACTGGAGGACCTCCCGCAGGCACGACCGGGGACCTCCCGCAGGCACGCCGCCGAATCCGCGGGACCGGGGACCTCCCGCAGGCCCGCCGCCGAATCCGCGGGACCGGGGACCTCCCGCAGGCCCGCCGCCGAATCCGCGGGACCGGGGACCTCCCGCACGCGCGCCGCCGAATCCGCGGGACCGGGGACCCCCCGCAGGCGCGCCGCCGAACCCGCGGGACCGGGGATCTCCCGCAGGCACGCCGCCGAAGGCAGCCTGCCTGCCGTGCTTGGGGCAGCAAAAAAGCTAGAGCCGCCCCTGCTGACGCCCTCTTTTAGACCTCGCAGGTGTAAATCAGGAGTGAGCACATAAGAACATAAGAATGGCCAGACTGTGTCAGACCAAAGGTCCATCTAGCCCAGTATCCTGTCTACTGACAGTGGCCAATGCCAGGTGCCCCAGAGGGAATGAACAGGGAATCATCCAGTGATCCATCCCCTGTCGCTCTTTAATCAATGGGATTACAGCGATGTGAAAGTGGTGGAAGGGAGAGGAGAATCAGAGCCCATCTCCTGCCTTTGCAGGGGGATAGACTTGGTGACCTAGCAGGTCTTGTCCATCTCCAACTACTGTGGTTCCCCTGCACCAGCCTCGAGGACATCCCCCCTGACACACACAGCTTTCATGGCCAACCAGCAGCGATTTTGTCCCGGTGGAAGAGAGCTGGGAGCCCAGATGCCTATATCAGTCAAGGCAGGGGAGCCTGGGGTGGCTTTCCGACAGACAAGGACCCCCCCCAAATATCGCACCCCTGTCCCAGCCCTGAAGTGGAACTGAGAGATCCAGAAAACACATCACGGCCTGATGCCTGAGCACCTCTCGCCATGTGGCGTCCAAGGGGAAAATACGAGTGAAAGGGCCAAACCTCCCATTGGAGTCAAGGTCCAAGTGCCCACTGATTTCAGCGAGGCCTGGGTTTGGCCCTAGGTCCCTGTCACCCCCAGTGATGGATATTACGAGACTCCACCCAAGTCAGTTTCTTAGAGCGATGTGGTCATGGCAGGGTGAGGCCGAGGGTGTTAGCAGGGCCGGGGGTTGGTTTTGCAGCTCAGAAAGCAGCCCTCCCTCTCCCATGCCCTGGTTTGTTTGTTGGAAGGTTTCCCACTGGCATCATTCACTTGGGCTCGTCTGACGCCCCGTCTAGAGACAGGGCAGTTCCTTTGTAAAAGCTTCGGTGTGAATGGGCTCCCCCAGCCGTGACCCAGCACCCTCAGGCCGGGCTCTCTCTAATCCCAGGAAATTAAATGCTCGGTCTTGGCTAATCCGCGCTGCACCTCCTGCGGATCTGAGACAGCTGGCTCCTGCCTGGTGCAGGCGCGACGTGTCAGACGAAGGGCCAGACTTGTCTCTGGTGTAATTCCACTGACTTCACTGGGGCCACATGCTGAATTTGGCCCAGTGAACGCTTCGCGCTAGTGACCCACAGAGGCTTTTGTGTCCGTCCATGAAGGTTTGCGCCAGTGGGCATGAAGAGGGTTAGGGCGTGAGCAAGCGAGGGGAACGTGGGCTGAATATCACAGCAATCTTCCCGGGGGGGAGGGGAGGGAGGACAACCAGACTGTGGGATCCTCTCCCCTGTGGGAGTTTGATCAGTGGAGTCATTTTAAAGTGGACTGGCCCGAGCCCTGGAGAACAGACTGTGGGGAACAAGCCTGCTCTGGCAGAAATACCCTCGTGCCAGGGGCAGGTCGACAGCCCTGGTGACTGAAGAACTGTCTCCACCCCCCTGGGCAGCAGCCACACCAACTTCCTGGACAATGTTCCCTACCAGTGTGCCTGACCCCCCCCCCCCGGGATCCCCCCGGATGCGGAAGGGAGCTCAGTCTCCATAGCCCATTCAGCCCTTGGCCTCTGCGAGCAAGGGGTAGGCTAGGACGTCTGCAAACCAAGGACTGAGGCCCTGATTCCATGCTGCCCTGACCCCAACCCCAACCCCAAAGAGCCTTTCCTTAGGGTCAGCTTCCATCTTCCTCCAGCCCAGGCCTGATCTGAACAGGGTCAACGCCCGTGAGTCCATACCAATTGCTGGGCGTGGCTGGGGCAAGTGGGGAGGGAGGCAGTGAAGGGTGAGCAGAACTGCTGAGCCTTTGAGATGGCAGCTGCTCTGTGCTCATGACCCAGCAGGAGACAGGTGCTGTGGACTGACCTTTGACCCTGGATATTAGGGTTCCTGCGGCTGTCAAGGTCTCCAAGGTGTTGAGCAGTGGGTACTTGTTGATGACCTGCCGGAGGATGCGCAGGGCTTCCCCCAGGCACTCGTGGGCTAGTGGCCGTTGAGACTCCAAGGGATCTGCAACAGAGAGGGGTCAAAGCAGTCGTTACAGCCCCGATTCTGTAAAGTCAACTTTGTGCTGGCGAAGGGCGCTCTGGAGGACAGGAGCACCGGGGTAATAGCAAGGTGAGCTCCCACACACAGACCGTTCCCCTGGCCCCTGTGCCTCAGCCTAGCCTGCAGCATCCTCTGCTATTCCAGTCCTGCTCCCCCACCTGCACTAACACCCCAGAACCCCGACCGGCAGCCCCTGCACCCATTGTCGCAGTGTGGAGTTACTTCTGAGCAGACATTTCCAGCTGTGCAATGGTTTTATGAGAGCAAGAGAGGCTGAAACCTACCGAACTCATGTCACTGATGAGCCGCCCATCTGAACTGAAGTCTAACACATTCCCCCCGAGCTCATCTTGATCAGTCTGCTCAGGGTGGTGGGAGGGCAGGGGGAACGCCCCCTTTCCTGGCTGATTAATCCCATGGGAGCTTTCGAGGGCCTGGTGCCTGCTGGGGCTCTGGAGTGCTCTGTGTCACATCACTGCCTCCAATCTCTCTCCTGGTGGCTTCCCCACCAGTGTCTCCAGCCTGCCCAGTGTATCCCTGCCCAGGAAGATCTCTGCTGGTGCCTCTGGCCTGCCCATATCTTCTCCCAGCCTCCTCCCTCTCTTGGACTGCTCAGCACCTGTCAGTCATCCCAAGACAGGAATCAGCGCAGGTTCCTGTTCCATGAGGGGGTTCCGCTGTGCTGATGGGATGGTACCAATATCCCCCCCCCCCCCTTAGGGAAGGCTGCTTAGACTGTCCCGGCCAACGCATCTCACTCCCTGTTGGAACGGGCACATTCATGCTCAACTAGGGTGACCATATATCCCAAAGGCTGGGACTGGCGTCGCTGCTCACCTGAGCCCTGCCTGCCCCCTGCCGGAGCCCTGCCTCCCCCTGCCTCCCCCTGCCCCGTGCGTGGGGCTGGCATCACCGCTCCCCCCCCCTCCCCCCGGCACGTTCCTTTGCACCCCACTTTTTTGACAAAAGTGGGCATTTGTCCCGTTTGCTCTTGCCAAATGCCCACCGTTGCCCAAAAAGTCAGGATGGCCGGGACAGGGCTAAAAAAAGGGACTGTCCCAGCCAAAACAGGGCATAAGATCCCTATGCTCAACAGACGAATGGCGCTTCCAGATGGCGTCCTTCTCTAGCGGCCAGCAGCAATGGGGTCGGTGGGAAGCGGCGGCCAGCACATTCCACGTCCCACGCCGCTTCCCGCCGCCCCCATTGGCCTGGAGCGGCGAACCGCGGCCAGTGGGAGCTGCGATTGGCTGAACCTGCGGACGCTGCAGGTAAACAAACCGGCCCGGCCCACCAGGGCGCTTACCCTGGCGAGCCGCGTGCCAAAGGTTGCCGATTCCTGGTCTAGATAATACTGAGTCCTGCCCTGAGTGCAGGGGACTGGACTAGATGACCTCTCGAGGTCCCTTCCAGGTCTATGACTCTATGATTCTATACAGAGCCCCCGTCCCCGCCAACTGATCTCCAAGCCCATTAAAACCCACCCCTTCAGCTTCCTGTTTCTGCCTTGGGTTGATCACCCCATCTTCCCTCCTCCCTGAGAACTATCCTTCCCAAGGCAGACCCTCCGCATTCCAGCCCTGGCTGCGTTTAAAGGCCTGAGGCCAGAGCAGCATCCTAAGGAAGAGGAAAGACAATAAGGCAGGATCAAGGAGATTTCAGGGAGTGCCCTGCTTGTTAAATGAGTCTTGTCCGTCTGGTAACGCTCAGCGGCTGGCTGTCTTGGGCGGGGGGAATGTGTGTGTCGGGGGTGAATTTTAGTTGGGGTGCTGGGATGAGATGAATAAAGAGCCTTCAGAATAGCACTGGGAATTCCATGAGGGACGAACCCTCTAGCCTCTCGAACAGTGAGCCTGTGGATTAGTGGTTGGCGCCTGGGAATCGGGCAGGGCTCAGCTTTTAGGGTGATAGGGGGCATATAGGAAATCAGCATAGCCCTGCTGACTTCAATGAAGCTGCACCAATTTGCACCAGCTGAGGATCTGGCCCCTGAATTCCGGCACTGACTCTCTGAGTAACCTTGAGCAAGTCACTTAACTGCTCTGTGCCTCAGTTTCCCCATCTGGAACAATGGGAACAATACTTACTTTTGGACAATGCTGTAAGACCTCTGGATGGAAAGCATGAGAGGAGCATAAAGCATTGTTCTTCGGACTGACTGCTGGGGTTTAGAACACACTGCACTAGAGCTGAATTCCTGGTAGCAGCATTGTGGCTAGACCACTGCACTGGGGCACAGGAGACCTGGGTTCTAGTCCCAGCTCTACCACTGACTGACTATGGGCAGGTCGCATCCCCTCCCTCTGCCTCAGTTTCAAATAGGTTCAAGATACTGACTTGCTTTGGGACCTATAGATGAAAAATGCTCTAGAGGAACATATACGGACTAACTGCATTGCTAGCTAGCAGCAGCCTCTCTACCTGTTCCCAGCCCCGCAGGGGAAAGGCAAGGCAGAGTGATGAGAAGAAACTGACCCAAGGGAAAGTTTAGGTGAATGTCACAAAAATAGACTCCAAACGGGTGGATCTGCCCCCACAGGGAAGTGTTGGGAACCCTCCATTGCTTGGGGTGCTCTGAACCAGCCCGGCCCAGGAGAATGGACCAGAGGGAACAACACTGCAGTAGTAGACCAGGAGATGGAGAATGTCTTGTCTGTCTCCATCAGTCGTTCGCTGTATCCCAAGGCACAGATCCCTGCCAGGAGGGAGGGTCTGGCTGACACAACCAGTGTCTGTGGATCTGACCCTGCATAGTCATTTACTCCTGTGCAAAGCGGACGTTAAATGCTCCCAGTCTGGCATTGGCCACCCACTTTGCCATGATGTTTTTACACCGCAGGTGCAGGACAAGGGAGAATCAGGCCCTGGGAGTTTATTTCCGGCTGTGGTGTGACTGGGACAGCAGGAGGGAGATGGGAGGCGTTTGACCCCAGTGATTTTTCTTCGGTGGCGGTTTCCCTTGAAAGCAGTTTGAGAATTTCCTCCTCATTTCCTTTCCTTTCATTCCCTGCCCGGATGTGAACTCCCTGCCACGCAGCCCGGAGGGACCCAGTGGCTTCTTGTTGCCTCCTCCCTGCTCAGCCAAATTTCCATTATTGCTGTAATTTAGGATGATTGCTGGGTGGATTTTCTCAGCCACCCATCGGAGATGCAGCAAATAAGCGGGCTGCTCTCCCTACGCACACCCCAGCTCACTCTTTGAGTGAGCACGGGAACTGGCTCCAGGGTCCTTGGGAAGTTTGTTTACTGGCAGGAAAGGAAGTTGGATATTGGGAGCTTCCCCAGGAAACCAGCCCCTTCTGCGACTCTCCAGATAAAGCTGCCCACCAGCATCCCTTGTTTCTGCCCCATCAGCCCTGTGTGTGATCACAGACTGAGAAGGTGCAGTAGAATTCTGCCCCTGGGGCGCCAGAAGCTATCAGCATGTCCAGGGGAAAACCCATACATTGCTTTTCCTTCAGATGCCAGGCACAGAGGTGTAGAGCGAGTGACAGGCTCTCTTCCCAGCTCTGACAGGGGAATGTGATCAGATCTAGTGGTCAGAGCAGTGCACCCGGACTCAGAAATCCTGGGATCCATTCACTGCTGTGGAATGGAGTTTGATTGATTAGAGCAGTGGGGACTGGGAGTCAGGATTCCTGGGTTCCTTCCCCAGTTCTGCAACTGCAAGACCTTGAGCAAGTCGTTGTCCCGTCTCTGTGCCTCGGTTTCCCCATCTGCTTATCTGGATTATTCATGCTTTTCTACCTTACATGGGTGCTGGGAGCACTCATTAATGTTCATACAGTGCTCTAAGATCCCCGGACGAAAGGTGATATGTGAGCAGTATTGTTCCTGTTATCAGCCTGCTCGCTGCACTGAGATTTTGCTCTGCTACATCAGTGTAAATCCAAAGGAACTCCACTGACCTCACTCTGGTTTCTACAGGTGCAACTGAGAGCAGAATTTGTGCCCGGGGCACTCTAAGAGCTGCGTTGCCATGGGCGTGGGGCGGCTGCATTGCCCCAGAGTGAGCGGCACTGCTAGGAGGTAGGGAAGCAGGCCTCAAATAAGGGGGGTGGGAGGAAAGGAAGGGGTGGGAGGTCTAGACTGGCTGAGATCCCTTTAATCCAATCCTGGATGCTAGGAGATGGAGTGACCTCAGCACTGACAAGCCCAGGGACTAAGCCCAGCGTCTGGGACTCTGGGACTGGAAAGTGCAGCCTTCTTTGGAGAGAAATCCACAAGAGCAGGGAGGGGAGAGCGGGAGCCTGGTGGAAAAGTGACTGCTGTGACTGGGCAAACCCTCCATCCCAGCCCCCTATCTCAGCGTCAGGGGGGAAGGGATTTCCTATGCGTTCTCTGTCTCCTCTTACGTTTCCAGGCTATATCCGGAATGGAAGGCAGAGAGGGCGTGTGGGGCTGGGGGCAGGGACAGGACTGGGCTCTGTGTCACAGCTGAGCAGGGATGGACGAAGAGACGTCATGGGAGAGCTGGACCCACCAAAATGGTGCAATCCCCTACAACCATTGCTGCATCCCTTCATGCACACACAGTTCCTGCCTCAACATCTTCAGTCTTCCTCCAGGACCCACGCGGCGTCCCCCTGAGCCCGGTCTCTCTCCCTTCCTTCACCCCCTCACATGGCTTTAGGAGCTGGTTGAAAATCTCCCCACAGAATATGTTCCCGCTTTGTTGAAATCAAACTTTTCCGGGGGGAACGCGTCAATTTCGACTCAATTTCATTGCCTGGGGTGGTAGAATCAAAACGAAGCGTTTTGACATTTTCGTTTTGAAACAGTTTTTCATTGCGGCGTTTATTTTAGATGATTAAAAAAAATTAAAAGTCAAAATCCAACCAAAACAGCTCGATTGACCCAAAACAATTTGGGGGGGAGGGAGGGGGTTGGCAGAAATTTTGAAATTTCATTCTGTTTCAGAACAATTTCCCCTCCCCCCAAAATGTTGGAATTTCTTGCAGAATGGAAATCAGGCTCCTTAACCTTCGCCTTCCATCCCCTCTCCCCCAGACCGATAGCCTAACAGGTCAGATTCACAGCTGGTATAAACAGGTGCAGCTCCATGGAGTTTGGCCCATGGATTTTTTTTCTCCCACTGACCCAATGCAGAACCGGGCTCCCACTCCAACCACCGTGCCAGGATCCAAGTGCCCTAAGCAACCGTATTCCGTTGCAACCAGGACCACGCAGGGCTGGCCGAGCAGGGGAGGCAAGGTGAGCCACACTTCATCTGGATACGGGGTCCAAAAATCAAACCTTGGTGCGAGAGACCTGGGCCCAAGGTTCCTCCCCACCCCTTTCAGAATTGAATCATGGGTCACTGCGCCTCCTCCCTGTGGAGACTCCCGCCCCATGTTACACAGTTTTCCACTGGAACAGGGACCTCGTCAACATGTTTGCATGGCTGGCAGCGAAAAAACAAGTCATCATGTGACCCCCAGCTGGGCCCCACCCTAGCCAGGGGTGCGGGAAATATACAGTTTCCTTTGTCTCCTACAGAGAGAGAAGCCTCTTAAAGGGACAGGGCAGAGACTGCAGGGCCACTTCCCGCCCCCAGCCTGGCCTCCTGGTAAAGAAGAGAGCCGCTTTCAGTGGCTTTTGGGAACCCAGGTTTGTTCCCAGGGGCGAATGGGGCTTGGGGAGAGGCGAGGAATGTGCACAATGCCACTCCAAGGGCTTTATCTGGGTGCCACCAGCCATCGCTGGCACTGCAGTAAACAGGAAAGGCAGGCAGATGAAAATAGCTTGCAGGCAGGAAGTCATGTTATCCTGTCCCAGATCCCCCTCCCCTGCTCAGCCTCTTACCCCTCTTCCTCGCCTGCGTGGCAGCTGCCACTGCTCTGCTCCAGGGCCAAGAGGAAAGACTGGAGCAAAACAGTTGCACGGCCACCGTGGGGAGGTCAGGCCCGGTTCCTGAGCGAAGCCCCCCCCCCAGGGCACTGCAGGCACTGGCTTTCTGCTCTCCCACTCTGGGTGACTCCACCACCTCCCAGCATGCCGCTGTCTGATCCATACGGGACCCCTTCCTCTCTGGAATCACCCCCATGCACAGCCCTTTTCTCCTGTGAAGCCACCCCTCTCTCTCCCCTATAGCCGTGCATCTTTGGAGGCAGGTGTCCAATCAGTGCCACGGACTGGCCAGTGGGGGGGGGGGGGGGGGGGGCCCCCCCCCCCCCCCCCCCCCCCCCCNCCCTTCCTTTGCCCATTACCCCTCTCAGCTGCAGGTGCTGCCTGACCCTGCCTGCTGCTTTTCTAGCCTGTTTGCTCGCTGCTCCCTCCCCCCTTCTCCATTTCACAGCTGCCCCAGACACTGCTCCGCCTCCCCCACTCTGTTGGGGCCAGCCTGCATGTGTCCCTTCCACCCCAGAGGTGGCTGCATTCCACTGAGGAGTGACACGGTCTCTGGAGATCAGATGAGCAATTAGAAATTTTGGCTCATGCTGGCTGGGGGGCTAGATTATGCCCCCCCGCCCCCCAATCTATCAAGGCAAAATGGCCGTGACATACTACAGCACAATTTCTAGCAGAACCAGTGCAGCTGGCTAGGGAGAGCAGCTGAGGGGCATTCCCAGGATATTAAAAATCACACATCCTGGGGCCCCGGCAGTGCTCCACTGCTGGGGCCCAGTTCCTCCAGCCCAATCCCCCGCGCGGAGCTTGGATCACACGACACGCCTGAGCACAGGTAGGGATGAGACTCCATTGATTTCAGTGGGGCTGGGCTCATTGACATCAGCTGAGAAGCTGGGAGTTCTCTGTGTGGGATGAGTCCAGGATACCTTCCTAGTTAGCACTATGGAGTTGGGGTTCATTGAGCCAAACATGAGCCCCAGGAGGTGGCTCCCCCATTTTGCTGCAAGTGCTTCTGATTCTCCTCGCCCTAGCTTTCCGGCCGGGTCGTTCCACTCAGTTCAGTGGAATTACTCCTGGTTTACGCTGACGTCTCTGAGAGGAGAATCAGGCCTGGGTGGGGTTGTTCCATGTTCCCACCAGTGTGAGGGAGCAGAGAATTCTGCGCTGGGAACATCTTACGGCCCCTTTGCACGGGGCTACATGATGACACGAGGTGCAGCGGAGATCAGAAAAGAGCTGGAAATCAGAACTCGGCAGCTGCTGGCTCCCGGCCTGCATTGCTAGACCAGCACCTCTCTCGGCCTGGGGTGGAGACCAGGATTTTGTCCCTAGCTCGATGTGATCAGTTTGTAACTCTTGTCAAGTGCTTTGGGATCTCCCAAGTCTGGAACAGGGATAATATTAAGTAGCACTTGGATAACCCTTTCCATTTCCAAAGTCTCTTACGGTCGTTAATCCTCACAACATGCATGGGAAGTAGGTAAGTGAGTAATATTACTGAGGAAACTGAGGCCCAGAGCAGGAGAGTGGCGTGTTCAGGCGCTCAGTGTCAGAGCCAGGATTAGAATGCCAGAGCTCCTGCTTCCCACTGGCATGCCTGCGTGGGACTGCCCAGGTTCGAGGGGGAGAGGCAGTGTTGGCAGGCAGGCTGCCTGGCACCAAGGAGGCGAGATCTCGTCGGGATTATTTCTGTGACGTTATCCCCTGTGAGCACAGGGACTCTCAGAGGGTTTGATGCCCATGCACTGCAAACAGCCTGTCTTCTCCCACCCTGCAGAATCTTCTTCCGCAATCCCCAGCACTCAGGAGGGTGAATCGAGCTCAAGCATCTGGGAGGGAGGGGGGGTGGGGTCGGGCATTTCCAGCGCGTCAGCCCCAGGCAGCCGTGACCCATGTGGGTGATTCATAGCTGTGTGACTGGTGCAGGGAGCAGCAGAGCACAAGACCAGTGCTGACGTCGGATCCAGGAGGCCAGAGCATGGCAGGGATCAGCCCCGATGCATGCACCAGGCCACCAAACCCATGGGCCTGTTTCTATGGGATGGATAAGTGCTGGCTGCAGGGGTCCTGTTGCCAAAGGCAAATCAGCCAGTGTCCCCTCTGCCAGCCCCCTGTGCAAACAGGGCGAGGCCCTGATTTTCAAAGCCTTCTCTGATTTTGAGGGGCACATTCTCAGTCCTGGGCCTTATTGTCCGAGGGGCTTAGCGCCAATTGAGGTCACTGGGTGCTGCCAGTGCCCAGCACCTCTGGGAAATCTGTCCCAGGGTGGCTCAAATCAAGCATCCCAAAATGGGAGCATCCAGAAATCCGAGGCGGTGGCTGAAAATCCGAGGCGCCAGGCTATTTCTCTGCCTTAGGCTGCCTGCAGCAGGGGGGCATTGCAGGACACAATTTCAGAGCCAGGGAGCTCCCCGGGGCCTTCCATTCTATCCCACCTACCCTGCCCCGTTCTTTACCAGACCCGATGGAAACCCCTGTTCAGGCCTTTACGTTCCGCAAGTCCCTATGGGAGCAAGAGGGCCCAGGGGGTCATGGGCACTTACCATCTCTGAGGACCACGTCTCTCAGCTTCTCCAAACCCTCGGCAAACCGGGCCACGTCGGCCAGGAGCTGCGAGATGTCCTCCACATCGATGAAAGTCCCCTCCCCGCTGTCGATGGGGCTGTAAGAAGCAGGGGTCTTCTGTCCCTTGGCGATGCCCCGTGTGCCCGCAGGGGACAAAGGGAAGCCAGCAGCGCTGGCATGCCGGCTCAGGCTGGTGGGGCGCTTGAGCGTGCCCACTGCGCTGGGGCTACTGCTGAGCTTGGCGCTGGACATGGACAGATCCACCAGGCTGGAATTCGGCGCTTCCAGGCAATCCTTCCGTGGCAGCTCCTGATGGGACAAGAACATGAGTGAGGGTGTAACGGGCCAGAGGGAAGGGGCTTCCAGCCCTCCCAGAGCCAGTGGGGAGGAACCAGTCCCACAGGCGTTACCAAGGCTGTCCTCACACTTATGAACCTTCATCTTAATTAGGGGAGGGAGTGCAGGGGTGAGAGCAGGGGACAGGGAGCCAGGACTTTTGGGTTCTAGCTCGAACTCTAGAAGAGGAGTGGGGTCTAGTGGGTAAAGCCAGGGGGAGGGCTGGGCGACAGGACTCCTGGGTTCTATCCCTAGCCCTGAGATTGGACTATGGGTAGTTGTTACAGAAGGGCACTGGGAGTCAGGACCTCCTAGCTCTGCCGCTGACTTTCTTTGTGACCTTGAGCAAGTCACTTAATCTCTCTGTGCCTCGGTTTCCCCATTTAGGAACCTTTTACAAGGAGGCTATGAGATTTAATGGGCCAGATTTTGATTCCAGCAACCCTGAGGTAACTCCTGCACTGAAACCGGAGGGGTTACTCTGCATTTTCACCAGGGTAAATGAGATCACGGTCTTATCATCAATTAAGGTGGCTACAGAGTTTGCATTTCATAACAAGAAGAGGTTTAAGGAATTGAAGGAACATTTCCTCCGGCAATTGAGGGACAATCTCCGAAGATGAAGACAGTGAGTGACCCAGCTGGGGAGAGGAAAATGACTGAATTGCGAATAAAAGTTGGCAGGTTTAAATGATTCACTTCTCAGAGCTATAAGAGCTGCATTCTTTGCCCTGTGCGTGGAACTCCTGCTGACATCAGGAAGAATTCAGGTAGACCCCCCGCGAACCACAAAATGACTGAACAAAGATGAATTATGATTTTGATACAACCAAATGATTGCAGAATTCTTGGAACAAGACAGTCTTGATCCCACTAGCACTAATACAAGTCTACTCAGACCTCAGGAGTTCAGGAGCCAAATCAGCGATCAGCGTTACCCGAAAGAGCCACAGGAGTGTGAATTCAGTGTTTCATTGTCTATAGTGCTATTCCTATTTAGACAGTATGGCAGGGGAAATATTTATATATATTATTCTCACAGCAAATAAGTTAACTTAATTGGTTAATAACATCGTAAAAGCATCCTGATCGGTTAATAACTTAGATTGGTTAATAATTAAATCTCGCTGCGTTTTAATATCACTTGCTGCACAGAGCTGCAGGAGACACGCTAAAGCAGGGGTAGGCAACCTATGGCACGGGTGCCGAAGGCGGCACACAAGCTGATTTTCAGTGGCACTCACACTGCCCGGGTCCTGGCCACCGGTCCGGGGGGCTCTGCATTTTATTTTAATTTTAAATGAAGCGTCTTAAACATTTTAAAAACCTTATTTACTTTACATACAACAATAGTTTAGTTCTATATTATAAACATAGAAAAAGACCTTCTAAAAACGTTAAAATGTATGACTGGCACGCAAAACCTTAAATTTGAGTGAATAAATGAAGACTCGGCACATCACTTCTGAAAGGTTGCCGACCCCTGCGCTAAAGCGTCACTTGCAGCTCACAAGCCATACTCTTGAGTATCACTGGCTTAACAAGTTGTGAAAGCCGTGCTGTTCCTGATCCAGCCCGCCCAGCAGGAGGCGCTGTAGGAAGCATTGTAGAAACCCTGGCTATAATTTAGCTCGCTATCTGTCCCAGCATCTCCCTTCTGGAGGTGCTGCCCAGACTGGGATGAGGTTCCAAAGAGTTCTAGGTTTATAGAGTGCCACTAGGCCAGACCTCGAGGTACTGAGCCACTTGTGTCCTTGATTCACTGCTCTGTACCACACAGCGACAGCCAGGCACGGAGCTTTATAACCTCAGTCCCTGCACCACTGGAAACGCCCACAGGAGCTCAAGAAGCAAAGTCCCACAGGGGTGAAAATATGATGTGGCCTTAACAGTCTCAATTGCCTAAGACCTTCCCCCAAGGCTTTCAACACGTAAACAGCCCTTGATGTTGGACCTTTCACAAGCATCAGTCATCATCAACTCAGAAACCACAGACTTTTCTCTCTGATCACTATGAGCTGGTTTCTTCCATGTCCCTGCTGGCCGCCTGGCTTATATCAGTTACTGCTCATCTCTCCTCCACTGTCTCTTCTGGTGTCTCTCTCTGCACCGTGGCCCCTTTTGCCATGTGGAATTACAATGTTAACGAGAGTTCAGACTATGTTCTCCAAACACCCGGGCACAGCTGGGGGTGCAAGAGGACAGACATTGCCTCCAGGCTAGGGTATCCCCCTTAGGTGATGTGCCGTGATCTCACACTGTGATGAAGACACCATGCTGGGATGTAACCCGACGTGACATTGTCGTGACACAGTGTCACCCCACGATGGTTCAACATCCTGATCCCCACGGGAACTTTTCCATTCCCAACTCAAAGAAGATTTGTTGGCTTCCCACGGGGGATTTCAGGTCAAATTCAGGACAACTCAGTCCTATTGTGTGTAGCTGCTGGAGGAAGAGCTTGTGATGGGCCAGGGACAACTTTGAGTTCTTCCCATGCAGTTCCCATTGACTTCCAGGGAGTCCAGTACATGTAAATAACAGCAGAATTTGGCTTGATACGTTTCCCTTACGTCTTTTATCTGGCATTTCCTATTCTACAGGTTTTGCATGTGAAATGCCCCATCAGCGTATCTGTACTGGGAAGACACCTGGTCTTTCAAAGCCAGTGACAGGAGAAGGCTGGAATAAACATAGAAGTCATAGGAGGGCATCCCCGTGGACTGGAGACCCATGAGCCACTCCGTGCCAACCATGTTTGGTTTGTGGGTAAGAGTTGCATCAGAAACCATGGCTGATAACAGAAACAGTTTCAATTACAGAAAGGAAAGGACCAGCCAGCCTAGCTGACGATGCCTTCTCTCTGGCCAAAGGCGCATTATTTAGCCCAACACAAAAGGAAAGCAGGAGTTACCTAGGAGAGCCCATGAGACCACTGTCTGATCAAGGACTTTCTAGAGCCACCCATAAGGGACTGCATGGCTCAGGGACTTGGTGGCGTCTTCCACCTCTAAGCCAGTGATTCAGACCCACGCCGCTTTCAGTAGTTCCTATCAGACGGCTGTTCGGCAGCTTGTGCGTGAAATGAGTCTGGTGGGTCTCAGCCCAGTTCTCAGCAAGCGTGACAAACCCCACCCCAGCTGGCGGCGACTGGGCCTCGTGGTGGCAGCGTCAGCTGCGAGCCCAGGAACTGGATGAGCCTGGGGGCTGCCCTCTCCTCTCCCCTAGAGATGGTCCCTCCAAGGCAGGGCTGTGAGGAAGCTTCTACTGCCTTTGCTCTGGCTGCTCGGTGGATAAATAGGGCCCTTCGCTCTCAAACCTTGCCACCGGCCTTCGCACGAGGCTCAATTAGAGACAAAAAATGAGAAATGAACCCCCAGGAGGCTGGCGGTGACTGTGAGTTCCAAGCTCCCAGAAGGATAAACGACAGGCAAACTGAGCCGAGAGGAATCTCCAGCCCCCCGCGAAGCCCTAGCCAGGAGTGAGACGTGATAACACCATGCAGCCCCCTCTGATGTTACAAGCGATTGGCTCTGTGGGCGCTGAACTCTGTTGCTTTGGCAATTGCAGGGTGGTATGTTCCCTGTCTGGTGGCAGGCTTGGCTAGGAGGCTGGAGGGGTTCTAGTTGAAATCATGGGGCTGGATTCTACCTGTTTCCCTGTTGCCCCCTGGGTGGAATTGCATGGACAGAAGCAGAAGGCAGAATTTGAGCCTGGGTTCCCACCTACCTTCAGCCACACCTTTGGTCTGTAGGAGAAGGAGTCCAGGGCATGCTCACGTGAGCCGTGTTTCTTCGCCATTCTCCTGAGCCCTACAGAGTACGGGCTGTAGCTGCTTTTCCCAGCTGTGCGTTTGCTCAGCATCCTCTGATCTTACACACAAGGGGCCTATGGGCTGGACCCATCCACAAACCCCCAAGAACTGGCCCGGAAAGGATGGGGAAGGAGGAGCAAACACAGCCACTGCCCTTTAAGAAGCTGCTGGATGGTTTTCGACGGCTTTGGGACCCACCCCATTCCTTCTTCAGAGAATCTATATTTTAAATTGAGTCTGTTTCTAAGGAGGGGCTGAGGTGGGTCAGGGTGTGTGTCTCAACCACAGCTGTTTCCAAAGCAGCAGGAAGATGAAGCTGGGAGCTTCCCTTTTTGCCTGCTTTAAAAAACATCCACACACTCCTGTCCGTCCCCCCTTTGCTCCCTCCTTCCAGAGCTCGGCCTAGCTGGCAGGAGGACGTTGACCCCAGATCGCCTCCCCCAAACTCTGATTTCTGTTCTCTATAATGTAAATAAAGGTGAGCTCCTGTCTTCCTCCTTCTCCGGCTTTGATCTCATTCCCTCTGTCCCACCTGACTCAGCCGCTTTGCTGCTGCAAAGTTGCCTTCCATAGACGCGAATGCCAAATCCTACCCGGCTCTCCCATTAATAATCATTTCCCTCGCTTTGCTCCCAATTTCTCTCAGCCTTCCATCTGATCCCCACCCCTCCATTTAATCACATCTTCTCTCCTTTTCAAAGCCAACTTCTAAACAGATAAACTATTGCCTCAGGTATCTTCTCCCCCCTCTCCTCCTCCTCCCACCACTGCCCTAAAGGTTGGTAATTTTCAGAGCCACCCTCCCTCCCATTGCAGCTTAGCCGTTCACATTTGCATTGATCAGAGGAAAGAGGATGCAGTGTTACTTACAGATGGGGTTTGCGGTATGGGGCTTCCTGCCCTGGTCTTCTTAGATATTGAGGGAGTTTTCATTAACTCGCGTTTCTTCCTTGAAAACATCTTTCCCAAAGGTAGAGCGAGGTCTTTCTTGCGTCCCACCCCAGACGATCCCCGGTCTCTCAGCTCCCAGCTGGGGTTCACTTTCTCTTTCTCTCTATTTCCATCCACCACGTCTTGATCTCGAGCCTTGCGTGGGTGCCCTGTCTAGCTGCAGCCTGCCCAGCTCAGGCGCGACTCCCTTAACAGTTCAACCACATTAGCTCGCTGCTTAACTGTCAGGGCTGAAGCATGTGATGCAAACTAATTTCCTGATTGGCGTGTCAGGCTAACCTGCAAACACTTCACAGGAAAAGGCAAATGTGCAGAAAGAGAGACAAAAGCAGCTTGATTCCTCTTTTCTTGTTTTGTTTTTAGAGGTTTGACTTTTTTTTTTTTTTTTTAAGTGGGGAGGGAAAAAAGGGTTGTGATCACTGTTTGCAGGGGGGGCCGGATCTCTCTCTGGCTCTTTGAAATGAGCTTTCCCTGGGTGTTTCATTAGCCCTGTTTTCCAGAGAGGAACTGAAGCCAGGACAGATTATAGGGAAAATTTTCAAAGACACAAAGGAGAATTACGCCTCATCTCCCGCTCCGTTTCAACGGGAGTCAGGCACCAAATCACCCTTTGTGCTTTTGAACATCCCCCTATTTATTATACTTACCTGGCCCCTAGTGCCAGAGCACCTTACAAGCTTTATTTGTATAATGTATTTATCCCCCAACCCCCATTTTACGGATGGGAACTCAGGCCCAGAGAGATGAAGTGACTTGCCCAAGGTCACAGAGAACGTCAGTGGCAGAGGAGGGAATCAAACCTTGGGGCAGGGACTGTCTTTTTGTTCTGTGCTTGTACAGCGCCTACAACAGGGGGGTCCTGGTCCACGACTAGGGCTCCTAGGTGCTACAGTAACACAAAGCAATATTATTCCTCCCCTGCAGCACAGCCCAGTGCGTAACCACAGTACCACCCCCCTCCCTCTGGTTTCTTAGAAGCAGCGTGTTTTAAGGCACCTAACACATCAGATTATCTTGCAAAATCTTTGTCTAACTGCACCTGATGAGTGGCTGAGCGAGGGCCAAGCTCTGTGAGCAGGTCCTGAGAGGTACCGCCTGGCCACCACGCGCATGCCCTCAGGTACAATTAGCCTGTGGAACTCATTGCCGTGCTGTGCCATTAAAGCCAAGAGTTTAGCGATATTAAAAGCGGGATTAGAGACACTGGTACGGAAAATCCAGGGTTACAACAGTAAATGTTAGAAATAACCGAGAGAGGGATATAAACCCTCATGCTTCATGGCACAAGGGAATTCTGACTGTGGTCACTCAGCAGGTAAGTCCCTGGGCAGGTTATCCTGCAGCAGCAGGATTCTTGCGCCTTCCTCTAAAGCATCTTGGAACTTGCCGCCATCAGAGATAGGAGACAGAGCCCAACCTAGTATGACAGTTTCCTGGGTCCATTCTTGCTGACTGCAATGCGGGGAGAGGGCAAGCCACACCTTGCAAGATCGGGCCTAATGAACCCATTCTGTGGCCCCTGGAGGGGAGGCAGGAAATTAAGGATTAGAGCCAGTGGGGGAGAACCAAACTTGTAGGGCAAGAGAGAGCGAAGACCCAGGAGAGAGGTCGTTGGGGATTTCCGCTCTCTGGGAAAGGAACCGCAGAGGGGCCTACAGGAAGGAGCTTGTGCCCTGGGACAGTCCCGAAGGGTGAGGACAGCTGGGGACAAGGCCACTCCTAAAGCAGGCCTGGGAGAGGAGACTGCAGGGAAGAAGACCAGATCGTTTGAGAGGGATGAAGAGTCCGCGGCGGATTGAGCCTGGAAGAGTTGGAGTTTGGAGTTTGGACATTGTTCCCCCAGGAGAGCCAGGTCACCGCACGGACCGCCAGAGGAGGAGGGAGAGGCAGAGGGGCTGCCATGCTGGGTCTTGCCAGAAGGAGGTGCTCTGGGATAGTGAGGCTATAGGGTGACTACTGGGAGAGGAAGGGTCAGCTGATATGCATGCGTGTTTCACGTTGCCTGATGAGGTATGGCCGGGTTGTGGGTTTGAGTCTCAGTTCCTCCATTCCTGTGCTTGGGGCAGGGCTACGGGGTGTTGTTAAGGTGGCTTTAAGCCATCTCTGCACTCCCTGAGTTATGGGGTTGTTCAAGGCACTTCTTGACCCCTGGTGCATGCTAGAGCAGCCTCAGGGCTGTTGTACCTTATGCTCTGCTTCCCATGCCCCCCTGGCAATGCTCTGTGGCTGCAGACATCCGCTCTGTCTGCTGGGAGCAGAGGTGGTATAGAGCCCTTAGTCCTGTTCTACACCAGCCACGGAGCAGGGAGGCCCCCAGCACAAGGAGTATTCGCAGGGGCCCTTCCCACCCACTTTAAGCCCCTGCCCTAGTGTAACCGAGAACTGGTCCCGGTCAGTGCAATTTAAGGGCTTGATCCTCCAGTTATCAGGCAAACTGCCCACTGCAGTCGGTTGCCTGAGTAGGGACTGAAGGATTGGACCGAGTGGTTGAACGGCTCCAGTTGCATGCAGCAAGATGAGGAGTCTGCCTGTGGCTGAGGATTTGCCTGTGGAGTGGTGCTAGGTTGCGTATCTGCTGCAGTTAAAAGTGGTCTCACGGGAGACAAAAGTGCCAAGTTGGAGCCCCTCGGCATTACTAACCCGCCAATGGCAGGGCTAAGCTGGGCCGGTCTCTGTGGGTCAGAGGGTCTCAAACTGGGGGGCACAGAATGTATTCGGGGTGGGGGCATGAGAAGCTATAAGGGGGGGAAAAACATACTGCGCACATTTTACCCACGGCAATGAATAACTGGCAAAGCCGATTCCTCCAGACTCATCAGGTCCTCGGGTGGCGCTGGGCATTTGACTGTCGGTGGCGCTGTGCGTTGTGACGGATTTTTGTGAAGCTTGCCTAGCATTATACAAAGTCTTTGCCATCGGTACATGAATCCGTTGGCTACGACCCGGTGTGCACATTTCACTGTGAGCATCGACCACAAGCGCAGTTTGGCGTTTGCGCTTATTACAATGGCTCGTTGGCGCTGTTTGAATCAACGCCTGGCTGTTGGTAATATTGCGTGAGGGTTGCATGTTGATATACTTGTGTGGCGGTGGGTGGGTGTGAGTGTGTGTGTGTTTTGCATAAACTACTGCAGACCCAAAGAAGGGGGCCATGATCAAAAAAGTTTGAGAACCGCTGCTCTAGGTGAACTCTGCTGCCACCCATTGACAAGAAGGGGCAATGAAACCATGGAAAAATCTGTAAAAAGCAACTGTGGCACCTTTAAGACTAACAGATGTATTGGAGCATAAGCTTTCGTGGGTGAATACCCACTTCTGCTTCAATACATCTGTTAGTCTTAAAGGTGCCACAGGACTCTCTGTTGCTTTTTACAGCTCCAGACTAACACGGCTCCCCCTCTGATTCCGGAAAAATCTGTGCGTTTCCTGACGTTGTTCAGGCCCTGGGGTTCCCCTCTGCGCGCTAGAGAAGTTGGTGACTCTCTCTCCGGAATTGATGGCTTTGGGTTTAACACTTTAGCATCTTCTCAGTTTCAATTTCTGACCAGCAAGGAAAACTTTTTCTTGACTCTTGGTATTTGTATGATGGTAGCACCTAGAGACCCCGACGGTAGGGTGACCAGATGCCCTGATTTTATAGGGACAGTCCCTATATTTGGGGCTTTGTCTTATATAGGCGCCTATTGCCCCCCCATCCTCCGTCCTGATTTTTCACACTTGCTATCTGGTCACCCTACTGGACGGGCGCCAGGCGCTGTACGGACACAAAGTAAGAGACAGTCCCGGCCCCGAAGAGCGTACAGTCTAAATGGCCAAACGGCTGGGAGAGGAAACAGGTGCAGAGAAGGGAAGTGACTTCACCCAGCAGGTTAGTGGCCAAGCTAGAAATCTATAGCTCCCCTTCCATCGCCACATCTACTAGGCCGCCCTGCTTCTCCTTTCCCGCCTTCTTCTCTCTCTCCTTTTTCTTGCTTCCTCTCTCTCATCTCTTCCTTTCTCAGACTTTTGGTTCTCTAGGTGTTTACATGGGAGCCACCACCATAGTAGCTGAAAGAATTTCTCTCCCACATTACGCAAAACTCTATGATTAGACTCCCTGGCCAAACTCCCCTTCCCCACCCCTCCCAAAGGGGGCAAATTTTAGTGAGGGACTTATTTTTACCTTGTAAAATGGTCACCCTGTGTCTTTACTTAAAAGGGGGGGGGGGCACGTGACGCTCATTTATACCAGGCTCTGTGACCGCCGACAAAAAAGCAACGGTGCAAGCACAGTCTGATCCAAAAGTTCAGATTTAGGGCACGTCTACACTTAAAATGATGCATCGGCGCAGGTGCACCGTTGTGGCACTTTAATGAAGACGCTCAAGCTGACGGGAGAGACCCTCCTCCCCGAGAGCCTCTCCTGCCGACACAGCGCTGTCTGCAAGCAGGGGGACCGGAACAATTTGTAGACTGAGGGGGGGCTGAGAGCCATTGAACCAAACTGTAAACCCTGCATATAATGGAAACCACTTCAAGCCAGGGGGTGAAGCAGCACCTCCAGCACCCCTAGTTCCACAGCTATGTCTGCAAGGGGCTTAGGTCGGTATAACTACATCACTGGGGGGTGTGGATTTCAGCCCTGAGTGACGTAGTTACACCAGTACGGGTCTGTAGTGTAGACCAGACCACAGTGTGCCCTGGGTGTCCGGGCCCTGGTGATACTGAGACACGACCGTGGATTATATACGTCCAAATGTGGCCTACGTTCGGGAGCCCAGAGAACAGCAGGGGGAGCTCTGCCTGGTGCCGGTGCTCTGGTCAGAGGCCAGGCAATCTCTGAAATCCCGTCACGAGGGGTCGCTGTTGGAGCAGTTTAGACTCATGGAAAGGGGCTGAGGTTGTTCTCTCTGCACGGTCGATGGACACATGGTCCTTGTATGATGCTGCTCTGGATGAGAGGGTTCTCCATGGCTCTCTCCCCCTCTACAGTCTTCCTCTGTCCTTAGGGAGAGCCCCTCACACTTCCCTACCGCAAAAGGGCAACAGGGGCCATATAAGTCCCTGAATAGCAGGGCTAATTATCCCCATTTTACAGCTGGGGAAGCTGCCACACTAATATGACGTGACTTACTCCGGCTCGCAGAGCAAATCAGTGGCACAGCCAGGACTTGGATCCACGTCCCCTGAGCTCTGATCTGCACTGTAACCACTAGGCCAGCCTTCCTCTCGACATCTCGCTCTGCTCTCTGCCTCCCACTGTTCAGCGCTGGCAGCTGGGTCCTTTCAAAGAACAGGAATTGGCAGGGAAGAACAAATCTCTCTAGCTAGAGCAGTCCAGGAGGGAGCATCTTTTTGTTCTGTGTCTGCACAGATGTGGGTCGTGCGCCGTGATTGGGGCTCCCAGGTGCTCCTGCATTACACATAATAATGGGTCAAACTGGAAAGAAGAGAAGGACGGAAAGTAATGGACTCACAGGCTCAGATTCTGTTCTATGTCTCTGTTCATCTCCTGTAGCAGAGAACCAAGTGTGGCCTGTTTGTATGTACGCTGCTGACAGAACTGGGCTGCCTAGGGGAAGAGGAACTCAGCAAATCTTGAATAATTGGTCATCTCTGGGGAGGTGACTGCAAGTGACTACGGTTCTCTCCAGAGACATCAGTGAAACCCCTGCAGCCAAGCTCCCCCGCCCTTGTGGGATCTGGTATTGGATGTGAAATGTGCATTTTGAGCTACTGTGCTCTGCTAATTAATTATTTGAATTAATTGTTATTTCTATCGTGCCAACCATGTGCCACATTTTCAAGCTTTTCTCCATAAAAACGAGGACTAGAAACTTACTTTTTCCCCCCTCTTTCTTTTTTGAGGAAAGTCGAGATTGTCATGTACTCACAGGACTCCAGCAGCTGGAGCTTTTTTTAAAAAAAAATAAGTAAAACATCCAACACCAAATACTGAGAGGGTTGGCAACACTGGAAATGTTATTTAACACATTAATAAAACGTGGTGGCAAAACCCACTGAAATTGGCAAGGGAAGAGCAGGTGTAGGACCTGAGATTGCGTCCAACCCTCTTTGAAACTGACTAGATTTCCAGCTGAGGGCATCAGCACCCCTTTAATCAGATCGTTGGATCAGTCCCAAACTATTGCTCCAGGGAGGCAGACAGCCTGGGTCACACATGCTGGGAGTGGAACAGCGTGAGGTTAATCAGCTCTGGATGTCCTCTCCTGGGAGAGGCACATGTGACTGTGTATCTCCAGGAGGAGTGAGCCGTCTGTCTGGGTGACTTTTGCCTCCCCTGGGAGCACAGAATACATACTCCCACTCAGACACTAGGTTGAACTTGGTTCCTTATTCCTAGTTCCTTAGTCATAGTTCCCAGTTCCATATCTGTAGCCAACCAGGCCATGGGGGGTCAGGCTGAGTGGTTGAAATGAGAGTTTGGCCTGCCAGTTAGAGCTGGGTCCAGGGTGGGCAGAGTCCAGGAATGAGCCGAGGGATCAGTACTGGAGGGACAGAAGACGAATGCTGGAACCAGAAGTGGCGCCGAGGATTGAATCCAGAAATCAGAATCCGGAGTGGACTGGGGGCTGGAGCAGAGCAGGTTCAGAAACCAGGCTGGAGCAGGGACTGGAAGCCGAGCGGGAGCAGAGCAAGTAGAGCTACAGGAATGGTACGGGTTGAGCAGCCACTGATCTGGGTGTCAGGTTTATGAGTAGGGCTGCTGAACCAGCAGCCAGTCAGGGGATGTGGCTACTCTCAGTCCCAAACTGAGTGCAGGAAAGCTCGCTTCTTGTCTACCAGCCAGCTTAGTTAGGGAGCCCGGCAGGAGCTGGTCCCAGCTCCTTTGGCCCCTGACAACATTCAAAGACCAAATAACATTTCATCAATGTAAGGTTAATTTTTAGAAATTCACCATAATAAATGTGATTGAATTTTAGAACACTAGTTATCCGGGTCATCCCGCTTGCCCTTTTTGAATATTGGTAACATTCGCACCCTACCCGTCTTCTGGAATTTCCCCGGTATTCCAAGATTGATTAGAGATTAACATTGGCGGGCCGGAGAGCTCCTTGACCAATTCTTTTAGGACTCTTGGGTCCTTCACCTTCTGAATCGACCCTGTTTGCTGCTCCAGTTCCTCAATGGGGGGGGGAAGGGGAGAGAGGCTGGTGATATGGGCCATCACTTTTCACAAAGAAATGCTTTGGGTCAGGGAGTGATGTGCCCCACCTCCTTCAGAAGAGTCTGGTGGTTGTAGGGGCGTCACTTACAGTCCAAGAACCATTTTGTCACCTACAGCCAGTCAAAACCCAGCGTCATCCTTATGGAATGGAAGTGGGGTGGTTGTGTGGCATATGCCAGCAGAGTACTTAGGAGTAAAGCATCAGGTCAGGGGGTGATGTGGCCCTGCTCCTTCAGAACAGTCTTGACGACACAGGGATGTGTCAGCTGGGGTGACCCAACAAGCATTGTGTCACGTAAAGCCAGTCAAAACCCAGTTCCTTATTCAAGCCCCATTTGCTAAATAGAAGTGACAAGGAAGTGAGAGAGAATGAGAGAACAGACACATGGCAAATGTTAGTCCTGTGGCTCCAGGCACCACTGGAAGGTGCTCAGATACCACCATGATGAGCGCGGTAAAAAGACCTATACAGAACGGAACAGCAAGTGGCAACATATTGCTTAGAAATTCAGCTTTGATGCAGGAAGTTACACATCCCAGCTACGCCAGAACCAAGTGGCTGCTAGGACGGCTCACGTGGGCTGACCCAAGAAGTAGTTTGTCACTTACAGCCAGTCAGTGTCCAGTTCCTTATTGGACTAATTAGTCAATAAATCATTATTTACTAATATAAATTGTTCTAAAATTCGATCCCATTTAGAAATGTCACCGAAATAAAAATGTAATCTCACGGGGATGAATATTATTAAAAACATTGGCCTTTGAAGAGGGAATCAATTTCTGCCTTGTGGCACATGCCGGGTCTGCTCTTTGGGCCAGATCCTCAGCTGACGTAAATCGGTGCAGCTCCATTGAATTTAATGCGACCAGATCCCCAGCCGGCATAAATCAGTGCAATTCCATTGAACTCAGTGGTCCAGATAATTAGCCAGTGTAATCAGCATAGCTCCAGAGAAGTCAATGAGGCTGCACTGATTTATACCAGCTGAGAATCTAACCCTGGAGTTGTTCCTTGTTATGGCTTCACCAATGCAACTCACTAACACAGACATGCTGCACTCGTGTTAACCATGACTTGCCATGGTACAGCGCCGTAGCTGGCACGGTTTACACTGGTGTAATGATTCTACACAGGGATTTTGCACCAGTGCAAAAAAGTTCAGTATAGGCAAGACCACTCGCACGAGGGGCAGAGAGAACACACAGAGATAGGTGCTGGGGGAGTCTTGACATGGAAGAAGGAAGCGTTATCTTGGTTTCTGAAATAGCCATGAAGATTTCTGAGGGTTAGGGTGACATGTGCCTCCTGCCATGCAAACATCCTTACTCCCAGTCCTGTGCTCAGTCCGTCAGATCCAGCTGTCACACTCTGATTCTCTTCAGATCCCTTCTGGAGATGTCTCTCTTAGCCCTGGTTTATGATGAGCCCTGATCTGTCTCATAAAACAATCAGATGCTGCTGGTGGTTCTCCTTCCCGTAACTTGGGCTTATGAACTGAAACCCGTCCCTTGCCCAACAATCTAGATGTGCTGCCTGCATGGCGGTGGTGTAACCTGCATCCTCTACCCCAGGGGTTCTCAGGACAAAATTTTTGGTGGCCTCAGAGTGCAGCCACCAACTCTGGCTGGTGGCCGCTCTCACGCTTTTTCCTAAAATCCTTGATTAGCTTTAGGAAAACCAAAGAAATATGCACATAGACACGTCCAAATCGTTGTAATTGATTTATTGCTAGCTAGTAAGTCTGTTGAAAAGTGCTATTAACAAACATGCAAATATCACTTTTCACAGTAGACTTACTCAGCCCTGGCAAGCCTGGGGCCAAATTAAGCCCTAGGTGGAGGGTTGGGGGAGGCAGTGGGAGCCAGGAAAGATGGGGGTGGGGGGCTGGAGCCTGAAGCCCTGCGGCCAGAGCCTGCTGCCCCGCCACCCCAGGGTTTGAAGCCCAAAGCCTGAGCCCCACCACTCCTGGGGAGGTGGGGAACTCACCGGCTGCCTGCTCCTCCAGCGCTGTGCCCCAGATGTCTCCAGAGGGGGGCAGGGCCCAACCCCTGCTGCTGGCCCCAGCATCCAGGAGCAACAGAGAGGGGGAGGGGGCTCTACTTTGCCCTCCCCCCCATCACAGCCCAGGAGTCTGTGGCCCCAAGAAAAGCCCCTGGTGGCCGCATGTGGCCACCGTGGTTGCATTTGAGAAACAGCTGCTTTAACCCTTGTGTTTTCCTGGATTCACCAATCTGCTGTGAGGAACTTGGCCTGCCCACTGATATGTCCCTGCAGAGTTGGCAGGAGGTTGTGAAGTGGTCTAAGCAGTAATCGGGGGGGAAAGGGGGCAAAAACTGATTCTTGTCTCCTCCCCTTCCCCCCCCCCGAGAGTTTTCATATGAAATTTCAGATTTCTGTTCCCTCCAGGGACAGTGAGCCACCCTCCCTATTGGTATCCAGACACCATGCTGATGGGTGTGATTGATGGGACAGATAGATTGGATTAGATGTGTATGGGGATAGATAGATTAGATAGAGTGGGGGTATGGGGATAGATAGATAGATAGATAGATAGATAGATAGATAGATAGATAGATAGATGGGGTGTATGGGGATAGATAGATAGATAGATAGATAGATAGATAGATGGGGTGTATGGGGATAGATAGATAGATAGATAGATAGATAGATAGATAGATAGATAGATAGATAGATAGATAGAGTAAGGCTATGGTGTCTGTTGAGAAATGGTGCCAGCCACCCACAGTGTTCTGTCACCTGGCCCTCCCAGGCCGCGCCCTCATTAGGATTCACTCCTCGCTACACGCCTGGATGACACCCAGTTACTCCTGGGAAGGGCGATCTTAATTCCATCACCCTGGGAAAGTGACACATAAATGGGTCATGTGTGTTTGGGACCTGATTGACACTGGGAGCTGCTGGGGGCTGGGATGGGGTTCTCCAGCACAACGGAGGTGCGTAGTGACAGGATAATACGGGGGGGTTGGATGGGATGCAGCCGACATCCCCAGCTTCCAGTAGAAGAAGCACCTTTTCCTGCCATTGGAAGCAACTTTCTGTCCAGCCTGCCCAGCCCTGTTGGTAGCAGAAGGAAGCCTCACCCAGCCCTGCCCTGATGAGCTTCTAACCCGAATGAGCTCACTGCCTTGCTATGTGTGGGAGGGCTGGGAAGGCAATCAGCATCCTGGGGCATACCCCCTCCTCAGCTTGGGCTCCTGGATGAATTCAGGACAGCCCCCCGTGTATGGGGAGAAAGGGGGTGAATAGCCACGTCCCTCACTGCAGCATGCCCAGCCCTATAGCGTGTGTGAGGGAGGGGGCAGGGGGTTGTGTGTACGCGGGAGGGCTGGTGGGCTCGTAGGGACCATTGTGTGTTTGAAGGGGTCGGGTTATGCCCAGGTGTCTGGGTGAGGCGCCCCGAGCATCTGACATAAGCAGTGATTAATTTTTGGCTTGGCAGTTCATAGTCCCGGAAATCTGGGCTCACCTGAGCCCTGGCACCTCTTTCAAACTAAGCACTGGACATAAGGGATTGTGAAGGCACGTGTGTGTGTGTGTGGGGGGGGGGGGCGTGTCACGGGTTGGCTGTACTCTAGGATGGATGGGTCTGAGTGTGTAGGGGGGTGAGTGTAACATTTGGTGTGTCTGGGGAGATGGGTGGTGTGTCAGAGTTCTGGGAGGGGGCGTGTGACGGGGAGGGTGTCGGTGTGTAAGGTGGGGTTGTGTCAGGGCTGGGTGTCTGGTATGTGAAGCAGTGTGTGTGTGTGTGGGTGTGGGTGACTGGGGCGGGGGGTGGGGATGGATCAACCCCCCAAACCTAGTGGGAAATCCCAGCCCTGGGATCTGCCCCCGCCGGAGCGCCCCGGGCTCCGTCTCTCCCACTTGCCTAGCTCGTCAGCCTGACAAAGTCTCCTGGAACGGAGCCCCCAGCCCTGACCCCGGGGGTCACTGGGGGGACACGCACAGGAAACTCCCCATCCTGCAGGAATTCGGAGCTTTCCTGCCCTTATAAGGCTATTTTAACTCCCCTCCAATCAGCGGGAGGAGGCGGTGCCCTGCTCGGCCAAAACCTCCGGAGCAGGGCGAGGGAGTCTCCTGTACGCGCCGCGGCCCCCGGACCTGGCCCAGAGCAGCCCCCGGAGCGCAGCATGAGCAGCACGCAGTTCAACAAGGGCCCGTCCTACGGCTTGTCCGCGGAGGTCAAGAGCAGGGTGAGGCTGGCGGCTCGCCAGACAAGTTTGTAAAGGGGCTGTGATGTGCCTGGGAGCGGGGCCCCGGTGCGCCCTGGGGAACTGCCCTGGTGCGCTCTGGGGTGCTGCCTGGTGCGCCCTGGGGAGCTCCTTGGTGCGCTCTGGGATGCTGGCGAAGGCGAGACTGTCCGGTTCCAAATTCTCCCAGGCCTGTCCTTCGCGCGCAGCCGTCTCGGTCCCAGCTGCTGGCATTGGGGAAATCTGCCTCCAATCTCCTCTTCCGCCCTCCGTTCCTCAGCTCTGGCTGGGACCTCTCCTTCTGGGCTCTGCAGTGGAGAGAAGGCCCGCACCTTCCCCTGCCCCCAAAGTTAGAGGGGGCCAGGCGGTCTCCCTGCCACTGGTCCCATAAGCCTGTTCCAGGCTCTATCTGGCAGCACTTTTTCCTGGGCTGCCCCGGCTCCTTGGGCCTTTCCAAGTGTGTTTGGTGCAAGGACAGCTTCTGTCCTGGTGAGTTCCATGCACTCCCAGCACCCCCCAAAACCTCGCCTGGCTTTGTCCAATGGACAGGGCTTAACTTGTGCCGGGCACCTCTGGGCTTGCCGCATCAGTTATGAAAGCCAAAAAATGACTTGAGCCTCAGCAGCTCTCACTACAAATTAAGCCCTGCTAACGGGGTCTATAAAGTAGCTTTGAGGGGGTGTGGCCAAGGGGGAGTCAAATGTATCTCTGCATCCAGGCGCCCTGAGTTTCTGGGGGGATGCCCATCTCCACAAAGGGAGGGTGGTGGGAATGTGGGAGGAAGCAGCTGGGCGTATCCTGCTCCTCTCAGGCTGAGCTGGGTAGGCTGGGGGCATCGCCTTACATTCCTCTGTTTGCCAGGACAAATCTGAGAGCATCCATTTCCTCCTCTCCATCTGATCCTGACCCAAGAGCCATGCTCCTTGGCTGAATATCTTAGCCCTGGTCGGCTTATTAAGCGTGTTGTAGCTTTAAACTCCTCTCCCCCTTTGTTCCTGCTAACATCTGAACTCAGGCCCCGTTCAGTCTGTCTTGCATTTTGCTACTGGTCACTTTCACTGTTTGTTTCTAGTCAGTTTCCCGCTCTGCTTCTCTGTCCCAGGGCTGCAAAGTTTGGCTTCTAAACTGAGTAGGGAAATCCTGAAATGTGAACTGTCTCTTCCCCTTTACCCCCCCTCTCCTCCCCCCCCCCCAAAAAAAGCCCCCTCTCTCTTGCTACAAAATTTACATTTCTGGGCCTGAACTGACCCTCCCTCTGAACTGAGAGTGGTCTCAGCTGGTTCTGTAGCTGGCTGTGATGCTGATGGCCCTGGGGGAACATAGGTTAACTCCAGATTTGGGCTAAAGGTGGTTAAATCCTGCCTTCTGTTAGGAGACATGTACAAGAGCACAGACTAAACCCTCTGAGAAGGGAGGCTATTAGGCAAGTGCGTGCAGGTGTGGGCAGAAAACAAGCCATGGGGACGAGAAAGACTCGTCTCTTTCTATAATAGCAAACTCCTCTCAGGGGAAGGTGTGGGGACAAAGCTGTTTAGACTGTATGGTGCAGCTTCTTGGCTACCAATTTGTCATCCTAATTCTTAAACCTATAATTTACAGATTGGCTTGCTCGTGTTCTGAGTGTAATTAAAATAAATACTAGGTGTGATCCAGGGAAGCCTTTTTTTTTTTTTTTAATTATTATTACACCTCACTCTGTTTGTTCCAACAGATTTTCTTACCCCTGACTCGATCTAGCTCCCTATTTCCATGGCAATTTGGCCTCCATTTGTCAAGGTGTTGCTATAATCCCTGAGAAACGCAACTGACCTAAAGAACAACGTAATAAACTAAGTGTCTAGGGCCTGTCTTTGCTCCTATGCTACCTGCAACTTCCAGAAGTGGTTCAGGAGGCCTTACCCTACAAATAACTTTGTGCCGGGGGAAAAGGATCCTCCCTTTCCCCAAGTTAAATTGCCAATGAAGGGAAGGTGGGCTAGTGGTTAGAGCATGGCTCTGGGAGTGGGGATTCCTGGCTTCTGTTCCCTGTGATGCTGACTCAAGGCATAGCCTTGGGCTGGTGTCACCCCATGCCTCTCTTTCTTCTGGAAAATGGGGATGACATTGGGCCACCTCTCAAAGTCTAAATTAAATGTTTGTGGAGCATTTAATATAATATCTGGAGATATACCTATCTCATAGAACTGGAAGGGACCCTGAAAGGTCATCGAGTCCAGCCCCCTGCCTTCACTAGCAGGACCAAGTACTGATTTTGCCCCAGATCCCTAAGTGTCCCCCTTAAGGATTGAACTCACAACCCTGGGTTGAGCAGGCCAATGCTCAAACCACTGAGCTATCCCTCCCACTATTGGGAGATCAGTGGCTGTTGGGACAGTCCCATCTGCACAGTGTCTACTACCAGGGTCCTTGATTGAGGTTCTGAAGTGCGACTGTAATAAAATAAAGCTGTTTATGCAACTTCTGAGCTGTCCTATGGCGGAAGGGGGAATTGCTAGCCCATTACAACACGCAGCAGCAACCCTTTGCAGTGAGCGCCGCCTTGGAGTCTGGCCCTAAGGGGCCTTCCTTGTTCACAGTGACGCCAGGGAAGTCTCCCACTGGTGCATGTATAGACAGGCTGCCGGTGGCATTTATGTAGCTGTGTCATCCAGACCAGTTTCTTTTGTGGGTTAGTCACAACACAATCTAACCCCCCATAACTAGCGCTCCCCATTGGCGGAGCTGTTGAGAGTCCGATTTCACGCCAACGTCCAATGCGGATGCAGCCACCAGAGCTGCCTTCTGCAGAGGGGTGAACTTCTGGTCTCTCCAGATCTAGTTCAGATTGATTCTGTCACTTGTGATACCCTCTCTGGCTCAGGAAGGGCTCCTGTGGGCGGGGCACAGGCTGAAAGGGATTGGAATCTTTCCCTTCTCCTGTTTCCTCTGCACCCGTCCTCTGGGACCAGCTTGCTCCATTGGCTAATGTGATATTGACAGGTTCCCGCGTACAGATCTGTAATACAGTAGTGCCGGAGGCTTCAGTCAGAGCTGCATTGCGCTAGGTGCTGTACTGCAGGTGCCTCTTCTCTCTGCAGCCTTCCACTGTCTCTGCTCGGAAACACCTAGCGAAACTTTATGGCCCAATCCTGAAGTGTTCTTGCACAAGATGGAGGCAATACCATGGCTGAACACGAAGTAACCTACAAATGTGGGCACATCGTGAGTGTCCTCTCTAACCGCAGCTGAGTGAGGGGGTTTTATAGCCAATGGGACAGGCTAGCATTGAGCAAGCACTTAATTCTTGTCAACCATTTGACCTGGTTTATAACCCCCATAAAAGCAGTACAAATCTCTGCAGTTGCTGTGTAGCACCAAGATCTGGAAGAGAACCCGCCATAAGGCTCTGTCCTAACCTGGAAGAGTGATCACTAAGGCGTGCCAGCTGAAACCCAATTTTAAGTCAGCCCTTTGTCTAGTCAGCACAGCCCAAGGGACAAGCAGTTTCTGCTCTAGGTTGCTTAAGGGGACGGTGCTATAAAGGGAGGGAAGGGGAACTCCAGAACCCAGTGGAAAAGGTGTGTTTGACATACCCACCTTCCCCGGTTTGTACTGGCAGCAGTAACCCTGTTGAAGAACAGACAACTGAAGCCAGCCTCCATGCCTGATGCTGCAGAACAGCCATTCTGTGCAAAGTCACCTATTCCTGTGGGGTGGGTGGGGGCCAGGGAAAAAATACTGGGGGGCAACTTAACCATGCAATTTATTTGTGCTCCAGACGCTGCAGCAGTGCCTAGGCCTTGGCGAAGCTGAAAAGATGCACTGGTTTAACTAGATTCAAGTCAGTGGTGCCAATGTAGAGGCACTTGAACCTGTTTAATCCTTGCTTAGTTCAGTCAGCTACACCCTCGGGGAAGTTGGCACACGCAGTAGTTTGACATTCAGGATTTGCACCATGGATTTTGATCTAGTTAAATCAGTGCAACTTTTCTAAGGGTAGAAGTCCTTGGAGAATGGAATCTGTGGAATTTGCTTTTGGGGCCAGCTTGTCTGTCGTCTCCTCTCTTTCTCTCTCTCTCCTCCCCCCCCCCCCCCCCCCCCCCCCCCCCCCAAAAAAAAAATTAGCTCCCTCAGACCCTGGGTCAAATCAATCTGGCACCTAACCAGATTGACAGCAGAGTCTAGGGGAAAGAATTCAGACTTTGCAGCATTAACTGCAGAATGCTGACATGTTCCCTCCCCCAGAAATCGGAACCGTTCCCCTGCATGGCGCAAGCTGGTGCAGAAACTACCTGGGGAGGTGATAATGTTGGCGTGAGAGGGGAACATGTAATGTTTGTCCCTCTCCAAGGGACGCTCTCTCTTGCTGGGCTGGGTTGTTAACGCCAATATGAATGAATATCTCTTGCCTTCTGAGGGTCCTATCCAAATTGTCAACATTGCTCACTTTGGATTCTGCAGTTAGGGGTGATCAAGATCTTGCCTGTTCTCTGTGTCAGCTCCTGGAATCGTGGATGCACCTGATAGATCAGTGGGGGAAGGGAGGCTTTCTAAAGTACCATGGAGGCGGTCTTTAAAGCTCCTACTGGATCAGGGTCCTGTTGTGCAAACTGTCCTTGCCCCAGGCAGCTTAGAGTGTGATAATGTGGGGGGTGGCAACAGCACGAGGGAATGGTGTCGGCTAGTAGTAGCTAAACAGCAGCTGGTGCTACCCATGGGGCTGGGATGGCAGATGAAACCCAGAGGGGTGTGTGTGTGTGTGTGAGTGAGACGCTGCAGAGGCTACATTGCTCTGGCTTATTTAAACCTTCATGCTTCAGGGCACAGACCAGCCACTAACTGATGAGGGTTAGGTAGTAACTTTCCCCCAAGTAACTTCCTTCCACTTGGGGGCTGCCCCTCTGTCCAAAGCAGCTGGTGCTGGGTGAGAAGGATCCCAGCCTGGTCCTGTATGTTGTCCTGTGTTCTGATTTTCCCCGGGTCCCTGTGAAACCGAGCAAACTTGTTCAGATTCCTCCATGCGACGAGCTCCCATCCAGAGGCCAGTGCAAGGCCCTGGATCTTGAATGTGGATCAGTTGGACATGCCAGAGTAGCTGCACCAAGAGCCCGGGGGGGGAGAGAAGGAAGGGTGCAGGTGTGTGGATTAGTGCTAGATTCTCCCAGGCCACTGGGGCTAGGATCTCCAATGCCTCTTGGTATGCGTTGAGCAAGGGCCGTCCCCTTGCATTGCTGCTGTCAACAGGTCTCCCCTTCCCCATCACACCCCAGTCCCCTTCACGGGTTGCAAAAGGGAATGAAGAAAGCTGTTGTGAAACCAGAGCTGAGCGTTTCACAGCAGGGTGTTCAGCAGCCCTGGCTCATTGGCTGGGCCACTAGTGACCTCACCGTAGTGCAATGCTCTGAATCCGGTGGGGGTTTGGATCTTCCATGGGCTTCTCCAGAACCTAAACTCTCCCTTTTCCGCATGGGTGCTGCTTCCCGACTGTGGTGAGCTGTGAGTCTGCAGTTGATCCAACGCGTTCATACCCTTCTATCCAAAGTACCCTCTGGCGGAGTGCGTTATTTCCCCCACTTTATAAGCAGGGAAACTGAGGCAGGGGTGAAGTGACGTGCCCAAGGGTCGCAGCAGGGGTTGTCAGAGCTGAGATTGGGAGTGAGATCCTCCTATCTCCTGCTGTACGCTTGGGCTGCCAGAGGCCTCTCCAGCAATCTGGAACCAGACTCCCAGGAGAGCTCTGCTCTCATCATGAGGCTTATGGCCCCCAATGTGGACAGAGCCAAGCTCTCTTGGAACTGGGCCTGTTGTGGGCGTGACTCTCTCTGGCTAATCTGGCCCTTCCTGTCCTGGCCCCTGCATCTCCATCACTGAGCTTGCCTCCTTGTGGGTGGGGAAGCCTTGTTCCTGAGCTGTCCCATGCCAAGTCCTCAGCAGTGGGTAGAGAGGCCCAGATGGGATTACGGATGAGCTGGGCTGTGTGGCTGCCTCTGCTGGAAAGCACATGCCAAAGGCTGTGAGTTGGGCCCTACCAAATTCATGGCCATGGAAAAACCTGTCACGGACCGTGACATCTGGTCTTTTGTGTGCTTTTACCCTATACTATGCAGATTTCACGGGGGAGACCAGCATTTCTCAAATGGGGTTCCTGACCCAAAAGGGAATTGCAGGGGGGTCATGGTATTTCCACCCTTACTCCTGCGCTGCCTTCAGAGCTGGGCAGCCAGACATCGGCAGCTGTTGGCCAGGCACCCAGATCTGAAGGCAGCATCTTGCCAGCAGCAGTACAGAAGTAAGGGTGGCAATACCATACCATGCCACCCCTTACTTCTGCACTGCTGCTGGCGGCAGCTCTGCCTTCGGAGCTGGGCTCCCGGCCAGCAGCCGCTGCTCTCCAGCTGCCCAGCTCTGACGGCAGCAGTGCCGCCAGCAGCAGCGCAGAAGTAAGGGTAGCAGTACCACAACAGCCCCCTCCCCCTCCCCCCTTGCAACCCTCCCAGAACTCCTTTTTGAGTCAGGACCCCTATAATTATGACACTGTGAAATTTCAGATTTAAATAGCTTAAAATCATGAAATTTACCTTTTTTAAAAATCCTATGACCGTGACATTGGTAGGGACCACCTGTGAGCCTGGAGCACTCAGCGCCTAGAACAATCTCTCTCGGCTCGTCCAGGGTTTTGCCCCTGTCCCTGCCGGAAGACTTTGTAGTCAATGAACTTGTAGTGCTCTCAGGGAGCTGGGCTAAGATAAGCGGAGGCTGATCTCACCCCTCCTAACATGGAAGTCTAGTTGTTTCGAGCTGGGATGAAAAGTGATGTTTTAAGCTGTGTGCATTCAGAGCACAGCTGACAAGCAGTCAGCTCTGGGGTGGAGGACTACAAGCAACCCCCAATCCCAGAAGAGGGGAACTTTCTCCAAGGAGACTGTCAAGTCCAGGGGACCTTTCCCCTAGGCAGAGGGGACACACTGCTTTGCATGGCTGGGAGACATCCAGGCACTAAACTGCATAGTGCTAGTCTTGTACCTTGGAAGGGCTGAATTGATCTTGTTGGGATTTGACCCTGTAGTCTCAGGGAACTGACTGGCGTTGTAAGTATCTAATGTGACACAGTAGTTAAATGTCATGTACCCACTAGTGGCTGGTTCATCTAAAAAGATAAGAGCCTACTACTGCTGCCATCTAATAGAGCTGCACCCCTAGCTGAAGAGGTAGAGGCCCATGTTTCTAGTGCCAAAGGTTCTAGGTTTAATGACTCCAGTAAGTGGATGGTGGTTATACTTAGCCCTCTACTAACGAGCAGCCTTCTTCCTTCCTGATCCGCATGCAGGCTTAAACGCTGCTCCAGAAGCAGCCAGCAGCATCTGCCTTTGACAGGTGCTCTTGGGCATGAGCCCTTAACAGAGGCTGCTTAGTAGCAGCTGGGAGAGGGTGTCTGACATGCTGACGACTCTCCTCTGGCAGCAGGGACCTGCTGTCTCCTTCACTTCTTTAAAGCTGCTTGTCCGATCAGCAGTGAAGGGCCTGCAGCCTGGACAGCTGGCCTTGATTTAAACAAGGCACTTTGCATTCTTGGCATATTCGCGGTGACCAAGGAATCTGCCGAGACGCATTCCTGGGCTGCAGGGAGAGGCAGTCTGGGCCTGACACCGAGGGCAGTGGTTTGGGCTGCAGTGTTGAGGCCTCTGAGCCCTTGCTTTGTCCAGCTCCAACACTCCCCTTCAAGGATCCCAAGGGCTTCCCCTCCCCTGGGAGGCAGGTGTTAGAGATCGGGGGGGGGGGGCTGTCCCTGCTAAACACCGCTCCCTTTCCAGTGCTGGCTATAGACCCCAGGAGCCCTCTCTCTGCGTCGGGTCTGAGCATGGACCCCTGAACAAAGCTGACTGAGGGCACAAATCAGTCCTGCCGCTCCCTCTCCTGTGGCTTGCCCTGAGCGACTCTCTTCCTGGGCCTGTGCACCTTAGCGGGGGGGGGGGGGGCGTGCTGGGNGAAGAGGGCAGAATCTTGCCCAGCTTCCCATAGGCTGTCATGCCAGCGCACCAAGATCCTGGATCGTCTATCGCGGCGACGGCACTTCAGGAGAAATTCTGGGGTTGGGGGAGCAAGATACGTGATTATATTATAACCTGCAAAGTCAGGGAGGACTGGAAGATACAGACCTATACAAAAAAATTCGGGGGCAAAGCAAGATATTGCAGGAGGGGGGACAACTGCCTCGTTGCCCCATAGGAAATGACCCCCTGATCTGCAGGCTCAGGTTTTATTGACAGTGGCCTTTTTATGTTTTGGGGCGGAAGCAAATGAGGATGGGGAGACTGTTGGAGTTAGCTCTGTGGCACCTGTGTCCATGGCAGGCGGCTACAGCCGGCCTCTCACATGCTGATGTGGGGTGAACTTAATCCACAGCATTCAAGGTCACCTGCGAAAGAGGGTAGGTAGCACCTGGGCGCTCTCCTCGCTGCTTCAAAAAGGCCGGAAAAGTTCCCTATTAAACCACGTCGTTTTCTGGTCTTGCTGTGGGCTGCAGCGCTTTCCCGGGCCTCGAATCCGAGGGCTCAAGTCTTTAACAAAGAGCTCCCTTCTCCCCAGTGGGGGCAGTCACTTGAGCTAAATGCAGATTAACGTGAATTTAAAAACTGCCTGTACACCCCAGCTGTGTTGTTCCTACTCCATCTCTGGGCCAGTTCTCCCACCACTCAGTCTCCTGAAGAGACAGGGCCTGACTTTCTACTGTTAAAATCAAACCAGCTGGAAAACTAGTCAGCTTTTTTTTTAAACACAACTTTTCCAGACCTTCTGCACCAAGGAAAAGGCTGAAGTGCAGTTGCTTTATTGCCCCCTTCTAGGAGATTCAGATGCATCTAGACTGAGTGGTGAGTTGTTCCGGCTGACACAGGATGTCAATCATGCCAGCAGCCCGGTGTCTTAACCGCAACATCTCCTACTTCTCTCTAGCTTGTCTCTTGTAATGATCACTCGGTGCTTTTTATAGCCTGCTTTGTCTGCAGCCTTCCAAGGCCGGGCACGGCAGGGCTCAGTCGTGTCTCTGCGATGGGGAAGGAGGGATGAGCCAATAAGTGCAGCGGGGGATTTTGGGAGACAGACTGCAATTGGTCAACCCGGGATTTGGGCAGGGGGAGTGGAATGTCTCCCCCCCCCCCCCCCCCCCCCCCCCCCCCCCCCCCCCCCCCCCCCCCCCCCCCNTTGTCAGAGGCTGCACCATTTCTCGGCTGGTAGCTAGGTGGGGAAGAAGCTTCCAAAAACATCCAGCAGGAACCAGCCCAGAGCCGTCTTTGCCGGGTTCGCTCTCGTGCGAAGGGGGATTTTAGACTAGCTTAGAGTAAAAACCAGCCTCTTCCTCCTGTGTCAAAACCCAGCAAACAAGGAAGTTGTTAAACTCCCCACGCACGTGAATGCTGCTGGGTGTCTGCTGGATCTGCCCTGGCTGGGTGCTGAGGGACCGCCAGGGCTTGTACGCTGCAGCGGAGGCTGCTGGTCTCTTCGTTGCTGAGCTCCTGCACGGTCTGGCTTTCCTGTGCATCAGGAAGTGGTAGCTGGCCAAGTATCTTGGTGCCATCCAGACAGCCCCTTCCTGATGCTGGGCCCTCTGGTCTCCAGCCCGCTTGGCTTCAGCCCGTTGGGCTCCTAGGGGGTCTAGCAGCAAAATGCCTGGCAGTGATTTGGGGTTTTGTTTTCTCTTGCCACCATTAAGGCTCCCTCTGGGGAGCTGCGTCCTGACAAGTCTTTTTGGTGGCCATGCTAACGTGACATTGACCTGCACTGATGATGATGATGATCTCCCGCCCCCCCCCCCTCCCCCGTTGGTCTGTGCCTTACAGGGGGACCTGCTGCTAGCACACTTGGGCAGAGTGCAGCCGGCCCCCTTTTCACTAGCTAGGCTGCAGCAAAGGGGCTGTGGGGTCAAAGGAAACCCAGTGCCAGCCAGCGTGGTGTGGGGGTGCTGGTGCCAGGCTGAGGAGCGTAGTTGGCCAGCTTTCCATTGGTGCACACGCTGGGCAGTGCCAAGGTATTGATTCTGCACTGACCAGCCCTGGGCACAAAGGGGATCTGGATGTGAGTGGGCACGGCTGGGGCAGACACGTACCCTGTTTATATGGGCACTGCTGGGGAGCAGACTAGAGGACCACTGAAACAGGGGTGCAACTTGAGGCTGCTTTAGCCTGTGCTGGGGGGCTGCATTAGCTTTGCATGCTACACCCCCCCACACACACCCCTTTCCGTGGGGAGCTACACATCTGGCTCAGACCAGGTGGCCCTGGTATTGTCCTGCCCCCTTTCAGCTTTCCCAGAGATCTCTGATCACGGAATCTGACTTGTTTCCCATGGTCGTGTGTCCTAGCAGCCCTTACTGAAATGTGCTGCTTGCTCTGTAGATCTCCGCTACCCCTGTGCAGCGAGAGGGCACATGGCCTTGTGGCTGCACGAAGTGGGCAGTGGGAGGAGGGGTGGCTAGCCCAGGGACCCAGCGAGGAGCTGCCTGACTCTTCCATTCTCCGCTCTCCTCCCAGCTTGCCCAGAAGTACGATCCCCAGAAGGAGGCTGAGCTGAGGATATGGATCGAGAGCATCACCGGGAAGGAGATCGGCCCCGATTTCCAGCTGGGGCTGAAGGATGGAGTGATCCTCTGCGAGTGAGTCTGGGAGGGGGCTGGTGGGAGGGCTCTGGGGGATCCTGGGTCTGCATTGGGGCAGGGAGCTGATGGAACAGCAGGCTGTGACCACTGACCTCCCCTTGCCATCCAGGGGAAGAGCTCCACTTCCTTCCATCTTGCTGGCTAGTTGCCCCCATCCTGCATCAAGGGCCACAGCCGGAGCTGCAGACCGGCTCGGAGGCTTAAAGCCGGCGGTGTCGCTTCAGAAAAATGTCGGGGAGGTGCAAAGTCGGGTCAGCGTATCGCGCCTGATGCAGCGTGTTCTAGCCAGCAAAGTCCGAGCGGGAGGGAAGTGGAAGATACGATGGCACATGTAGAGCTGTGACAAGCCTGGGCGGGGGGTTAACTGCCCCTCTTGCCCCATAGCAAACGATCCCAGCACTTAAAGCACCAGTTTAGCCCTGGCTCAGTGATCGCCTGCGACGTCTCTGCAGAAGTCCCGAGCTCGGCGCTAAGATTCCCAGTCTTGGCCTAGGACCCAGAGGCGTTGGCTGATCTCTGGGCAGAGGCGTTGGCTGGACTAGGGTCAGGCAAGCGCTTGTGCTCTGTGATTGGCTGGCGAATGCAATGGCAGAGGGTCCTGCTCCTGGCTGTGAGACATAGGCGCCGACTCCGTGGGTGCTAATTGGTGTGTGCTGAGCACCCACCGGCAGCTCCCCGTGGCCCCGCCCCCCTGCTCCAACTCGCCTCCGCCTCCACCGCGTCCTGCTTCTCCTCCCTCCCAGCCCTTACACTGTGACACAGCTGATTTGCGGGGCAGGGAGGGAGGGCAGGAGGAGGGGGAAAGCCACATGCTGGGGGAAGAGGCGGGGCTGGGGCGGGGAGCTGGGGAAGGGATCCAATAGGGGCAGGGAGGGGGTGGAGTTAGGGCGGGGACTTTGGGGATGGGGTTGGAATGGGGGCAGGGATGGGGTGGAGTCGGGGCGGGGCCAGGGGCGGGGAAAGGGGCGCGGGTGCCCACCGGCGCCGGAGAAAGTTGGTGCCGCTGCTGTGAGATGTCACTTAGCAGAAGTGCCAAGGGGCTACTGGAGCTCATTTAAAAGGGAATTGACTTGAGGAGCGTTGGAGCCCCTGGCTTGGGTATCAGGGTCACATCTGGAGTAACCTTAAGCACATACTGAATTACCAGTAAGTGCCGGAGACCCAGTTTCATGAATAGTGAATGCTTTGCCTTCTTCTAGCGTCTCTCCAAGGATCTCTGAAAGCAGATCGTAGATATTCATAATAGTCTGGGCAGCTGCAAACAGCAGGAGAGGAGAGACCGATTCCAGGAAAGCATCTGAAAGATAGGAATGTTCCAGGGTTCAGATCTGCCTCTGCAAAGAAACGCAGCAGAGCCTGGCCATTCCCGGGGCCTGGAGCGAGAGGGACTGTTTCGGTTCTTCTCCTGAAGCAGCCTTTGTTGGTTAGCAGCCGGGATGCCAGAGGGGAGAATGGCTTATTATCCATTTATTGCTGATGGCCACGAATGACTCTGTCTTGGTTCTGTGATTGGGGGTGGATGGAATCTGAGATCTTGGTAACAATCTTGTTGCTGAAAGTGGCTGTAGTTCAAAATAGAGGGAGAAAATACGTAACAAGGATATTGTTAGTCTCTAACCACACATGCCAGGAAATACAGGGCCGTGCATCTCTCGGTGGCTGTAATGCTCCTGCTGTGTGTGTGTGTAGGTGAAGCTAGAGCTGACTTCTCTCCGGGGGAGAGGAACATGCTGATGATCCTGCTAGGGGAAACCCAGGTGGAAATTACTTTCCCAGGGCCATGTAGTGCAACCTGCTAGCTCAGGGGGAACTTGCATTTTTGCCATTCCAAACTCCCTTGCCACGTTCTAATACAGGCCAGGAGCTGCTCTGGGGACCATAACATTCATGCTTCCTTAAGTGTGAGTTTAAATCTTAACATTGAATTAATGTAGTCTTGTGTTCTGCATGCAGTGCCTAGAACAGGGGTAGGCAACCTATGGCACGCGTGCCGAAGGCAGCACACGAGCTGATTTTCAGTGGCACTCACACTGCCCTGGTCCTGGCCACCAGTCCAGGGGGCTCTGCATTTTAATTTAATTTTAAATGAAGTTTCTTAAATATTTTGAAACCTTATTTACTTTACATACAACAATAGTTTAGTTATATATTATAGACTTATAGAAAGAGACCTTCTAAAACGGTTAAAATGTATGACTGGCACGCGAAACCTTAAATTAGAGTGAATAAATGAAGACTCGGCACAGCACTTCTGAAAGGTTGCCGACCCCCTGGCCTAGAACAATGGCCCATGCCAGGGACTCCTCGCTACTCCCATAATAAATAGTGTGGCTAGCCTGGCTCTTAGAGACCTGGGTTTTTAATATTGCATCCACTGTGGCTCTGTAGTGTAGATGGCGGCATCGCTGTACCGGTAGAGCCTGCTAGTGTAGATGCAGCATACGCCATGAGGAGGTGTCCTGCTGGGGTAGGAGCATCACCGTTCTGAACAGTGTTTGCCTCTTGCCGTTTTGTCACCATCACAATCATTGGGGGGGCAGTGGCTTATTTGTCACACTCCTGACTGATGTGGCTACACCGGTAAGTTTTGTGCAGCCCAAGCCTGAGGCAGTGGCCTGAGACTGAGGAGACCTGGATTCCATTCCTGGCTCTACCGGTGACCTGGGGCAAGTCGCTTTTTCTCTGCCTCCGTTTCACAGATGGGGGAATGATCCTGCCCCCCTCTTGTGAAGGGCTTTGGGAGCGGCTGAGAAGCTCTGTCGGAGAGTCTAGGGATGAGCATTTCTTCTGCTAACTGTTTAGCTTTGTGGACGTCCGTCTCTCTGCCGGGTGCTTGTTTAAAAGCAGCCGAACCTCGGAAGAGATGCTTGGGCAACTCCACTGTGGCTGGAAATGTGCTTCCACACCGGGGGGTTGGCGGCCGCTCTTACGGTTCTTTCTTGCTCTCTCCAGGCTCATGAACAAGCTGCAGCCAGGCTCAGTGAGGAAGATCAACCGCTCGGCTCAGACCTGGCACCAGGTACGTGCTGGGCTGCTCCCTTTACGGCGAGGGTGGCCTGGCTGATCACCAGCCTGGGAGCGGCTTCTCAAACGCTGCCTCGCGGGTTCCTTCCCTGGCCCCCTTTTGGCTGTGGCCTGTGTGTCTTTATCCGGCTCTCTTCCCCGCCAGCTGGAGAACCTCTCCAACTTCATCAAGGCCATGGTTCAGTACGGCATGAACCCCGTCGACCTCTTTGAAGCCAATGACTTCTTCGAGACCGGGAACATGACCCAGGTGCAGGTGTGCCTGCTGGCTCTGGCCGGCATGGTGAGTACCGCTCTGAGGCTGATGCACAGGGGACTACGAAAGGCACCCTCCCCCATCCGTGGGATACCCTTGGTATGGAGGGGGGCGGAGCCAGAGGCTGGAGGGGCGGAGCCAGGGCAGACCTGCACCCTGGTGATTCTGTGCCCCTGCAAAGCTCGGTAGGGGCTGTTGAAGCAGGAACATGAGTCAGGTTAACTCTTGGGGCTGCCTTGGCCTGTGCCAGCTGCTTTCCCTCTGACCCTACACTGGCGTCCGTGCAGGGATGGACCCAGCCTGGTGTCTAACTGGATCTGTCCCATATGGCTTGTGGGCAGGAGAGGTCATTCCTTTTCCTAGCCCACCCAGCTCCCATGGGTTTGGGGTGAGGGGGGTTGGGGGGGGTGGGGGATGGGTCGCAAGAGCCCTAGGGTCCCAAAGGAAGTGGCTGCACTGAGGCCTAGCTCTTCCCTCCTCCAAAATGCCCCGGCTTTAAAGCCGAAGCAAGGCTCAAACTTCCCCGTGAGGCTCTTGTTCTCTGGGGGGTGGGAAGAACTGATCTTGCCCCAGCACGCGGAGCCAGCTGCAGCCGGGAGCCTTTCCAGCGAGCTCGGGGGCGGGGAGGGAGGGGGGGAGCAGCTCTGTTAACAAACTTGGGACGCCTCCGTTATCAAAAGCAGGCTGGCTTGTGGGAGGGTTGTAAGGGAAGTAGCGGCTTGGCCACCTTGGGGCTGGAGGCGCCAGCTCTCTGAGGTATGTGCTCATTGCTTTGCACGGGGCCCGGCTGGGCTGGGCTGGCGTTGCCTTGTGGCGACTGGATTTTATACCCTGTGTGGATGCAGGATAAAGCTAGTAGAAAGTAGGTCAGTGGCTGCGTTAGGATAAACACACAATGGATGTGGTCTCATGGCTCCTCTGACAAGGATGAAAGTGTTGGGCCCTGGTGTCCTGGCCAAGTTCTCCTTTGGGTAACTCCTTAAATTACTACACAAGCCCCTGAAGACTCATTAACGCGGCATCTAGCGCACGTGCACTGGAAGTCACCGTGTCTGGCCTGCAGAGGTCACCATCTAACTCCTAGACATAAAGGCCAGGCGGGACCACGTCTCATCTGACCTGGCACGTTGCAGGCCACAGAACCTCTCCCACCAATTCCTGCAATAGGCCCATAACCTCTGGCTGAGTTACTGAAGTCCTCAACTGTGGATTTAAAGGCCTCCGGTTAGAGAATCCCCCATTTACACTAGTTCACACCAGCATGTGACCCCGTGCCCCATGCTGCAGAAGACCTCGGATGCTGGCGTCCGTGCGCTCTGTCCCAAGCTGTCTCTGCACCACTTACAAATCTGCCACGTTCCACCCCATAAACAGCTGCATTTCCGTGGTGGATAAAGGAGCTACACTTCGTGGCTATAGCCTGTAGAACTGTAAAATGCCTTGCGCCCTGTCCAAGGTGCCGTGGGGGAAATGAACAAATAGCCGGCTCCGTATGGGATATGAAACCTCCTGCATTAGGGCTTAAATCAGTCTCTAGGTGGTGGGGGGTGGGGGGTTAGGATGAGACCATCATGGGTGGGGGGGGGGAAGGGAGGTAGGTTATCCCTTAACTGCAGAATTTCTTGCACCTTCCTCTGAGGCATCCCATGCTGGCTGCTGCCTGAGCAGGGATACTGGGCTAGATAGACCAGGGGGCTGATCCAGCCTGGCAGTTCCTGGGTTGGATTCTGTATGTTGACTGATGTTCATGCAACATTAGGTTGTAGAACCCTCTTCTATGCAGGGACAGAACTCGGCGCTTCTAACCCTCCCTCCCTTCTCTCTGCTGCAGGCAAAGACCAAGGGGATACAAAGTGACGTGGACATCGGGGTGAAATACTCAGAGAAACAACAGAGGAACTTTGACGATGCAAAAATGAAGGCCGGCCAGTGTGTCATCGGGCTTCAGGTGAGCTGGGCAGGGGCGGGGGGTGGGAGCAGGGCCGGCGCTTCCATTAGGCGACCTAGGCGGTCGCCTAGGCGCTGCTATTTTGGGGGCGCCTGCGCCCCCGCCACCCGTAAAAATTTGGGGGCGGGACCTTCCGCCGCCTAGGGCGCCAGCAAAGCTGGCGCCGCTACTGGGTGGGAGGCATGTCTCATGAAGTCCTGTTAACCCTTGAACACCTGAATTCACTGCCACTGCATATGGCTGATGGGCAAAAGACTTAATAGCCTGGACGTTCTCCTGTTACAGGCTGGATATGAAACATCCAGCACAAAGTAGGACTGCCCCGTGCCCTTCATCTCATCACTGCTGTCCTGGCCTTGTTGGCATGTCTGTTCTCTTCCCTAGGGGGGCTGGGGTGTGTATCTAACAGGTTCTCTGGTTTGAAGGGCTGTATTACAGAGTCCCTCCTCCCCACCAACAGAGGTTTGGACCTGGAGAGTTGCCCTCGCAGGGAATTGGGGATGGGAAGTTCTATCCAGGGACAGTTACGGCTCTGCAGACGTGAAATCCATAATGCACTGGAAAGCACGTAATTGGAGGCAGGGCTAGAATCCCCACCCTGGGGAAATCTTCGTACTTACCCCTCTGAATAGAGGCCGTCTTTGAGCCATGAATCATGCTTAGTATGGGAGCAGGGAGAGGAGACTTAGCCAGGTCGTGCTGTCTTATTTGAGGCGGGGGGGAACCTGCTTCATACTTGGTTGGGCTGTAAGCTTAGTTCTCCGTGTAACTCTACCCACAGATGGGCACAAACAAGTGTGCCAGCCAGTCTGGCATGACGGCCTACGGCACCAGGAGACATCTCTATGATCCCAAAAACCAGATCCTGGCCCCCATGGACCATTCCACCATCAGCCTTCAGATGGGCACCAACAAGTGTGCTAGCCAGGTAAGCAGGCAGTCATGGGCCTGGTGAACCATCTGTGAGGAGGTAAAAGGGGCCAGTTGAGTGACTGGAGTCTCTTCAGCACAACATCTGGGGTTAAGGGTGGCATTAAAGAAGGTAGATTCCTGACTGGGCAGCTGGGTTAAATCCAGGAAAGCACCAGAGGTGCCTACTTGATGTAATCTGTGCCTCCTCAGACTGCTGGAGAGCTGGTCTTGTGGTTCGGGCACTGGACCGGGATGGGGATTTGGATTCCTGGCCCTGCCATAGACTCCCTGTGTGACCTTGCCCAAGTTCCTTAATCTCTGTGTCCGTTTCCCCACCTGTAAAACAGAAGCTGTACACTCCCTCCCGCCCCCATCGCCACGCGGTCTGGGTAGATCAGCTGTTTGGGTAGGGTCTTGCTATGTTCTGTAGCGCCTTGTGAAGTGAGGGCCCAATCCCCAATGGGGGTTTCCAGTTGCCACTGTTACCATGAATAATCTGGTCTCTCAGGTGGGCATGACGGCTCCTGGCACGAGGAGACACATTTACGACACCAAAATGGGCACCGAGAAGTGCGACAACACCTCCATGTCCCTCCAGATGGGCTCCAACCAGGGGGCCAATCAGAGCGGCCAGGTCTTCGGCCTGGGCCGACAGATCTACGATCCCAAGTACTGTCCCCAGGGCAACGCCGGCGACGTGGCCAACGCAGTGTACGACCAGAGCACGGACCCACCAGAGTACCACTACTACCGAGAAGAGGAGGGCTACTGAGCCTTGGGCCCTGCCTGGCCACAAGGCCGCCTCCCCAGGCCAGCTCGTGTACAGATCTCTGTTGCCGGCAACACTCCAGTATCTATAGCCTCTTTTTGTAACTTTTTTTTTTTTTTTTTTTCTCTGAGCAAAGACACAAATCCCCTGATCCTAGAGGAGAGAGTTGGTGGCTTCTTAAAATCCTCTTACCTTTGGGGTGTAGCCTGTTGCTTGCAACTTGCAGAATGTGAACAAGGCAGGCCTTTAAATGCTGATGGAGTCCACTTCTAGTCATCCAGGGAGACACGTACCAGCAAAACCCTGGGGCTACGTGTGTTTCTTGGGGAGGGGAGCAGAGTGGGGAACTTGCTTGCAAACGGGATGCAACCTTCTAGCATTGCAGTCCTCTGTGTTGCAAGAATGCTGTTTATTCTTCATGCTCTGACGTGATTCTTGTGACGCTGTTGCAGTTCTAGCAGCATAGGTGTCGATGGCATCAAACACCCCAGGCTTTCCCAAATGACTCCTGGTTACACTAGTGAGGTCACAAAATCTCAAAGGTAATTAGAGGTGGATTCTCCCACATTGGCTCTGGTAAAGCCTTTGCCAGCTCGTCCTGCTTCTGGAGATCTTGCTCAAAGGGCCAAGGAATTCTTTTTTAGGTGCCTTTTTATGATGCCAAAAGTGAAGCTCTAAAAGGCTCATGCTCTCTCTCTTTTTTTTTTTTTTTTTTTTTTTTTTTTTTTTTTTTTTTTTTNGGCAAGGACAGTAACGTACCTTGGCGACATCCTAGGGACCAAGTGTTTAACTTAATATCGAAAATACTCTTTATTTTGTGGCTCCTTCTCTCTCCTTTTCCCTTTGCCTCCCTCCTTGGAAGGGAAGAGGGAAGGAAGAATCTTATTACCTGATCCTGTAGTTGCTAGTGCTCAGGCAGCCTGCTGCATCTGCACAGCCAACTGCAGGATGCTTGGTTGCGTAGGCATTGCCCTGTTGCTAGGACAGTGGATCCTTACAAGTGTTCGATGCTTTTGTATGTTTGGCTCCCCCTTAATTTAAACCATCAGGAAACTTTTTTTTTTTTTTTTTTTTTTTAAGTTGCATTTGTATGTGGCCTCCTGATCAGTGTGTCGACTTGGGCATTCCTCAGCCATGCTGTGTTCTATAGGGGCGGGGAACAACACTGCACTACTGGTAAATTACAAGGCCTTAAGAACTGGATGGGATCTCGACCACAGCTGTGTCTGAGAGGTCAGAGACTCCTTTCTGCGTATGGTTAACCTAAATACTGCACAGTCCTCCCCAGGTGCTACTGTCCTTGGAAAGGTAGCTTAGAACTTTTTTTGAATAAAATGTGAAACTGTAATATTTGAATATAGGCAATAAAAGCTTTCAGATAAGACTTGCGCTGTGGTGACTTTATTTTTTTAAAGTATATAACAAATAGGTCTGGCTCCATTGCAGAAATACAGAATTACTTTTCTTGCTTGGCGCTGTCGCTGGTTATAAGCTGGGGTGGGTCTCGGATTCCAAAGGCAGTGTATTCTCTCTCCTTCCCTTCCCCCCCCCCCAGTATTGAAATAAGACATTCATTTTGGTCACTGGCTGCCTCTCAGTAGCTTTCCTAAGACTCAAATATTTTAAGTTTTTCTCCTATTGGAGACTATTGTTCTATTCTGACACTCCAAATTAGAGTAGATGCCGTATTGGATGGTATCTTTAAGGGAACTCCTGTATTGGGAAGAGAGATTTTTCCCCATTGGTCAGTTTACATTCCATTTCTCATGGTCAACTAAACTTGATGCTAGAAGATAACTTAACCCAACACATGCAGCTCAGTTATATACCTGAACTCAAGGGAATTCCTTAACTCAATACCATCATAGGCGGGGATCTTGCTAGGCTGGGCTGAATCAGACCTTGTCTCTCCCATCCAGTGCTTTCCCTGCTGTTGTCTCAGTAGGTGGTGCTGTTCCCTTAGTGCTGAAGATGTCTAGAAATAAAATGCTTGGTCACCTAACCCGTAAGCCAATTTCTTCAGCCCTGTGAATCAAAGTGAAGACTCACTGTCCAAGCTGAAATGCCAAAAGCAACCAGCACAAACTGTGATCCGCCAACTCCCAAGTACTTAAACTAGGAGTCTGGCCTTAACATCAGGGTTTTTACTGAATCTTGGGTTTTTTATTTGCATTTGTGGTTTGAGCTTGTAGGGAGTTGATTTTTTTGTTTTTTTTGTTTAATGTTTAAATCTACAGCCATGAGATTAGAAACTCTCCTAAAAAGGAAAGGTGATACTCTCGTGTGTAACTGCCTGCCTCTATGAGCTGGCGCTTCAAGAAACTTTAAATCTTGCAAGTCTGGCAGTAAAGTAACAACGTGGGCACGCAGGAATTGGGTTTTTTAAATTCCTTCTGGAAGGTAATGATGTATAATAATGCCCCTCTTAAACAGTTGGGTTCCACGCTTGAGGTGGTTCTGGAGCTCATTGGTTGAGGTTTGGTGATTGAGGTGGAGAGTTTGTCTACCAGGCGTGGCTATGTAACGCCAACCAATCACATGGGGAAAACCATGCGGCCATGCCATCTTAGCCCTTGCATTGCTGTCCTACAGCTATATTGTCCCTGTAATAAACAACTTTTATTTAAAGTAATCAATGGATTCTTTTCTCCAGGAAGTGGTGTGAGGCTGCTTGGTTTTGCTGTCCAAGGTAACTGAGGTGCATGTGAGCAGCAGCCTTCAGGCCTGATTCTGCCCTGCATTTTGCACAGCCCCTGTCCACAGTTGGTGTGAAATGCTACCACCTCAGAACAGTGGGACATTAGTTATTTACATCAGAATCAATCTTTAGAGTAATAGAAGATGGGGCTCCTGAGAGGTGAGATTAGCACAGGTCTAGGAATAAAGCGATATACCTTTAAACAGGCTGTGTGTACATGTGGAGGGCTCAGCCCCTGTTCCTGTACATCACTTCTAGAACGAAAAGTGTAAATAAACTGGTTCATTTTAACCTGAAATGAGTTGGGGTTTTTTTTGTTTGTTTTTTTGTTGTTATCCTTGCACTGCTTTCCACCCTCATTGCTTCCTGTAGCAGGTGTGCCTCAGCTTGCAAGACAGCCTCTACTTGCAGTAGAAAGTCCTGTGCTTTCAGTAACTGGCTTGGTGTAGTGGAGGAGGAGGATTTTTTTTTTGGTGAGTGGAAGCCTCCAGCGTGGGGGCCTGTGAAAGCCCTACAACTGCCAAACTCCCCCGGCACTGGGGGGGTTGCTTATGTGAACTCAGTCTCTGAAAACTTGGCCTCAGATGGGGAAGGTGGCTGCACACAAGCAGGGGTGTAGGGAGAGGGGGTTGAGCTCTGCAGAGTCAGTGTTAGGCATAACTAAGCCACTGCTTAGGGCCCTGCGCAGTGCCCCCCTATTAATTAGTAGGAGCCCCCCAAAATATTTCTGCTTAGCACCCCAATGGGCTACCCTAGGCACTGGAGCTTTGCATCATTCTGCAAAAGGCCAGAGCCCAGGTCTGGATTTGAACTGCCCCTGGGGTGGGACGGGGCAGTTCAACCCCAGCCTGAAGTGTCTGCACCCAGTTCTGGCTTCTTCGCTCCAGCAACGGGCCCTTTAAGAAAATATGTGACGTCACCCGACCAGCAATAACCCCTCCCCTCGGGCCGCACGCGGCGGCTTTGTAGCCATAAGGCTGAGGCGTGGGCGGTGCCCGACGTTCCAAAGCCGAACGCTGGCGGCCCGGAGGGGGCGGGGCTAGCGGAACGCGGAGACTGCCCCAGCAGCCGGCCGGCGCGCGGAGAGAGAGGCTGGGGGCTTCCCTTAAAGGGGCCGCGCTGGCTATGGAGTGAGCAGGTACGGGGGAGAGCAGTAGAGCTAGGCGGGGGGCAGTGGGGTTCGGGGAGGGGGTCCTGGAGACAGGGGCGGTCCTGGAGACAGGGGCGGTCCTGGTGGTCCCAGTGCGGCAGGACCCATCTCAGGTCAACAGAGGTCACAGGAAGTTGCACCAGAGTTGCAGGTGGGCCGAGGGGTAGCAGCTGCTGGCTCTGTAGCTGCAACTTCTGCATCTGGGCAGGACTTCTCCTGATCCCTGCCCTGACCCCAGCGCAGAAGGCAGCATCTCTTGCCCACTTCAGGGGAAGCAGAGAGCCTGCAGCCCACCCTCTCCAAAGTGCTCCCCCCTGTTTTCCCCTCTCTCCTTTGCTTCCTTCCGCCCTAGCCTCTGCAGTGCCAGGGCCTGGATGCTAGCCAAGGGCATCCCGGAGGGTTTGAAGGCGTGGGCTTGCAATCCCTGATTCTGTGGGGCTCAGCTGAACTTGATATGCGGCTGTGGTGGAACTGAAGCCCGTTCTCAGCAGACATCTCAGGGAATCACCTCGCTACATCCCAGTCTTTATAAAATCCCTGGAGTCACTTCCAGAGTACGCAGGGAAGGGAAGGAGGTCGCAGTGGATGGCTGGCTTTTATCTGGCACTAGTTCATGAGTGTAAAGCTGGAGGAGGGGTGAGGATGAAGATCGTGCTAGTACCAGCGTGCAAGAGAGACCTAATGAAAAGACACTGGAGAACCCAGGGAGTGGGGAATGCTAGTTTATTATTATTCCACGGAAAGCTGCTCCCCACAGTCTGGCGGCCTGGATCTCCATTGCCTGCACTTTGTGCAGTTGTTTACACCAGTGCAAGTGTGACTGAATGGGAACGGTCGTGGGTTTGCCCTGGGGTCAATGGCAGCGTGAGGTGCAGGGCGACCGAGCCAGCCCTGTTGAGGGGCTCTGATTACATCAGAGTAGCTGCGCCAGTGAAGCTCCAGTGCTTTGCCGTGTAATCGGCACTTCCGGGGAGCAGCGTGTACAGACCTGATCAGAGCTTTCTTGGCTAGGTTATTTCTTCCTGATGAGAAAAACCCATTTGTATGAAAATCCTGCACGGAGCATCCTGGGCTTTTCTTTGTGAGATTGATTGTGAAAGAGAGTTTTTCCTCTTGTCTATATATAAATAGTTGCAGGTTGATTTCAGTGTGGTTACAGTCCCCTTGGTGGTTGGGGTGGAGGGATTTGTGCATCAGAGACAGCCCATCCTAACACAGTTCTGGTTACTACTGTTTTGACATTTTGGTTGGTTCAAATGCTCTCACAGTTCTGGGTGGCTCTTTCATGACACTTCAGCTTTTTCCCATGGCTACCATTTTGATAACCTCCTACCTGACAAGTGACCTTGATTTTTTTTCATTTGTTTTTGGCAAGCAGGTGTCAGGGTAGGTATTTTGCAGAGTAGGTTGATATTAGCCTGACGCTCACGTGCAAATGCTTTTATGACCAAGGAGCAAACCATCAGTATATCAAGGGCTTATGTCAACTTGACTGGCAATTGCAGTGTTGCCAACTCCTGTGATAACTGGTGTTTTATTTAAAGTCCCAGACATGGAATCCTCTGATTATGTGAAAAATCTCATCTTTTTCTTTTTTTAAGTAAGCTTCTACTCCTCATGGTTGCAGAGAAAAAGCTTGAAAATGTGACCCCAGTACCGCATACAGGCCCAGAAAACAGAAGGCAAACGAAAAGAACCCAATGTTTATATTTATATCTACATCTATATCATGATATTTAAACCAATTCTGAGAGCTATTTGGGCCTGCCTCACCATTATTGAACATTTGGGGCTGGCAGTGCTAGAAACTGGAGACCTGGGCTGTGTTCCCAGCTCTGCCACCGATCTGCTGGGTGACCTTGGGCAAATCACATTCCCCTCCCACCCTTTGTCCGTCTCATCTGTTTAGACTGTGAGCTCCTTGGGGTAGGGAGGGGACTGCCTCTTACTGTGTGTGCAGCACCCGGCACTATAAAGAATAATAAAGTAATGGGTTGTGTTTAAAATGGCCTTGTATATTTTCCTGCTGTGTGATGTGTAAAGTGGGCCTGAAAGGTTTTTCTCTCTTAACATTCTGCTAGTTTTTAACCTTGGCAATATCAGGTGTTGAAATCAAGCAAACCCACACCCCATCATTTCCTTCCTTGCTACAGCATGAGCGATGCAGAACCGGCCTGCACGCGCTCCGCGAGATCAGAGCAGCTGTATTTGGCTTTTCGGCACTGAGTGATGCTGGGCATTGGTCTGACCATTGTGATTCGCAAGGGCCCTAAGTAACATCAAGGCTCCAGTGGATGGATCAGGCCATGAGCTGCCTGATTCCTAGTGCAGGTGGGGCACGGGCGTGTGTATATCAGAGAGTTCTTTCCCTCCAAGCCCCATCGCCTGAGGGCTCACCTGTGTGCTGCATGTAGTGGACAGGGCGTTGGAATGGGAGTCCAGTCTCCTGGCCAAAATTGTCCGCTCTGCTGTTGCCTCACTGTGCTCCTTGGCCAAATCAGTTTCCCCTCTCTGGGCCTCAGTTTCCCCATCTGTAAAATGGGGGTTAGGGGAAGGTGGGAGCGCAAAGCCCGATTGGAATGCCCTGTGCTTCAGGCAGGGAAATCCTTCAGCCTGGCCCCTGCCTTAGTGCCACTGATGTCAGGCTCTGCAATGTGATTAGAAGGATTTCCTGGCAACATCATAATCCTGCCTTGCTGTGGGACCTGCTTATCCCCGTGGGCAAGGGGGAGCAGCAGACTAAGCCCCAGCAGCAGGGCACTACGGGTTGCCTGCCCTGTTGCTCAGCATGGGGAGCATTGGCTGAGCGCTAGTCTGACCCCATCCCTGAAGCAGATTCTGAGCGAGGAATGGGGGAGCTGCTCAGAACCGAGAGGTGGGGGAGAAAACTTGACTGTGAAACCAGCAGTCACTTGGATACTGACCAAGCTCCAGCTTTGCCCATGTAGCGCTTCAAGTCGGATGGACGTGTCGACATTTTTCCGGTAGGGGAGGAGAGGGGGAAGATAGGTGAGTTTGCAGCTGCTTTGGTTACAAAACCCTTGTGGTGTTGAAATTGACTGGCCCTGGTGTTGAAATGAACCAGATCCAATCACAGGGACTGCAAAGGTCATCTCGTCTAACCCCTGTTCCGTTGTTTTAACCTGCAGATGGGAATCCTTCAAATATTCAGAAAGGAGTTGGTTTTATTTTATGGCTGTGTGTCCGTGTCCGTCCTGGTCAAATTCAGCTACAAATTCTGCCCGGCCCTCTAAGAAGTCCCCCTTGCCATTTTAATGGAATGCTGCACTTTACTTCCGGATCTCAAGTGTTGTTGTGGTGTGCTGACTTCCACCCCAGAAGTGACTGCATTTTAATGGTGGATGGAATTATCACTGTGCACAAAGTGCCTTGGTTTACTTTGCGAGGGGCTTGGAGGTAGCATTATGGAGCATAGTCTGAGGGAGAGCTTTAGGGATGCAAGATGCTATAGATAATGTAGGGCAGGGGCTGTGTTTTTGTTGTTTGTTGTACAGCGCCTATCACAACGGGATCCCGGTCCAGGTACTACAATAATATAAATAATAATCATGAAAATATTACGAAGGGCTTGCTCCCAACGCCATAGACTTCAATGGACATCTTTTCATTGATTTCAGAGAGAAATGAAATGTGCAGTAGTTGTGTTTTTTAATAGACACTTCTGTGGAATGTCATTGGTGCATTTTATCCCCCTCAAAGCGCAGGGGGCAGGGTGGAACAGAATCAGGCTGAGTTGCCAACCGAATAAACTTTTCTGCTGACTTGGCTGCAATAATCTCCGAGGAAAATCAGCTCAACTAACTAAGTCTGTCTGCACCGGCTGGGAGCTTTGTGCGTCTGAGAGGTCGTGTTACAGGCAGGCGCGTCCGCAGTTGTTTCTTGTGGGGCCAGAGTTTTGAAAGAGCTTCACCTTGCTGGGTGTTCAGGAGAGATGGCGCTTGAACGTTCCTCTTAGCCACCAGCTCTGGTTCCTCCGGGTCAGGGTTGAGATGTGGGGGCAGGATTTGAAAGCTGTTTTGTGCCTACGCGGAGAGCGGCTCTGTAGCGAGGATCATTGGGCTGTGGGATGGGATTTGCCGATGTTCCAGGGGGAGGACTAGCTCTGTGTGTTCTCTCTGGTTTCCTGTCGAGTTACTGTGTTGCCTTGAAAAGTTGCAGGGCTATTGTTAGCTGGGGAGGGTGTGTGTGTGGGGGGGTGGAGGGTGCTGGGAAATGCTCTGACCGCTCATCTTTGTTGCTAAAACCAGGGCAGGTTCTAGAGATCTGTCCAGGGCACCCGGCTCTGTGACCCCAGGGCAGTGCACTTGGCCTGGTTGGCACGACCCAGCTGTGATCTTTGCTTGCTTGGTGTTGTGGCGTCTGTTCCTGGCTGGCCACCCTCTGTCCCTGAGTCAGCCTGGGCCGGTCTGTGGACGGTGGCGTTTGCAGATTCCAAACTCTCTCTTCAAGAAGCTCTGCTGCGTCAGCCCTGCAGGGGACGGAGACCTGCTGAGCCCGCTGCTTATTGTGTAAAACCATGCTGGGCTCCCCGTTCTCTTCCCTCCCCCGTCCCGTTTGTCTGCTTCAGCGCCTGGTGCATCTCGTCACAACCCTGGACAGCGAGCTCTCTGGGGCAGGGCCCGTCTCTGGAGTCCTGTTTGTGCAGCGCCTAGCGCAGCGGGGCTTGATGGAGGCTGCGGGCCCTATTGTGAAACGGGCACTAATGTAACCCTGATAGGGGAGCAGATCCGCTGGGGCCATCTCCTCCCATCTCTTTTCAGCTTAGATCCTGCTCCAGTCCAGCCTGGGCCAAGCTGCAAATCCCCAGGCTGCCAGGGCCAGCCAGGTGCATATGGAGTGTGGGAGGCTTGACCCCTGCAGAGCCTTGTGATTGGCCGGCAGTGATGTCTCAGCTTTGGGCTCCCTGCGGAGATAGATCCTCCCTATGTTACAACAATTCCTGCTCTGTGTCGGGTGGTGGGGCCGTGTCACTGGGGAGCCCAGGACACCCCAAAACCTCCTCCCCTCACCCCCGGTCTTGCTGCTGAGATGATGCTTCGTTTGCTTCAGTCATTCCTTTGGCTGGGCATGCGGTCTCCCGCCTGCCCATGTCCCCAGGCGCAGCGTGTGAGGGAATGGGAGGATCAGGTCTGGTGGCCAGCTGGGTGCTCCCGCCCTGGGCGTCTCCCGGAAGGCCCCTGAAGGAGTTGTGCTGGGGGCTGTCTGTTCTGCTGGGCTGCAAACAGAGCCACTCCTGGGAGGGTGGGAGCCCGGCGGGCGGGCGGCGTGCCAGGGCCCATGGGCAGGGTTCCCACGCCAGAGGGTCATGTTACCAATTAGCTTCCAGGCCCCTTTGTTACTCAATGGTGACTTGGAGTCGCTGAGCCGTTGCCACGGCAACCTCCTCCCCTCTGTAAAAGACGCCGTCTTTGTTCTCCAAAGCTCCCATACAAGTTCGGTGGGCCCTGGGGGCCGGGGGGGGCCAGCGGGGGCCAGAGAGCCGGCTGCGGGTAGGCAGAGCTGGGTAATGGCAGCAGGGAGAGAGCGGGATGATGGAGCTGGCTCAGGCAGGTTAGACCCGGGATGGCTCTGAGGAACCAGCGTTCCTGCACCATTCTCTGCAGCGCCCCCTGCTGGGACTTGAAACGGGCGCCTGTTCTCCCCAGCGCGAGCGCCCCCTGCTGGGAGAGCGGGGGGCTGGGTTACCCAGGAGCTCCTCCACTGCCAGCGCTCCCTCCCCACGCCCCACAGCGCCCCCTGCTGGGAGAGCGGGGGACTGGGTTACCCAGGAGCTCTCTCCACTGGCATCGCTCCCTCCCCACGCCCCACAGCGCCCCCTGCTGGGAGAGCCGGGGACTGGGTTACCCAGGAGCTCCTCCACTGGCATCACTCCTGCCCCACAGTGCCCCCTGCTGGGAGAGCCGGGGACTGGGTTACCCAGGAGCTCTCTCCACTTCCAGCGCTCCCTCCCCACGCCCCACAGCGCCCCCTGCTGGGAGAGTCTGGGACTGGGTAACCCAGGAGGTCCCTCCACTGGCATCGCTCCCGCCCCACGCCCCACAGCGCCCCCTGCTGGGAGAGTCTGGGACTGGGTAACCCAGGAGTTCCCTCCACTGGCATCGCTCCCGTCCCACGCCCTACAGTGCCCCCTGCTGGGAGAGTCTGGGACTGGGTTACCCAGGAGCTCTCTCCACTGCCAGCGCTCCTGCCCCACGCCCTACAGTGCCCCCTGCTGGGAGAGCCGGGGACTGAGTTACCCAGGAGTTCCCTCCACTGGCATCGCTCCCGCCCTACGCCCTACAGCGCCCCCTGCTGGGAGAGGCTGCCACTGTCCAGAGTTCTTACTGTTCCCCATAGCTCCTCCTGCAGGGAGAGGATCGGGCAGGTGTGGCTATAAACGCCTCAGTGACTCTTGTTGGCCCAGAAGCCCCTTACGTAGCAGGGGGCCTTGCATTTAAGTCGACTCTCCACTGATTTTTGTTCCCCAGCATTGACCAGAGAGCCGGCGGTGTTAGCATGGTGGGGGCAGCCCTGCCTCCATCTGCACCATGGGGTTTGGGACCCAGCTGGGGCTGCTGCTGTGGAAGAACTTCACCTATCGGCGCAGGCAGAAGGTGAGTCGGCTCGGAAGGAATTTGCAGCCAGGGACCAGAGCCCTAAATCCCACTGGGCACAAGCTGCAGCGGAAAAGGGGGAAGCTCTTCCGCTCAAGAGCAGCCCCTGGTGGAGATGGGTGGGAGTGAGCCACTGTTTATGGGGCCCGAGTGAGCTTAGATGGGAAACAACTGGGTTCCTGCCCTTCATTTCCAAGGGGATCCCTCTTCTCCTCCACCGTCAGCCTCCCTCCTCTCATTGCCCTTCTACCTGCACTCCCCCAATCATCTCCTAAACTTCCCTGGATCCAGAGGAGGAGGAGGAAGCTGCCTTCTATCACAGAAGCTCCTGGACGTACCAGCAGGGTGGCTGAGCCCCAGGGCTGCAGACCGGGAGTTTGGCATGGGGCGCTGGTGCCTGGGTGGGTCTGATGGTGGGGGTGAGAGATCGGGGCGGGGGGGGGGAGAGCTCACCATCCAGACTGTGGAGAAGTTAACAGCAAAGGTCTCCTAAAAAGCCGTCCATCCGGGCGAGATCCCTGAGAGGAGAGATTGGAACTCGCCTCCCCTTGTGCTCAGGACGATCCCCAGGTTGTTCACTCCACATCCGTGTGGCTCACAGCGGAGTGGGCTGACCAGGCTGGTCCCCTCTGCTCCCATTGCTGCCCCTGCGGGTTCCATGTGAATCATCCGACCACTCTGGGCCCGTCTCTGTCTCTCTCCAGATCCAACTCGCCATTGAGCTCCTGTGGCCCCTCTTCCTCTTCTTCATCTTGATCTCGGTGCGGCAGTCACATCCCCCTTTCGAGCAGCATGAATGTAAGTGCCGCCCCCTGAGTTGGAGACCCAGCTAAACCAGCTGGCCCAGTGGGGTTTGAACCGAGTGAGCCTAAACCTGTTTCAAACCAGTTCTCGTAATGCCCTTCCCCGGTTCTCGGCTGCCTGTGGCCCAGCACCAGGGTTAGGGGAGAGGTTTCTCTGTGCACCAGGGGATGAAATTCACTCTGTGCCAGGGATTGGGTGGTCTGCCCCGCAGGGGGCATCTCACAGAGTTTAGCACGATGGGCAGGGCCTGCTCTGAAAAGGACCTGCTCTGAAGAGCCCTGAGAGGGGGCTTCTGTGGCTGGGTCGAGGGGGTGGGTTTGCAGAGCAGCATGGAGGAGACGTATGCATCTGCGGCCTTAGCAGTGTCCAGCACTGTTGGCTTTTTGCTTTCATGGGTGCCCCAGAGGGGCAGGGAGTGGAGACACCAGGGTCTCTGCCCAGCAACCCTTACATAGAACCACGGCTGATGTTCAAGTTGCATCTGACCTTCCTCTGCGGCCTTCTAGCTCCTTCCGGGCTCTCTCCCTCCCTCTGCAGGTCACTTCCCCAACAAGGCCTTGCCCTCAGCTGGGACTCTGTCATGGATTCAGGGCATCATCTGTAACGTGAACAATCCCTGCTTCCAGTACCCGACGGCCGGTGAGACGCCCGGCGTGGTGGGGAACTTCAACCAGTCCATGTGAGTCGCTGTCTTACCTGCTCCCCTCTCTGGCTTCTGACGTTGCACCGGCGGGAGTACGGACGGCTGCCTTGGTTTGTTGCCAGGCAATCTGTGGCTACGTGCGGCGTGGCCTTGATCCACCCCCACGCGATGGGAGCCGGCCCCCTGATCGCACCATGATGGTTGGGTTGGGAACCGGGGGCCACCCACGCTTTGCTCAGCTGAGACATCCCCTCTCCCTCCTGCCACCCCAGCTGGCAACTTGTCGCCAGCCCGAGGGATACCACCCATTCAATGTAGACGATTCTAGCTGCCCTTCCCCGAAGGCCTGGAGAGTTTGCAGCAACATAGTGCTCCACCTTGATCCAAGCGCAGGTGTATCCTGTGGAAACTACAACTCCCAGCATGCAATGCTCCTTATTGTTTCAAGCACATGGAAGTGTGGCCCACATTTCCCAGCATGCAATGCTGCTTCTTATTTCAAGGGGGTGGAGGTGCAGCCAGAGGTGAGTATAACTCCCAGCATGCAGTGCTCCTGGAGGAGAGTAGTCCTTTGCCTGGAGGAGGCATGCTGGGGCATGTAGTCTTTTTGGACCATACAATTGGCTCGAAAGGGAGCATGACGAGGGGTCTCCAGACTGCATTTGGGCAGGGGAGCTAACTCCCGGCCCCAGTCACAGGCTGCCTCCCTTGTCCCAGGTAGATTCCAGGGGTGTGAAGGGAGCAGTCAGTTCTCGGAGGGGAGCAGATGCTAAGTGATAACTTGGCCTCAGCTCCTTGTCTCTCTGTCCCTGCAGCATCTCCCGCCTGTTTGCGGATGCCCGGAAGGTGCTGCTCCATGCCAACAGCAAGCAGACCCTGAGCAGCTTTGGCCAGCTCCTGCCTGCCCTGCGCCGGCTCTGGGGGAGCGGAGCTCCGTGGATGGGTAAGGCCTCCGGCCGCACAGCCATGCTTGCAAGGAGGGGTTGATCCGATATCCTGCCGTGACACCCAGGCATTTTAACTTTGATCCAGGCCCGATGGGGGACTGTGCTGCAAAACTTGAAGTGAATCAGCAGTTGGGCTCCTGATTTATGACTTCCCCCGACCCAGGACCCCCAAAGGTCTGAATAGCCCCCCTCCCCCCCGCCTTTTGGATTTACACCAACAGGGTTCCTCTCACAGCACCCTGCAGGATCAGGCCCTGTACGTCTTCACTGCAAAGGTGACTCAGGCGATTGGCATGCGGGTGTTAGCAGCTACACTCGATTGCGTCCACACTGGGGCTGCACTTAGTGGCGTATGTTGCTAGGACTTCTGGGGGCATATCTCACGGTGCTTGGTGCAGTTAGCTGAACTACTTTGGTTCTTTCCCAGTGAATTTCCCAACCTCGTTCCTGCTGCTTTCTCGTTCCCGTCGCCCCTCTCCTGGCTTGGCCTCAACCCCCCGCTTCTCTCCATGTGTCCCCCAGCCAGGCCGGTCAAGGACTACCTGAAAGAGGGCGAGACCTTTTCCCACTTCCTCCGGACCAACGCCTCCCTCCCCGTTGCCCTGGTGGAGGAGCTGCTGGGAGCTCGGTTGGACCTGCGCATCGTGAGTAAGGCTGATCCCCGAGGTCCGTGATAGGGGCAGGGGGCTAAGAACCCCGCCCTGCTATTTGTGGGTATTTTGCAGGGCCAGATCCTCCATTACCCATGTGCCCTCTTGGGAGCCAGCCAATGGCAGTTGGCATGGGGGTCCCGGCTGCCAGCGCTTTGCAGAGTCCAGTAACGTCAGGGCAGGGGGGCGGGATTGAGAGGAGGAAGCAGGGAGAGACAGCTTCAGCAGAGAGGGGAGCGTGACGCAGAGACACACCAGGAGGTTGTTCTGGATGGGGGGAGGATGCAGAGCAGAAGGTTCTTGCTCCAGGAGTGAGGAGGGACACGGAGGAGGCTGGTGCTGGGGGGTGGGGGTGTCAGATACATTGTGCAGTACCCCGACCCCACCTTTGGGGCCCCCCCAAAAAATAAGCCTCACCAGTGAGTTCTTAGAGGTGGGGAAACCCAGTTGTTATTTGTATTTACAGTGGGACCTAAATGCCCCAACCGAGATCAGGGCCCTTGTGCCAGGTGCTGTATGTGCACTTGGGGGCAGAAGTCCCACGAGCTCTGTGACGCTTTGGGGTTCGACCCAGACCAGCAAGGGATTGTGGCGCTGTCTGCCCTGTAACCCGGGGTGCAGCTCTGGCTCCAGCAGCCGCCTTGCAGCACAGTAACCTCACCCTGGCGTTCGTCAGCCTTCCTCCTTGCGGTCCGACACCAACACCCATCCCCCCAACCGTCTGCCAGAAGTGAATCCGTGCACTGCTCCCTTAAAGAGACAGTACCCCATTGCATACTACCTTAACTGGCGCTAACACACCCTCTCTTGTAATCAAAGCACTGAATTGGCTTATAGTGGACGTAAAACAAGTCTATTAAGCAAAAAGTCATAGGCTTAAGTGTTCCCAAGGATAAGGAGTAAAGACAGGAAGGGTGACGAGCACACAAAAGTAACAACACGCTGCGAAGACTAAAACCTGATGTCACAAACGAGAGTCTCTTGTTCCAAGACGTGTTTCTCACCACGTCTCTTCTCCAGCCAGGCTGGCCAGGCCCCTTCACAGATCTCAACGTGCCTCTGTCTCCTCTGGTGAAGGAGGCCAAAAGCTTGTCCTCTCCGCTAATAGCGTCCCAAATTTCGTTGACCCTGCTTCAAGAGGCAGGAAGGCGGCTTCCTGGGGGTGCTGCCTCCACCCCCAGCGAGACGAAGTGGCCGTCTGCCCCCACTTGCGAAACGTGCTCGTCTTTGTCTTTGGTCTCCCCTGGCTTAATTTACTTTGGAGACGCATTCAAGCGGATGGAACCACATTCCTTTGTCCGGAGCAGGCGTGGCCCAATACGTGTTAAGCACACCTGTCCAGCATCGATCTATAAAGTCCTTTGTGGGTTTACCGTCCATACATCGCGGCAGAATGTTAATGATCAGTGAGTTATTGGTTTTCCAGTGATATATCCCATCCACCTTTGGGGTATGTATCGTGACAACGGGGGGCCCACACTGTAAACAGACAAAGGAGGTGTTGTCCCCATTTTACAGAAGGGGAACAGGGAGGTTAGGTGACAAGCCCAAGGTCACCCAGGGAATCTGTGGCAGTGCTGGAAAACAAACCCAGCTCTCCCAGGCCGGTGTGTTGACCACAAGCCCGGCCTGCCTTCCCCAGCCTCTGCCCAAAGGGCCGTGTGCGCTGGGCTGCTGTTACTTCCGGAGCTCCTGCTGTGCCGGGGGTACTGGAGGTTGGAGCTAGGGAAAGGCCTGTCGCAGTGGCCCGCAGGCTGCCCAGGTCAGGACAGAACATGGCGCGCTGGAGCCTGTGGTCTCTGCCGGCTGCGTGGCCGGACTGAAGCTGAGGAAGGCTGCAGGCCAAGCTGCAGGCCCCTACTGCGGGCGTCTGACTGGGAGGGCTGTCCACTGCTTCTCTGGCTACCGGGGCGCTCTCGTCTCCCCCTGCAGCTCTCCCTTGCCACCGCCGGTGTGCCGCTGAAGGACATCGTCTGCAACGCCTCCGTGCTGGCGGAGTTCCTGGTGGCAGCGGAGGCGAGCTCCGCGGAGCGCCTGCAGGGGCGGCTCTGTGCTCTGCCAGCGCCCACCCTCCAGGCCATGGAGCGCAGCTTCTTCTCGCAAGCGGATTTCTCCCAAGTCTTGGCGGTAGGGGACTGTGGGGGAGGCTTCCAGAGCCGTGGGGCTGGGGCTCCTACCGGCTGCGTTTCCAAACTGTCTGGAGACGGGACCCCCCCACGTCCGCTCCACGCCTGCCCCTGGGAGCCAATGGGAACTTGAGTGGGAGCGTCCTAGGTGCTCTGGGTGCGTCTGGAGCTGGGTGCCACGCGGCTGTGGAAGAAGGAGCTGGCTCTCGGCGCTGAAGTTCGTGCCCTGGGTTGGGGATCGGGGTGTGTGATGGGGGCTCCGTCCCCGTGCCGCCTGGCTGGTTCATCCTCTCCCCATTATGGAGCTAGATCTGCCCCTGGCTTAGGCTGAGGGTGGGGGGGGAGGGTTGTGTCGGAGATGGGGGCCACCCAGGCCCATAGCCCCCCGCAGCCCCAGTGAGCTGTCTCGCTGAGCTGCCAGGAGCCCCTTAGGGGGTCTGACTCTTCTGCCCTCTCCCCCTCCCGCAGGAGCGGCTGAGCTCTGAATCGGACGACGTGGCGAGCGCCGTGGAGACCCTGGTCACTTTCCTCCAGGGCGCCGAGACGCTAGCGAAGGAGGTAACGGAATCCCTGCTGGCCCCAGGTCTGCACCGCTCCCAGCACGTCCCCTGCCCTACAGCCCCGCTGGGACCCAGGGCCTGAGGTTTGGGGGACGACTCCCCGGTCAGCGTTTCTATAGGCAGACTCCTCCCCTGGCGCCACGCGGCAACGCTTGTGACCAATGCCAGGCCTCCCCTCCACGGGCAGGGTTCAAAGCATAGGAGCCTGTCATCCGCTGATCACTCTGCTAGGTGCGCCCACTAGGGTGGAAAGAGGGAGATGCTACCCCAGGGATGTGCAGCTCCATGCACCGGCCGGGCTTCCACGTTCCCACCGCTGGGCCCCCTGCCAGCTTCTTGTAAGGGGCTGCGAGGCCAGCCAGACAAGGAGTCTCCCCTAGCGCGCCGATCCCAGAATTCTCCAAGCCCGGTGGAGCTGCTGGGAAAATCTCTCTGCTCTTTTCCACCCCCTCGTGTCTGCGAACGAAACGAAACCTGAATATTGTGGTGGTTTTTCCCCCCTTTTCTCTCACGTTTTCCCTCCCAATCCTCCTCCCCCCCCCACTGGAAAAGAGAGGTGGGGCAAGGAAAGGGGAACCCTTAACAAAAAACAAACCCCACCCTTGGTAAATTACTCCCGTTTTGGGAACTGAACAATTGGGGGATTTGCGGGGGGGGGGAGGAACATTTTGACTGAAATGAAAATATTTTACCCCCCTCCCCAAATGTTTAGGTGGTTAGGCAGTGGGTGCAGCTGGGGCTGTGGTGCCTGTGATCTGCCCCAAACCAGAGGGACCCCCCCTCTAGGGGCAGTTCTGTCCCCCTGTGCCAGTCAAAGGGGCCTGGTTGTGCCAGCTGTGTTGGTGTGGGCGCCCGGGAACTGCGCTGAGACCCACCAACTCATTTCACATAGTGCCAATGGGGCACATACCTCACCACCACCTCCCATCCCCACTCCACTGTCCCCATCATTCTCCCCCCAACCCCTGTCTCTGGGTGGCTGCTCCCAGGCGCCCCAGCAAAGCGCCCCCTGCAGGGGGTGCCGGTACCCAGGGTCTCAGCTGCGTGCATGGTGGCCCTAGTTGTGAGTACACAGCGAGCAGGGAAGGATGGGACCTGGACGCAGGCAGCGCTGGCGTGACCCCTAACCCTCTCCGGTGGCAGCTGAGCAGGGATATCGACGTGGGGCGCCTCTCTTATCCAGAGCTCTCCTAAAACAGCTAAATTCTCCTGCTGTAAAGCCTCAGAAGCCTCTGGGGGAAGAACCTGGCTGGGATATTGGTGCTGAGGGTGGGGAAAGTGGCCTTGGGGCAGAGTTGGGCTTCAGATCTCTTTGCTTGGGTGCTGGATCCTGTCCCTGCTTTTACCCAGACCTTGCAAGAGCATTGTAACTAGGGAGACAGCATGGTCTAGTGGCTGGAACTTGGGAGACCTGGGTGCTGCCACTGACCTGCCGGTGACCCCAGGCGAGTCATTGCCCTGCTGTGTGCCTCAGTTTCCCCTCCTGCCCTTTGGTTGTTGACTCTCTACGGCAGGGATTGTCTCTCACGAGGCCAAAGATAACGGGGGCTGACGGGCGCAGGAGGGATCCCTGTGGGACACGATCCTTTCCCCGCCTTGTTATTGCCGGCTTCCCATGCCCTGCTTTGCCCAGCCCCACAGGGATGGCCCTGGGTGTGCTTCCTGCTCAGGGCCTCTTCAGGCTGCGGGCAGGCCAAGGGGCACATCTCTGTCCATGGCGTTAATGTCCATTAGGCACTAGCGGGAAGCGGGAGGGATGTTACCCCCGGTTCAGGCCGAGCTCCCCAACCCCCTGGTTAGCAGCTTACACCAGAGGCTCCTTTGCGGTTCAGGGGCTGTGCCGGGGGAGCCCCCCAGCTGGATGGGCACAGTGGGGTGATTGAAGGCATCACGCTGGTCTCCATCCTCTTTTCCCCCTCTTCCCCCCCCCCCCCCCCCCCCCCCCCGCCCCAGGCAGTGGGAAGGACTCGGGAGTGAGAGCGAAGGGCACTACCGGCGGGTCTGGGCAGGGGTCCTGTTCTTTATGCTGGGAGGGGCTTGGCTGGGACTGGAGAGGGGCCTTTCTTCCCCCCTCCTGCTGGCACATGGGTCTGGGGGGCCCTGGGGGCTGCGTACCCGTCCCGCAGTCTCAGCCCACCGTGCACAGCACCCAGTCCCTGTTGGTTTGGAGGCCTGGTGCCCACGGGCGGCTGGTGTCTCCTGCCCCAGGTCGGCGCCATGACCAGCTTTGCAGAGTTCCGGCGGGAGCTGCAGGCGCTGTCGGGGCGGGACGCCGGCTCCTCCCTGCAGGGCGCCTTCGAGGCCATGTCCCGCATCACCTGCGGGCACCCGGAAGGGGGCGGCCTCAAGATCCCCTCCCTCAACTGGTACGAGGACAACGACATCAAGGCCTTTCTGAACCGCAACAGCTCAGAGCAGGGAGCCGTCCCGCTGGACAACGCCACCAGTGAGTGAGTGGGGAGCCGCCTCTCCCCGCCGGGGCAGGGGAGCTGGGGGCGGGGGGGATGCAGCAGCAGGATCCCACGCGGGTGGAACTGACCCAGCTTGGGGCGACAACGGGATTGGAACAAGTGCCTAAAGCAACCCAGCCTCTCACCCCTGCTGTGCGGGCAACGCTGGCGGGCGACAGAGACCCCGCTCCTAGGGCGGGTTAGGCTGGGCTCAGGCAGCCCCCGGGGGGGAGGTTTCCTGGCAGGGCTGCAGTTCGGGGGTGGGGAGGAGAGCTGGGCTTGACTGAGGGGTGTAGCCTCTGCCCCAGGGGAAGCTGCAGCCCAGGGAGGTTAGCGGGGACGGGGCCTTAGCCAACCACAGTGTGGGGTGAGGGGGACAGCAGGGAGCCAGGGCCGGGTCTGGAGGGGAGAGGAGATTCCATGCCCAGCCTGTGGGTTTATTGGGGGTGGGAGGGGGCAGCTCTCTAGAGGGGATCCACCTTTCCCCAGCCTGTGGGTTTATGGGGGGTGGGGGGGGGGAGCTCGCGGGGGGGGGGCGCCCTTTCCCCGGCGTGTGGGTTTATGGGGGGGGGGAGGGGGGAGCTCTTTAGAGGGGATCCCCCTTTGCCCAGCCTGTGGGTTTATTGGGAGTGGGAGGGGGCAGCTCTCTAAAGGGGATCCCCCTTTCCCCCGCCTGTGGGGTTATTGGGGGGGGGGGGGGGCAGCCCTTTGGGGGGGACCCCCCTTTCCCCGGCCTGTGGGTTTATTGGGGGGGGGAGGGGGCAGCTCTGTGGGGGGGATCCCCCTTTCCCCAGCCTGGGGGGTTATTGGGGGTGGGGGGGGGGAGCTCTCTAGAGGGGATCCCCCTTTCCCCCGCCTGTGGGGTTATTGGGGGGGGGGGGGGGCAGCTGTCTGGGGGGGATCCCCCTTTCCCCAGCGTGGGGGTTTATGGGGGGTGGGAGGGGGCCGCTCTCTAGAGGGGATCCCCCTTGCCCCAGCCTGTGGGTTTATGGGGGGTGGGGGGGGGGAGCTCGCGGGGGGGGGGCGCCCTTTCCCCGGCGTGTGGGTTTATGGGGGGGGGGAGGGGGGAGCTCTTTAGAGGGGATCCCCCTTTGCCCAGCCTGTGGGTTTATTGGGAGTGGGAGGGGGCAGCTCTCTAGAGGGCATCCCCCTTTCCCCAGCCTGTGGGCTTATTGGGGGCGGGAGGGGGCAGCTCTCTAGAGGGCATCCCCCTTTCCCCAGCCTGTGGGTGTATTTGGGGGGGGGGAGTGTCAGTCCCCTTGGGGGGCCCCCCCCCCCCCCCCCCCCCCGACCCCCCCCCCCCCCCCCGGCCCCCCCTCCAAGGGCCCGACCCCACGCCCGGGGCGACGCCCCCCTCCCGGGGCCCCGTGGGGGGGGGGGAACCCCCCCCCCCCCGCGAAAAAACCCCCCCCCCCCCCCCCCCCCCCACCCCCCCCCCCCCCCCCCCCCGCCCGCAGGCCCCTACTGCAAGGAGCTGATCCAGAGCCTGGAGTCGAACCCGCTGTCGCGGATCCTGTGGCGGGGGATCAAACCCCTCTTCATCGGAAAAATCCTCTACGCCCCGTCCAGCCCCAGCACGCGAAGGATCATGGCCGAGGTGAAGCAGTTGGGAGGGAAGGAGGGAGGGGGCGGGGGATGAACCCCAACCATGCAGAGTCAGCCTGGAGCACCCTGGGGGCCCCCTCAGTGCCTGGGGATCTCCCCCCTGCCCCCCGGGCCTGTGGGCTCTGCCGGAGGGGCGGTGGGCCAGGGGCAGGCTGGGAGTGGGAGTGGGGCATGACCCCCAGCTGGGCCAGCAGCCTGTCTCGCTGACCCCCTCGCTCCTCTCGGCCCAGGTGAACCGGACGTTCCAGGAGCTGGCCGTGCTGCGGGAGGTGCGGGGCGCCTGGCAGGAGCTGGGGCCTCAGATCTATGCCTTCCTCAACAGCAGCCTGGAGATGCGGGTCCTTCAGGTCTGTCCCTCCTCGGTCTGTGGCAGCCAGGGGCCGGGAAACGGGGGAGCCAGAGGAGTGGGTGTGGTGGGATGGGGGGTAATGGATGTGGGGGCCCAGAGGGAGCGGTGTGGGTGGATGGGCATGGGGGGGCAAAGGGAATGGGGTGGGGGACTAGGGGAGGGGGTGCAGTGAAGGGAATGGGGTGGTGGGGCTGGGGAAGGGGGTGCAGTGAAGGGACTGGGGTGGGGGAAAGGGGGGGTCAGCCCCACTCTGGCCCCGTAGCTGGGCCGTGTGCTGGCTGGGGGACGGTGCCGCCCCCTGAGGCAGCCCTGTCCCCTGTTCCTTTGCCCTGACAGAGCCTGCTGCGGGCACCTGCCACCTCCCGCCTGGTGGAGCAGCGCCTGAACCGCACCTCGTGGGACCCGTCGGCCGTGGGCGAGTTCCTGGCGGGGGTGCCAGGGGGCGAGGCCTACACCTGGCGCCAGGCCTACGCGGAGGTGGACCAGGTTGTGGGCACCTTGTCGCAGTTCATCGAGGTGCGGCGCGGGCGAGTAACACCCCCCCCCCCGTCCCCCTGGCTACCTGCCTCCGGACCCCCCCGCGCTAAGGGCCCTGCTCTCTCCCGCTCCTGCCCGCAGTGCGTCTCCCTGGACAAGGTGGAGGCGGTGGCCTCCGAAGAGCAGCTGGTGTCGCGGGCCCTGCAGCTGCTGGAGGGGCGCCAGTTCTGGGCCGGCGTGGTCTTCCTGCCCCCCGACAATGCCACCCCCGGGGAGCTGCCCCCCCACGTCCGCTACAAGATCCGCATGGACATTGACGACGTCACCCGCAGCAACAAGATCAAGGACAGGTGCGGGCGCTGGGGGGAGGGCCCTATAGAAATGCTGCCCCCCCCACACACCCCCTAAGATCCCCTCTCTGCGGGGTCCATGTCTGGGGTTGGGGGGGTGCTTTGCCCCGCCCTCGCTCACGTTCTCTCCCCTCGCTCAGGTTCTGGGACCCGGGCCCGGCCGCCGACCCCTTCAGCGACCTGCGCTACGTCTGGGGGGGCTTCGTCTACGTGCAGGACCTGGTGGAGCGGGCCGTCACGCGGGTCCTGAGCGGCACAGCCAGCCGCACCGGCATCTACCTGCAGCAGATGCCCTACCCCTGCTACGTGGATGACGTGTGAGTGGCCGCGTGCTCCCCGGATGGGATCCAGTCTGTCCACCCCGCAGGCTAGAGCAGGAGCAACATAAAATCGGGCGCCCCTTCTAGTCACGAACTCTGCAGGGCCCCCGCTGGGTGGGGCAGGATTGGGTCTGTTTTCCTATGTATCTACCCCCCATGCCCTGCCCCTACTTGCTGCAGTGCCCCTAGTGACTGGGGTAGGAATTAGTCTATATCCCTGTGTATTCCCCCACCGCTCCTCCATCCTATATCCTGCAGCGCCCTCTGTTGACTGGGCTGGGAACAGTCTATATCCCTGTGTATTCCCCCTCCCCATTCCTCCATCCCATTCCCTGCAGCGCCCCCTGCTGGCCAAGGCTGATCTCTGCTCCGTTTCCAAGAGGGGAGATGATTCATTCCCCACCCTCTGCAGTCCCTTGCCCTTTGTCGTGGCTCTCTGGGACGCAGCGGCGTCCTGTGTGGTGTCTGGCTCATGGAGCGTGGTGGGGCATCGTCTCCCATGTTCCTGGGTGCCTGGGAACTGCGCGGAGACCCCCTAACTCATTTCACATAGTGCCAGTGGGGTGCGGCATTCAAGGGTTAACCCGTCTGCTCCCCCCTCCACACGCCCTCCCCCAGTTTCCTGCGGGTCTTGAACCGCTCGCTGCCACTCTTCATGACGCTGGCCTGGATCTACTCGGTGGCCATGATCATCAAAGGGGTGGTGCACGAGAAGGAAGCCCGGCTGAAGGAGACCATGAAGATTATGGGGCTGAGCAGCGGCATCCTTTGGCTCAGCTGGTTCATCAGCAGCTTCATCCCCTTCCTCATCAGCTCCTCCTTCCTCGTCCTCATCCTCAAGGTACGTCTGCAGAGCGCCGGTGGGAGGGGGGCTGCGCTGGGGGGGCGGGGAGCCCAGGGCTGGGGTAGCAGGATGGGGCTGCAGGTTGGGTTTGAGGAGCATCGTCCAATCTGGGCGTGGGGGACCCCAGGGCTGGGGTAGCAGGATGGAGCTGCAGGTTGGGTTTGAGGAGCATCGTCGGATCCGGGCATGGGAGAGCCCAGGGCTGGGGTAGCAGGATGGGGCTGTGGGTCGGGATTGAGGAGCATCGTCCGATCCGGGCATGGGGGAGCCCAGGGCTGGGGTAGCGGTGATGGGGCTGTAGATTAGGATTGATGGGCCGCAGCAGAGCTGAGTGTAGTGGGGGGAGCCTGGCACTGCAGTAGCGGGGCAGAAAGGGCTGGGACTGACGGGCAACGAGAGATCGTGGCGCCTCTGCCAGCCGCAGCTCTAATCCGTTCCCCTCCCCGCCCCCACGCAGCTGGGAGACATCCTGCCCTACAGCGACCCCGCCGTGGTCTTCCTTTTCTTGGCCGCCTTCGCAGTGGCCACCATCGCCCAGTGCTTCCTCATCAGCACCTTCTTCTCCCGCGCCAACCTGGCCTCGGCCTGCGGCGGCATCATCTACTTCTCCTTCTACCTGCCCTACGTGCTGTGCGTGGCCTGGCGCGACCACATCACCTTCCCGCTGCGCCTCTGCGTGGTAAGGTTGCTCCCGCCGCCCGCTCCAGCCTGCCTGGAGGTCACGCGCCCGGGGTGTTTTCCGGTCCTGCTCCAGGGTGTCCTTTTCAGCCTGGCTCTAATGGGGACTTCCTATGTGGGGGCCGATCGAAGGGGATCCGGGGGGCCCGGTGACGTGCTCAGAATTGTCCCATCCCCACAGCTGCTTACACCACCCACCCCCGGAGGAAGGCGGCACTCGGAATCTCTACCCCTTAACATTTCACAAGCTAGCCACTGAATCGGCAGCCCCATGGCCACGGGGAGGTTGGTGGCTGGTGCCCGGGGCTAGTTCCCGGGGAGCTGTGCTGGGTCTGGGGGTTTCCTGGCTCTTGCTTCACCTGCCTCTCCCCCGCCAGAGCCTCCTGTCCCCAGTGGCGTTTGGGTTTGGTTGTGAGTACTTCTCCCTGTACGAGGAGCAGGGCGTGGGGATCCAGTGGTACAACCTGAACGCCAGCCCCGTGCAGGACGACCCTTACAACTTCGCCACCTCCCTGGCGCTGCTGCTCCTGGACGCGTGTCTGTACGGCCTGGCCACCTGGTACATCGAGGCTGTCTTCCCAGGTCAGCGGGTGGGGCTGGGAATGGATCTGGGACTCGGATGCTCCCCCAAGCTCTTCCCGCAACACAAGCACTGCCCATTTATGAGCTGCCACTCTCAGTGAATTGTGCAGATCTTCATAATAAGTCCACACTTCTCCAGTCTCGCACAGGTAGATCATCAGTGAAATTGCTTAGCCGTAATGCACCATCATTAGGTTTCAGAGTTAACCGTCCAATTGAAATGAATAAGAGCAGCGTGTATTTTTCAGAGCTCCTTGCTGCCTGCAGACTCAGGCGGACGGCTCTGGGTCAGCTGAACCCAGATTCTTTCATACTTGTCAGGACTAGAGACCCAAGGTTGTTTTCCTTAACTGATAGCTGAGATCCTGGAGCACAGTTCGTCTAGACCCCATGCAGCCCAGTTCCACCCACCCTCCAAAGTAGAAGTAAAACCCTGAGTGTCTCCCTCTCCGAGAGCTGAGGCTTAAGCCCACTGTACTGCCCCAAGCCTGGATGGTTTGTTGGCAGCGGGGATCAAAACAGGGACCACGCTGGATCTAAAAGTCTGAGCTGCCAAACAGCCTGTTCTCTTAGTGAAGATTGTAGCAGGCTTATGGGAGCTCCCTGCCCCTGGGGAAGGGAACAGGGGGCAGAGCACTATGTGGAGCGAGCATGGCTTACATTGGTCACCCTGAGCCCATCTCCCTGGGGGATCCCAACCCCCGTAGTGGTCGTTAACGATCTGGCAGCTCCTTTCACCATCACCGGGGTCTCAGGCCTCCGTCTGCGCTGGGGATCCCGGCCCATTGCGGCACCCTGCTGGTGCAGGCGCGGTTTGCACCCGTGCTGTGGAACCCGGGGCGAGCCGATGCCAGCTGCTGCGTGGAGGCTGATGCTGCCCGTCTTAGGCGTTGGCGTGGCCCGTGGCCGGAATCGGGGCAAACTCCAGTGTGGAAAAGGCCCTAGGCCCACGGTCCCTGGGGGAATGAGAAAAGAAAGACCCTAGGCCCACGGGGTGAGAAAAGAAAGACTTGGGATTAAAGCCAGAGCCCCCTTCCCCACAGCTGGGCTGCACCAGACCCCCGATCAGGTGGGGTTGTTTTCCATGCCCCCCCATGTGCTCTCCGATCAGTTTCCTCCTCTGTTTGTGTTCAGGCCAGTACGGGATTCCCAAGGCCTGGAATTTTCCCTTCCTGAAGAGCTACTGGTTCGGAGAGTCGTCCTCCGATGGCTGCCACCCCTTCCCCACCAACTCTTTGAGCTCTGCGGAAGGTAAAGGGTTCCCCTCCCCCGTGCCCCGATCAGCCGCAGAGGCAGTGTGGTCTAGTGGCTGGAGCAGCGGAGTTGGAGTCAGGAGTGCCATGCTCTGTCCCCGGCTCTGGGAAGGGAGTGGGGCCAGCAGTCAGAGTAGTGGGCTCTTCCTAGGTTCGATTCCCTGTTCTGCAGGCTGGTTAGAGTGGGGGAGCCGGAGTCAGGACTCCTGGGTTCTGCTGCTGGACTCCAGACAGGCCCAGCAGAGGGCCAGCCACCGGCTGATGGGGTGGGAGACGGGAGAAGAAGTGAGGCAGCGGGTAGGTGGCAGCCCAGAGTCACCGACTGGCCCCACCCCATCCCTAAACCTAGGCTGAGTCTGCTGGTACCACACCCTAGCCCTGGGCCACCAACCAGCCCTGTCCCCAGCCCAGGTCCCTGCCCCATCCGTAACCCTATGCTGAGTCTGCTAATTGGCCCCAAGCCCTGACCTGGGGGGCGGGAGCCGCAGGGTCCGCCAAGGTGCCCCGACTCTAGGGTGACCAGATGTCCTGATTTTATAAGGACAGTCCTGATTTTGGGGTCTTTTTCTTATATAGGCTCCTATTACCCCCCCCCCCCACCTCCAGTCCCGATTTTTCACATTTGCTGTCTGGTCACCCTACCTGACTCTGTGTGGTGACAGGATCCCTGCCGCCTCTCAGACTCGGTCCCCATCATTTTGGGGCTCGCTGATTGCCGCAGGGTAATAACCTCCATGCAAGGGGCTGCGGGGGAGCTGGCTGGATTCCTGGCAGCTCAGGGGACCCCAGCCCTAACCTGAGCCTGGGACCCCAAACTCCCCCCGCCCCACGTTCTTGCTGCCTCTGCCAGGTGTCCGGCACGGTGCCCGCCTGCTGACCCTGCCTCCTGGCTTTTCAGTGCTGGTGGAGGAGCCGCCCGCGCACCTGCGCCCAGGGGTCTCCATCCGCAACCTGGTGAAGATTTACCGCAGTAGCAGCAAAGTGGCCGTCAACGGGCTGAGCCTCAGCTTCTACGAGGGCCAGATCACCTCCTTCCTGGGCCACAACGGGGCCGGCAAGACCACCACGATGTGAGGCCGGGAGGGCGGGGGTGGGGAATCCCTGGGGGTTCTGTGGGCACCGCACGGGCATGGTGGGCGTGTTTCTCGTGGCGTTTGAGCCGGCTCGGTAGCTGCGGCGCTGGTGGGGACGCTGGGTGCCCTTGGGCAAGTGACTGCGGCTCGGCGTGCCTCAGTTTCCCCCCATCGGTCCAATGGAGAGAATGGATGATTTTGAGCTGGCTTCGTGCAGCGCTTTGACCACTGTGGCGGGAGAGGGCTGGATGTTCTCACTTGTACGAAGTGCTGGGGTCCATGCAGCCCAGACCTAGTTGACGGAAGGTCACGAAAGAGGGGATTGGGCCCGGTTAGGCCTGGGTGGGCCAGGCGCTGAGCTGCTGTGGCAGGAGAGATCCGGAGTCGGACCAGTTGGAGCGGACATCCCTCCGGAACCGTTTGCTCCGCTACCGGAGAGTCTCTCGGGGTTCCTGGTTTATTAATGAATAACGCTAATTCTTGCATCAAAGGGGAGCCGAGCGCACGTCTCAGGCGGTCGGGGTGGCCTGTATGCCCACACCGGCGCCCGATTCGTCTCCAGCGCTGGTGGGAGTAACCTGACTGCAGTCAATGTCCTGACACCTGCCAGGAGAGGAGATTCTGGGCCAGGGCCTTGGCAGACAGCTCAGCTGGGTCTGTGAGCTGGGGACCTGGCCAGGGTACGCTGGGTGGCTAGTGAATTTCAGCAGAGCAAAGAAATAGCCTCCCTCCCCCTGGGTGGAGTCACTGGCTCTCTTCGCTGGGTAGGGGGGTGCGCAGCTGCTGGATGAGCCGGTGTCCGCATGGTGTTGGGAGCTGGGGCCGTGTGGTCCGAATGCCCAGCAGGACGGTGACTCTGCCCGGCAGAGCCCTGCCGGCCCCTGCAACGCCCCCCTGCCCTGAGCTCCCTTACGCATTGGGGGTGACCGCTGGAAACACTTCTCTGACTCTACTTGCTTTGGTTTTAATCCTCTGTGTCCTGCTCCCCCACCCCCAGGTCCATCCTGAGCGGTCTGCTGCCCCCCAGCTCCGGGACGGCCTACATCCTGGGCCGGGACATCCGCTCCGAGATGGACAGCATCCGGAAAACCATGGGGATGTGTCCCCAGCACAACGTCCTCTTTGACATGTAGGTGGGGTGGTGGGGGTGGGGAGAGCGAAGCGTGTGGGTGGAGGGTGGTCCCCAAGCTGGGGAGCGGAGATGGAACTGGGGGAGAATTCCCTTGGGCCCTGATGGTTGGAGCATCCAGCCTCCGTGCTGCCTCCAGCCTGGAGGGCCTGTGGCCGGACCCTGCTCCCCGCCAGAGCAGAGCGCAATTGGACCCAGTGGTGCTGGAGAAGACACCAGCCCCACTGCAGAAGCCTCAGCTCGGGGATGAACTGCGGGGGCACTTGCCCATTGGGTCCTGTTCCCAGTTCTGGTCGAGGAGAGGGGCCTAGTGGTTAGAGTCCAGGGGGAGGGGGGATAGAAGTCAGGACTCCTGGGTTCTGTTCCCAGCTCTGAGAGGAGCGTTCTCTAGTGGTTAGAGCAGGGGGGCTGGGCATCTGCAGGGGCAGCAGTGGGATACTTCTCCTTGCCCTGCTGGGAGTCACCCTCTCCCTTCCCCCCTCCCCAGCCTGACGGTGGAGGAGCACATCTGGTTTTATGGGCGCCTGAAGGGGCTGTCAGGGGAGCAGGTGAAGGAGGAGGTGAAGCAGATCATCCAGGACGTGGGGCTGCCCCACAAGCGCCGGGAGCAGACCAAGAACCTGTCGGGTGAGTGCCCTGGGCCCAGCGAGCAGGCGGGATGGGGATACAGGGGGCAGGCTGGGCTCACGCGGGGAGGTTGGGACCGGATCCTGGCATGTCGCAGGCAGAGCCGCCTTTTAAAGGGAAAAGGAAGCCCCCGTCGGGTTACAGGTGGGTAATATAAGGGGCCCACTCCTAATCTGCGGGCTTCAGGGCCCGAAAGGATGGGTCTGTGGGCTCCGGACAGAGCCCCCTGTTCTCTCCCATGATCCTTTATTGTTTATATCGCGGTAGTTCCTAGGAGTCCCAGTCGTGGCCCGTTGCGCTAGGCGCTGTACAGACACAGAACAGACATGGTCTCAGCCTCAGGCCTCGCTTGATTAACCCGATGGGGCAGGTGTGTTTATAGTGGTGCGATCACCGGGGCGGCGTGGGGGTGTGTGTGTTGGCGTTCATGGACTCCCCAGCCCCGAATGGGCCGTTGTGATTCCTCCTGCGTAACACGGGCCGGACAGCATCCCCCAAATAATCCCTAGAGCAGTTCTTTCAGAAAAACATCCCGCCCTGATTTAAAAAGTGCCTGTGACGGAGAATCCACCATGACCTTCGGTAAACTGGTCCAGTGCACGTGGGGCGTGGGTGGGGGGGTGAGCCGTGGGCAGGGGAGGGGTGCCGTGGGGGTGTGGCATGGAGGAACTTCCCAGGGATCCTGCAGTATTGGTCCCTGTCAGAGCCCCGGTGACCCGGGATGACTCGTTCCCTGGAGCAACCCCCCTCTCAGAGTTGTGTGGCTGGGGGCTGCCCCGTAACGCTCGCCCCGTTCCTCCCCCGGGGCAGGTGGGATGCAGCGGAAGCTCTCCGTGGCCATCGCCTTCGTGGGAGGCTCCCAGGTGGTCATTCTGGACGAGCCCACCGCTGGGGTCGACCCCTACTCCCGGCGGGGCATCTGGGAGCTGCTGCTGAAGTATCGCAAAGGTCTGAGTGGGGCGGGGGGATGGGAACAGTGGGGGGGGGGGGCGGGGAGGGTTCTCAGAAATGGGCCAGGGCCTCTGATGGGCCCAGCCGAGCCCCAATAGGCCATGTGGGGATGAGCCCTCTGCACTGGCCTCCTTACTGGGCTTTCCGGGGCACTGAGGCAGGGATCTGGGCCCCACGTGGCAGTGAGGGAGTCGATCGAGGTGTCTATTGGGAGCAGAGGGGGATGGGGGTGAGAGGTCAAGCATTGTGGTGGAGGGGGGAACCCAACAATTCTGGCAGAGCTGGGCCCCAGGGGGGCAGGAGGGGGTGGGTGCATGCAGGGGAATGGAGCGGTTCAAGGGGTCACTCGCCCTGAGGTGACCTGCAGCCATGTAGGAGTGTCTCTGGCTCAGATCCCCCCACCCCCCCCCCTTATGGTCAGCGAGCTGCTGTTGATGCCAGCTTGGTCCCCCCACCTCGCTCCAGGCGCCGTTCCGGCTCTGCCCTGCAGGAGGAGCCCTTGGGTATAAGGGGCTATCAAAGCCCTGCCGCACCCTGGTTTCCCCCACCCCCTTCCCTGCTCTGCCCCCAGGCTGGCCCCCCGAACCCCCTCTTCTCTGCCCCCCTCCCAGGCCGCACGGTCATCCTCTCCACCCACTACATGGACGAGGCAGACTTGCTGGGCGACCGTGTGGCCATCATCTCCCAGGGCCGGCTCTGCTGCTGCGGCTCCCCGCTCTTCCTCAAGACCAAGCTGGGCACCGGCTATTACCTGACCCTGGTGAAGCGGGAGGCCGGCGCCCGGGAGCGGGCAGCCCCGGGGGGCAGCGCCAGCTGCGTCACCATCGCCAGCAGAAAGGTAATGCCGGGGGAGTGGGCTCTCGTGCCTGGTGCAGCCGGGCTCCTGCCCAAATGGCTGGGTGGGCACAGCTGTTGAGCGCCCCACGGGGTGAAAGGTCAGAGGGCAGGGGGAGCCCCTGGAGCTCCGTGGGTGGGGGCATGAGTGTAGAGTGGTGGTGGGGGGGTCACTGGGGTCCTAGGGAATCCAGCTCCAGGGTTCCCTGAAGTTTGGAGGTAGGGGGACGGACTCACCATGGGGAGCCGGTGTCCTGATCTCCTGACGTGGCATCGGTCATTAGAGGGGGGCCCGAGCCTCAGTCCCAGGGCTGGGACTCTTCCCCTCCCCTTCCCCGCAGGACGACAGCGGTTCGGAGCGCAGCTGTGACACCGGCCTGGGCAGCGAGCAGTGCAGCGAGTCCAGCACCGTGGGTGAGCGGCTCCGGGGGGGGGAGGGGCTGGCACTGGGAGCCGGTCGGGAAAGAGTTAAGATCCTCCTCCCCCCCCCCNCACACACACACTCTGTGCCCCAACTGAGCGGATCCATTGCACAGGCACATAGCGCCCCCTTGTGGTTACCCTGGGACACGGCGAGTCTGAGCTTCTCCCTGGTTCCCAGCCTGGGGCTGACTCCGAGTGGCTGAGTTCCCCGGGTGGGGTCTCTGCCTGCACTTAGGGGCGTGTTCAGGGCCTCGCTGCCTCCCTGGCTGCTCCTCCAGTCTCCAAGGCGACATTTCCTCTCCCTGGGAAATCCTTCTCAGGGCCGGCCTCCCCCCACCTCCACACATAACCCAAGGGCCGGCTTTTGAGGGTCACCGCACACTACATCTCTCCTGCATCCTACAATCCTTGACTTCCCCACCCTGATCTCGGACCCAACCGTGCACGGGGCAGGGGGAGTCCAAGCTCCTAGGGGCTGGACTTTGTGAACAATAAGATAAAGTGTAGCTCAAGCCTTCTCCCTAGGCTGGGATCCTCCATCTGCCCGGCTCAGCCCACACCCTAGATCCTCCATCCCCAGAGAGCCCCTCCCACTTCCCTTATCTCCCGGTGGAAGCTGAGCCACCCGGCTCACAGCATCAGCAGAACCCACTTAATCCTTGCCAGGCTGGATCAGACACAAGGCGGGGGACACAAGGCCAGCTTAGCACTGACAGTCCTCTTGGGACGTCCATGTTGGATCAGTCACATTGCAGAGGCTGTGGGTCTTGTGCCCTGTTCCAGGCCTTGGCTCCCCCCAGCCATCCCTGCCCCCTTTATGTTTCTGCAGACGTGCCGCAGCTGTCGGCCCTGATCCAGAAGCTGGTCCCTGGCTCCCGGCTGGTGGAGGATATTGGCCACGAGGTGCTGTACGTCTTGCCGTACGGCGGCGCCAAGGATGGGGCCTTCGGGGAGCTCTTCCGGGAGCTGGACAGCCGCCTGGGCGAGCTGGGGGTCTCCAGCTACGGGATCTCGGACACCACCTTGGAGGAGGTACTTCAGCCCCCTCCCAGCATCCCATCCCCTGCCACCGACTGTGCACCTATCCACACCCCAGCATCCTACTCCCATGTCATACGGGGGCAGACCATACATGGATCCAGACTGTTATCCCACCCCTCGCCTCACCCGACCAGACAAGAGGCCCATTGAGATCAGTCTCTCTCCTCCTGCTGTACCAGCTGCACCGTTAGTCCATCACATCTGACACCTTGTCTCCTCCAGTGGCCTATACCTGATGCTTCCGAGAAAGACAATCTGCCCTCCACGACTCACCTGCTTGAGGGCGGGGAGAGGGACGTAGAGTGGAGGGTGTGACGGGTTTGGGGTGTCACCTGCTGTGCTGGGGTGCCACTGAGTCAGCCTATTCTGCCAGCCTGGGTCCCCTTTACCTGGCCTTGCTGGGTTAGGCTCACAAACATCTTCCAGTCAAGCACACAGGCCGGGCCACCCCCAGCTGCACAGAGAGACCGAGATCCGCTCTGGAAAGATTCAGCCTTAGGGGCTCACTCCAACACTCTGGTGCCCAGTCCCTTTAAGGGGGACAAACCCAAAGGTTTTATGAAATTTGCCCCCTCCCTCAATGTGGAGGGAGATATGCACAACTTCCTGCCCCTCCCAGTTAGAACTTATATAAACTGGGTTATATTATCGACAAGCAATAAGTTTATTAACTGCAAAAGGTGAATTTTAAGTGAATATAAGAGATAACAAACAGAACCAAGCAGATTACTGAGCAAATAAAGCAAAATACGCAAGCTAAGCTCAGTATCCTTAAGAAACAGGTTACAAAATGTAAATTCTCACCCTAAATGAGTTTGTTTGAACCACAGAAACTTTGCAACCTGTCTAAGAGTTCTAGTTATATTCCTTTTCAGACCCCTATCTCAGTCTGGACTCCCCGCCCTGCCTTCCCTTTAGCAGTCTTTCTTCTTGGGCAGGCCGGCCACGGAGAGGAGTCGTCCCGTTTGCCTTCCTCCCCACCCTTAAATAGGATTGCCATAAGGCGGGAATCCTTTGGTTCCCAAACTTGACCCCCCTTCCCTTCCCTTCCAGTGGAAAGTTACAAGGAGTCCCAGGTAATGTTTAGTATCAGGTGACAAGACCACCTGACTCTGTAGTATCGCAGCGTCCATGAGTCAGTGGCAGTATGTTCTGCAGGAAGGCCAGGCCTTTTCACAGTCCGTTGTCCTCGCTGATGGGTCGTCAGCCCTGTCTGGCTTTTCCATTGTTGTACCTGAAGTGTTAGCAGTGGGCGGCAACTCCAGATTCGGAAATGATACAGGCATACAGATCGGATAATCACATTCAGTAAATTTTAACCTTTCCAATGATATCTTACAAGCCCCATCTTTCATAAAGTACATCTCAGTTATGTCATATTCATATCATGACCATATTTTCCTTAAAAATGTGGAGTGAAATGTCACAGAGGGCTGCAGGAAAAGCCAGCTAGGAAATCAGCTGGATCTGGGTGGATTTTCCAGCAAGGATGTGGAGGGGAGAGGGGGGTTAGGGAAATGCTGCTGTGGCCTCTTTGCTGGCAGCAGAGCCTGTGGGACCCTCAGCCAGTCCCGTGGGCTCTGGGACGCTCCCCGCCCTGTGGTGTTGGTTTGCTGAGGGTCCACTGTCATTTCCCCCCCCCCCCCCTGTAAAACACCTTTCCGTTCCCGTTTACCCTTTGTAGATCTTTCTGAAGGTGGCTGAGGACACAGGAGTGGACGCTGACACCACAGGTAAACGCATTGGCACCCTCCTGGAAAAGCTTTGAGCACCTGGGGGTCTAAGTTAATGGTCAGGCGAGTGGAAGGAATGATCATGGTTTTTCTAGTGCCTGGACTGCAGAGGGGATAAGAGACCTGCTACTGCTGCTAGCAAAGGGAGTTTTCCTTTAGCTCAGGAGGTAGAATCGTGCCATTGTAGAGCTAAAGGGTGAGAGTTCTAGACCCAGCTCCATAAGCGCCTGTACTGGAAACTCAACTCTGTGCTCTGCAGCCCGTGGCTCCTGGGAGCAGGATCTTCGTTCAAACTGCAATGGGGCTCAGCGTTGGGAGATGGACCCAGTTATTTTCCCCAAACTGTTCTCACCCCATCTCTCCCTGCGGTGCTCGGGGGAGGGACAGGGTGCAGCTGGGTAGCCCAGGAAGCTGCAGGGTTGCCGCACACTCAGTCGGGCAGCTGGCACAGCACAGCCTCCGGGTGCTTGGCAGGGCCATACGAAACAGGCCTCCTGGGACTCCAGGCTGTCCTGGCCTGGCTTCTAGGGACTATAAATCCCAACATGGCCGTTATCCCACCCCTCGGATAACGGCCATTGCATGCTGGACCCTGTAGTCCCTGCAGGCTGCTCCTCGGGATGGAAGCCGTGAGCGGCTGCAGTCTGCTCCGCTCGCTGTGACGAGGTGTTACCAGGGCTGCCCGGAAGGGGGGACTAACGGGGGGACTCATTTGTGAGGGCCCCCAAACCTGAAATTTGGCCCCTCCATACGACGGAGAGGCTGTAGGGCAAACCTGAGTGGCGCTGCCAGCCTGCGTGCCAGGTGGCAAGACCCAGAGTGGGGAGCTGGACCCACCCCCATGGGACGGGAGCCATGGCTATGGGGTGAGTGGGGGGCTCACTCTCCATCCCCCCCCCCCCCCCCGGGCCCCCCCCCCCCCCCCCCCCCCCCCCCGGGCCTCCCCTCAGTGGTAAGTTCTTGGAAGGATGGGGGGGGGGGGAGGGGTGCCTCAGTTTCAGATTTTGCCCCAGGTCCCCCAAAACCTCTGCATGGCCCCGGGTGCCACATGCTTTTTCTCACCTGCCCGTGGTGTGATGCTCTGGCCCTGTGTCTGGCAGGCTCTGGGGCAGCCCCCCAGCGAGGGAGAACGGCAGCCCCGGCCTCCTCCTACACCCTCCGGACGGTGAGCGAGAACGGGGACGTGGAGGCAGCAGACACCGAGCCGCGTAAGGGGGCACAGCCAGGCTGCTGGAGGGGGACGGGGGGGCACTGAGCTCCGCAGGGACTGCGAATGGTAGGAAACGGCTGGTTCTCTGCCGTCGCTGGCACTGGTGCCTTCTGGGGGCTTCTGAAGCACCCGCCTCGCAGTGCCCTGTGCTAACGGGAGCCAGGGGCTTATGGGTAACTTCCAGGGCATTGTGGGATGGAATTGGGCATGGGGGGGAAGGAGTGTGAAATTGTTGTGGGTCCAGCCGGACGAGAGCGAAAGGCCCCGTCCCAGGAGCCGGTGCAGCTGGTGTCGGTCAGATGCTGGCGCGGGGGCCTGCGAGTGGCTGGGCGGGCATTGCAAGCCCCAGGCGATGGTTCACAGCATGGGCAGAGCCCGCTTTGCGCCTCTGCCCTGGGGAATCCAGCTCCACTCTAGTCAGTTCCCCTGCCCCGGCTCTGGTGCCGCGGGGAGGTTCCCTGCACAGCTATGTGAGATCTGTCCTCTTTCTCTTTCTTTGCATTGAGTCAAAGGATCCAGGAAAGGTAGGTGGCCGAGCGGCGGGAGGGAGGGGATCCAGAGCTGTCCTCCTCCCCGTGGGGGGTGGGGGGGGGTGGAAGCCTGGACGGGGTTCGGCCCTGGGTCCCGAGGCGTCTTTTCTGAGCCAGACGAGGGACACGTTCCCCTATGGAAACGCATGTAGAGAGCCTGGCACCCCACCACTGAGCAATGCCCTCCTTTCTCCCCTTTCCCCATGCTTTGCCCCCCGCACGTGACCCCGCTCCTAGTGCCCTGCCCACAATTCCCCTGGCTGCTCTCCACGCCCCCAGACACGGGTGCCTGGAGACCCAACGTGGTCCGGAGCGGCTGCCGATGGAGCAGGCCGGTGGCATGGCAGGGGGCTGCCCTGCGGGCACTGGAGCCGCAGGCAGGGCTGACGGGGTGTCTCTGGCTCTCCTCCTTGCAGCTGAGGAGCCAAAGGAGACCGATTTCCTGCACAGCCTGGATGGCAGGGGCTCCCAGCAGGTGCTGGGCTGGGCCCTGACCCGCCAGCAGCTCCGGGCCCTTTTCACCAAGAGACTCCTCTACGCCCGGCGCAGCACCAGGGGCTTCTTCGCACAAGTACTGCGGGCTTCTCCTGGGCCGGGACGCTGCGGGGGGAGGGGAGGCGGCTCTGACGGGGGCGTGGGAGGGGAGGCCTCTGAGAGCACAGGGTGCCGAGCGGTGGAGCATCGGGAGAGGGGTGTGTGGGGGTGTGAATGGAACACGGGGGGGCAATATTCCCGTGCGAATGTTCTCCTACCAGTGGGTCAGGCCTTCATCCTGGAGCTCTGACCCAGCCCCCGGGGAGTCAGGATTCTCTGGCTGTGGGATCCTTGACTTGACCTAGGGTGTCCTAGCACCCTGGCTGCAGGATTCCCCAGCCCCAGCTCTGCCCCGGCCCGAGGGGCCCTGGCTGTGGGATCTCCCCTGCCCAGCTCTGACCCTGGGGCTCTGCCCTGGCTGCGGGATCCCCCCCTGCCCAGCCCTGACCCTGGGGCTCTGCCCTGGCCCGAGGGGCCCTGGCTGCAGGATCCCCCCAGCCCAGCTCTGACCCTGGGGCTCTGCCCTAGCTGCCGGATCCCCCCTGCCCAGCTCTGACTCCAGCCCCTGCTCACAGATCGTCCTGCCGGCTGTCTTTGTGTGCATCGCCCTCCTTTTCAGCCTGATCGTGCCGCCCTTCGGGAAGTACCCCCCGCTGCACCTGGAGCCCTGGATGTACGGGCAGCAGTTCACCTTTTTCAGGTGCGTCACATCCCAGCTGGAGTGGGGCGGGGGAGGGGGGGAGGGGCTGTCGCCTGGGCTGTGCCGGGGCAACGGCGGCTGGGAGGACTCATGGCAGTGGCCCCTCCGCTCCGTCTGTTTCAGTGATGACTCCCCGGGGGACCCCGACTCTGCGCAGCTCCTGGGAGCCCTGCTGGCCGAGCCGGGCTTCGGTACCAAGTGCATGAGGGATGCCCCGGAGGGGTGAGTACCCCCAGCCTGTGCCCCTCAGGCAGCGCGTCTGGGCTTGGGGGGGCAGTTACTGCCGCTGGGAAGGGACCCTGTGGGGTGGTCGCACCCTGCTTCCTTGCCAAGAGCCTCGGAGCGGAGCCCAAGGTGGCTGCAGTTCCCCGTGCTCCCCATAAGGAGGCATCCTCACACCAACCTGGCTGGTTCTGTTGGGCCAGACACTTCCCCTCTGCAGCTGCTGCTGTCTGGGCCGTGTTTGTCCTGGGTTCTAGGGTGGCGTCCAAGGGGTTAACACACTGGGCCTGCCCAGGCCTGTACCCCCCCCCCCCCCCCCCCCCCCCCCCCCCCCCCCCCCCCCCCCCCCCCGCCCCCCCCCCCCCCCCCCCGCCTGCATGGGTCTGCGCCCCCCCGCTGCCCCCATAATACCCCGCTCTTGCCTGGCGCTGGGGCAGGCTCGAACTCGCTCCTGCTCAGAGCAGCAGGTTGGGCGCTAACCAGCAGCCTTCTCCCTGCCCGGGGTGTTCAGGAGAGCGCCTTGCCCACCGGCGTCCCACGAACGAGGCTTCTGGACCCCCGAAGTGCCCCGGCCCCTGGCCGAGCTCTTCCAGAACACGAACTGGACGCCAGCCAACCCCTCCCCGGCCTGTGAGTGCAGCTCCCGGGGGGCACGGAAGATGCTGCCCGACTGCCCCGAAGCAGCGGGGGGACTTCCTCCTCCACAGGTAGCCGGCCACTCCCTCCTCCCCTGGGGCTGTCAGGGTGGGGGGCCGTGAGGGAGGCTCATCCCAGAGGGCAGAAAACCGCCTGCGCAGAGCGGCCAGGACCTGCGTCAGGCTGGGCCAGGGGGTGCCCAGCGTGGAGACTGGCAGCTGCCATCGCCCGGGTCTCACCCCCTTCTAATCCCCCGAGAATCACGGCCAGTAGAGGCTGGGTGGGGAGGGGGGTGGCTCTTGTGGACTCAATCGGGGTTAGTACCAGTCCTTGGCTCAGCACGGCCCTGGGGACGATGATGATTCCAGTCCCGTCTCCTGTCTGTCTGTCGCTGTCTGTCCTCCCGCCAGGTGCAAAGGGGCACCAGCGACATCCTCCAGAACCTCACGGGCAGGAACATCTCCGATTACCTGGTGAAAACCTACCCCAAGATCATCCGCCAGGGGTGAGCACCTGGGGGATCCTGGGGTCTGGTCCAGTCTGGGGAGGGCTCCCGTCTCTGCCTCCGACCTGGGGGGGCCGGGGGGGCGGGGAGGTTGGGAGAAGAAACTTCAGTTCTCCCTTCCTGCCCTCTCCAAGGCTGCTAGGACTGACCTGGTGGCACAGAGCCCTGTCAGTGCAGCAGCCAAGGGCTGACTGGGCCACCAGAGCCTGAACTGCCCCTCCCCAAGGCTGGGCCGCGCTGTCAGGGCCGGGCAGGGGCATCGCTTGCCCTGGCACTCCTCCAGCTGTCCCTGATCTGGGGGGGCGAATCGAGACCTCGCTCTCTAGGGCTGTTCATTGGGCATTTGGCGGCTGTAACGCAGGGACAGACCCACCCAGTGGTGCTAACGGCGCCCCGGACGTTTCCCTTTTGTTCCTGCAGGTTGAGAACCAAGAAATGGGTCAACGAGCAGAGGTGAGAGGGGTGCGGGGGCAGCTGGGGTGTGATTTGTTTTAGTAAGACTAAGACTGTTAAGGGCATGGGACTGGGAGCCAGGACTCCTGGGTTGTTCCCAGCTCTGGGAGGGGGCTGTGGGTGAGTGGTTAGAGCAGGACAGGGGTGGGGATAGGAGTCAGGACTCCTGGGTTGTTCCCAGCTCTGGGAGGGGGCTGTGGGTGAGTGGTTAGAGCAGGACGGGGGTGGGGGCTGTGGTTTAGTGGCTCTGATTGACGCTCAGGGATCTGCTGCTGTGGAAGGGTGATGGCACCCCCAGCTCCCCAGCATCTCTGTCTATATGCCCATGCATGTAGCGTGCCCATCACCGCAGTATCTGGGCACCAGATGGTCTCCCTGTCATGTGCCGATGCACCTGATCTCCCACCGTCACAGCCTGGGGGTGTCTCCCTGCCCTGATCCCAAGGTGCTGCCCCGAATCTCCCAGGGTGGGGAGGAGCACGAGGGGGCACACGTGGGTCCCTGATCCTCCCTCTCTGCACCCACCTTCCCAGGTACGGCGGCATCTCGCTGGGCGCCCATAGCTCTCAGGCCCTGCCCTCAGCAGAGGAGGTGGATGGTGCCATGCGGGAGATCCGAGCCGTGCTGAACATCACCAAGGTACAGCCCGATGGGTGGGGTAGGGGGGAAGAGTCCGTTTCCTGCCTCAGGGCTTTGCAATGAGTCTGAGAGGGTGGCATCCGCCACATAGGACTCTTGGCGGGGGTGGTAGGTATGGGGCAGGGCTGGGGATGGATGGCATGGGGCAGGGAGGCACATGTGAACGGCTCATCGATCTGCATCCAGTCCTGATCTCCCTTTCCGGCCCCCAGGGGAGCCCCATAGACAGGCTGCTGGGAAACCTGAGCAGCTTCATCGAAGGCCTGGACACCCGCAATAACGTCAAGGTCAGTTTGGGGAGGGGTTTGGCCTGACTTCTTGGCGGGCGGGGGGGAGCTCAGGGGCCCGTCACCCTCATGGGCAGCATATTCCAATCCCCAGATGCCAGTCTGAGAAGGCCCAGAGAGCAGGGATGGGAACTGGGTGTCAGGACTCCTGGGTTCTATTCCCAGCTGTGCCACGGTGGTGGCAGGCGAGCTCGGTGCTGAGTGCTGCCCTGCGCCCACAGGTCTGGTTTAACAACAAGGGCTGGCACGCCCTGGTGTCCTTCGTCAACGTGGTGAACAACGGGCTGCTGCGGGCCAGCCTGCTCCCGGGCGCGGAGCCCTGGCGCTACGGCATCACGGCCATCAACCACCCCCTGAACCTCACCAAGGAGCAGCTCTCGGAGGCCGCGCTGTGAGTACAGGGGAGCCTCAGGGTGGGTGGGGATTGGGTGGGGCTCTCGCTGGGTGGCTGCCTCATCTCCCTCTCCCCTCCCCGTGGCAGGATGGCCACCTCGGTGGACGTGCTGGTCTCCATCTGCGTGATGTTCGCCATGTCCTTCGTCCCCGCCAGCTTCGTCCTCTTCCTCATCGAGGAGCGGGTCAGCAAGGCCAAGCACCTGCAGTTCGTCAGCGGCATGAAGCCCGGCGTCTACTGGCTGGGCAACTTCGCCTGGGACATGGTGCGGGGCGGGCCGGGGGGCTGGAGATCTGGGGAGTGGCAGGTTTACACAGGAGAGGAGGGAGCCCAAGGCTCTGGGGGCAGAGGGGTGGGGGATATAACTCTCCAGCACAGGGTCAGGCTGGCACCTGGTGGGGCTCACAGGTGGGTTCTCGCCTGCGGGCAGGACCCTCCTGGAGGGAGGCAGGTGTCAGCCCCAACATGGCTGCACGCCTGGGTAGGTTGGCAGCAGCGGGGATTGAACCTGGGCCCTCGGGATCGAAACGCCTGAGTCCCGGCTGCCTGAGCTAAACGGGAGGGTTCTGCTTGCCAAAGCCGTAGCAGGCTCATCAACCTCCAGGGGTGGCCCAGTCTCCACGAGCCGAGGACAGCGCGCGCCGCACGGAGTGGGTGTGGGCTGCGCAGGGCAGCTTGTGCCCATGAGTGGGGCTCGCCGCTGGGCCGATGAAAGGCCCTGAGCCAGGACAGGGTGGGGGACGCTGGGTGTGGGGGACGCGACAAGCTCAACACCAATGGCCACTGCGTGGTCGGGGGTGGGGTGGGGGGGCTCACTCCCTGTCTGGAGGGGAGGGAATTGGGGGTGTGTGGCTTCAGGCCTGTCCCCATTAGAACCCCCCACCCAACCAGCCTCTCCAGGGTCGACTGGGTCACACCCGCTGCCTCCTCTGCTTCTCCCCACAGTGTAACTACCTGGTCCCAGCAGGGCTGGTCGTCCTCATCTTCCTCTGCTTCCAGCAGAAGTCCTACGTGTCCTCGGCCAACCTGCCCTCCCTGGTGCTACTGCTGTTCCTCTATGGGTGAGGGCCCTGAGCCGGGGCGGGCGCGGCCCCCGTCTGGCCCTGACGACACGGGGAGCAAATTCCCTGCGCAGTCGGGATCTCGCTTTGTCTGTTGGGGCGAGGGGGATTCTGTCATATCCTGGGGAGAGGGACCAATGGCTAGCCCAGAAGGGGAAGGGAGCTATCTGGCCAGGCCCCGGAGGTGCGGTCCAGGCAAGCTTCCATGTTTATTCCAAGCCTCAGGGGCCTGCAGCCTGGGCCATTCCTGGGACCGGCCATCTGAGCGAGGCTGAAATACCCACGCCCTACATTGGACCTCAGGGCGTTTGCCTGGTAGGTCTCTCTCGGGGGTGGATTACAGCTGGCAGCCCTGCAGGACCAAGCGGGGAGGTGGTGGGGTTTTGTGGGACATTAGCACCTTGTCTCCCAGCCCTGGTTTGCGGCATTGGCTTGGGTCCTTGGGGCCGGGCCAGGTGTCTTTTGGGTTTGCTTCAGCTCTGTTCCTCTTCCACCCCAGCTGGTCCATCACGCCGCTGATGTACCCGGCCTCCTTCCTCTTCAGCATCCCCAGCACGGCCTACGTGGTGCTGACCTGCGTCAACCTCTTCATTGGCATCAACGGCAGCGTGGCCACCTTCGTGCTGGAGCTCTTCACCGACCAGGTGAGTCCTGCACCCTGGGGGCTTCCCTGGCCCCTCAGGACACGCTGCGCGGTGGGGGTTTTCCAACCCAAGATTAACTAGCAACCGCCCAGACCCCCAACCTCAGCCCGGTGCCTGCAATGAGGTGAGTTCAGCTCCCAGGGGAAGGGGACCCCTAGGGCGATGGGAGCCCCCCATGCTGGTGTCACAGAGCTGGGGCCGTCCCCTGAGCCGGACCCTTTTGCTTCCCCCCCGGGCAGAAGCTGAACCACGTCAACCGCATCCTGAAGAAGGTTTTCCTCATCTTCCCGCACTTCTGCCTTGGCCGGGGCCTCATCGACATGGTGAAGAACCAGGCCATGGCCGACGCTTTTGAGCGGTTCGGTGAGTCGCCTGAGCCCACAACGTTGGGGCTACACATTCCCCCACCCCACCCCCCACCCCTGCCCCGCTTGGACGGGCTAGACTCAGCGTGAACGGGTAACGCCTGGGATCCCTGCGCCGCTCTCCTCAGGAGTATCTGTCTGTCTCTGCCTAGGTTCTTAGGCCACGGCCATCACCGTGGTATCTGACCCTCTGCCGGGCATTGACTGTCCTGTCCCATGCTTCCCGCATGCCACCCCTTTCTTCTTTTAAAGCCCTATTCTCTCTCCGCCTCCCACCCCCCACTCCCCCCAGGAGACAAGCGTTTCGTGTCTCCGCTGTGCTGGGACCTGGCCGGGAAGAACATGTTCGCCATGGCTCTCCAGGGCGTCGTCTTCTTCCTCTTCACCATCCTGCTGCAGTACAGGTTCTTCGTCAAGCTCCGGTGAGGGGCCGGCGGGGGGCGGCGGGAGCGGCAGGTGGGCATGCGGCTGGGGTAGAAATCCAGCTCCGGCCAACCCCCTCCCCGAGTCGCTGTCCCTCTCCCTGCCATAACAGGGTGGGAAAAGCCCGTTGTTCATCTATCCCTTCTCCCAGCTCCCCACCAGTCATTGGGGCGGGGGGCCTGGGCTGGCAGAGTTAACATCTCAGCAACATGACCTGGGGAAAGCTGAGATGCCACCTCTGCTTGCCGCATCCATCTGTCCTTCCAGGCCTCTGAGCCAAACCTGCATGATTTTACCCCACTCCCCCGGCTGCTGTATGGATGTACCCTAAGTGATTTAGGAGCCTAGGTCCGCTTGACTCTCGCCCATGTGCTTACATGGTCACTATAATATCTGACCCCGCTCACACGGGCCTGTCTCCACAGCTGGGACCAGACTAGACCAGCAGTTCTCAACTCTTACCATGAAAAGACCCTGTCTCATCCTGCTGGGGTCTAGCTGGGACCCCTCCCATTTGGCAATCTGGAACCCCTGACACCTGATCACAGCCCCCAGGTCAAGAACCCCCCGGGATTCCAGCACCGTTCATGGGATCTCCAAGTTCCCTAGAGCCCGTGCTAGGTCTGGGTGTCATGGCAACCGTGTGGCCCAACGTGCCGTTCCACGCCGCTCGCCCTAGTGGGACGTCACCCTCCGTTCGCATCCTGGTTTGAACCGTTCCCCCTCCTTCCCTTCAGGCCCTTTGCCGTTAAACTTCCCCCTCTGGGCGAGGAGGACGAGGACGTGGCCAGGGAGCGGGAGAAGATCACAAGCGGAGCACGGCAGGGAGACATCCTGGTGCTGCATGACCTGACCAAGGTGCGGAGGGGGCGGGTGGAACTGGGCAGCGACTCCACTCCCGGGGCAGCCTGTTCCTCAACGGGGGGGAGGCATCATCATCTGCCTCCCACCGTCACCCCCAGAGGAGGACGTGGCTCTTCCTTGTGCCACTTTTTTCTGTTTTATGGAAAAATTTAATGAAAATGAAAAAAAATTCTGTGGAAAATTTATTTCTATTATTATTTTTTTTGGCAGCTGTTCAAATATCAACAAATCTCAGTTTGGAAATGCTGCCACAGGGCCCCATTCTCTGCGATGGGCCAGGCCCCCCTGATTGGACTACATCTCCCATGAGCCACCACAATCCCCTCCCCCCCCCATTGGAAAGGGCAGGCAGTGCACCTGGGGAATCCCTGGCCATGGTGCATCTTGGGAGATGCAGTCCAGCAGGGGCCCCCAACCCATAGAGGAGAGCGGAGAGATGAGGCAATCGAACTACACGTCCCATGAGGCTCTGCGGCGGCGATAGCCAAATGGGAATATTTCGGTTTTGGGGCGTTGGTTTTCTCTGACAACCATCTGAGTTTCCCCGTGAACGCAGACCCTTCCTGCGAATACGTTCGGTTCGTCACACACCCAGCGTCCTGTAAAAACCAGTTTTGGTGACCAAATTTTCAATTCACCCTCGCCCGCGATCCCCCCGGCGCTCTCTGGGTCTTTCCACGGGCGATGACCCCTTCCTGCCAGGAATTAGAACTCTTCCCCTTGCCACCAGCCCAGCAGCCCTGGAGCTAACGATTCAGAGCACCAGGAGGCGGTGGGGTTTCATGCGATGTTCACCGTGGGGTCTGCCCGCTCGCTGCGGCAGGTGCTTGGCCTGCATTCGCACGGGGGGGGGAAGGCTCCCGCACAAGCGCGTGACTCCGTCCTCTCCCCACGTGCTCCAGGCCTCAGGCCTGGGATGCGGCTCTCAGGCTGTTTCCCTGCCCTCTCTCTCAGGTGTACCGGGCGAGGAAGAAGCCAGCTGTGGACCGCCTGTGTGTGGGAATCCCCCCAGGGGAGGTAAGGCAGCTGTGGTTGGGATTCAAAGGGCAGGCAGCCCTGGTCGGTGGAGCGAGAGGTTCGCAAGCAGGTCGGTGGGGGGAAGCAGCTGGCTCAGGCCCATGTCACACCAGGGATGGGGGGATGGAACAGACAGTCCAGTGAGTGTGTCCTAGGGAGGAAGAGGTGACAGGCCCCCCCCAAATCCTGGCCCTGAGCCCCAGTCCAAGTGCTGTTCTCCCTTCCGTGCCTCTTGGAAGTGGGGAGCCAGGCAGGGTGGGTGGCTTAGGGGACAGTTTGCCTTTAACGCTGCGTTCGATCCCGGCGCAGTGTTTCGGTCTCCTGGGGGTGAACGGCGCTGGGAAGACGTCCACCTTCAAAATGCTGACGGGGGACACCGAGGTGACCCTAGGATATGCCTGTCTGAAAGGGCACAGGTGAGTGGGGAGGGGCAGGCGAGGGATGGGGGGCAGGGTCAGGTGAGCACTGCTGGGGGGGGGTGAAGGCGGGGATGACAGGTAAGTGCAGACGAGTTCATGGGTTGGGGGGGAGGTGCGGGCCCCAGTGAACGGGACTGGTGAGTGTTACAGGGAGAAATGGGGGGGAAGGACAGGGGAGCGCCTGGCTGGGGGATGGATGGGAAATGGTACAGATGGGAGCTCTGTGGGGAACAGGGTGGGGTCAGGGCTGTGCAGATGGGAGAGGGGGTCTCTGTGTGTGTGGTGGAGCTGCGGGGCGAGCGCGTGTCACACTAGCACGAGAACCAAGTCACCGACACACACGCCCCTTCCTCCTGCCCTCAGGCTGCTCTGCTGGGCTCTGGCAGCCCTGGGGACGCCCCATTCTCCCAGCCCTTCTCCGGAGCACGGTGGGCTCCGCTGCGGGACGCCCCTCCCGTCCCTGCGGATCGGTTTCCCCCGGGCTCCGCTGCGGGACGCCCCCTCCCTGCGGATCGGTTTCCCCCGGGCTCCGCTGCGGGACGCCCCCTCCCTGCGGATTGGTTTCCCCCGGGCTCCGCTGTGGGGGGGCTCTGCTGCGGGACACCCCTCCCGTCCCTGCGGATCGGTTTCCCCCGGGCTCCGCTGCGGGACGCCCCCTCCCTGCGGATCGGTTTCCCCTGGGCTCCGCTGCGGGACACCCCTCCCGTCCCTGCGGATCGGTTTCCTCCGGGCTCCGCTGCGGTGGGCTCTGCTGCGGGACACCCCTCCCGTCCCTGCAGATTGGTTTCCCCTGGGCTCCGCTGCGGGACACCCCTCCCGTCCCTGCGGATCGGTTTCCTCTGGGCTCCGCTGCGGGACGCCCCTCCCGTCCCTGCGGATCGGTTTCCTCCGGGCTCCGCTGCGGTGGGCTCTGCTGCGGGACACCCCTCCCGTCCCTGCGGATCGGTTTCCTCTGGGCTCCGCTGCGGGACGCCCCCTCCAGCTGCTCGGTTTCTCCGCCCTCGCAGCGTGCTCAGCGACTTGCAATCGGTCCATCAGAACATGGGCTACTGCCCCCAGTTCGACGCCATCACCGACCTGCTGACGGGACGGGAGCACCTGGAGTTCTACTGCCGCCTGCGCGGTGTCCCCGAGGAGGAGACGCCCAGGGTAACAGCTCCCCCTCCCCTTCCCGCCCCCCAAGGCAGGAGAGACGCCTCCTGGCTCCTCAGCCTCTGTGCTTCTCTCCCTGCAGGTGGCTCAGTGGGGGGTCTCCACGCTGGGCCTGGCGCCGTACGCCGACAGACCCGCCGGGGGATACAGCGGGGGAAACAAACGCAAGCTCTCCACGGCCATCGCCCTCCTCGGTGCCCCGCCGGTCGTCTTCCTGGTCAGTGCATCCGGGCAGCAATGGGCGCCTGGACAGTACTCCCCTGCACTCTGAGTCAGCCCCCTCCAGCCGCTGTCGGATGAGGTGGGGAAGGCAGCTCATTTGCACGGTTGTCTGCATAGGCAAACCCCAGCCCGGTTGATTGGCATGGTTATTTAACGTCAGAACATGGGGACGCAGCCTCGATGTAACTGACCTCCCCGGTCGGGCTCTGGTGCTGGGCCCAGGCTGTGGATGGAGCAGTAGAGCCCTCCGGGCTATCGCTCGGGGGCTGTGCTGCATTACAGCCCCTGGCTCCAGTCCTGTTCTGGCCCTGGGCGCCCCGGGTATTTACACCTGCCCCTTCCTGCGGCCAAAGCGGTGCCCGGGGGCCTCCGTGCCAAGCCCGCTGTGCTTCCCACCCCGACGCACCCTTGGTCCGGCCAGGGCCAGGGCCTGACCCAAAGCTGCTTTCGGGGCTCGTTGCAGGACGAGCCGACCACGGGGATGGACCCGCGAGCCAGGCGGTTCCTGTGGAACTGTATCCTCAGCGTGATCAAAGAGGGCAGGTCCGTGGTGCTCACCTCCCACAGGTAAGGGAAAGGGCTGAGCTGCTCGTCCATCCCTCACCCCCCCTGGGGATCAGTAACTAGCCCACCCCACCCCCACTCCGGCGAGTAGCTGTCAATCCGCCCTTTTGCAGAGATTCCCCTGCTGCCCCCCACCCTGTGCATGGCACGGCTGAGGCATGGGGGGGAGAGGGGGGGCAGGGAAGCCAGCGCTGCCCCTGATCTGTGGCTGAGCCAGGGGTTTGCAACAGGGGGCGCTGCTGCTCTCACACTCCCTGGCAGGGATAAACAGCGACACACACACACACACCCGCCAGGGAAGGGCCCAGTGGAAGCAAACCCGGGGGGCTGTTGGGCAGGGGAGAAGTGCGGGGGTGCCGAGTCGGGGGTGCTCACGCCATCACCTCTTCCCTCCGGGCAGCATGGAGGAGTGCGAAGCCCTGTGCACCCGCATGGCCATCATGGTGAACGGCCGGTTCCGCTGCCTGGGGAGCGTGCAGCACCTGAAGAACAGGTAACTCGGCGGCATCTCTCCAGGAAACCCGGCGCGGAGCGGATGCCCTGCTAGGGACCGAGTTGCGCTGGGAACGGTGCAGAGACCTTGGCGGGGTGGAGAGGAAATGTTCATGCCGGTGTCGCTTTCCATCCATAGACAGGCTGAGGCAGGGAAGGAAGGAGCTGAATCCACCCCCTGCTCCCCCTGATGAATCCTCCTCAGGGAGCTGGCAGTCCCAGCACCTTGGGCATCGGGTGGGGGAGCTCACCTCTAGGGCGCCGGTTCGAATCCAGCCTAGGGCGTTAGCGTGCGCCAGTTACCGCCATCTGGCAGTCCCTGAAATGAGTCTGGTGGTCTCGGTCCAGTCCCCTAGTGGTCCTGATCGCAAGACACCACCATCGCTATTGGTGCTGATTGCCCCCAGCTCGGTGGCCTTCCGAGTGGAGTGGGAATGGGCCATGGGTCAGGGTTGAGGCACGCGTGTGGGGCGGGGAATTCCCGGCTGCTCCCCGATCTGCGGCTGAACCAGAGGACTCCAGCAGAGGGGCAGTGCAGCTGCCTCTCCTCTCCCAAAGCTCCTGCTCCCCTCCCTGGCTGGGGTAACTCCCCCGGGTGGCTGGAGCTCAGAGAGCTCCCCGCCGTGCTAACCCCTGGAGCCGCTCTCCGGAGCCATCGGTCCCCGGCGTGTCTGCGAACAAACCCGCCCGCCTGTTTGCCATAGGTTCGGCGACGGCTACACGATCACCCTGCGGGTGTCGGGCCCCAGCCTTGACCTGCGGCCCGTGGAGACGTTCATCCAGGACTCCTTCCCCGGCATCGTCCTCAAAGAGAGACACCGTTGCATGCTGCAGTACCAGCTTCCCTCTCGGAGCTGCTCCCTGTCCAAGATCTTCAGCATCTTGTCCGCTCACAGGGGCACCTATCGCATCGAGGACTACTCCGTGTCCCAAACCACGCTGGACCAGGTGAGGCCAGGGCCCGGTCTCTGCCCCTCTCCTCCAGCCTTGGAGATGGTAGCGCCCCCCTGTGGACCAGGATCAAATAAATGGACGTTTCCCATACCTTGAGTGTAAGGGACTGTGCTCTTAACCCCGTAGGTGCCAGCTGGGACACCACCAGGGAGAGCGTCTTCCCAACAGCTGGGATGTTCCCCAGGGGTTCTCAGCGTTGTGAGGTGCCTCACCCCCACCTGCCCTTAGCATGAGGCATCTTGTCTGTGCCTGCTGTGGGTCAGCGCCCTGAAACTACCAACCACTGGTAACGCCAGTCCTGCCCCCCAGGCCCCCGCCGGCCTCGCTCCCTCTGTACGGCTTAGCGATAGGCACAGCCGAGCCCTCGGCGCATTCCCTGCTGGGTCCAGCCCCTCGTCCATCGAACCCTCTGGGAATTCCCACAGCCGGCACACGCCAGCTCACTAGCTATGGCCTGGGACGCAGCTCTGCAAATGCTCCACACGTCCATGTATTGACAGTGAAACCCAGGCTAAGTGCATGAGCAAAGAGCAGAGATTCGAGTGACAGCGGGTGAGAATATTGGAGACGAAGGGTTACATAGAACACGAAATCCTACCCGGCTCTCTAGAGCCGCCGCTTAACTAGCTGGGTCTCCTCCCGTCTAAAGAAGCGTCTCTCACCCAAATTTCTCTCCAGCATTTTCAGCCGAGCCTGCTTAACACCCCTCTGTCATGTAGCAAACTCACTGTGCGTTTACCTCCTCAGGGAAGGATCCCAGGGTGTCCTCTTCGTCCCTCAAATGCACCACAGCAAACTTTCGATGTGCCCCTCCAGCTAGTCCCGTCCCCCACCCGGACTGCTGTTTACGTTTTTCTGTTACTTTTCTCTCTCTGAATTCTCACAGTCCTTCACTAGCATTCGGTTCAGCCTGGAGAGTGGAGATCTACGGTGAACCAGACACTACTCAATTCACGAGTCCCGGGCTGTGACCACTAGGCCGGCCTGCCTGTCGCCCTGCCTGACTCTTGCTTTCGTCCCTTCCCCACCAGGTGTTTGTTCACTTCGCCAAGGACCAAAGCGACGACGAGCCCCTGCCGGACTTGGCGCCCCCGTCTGAGCCCGAGCCCCCTGGCCCCTGGAAGAGGATCACCCACTTCCTGGAGGACGACAGCTACCAGGAGAGTGCCGTCTGAGACCCTCCCCCACCCAGGAGTGCAGCCAAAATACGGGGCGGGGGGGCTTCCCTCATAGCACCAGGGCTCCTCCTGCTTGGAGCAAGGAGGGGTGGCGGGAAAGCCCCACCTACCCCTAAACCTGAATCAATAAAACACCCATTGCTCGTAGGGGGCGGAGGCCCCAGCTGATGGTCCTCGCCCCATGGCCATGGCTGTCCCCCCAGGGGAGCAACGCAGAGCCCCTTAAACCTGAATCAACAGCGCAGAGGGGGTAGTGCCTGACTCCACAGTGCCCTCCGGGAGCAGCTCCTGCCAAGCCCCCACCCTAGGGTGCAGGGAGCTTTTCTGTGAGTCACCCCCCACTCAGGGAGCAAGGGGTGGGCTGGGCCTCGTTATGCCTTAAGTGGCAACGAGGTCAGATGGGATCTGGCTCCCACACGCCCAGGGCTCCAATGCCCCCCTCTGCCTGGAGTTTGAATCCCAGGCTGGGCCCATCGGGCTCTCCTGCTCGGGCTCCTGTGGTCGGCTCCTTGCTGCAGGCGCAGCTCTCGCATGGTGTCTGTACTGGGCCCTGCCCCAGTTCTGGGTGGGCTGGGGGTGATTTCACCCCTTGCCCTGCCCAGCTCCATGCACTTCCCCGGGGCCTTTCTCAGAGACCTACCCCCATTAAACCCAGCCGCTCGGGCGCACGAGGCGGGGGCTCGGCTGGACCCTGCGGGGTCCTTGCTCCCCCCCCTTCACTACATTCTGCTGTTTGAACAGGCCGCGGGGCTGCCCCCCACCCCCAGTGACTGCAAGGCCCTCGCCAGCAGTGTGATCTCAGGGATCCCCTCTCTTCCTGGGGAGGGTGCTCCATTTTCCCTCCGTTCCCCATGCTGCAGCTACCATCCCCCCCTCCCACGGGGCCTTGGCTGGGAGCCTGTCAGTAACACTCCTTCATCTGCCTGGGCCGTGAGCCCCTCCTTTCTGCCCTGCCCCTTAGCCTGCTGCGTCCACTGGGGGCCTCCCGTGGGAACATCCCCTTGGTTAATCCTTCCTCCGACCCGCTAGATGCTATGCCCCTGCCTGGAGCCTGAGCTGTCCCTAGGCGGGGAGGTCTGCGAGCCCCGAGGCTCCCCAGCCATCTCCCCTCCTGGCTGTTCATGGGCCAGATCTTGGCTCCTGGTGGTGAAGGTCTCAATGATCGGGAGTTGGTCCCTGATTCCTGGCACCTTCCCTGGAGGGGCAGCTGCCCTCTCTCTCTGCCAGGCTTCCCCTCCTCCCCCTTCGGAGGAGAGAACAGCTGATGCCCGCCTCCTCTCTGAAGCCGCCTGCTTTTCTGTCCATCCGTCCGTCACTAACGACGCACTGACCTGCCCTCCCCAAGGACGATGTAGCATGCACCCCTCGCCCCGGGGGCTCCCCTCGCCCCGGACTCCGCCCACTCTCACCACCAGCCCCACCCACCATCTGAGTATTGTATTAACCCCTTCTAAAATGGCCCATGCCAGTGACCGTGTTGCCGTGGCAATGGCCGGCCTCTTCTCCCAACGGTCCAAGAAGCGGGCAGTGGCCGCTGACCACGTACTGTGGCGTTTGTGCCCCGGGAGTTAGGCCGGGCTAGGGCATCGCCGCGCCTCAGCCGACTGTTACAAACACCCGAGCCGACGCCTCTCCACACAACGCTGGCCCCAGGCCCCAAAGAGGCGTGAGCCTGCCCCCGTGCCCGGTCCGCTCTGCCCATGCCCTCCTGAGGGCACTGGGGCTGGGCTCTCTCACGTAGCTGGTCTGTTTTCTGGTATTTATAGAGCAGAGTCTGTGGAGATTCGCGTGAAATACTAAGCGAATTAAATATACGCACACAATCACCCCCAGCCTGCGGGTGGAATGATTCTAGCTGGGCGTCGGGGTTTGTTCTCCAGCTAGTCCTTCGTCTCTCTCTTTCCTCCCCCGTTCTGTGGATCTAGGGCCCTTAGCCAGCCCCGTTTCCACCGTCTCCGAGTAGCTGCCAAGCTTGAGTGTATTTATCCGCCACCCCCCTTGGGAGGCAGGGCAGGGCTGTAAATCCTACAGCACAGATGGGGGGAGGGATAGCTCAGTGGTTTGAGCATTGGCCTGCTAACCCCAGGGTTGTGAGTTCAATCCTTGAGGGGGCCACTTAGGGATCTGGGGCAAAATCAGTACTTGGTCCTGCTAGTGAAGGCAGGGGGCTGGACTCGATGACCTTTCAGGGTCCCTTCCAGCTCTAGGAGATAGGTATATCTCCATATATTATTATTAACTGAGGGCCAGGGTTCCAAATGGGGCCCTCAGCCACTTGTCCAAGGTCATTGGGAGAGCTGGGAATTGCAGTCAAGTCTCCCAGGTGCTAGGCGCCCGCTAAGTATTCCTAACCCACCTGTTGCCCTAGTACATAGGGGCCTAATGTAAGGTAGCATCTTCTAGCTGAAGGTTTTCAATACCCTGCAAAGAATTAACCCCCCAGGCCCTGTGTTTAATATCCTTTATTGGGCAGAAGGGCAAATTGTGGCGCAAGGAGAAGCAATTTGCCTCTGGTCGCTGGGACAGAACCCAGGAGTCCTGACCGCTCCCCCCACCTCGAACCATTGGATTCTCTCCTCTATAACTGCAGCGAGTTCCACAGGTTAATTACACTCCATGGAAACAAGTGACTTCTTTTTCTCTGGTTCAGAGAGGTGGCCTTTGCATTTCGGTCCCCGTCACGCACACATCCTGCTTGGTCCTCAGTGGGGAATGGGGGCGCACAGGGGCGGACCACCATCCAACGGCTACAGATCACCGGCAAGCAGGGGGTTAACATCCCACAGGTGGCCAGGGTGGAGTAAGAAGACCAGGGCCAATCAGGCGGAGTTAGAAATCCAGCTGTCAGGCAGGCAGCAGTATGGGGAAAGGCCAGTCCTTGGTGTAGAGCTGGGGTCTTCCTGGCCATGTGGGTCTAGGAGCCTCTCGTTCTTTCACCGTGGCCAGAGGCTCAGGAGCTGGCCCGGAGGGGCCTGTGCTGGGTGAGAAGTGTCCGTCTTGGGGCCAACTGATCCAGCAACCTCTGAATCCTCTTTATTCCCCCTTCCCCCGGATCTTCTCTGGCTCTGCTCCTGACTGCGCTGGGCTCGCTGTGTTCTCCTCCAGCAGGGCGGGCTGCTCTGACGTGGGACGGAGAAGGTTTGCATGGCTGAAGCTGCTCTCGTCGTGGGGCTGTCAGCGGTGGATTTGGGGGCAGGCTGCCTCCCTGGTGTTGCCGGCAATGGGGCTGGAAGAGAATGGGGGAGGAGATGCCAGGAAGGAGGAAACAGAGGGAGCTGGAGGCCTTAGTCCAGGTCCTAGCGAGCAAGTGTCCCTGGCACAAAACACCTCCATCCCCTGGGGCCACGGGATGGCACCCCACTCGGCCCCCGGGGAGATGCCTTCATGGCAGCACAGACGCAGGGGATCGTGCATGCTGATGGGGCTAGAGGCATTTTGGGGCCCCATGGGTTTCACCAGCACTCGATTCCCAACTGGATCCGATCCTTAAGAAAAGGGCCAGGGGTGTCTGCGTGGTACAGACGCCGGGGAACTGCTCCCCTGGCTCGGGGAATGTGATCTGTCTTGTTTTGGCCCTATCGTCTGGCTGGCCTGGGCTCGGTGGGGGGGCAGATCCTGTCAGGGCAGGAATGTCCTGTGGTTGCTGGCTCTGCCCCATCTCATTCTCCTGCAGGGGACCTTTGCCAAACCCCACTGCCCCCTCCCTGTCTCGCTGCGGCTACAGACCCGCCTGCACTGGATTGTCCGGTTCCTAGGACACCGTCACGTTGGCTTGAAAAGGACAATGATCTCGCTGCCAGGGTGGCAGTACAGCTACTGCCCCGGGCGGGCAGGTCAGAGGCCTGAGTTCATTGTGCTCTGGGTGCATCGTGCCCTTGTGGTATTTGGGAAAGTTGGAGTGTGTTGGGACCTGCTGGCACGCACCTGACCTGCCAGCCAGGGTGGTATCCCTCTGCCAGGTTCCCTACCCTTATGTTCCTTCTCCTGCTCCCTGGCCCGGTTACGGGATTGAGTCTCAGGCTGCCATGGTCTGCAGGGGTAGGGTGAGGGGTACACGGTGGTGGGGAGCTCTTGTGGAGGGATATGGGGCTGGAAGGAGGGTGGCTTGGCGGACCTGTGTGAGCCAGCATGGCCGAGAAGGAAGACACCCCCCCCGCGGCTGTCCCAGTGTCTCACCTGCCTGTCCTCCAGGTGAGCTTCACCAGTCTCCTCGCTGCAGCCGCAGGATGCAGCCCCACGGCCTTCCTGTTCCTCCTCCTGGCATCATCCTTCCTGGTCAGCGCAGGCTCCTGGAGCAAACGCCACCTCTCCCCTCTGCAAGGAGACAGTGGGGTCACGCTAGCTGGGCTCGGCCCCTTGGTACTGGGATGGGAGCCTGGTCCTTGTCTAGCCTCCCCCCACTCCCCAGCTGTGTATTATCTCCCCATGGGAGCGGTTTGGTGGTAAGGGAGCCCCTCTCCACGTGCCCAGGCAGGAGCCCGCACTTAGGGCTTGCATGCAGTTCTCTGGGCAATCACAGCGCAGGGGAGTGGGAGCCAGGACACCTGGGTTCTATTCCTGGTCTGGACTTGCTGAGTGAGCTCGGGCAAGTCCCATCCCCCTCAGTAAACTGGGTCTGGTGCTAGCTACCCCCGGGGTGAGGCTTAGCTGAGTGTCTGCAAAGCCCTCTGAGATCCCTGGGTGGAAGGTAGGAGAGATGGGTGGAGAGTTACTGTCACTGGCTGCGGGAGTTTTCCCTGATCCCCAGCCCTGTGCTCTCCGTTTCTCGTCCCCCTTCTGTTCCGCCTCCCCTAGCAAGGGCTCCTGGCCCGAGCCGAGATGCAGGATCTGGGGCGCTGCAGGGGGCTGGCCGAGGGCAGGCAGCGCTGGGTTTGACATCTCAACCCCAGCAGGGGCAGCTCAGCCTGAGCTCCGGGAACTCTGCGGGGGTTTGGCTGAGGCCTTACAACGCAAGTCTGTCACCTCGGCATGTCACCAAAGTCCCCCCGGCACTTCTAGCTGTGTCCAGCCTCCCCCAAAGGCTTCACCTGATGTGTCCCCAAGCACCCTGCTGCGTGTGCAGGGCTACTCCAGGAAGGTGCCCTGGGGCGTGGGGAGGGACCTAGCTTCTCTGTGCTAAAGCTCTTTAGGGGGCGAAGCTGCAAAGGGGGTCTCCAAGCAGCCTGGGCGGGCTCCGTGGGGTTCACTTACTCGCTGGGCGAGGCCGGCAATTCCCCCTGCAGCTCCTTGCGCAGAGACTGCAGCGCCTGAGCGATCAGCTGGTGGTTCTGGCTGGTCGTGGTCTCCTGGAGTCGCTGCAGGAGCAGGCGGGTGGGGAGCTGGATGTCTGGGGAGCGCTCTGGCCTCAGGAGGCTGCCAGCTCCGGCCTGGGTGAGACAGAGAGAGGGAGGAGCGAGGCCTGTAAGATGTGCACCCCCACCTCACCCCTATACGGAGGCCTTATGGTGGCCAAGCTCCAACATCCCTAAGCAGATCCAGTGTGTTTGTGTTGGGGGGAGGGAGGTTGGGGGCACCCCCCACTGCTCCTTCTAAGGCCCCTTCGTTCATCCCTTCCTTGGGGAAAATCGCATGCCTGGGCTTGGTACAAATTGCTGCAGGGCTGTGTTTGGCTGGGCCTGGTCTCCTGGGGATGGTGGGCCCCAGGGCGGAGTGGAGGAAGCAGCAGACGGTGGCAATCACCATCTCTGCTGAGCTGCTCCGCTCGGGGGGCAGCAGCAGCTGCTCCGCTGGCTCTGGCTGGAGGCTTATCTTCGGGAAGGACACTGGAGCCGTGGGCTCCCGCCTCGGAGCAGCCCGGCGGGCGAGCGCGCCGTCTCTCGGAGCCGGCGCCTGGCTACGGTGCGGCTCACGCGCCGCGGCAGCCTGGCCGCTGTCTCTGGGCTGGGCCGCTATGGGAGGCAGAGAGGTGACCCGGTGAGTCTGAGCTTCTCCGGCGCTGGCTCCACCTCTGCTGTCGCGGCCTCCCCTGCTGGGCTGGCCACGCTCCCGGGGAGAGCTCCCAGCGCTACGGACACTCCTCGTCTCTGAACGCCCCTCCCAAGAGTCCCAGGGCTCCATAACGTTCTCCAGGACGGGGCGAAGGTCGACCAAGATCTTCCTGAGCTCGGGCTTCTCCCTGCTGGCTGCATCTCTGGGCGCCTGTGGAGCAGACAGGGCCTGTGCAGGGGTCTTTGAAGTGCTGCAGCTGGTTGGAGAAGACCCTGTTCCTCCTCTCCCGTGTTCAAGGATGGGGGCCATGGCCCGAGGAGCTAGCTTCTTTCTCTCCTTCCGCCTGCCCGTCCTGTGCCCCCTACCAGAGGAGTCTGCCACCTGCCCCGGGGGCCCAGCCGATCTCCAGGCTTCTCTTGCCTTCACCAGTGGGAGGTCTGGAATTAAAGAGGAACGCTGAACATTGCCCATCTCTGCCCAGAACCCAGGCTCTCGGCCATGCAGTTTGGGTGGGTTATTTTTAAATCCCTCTTCTCAGAAGTGCGAGCGCCACGGCCCAGGGAAGGCGCTGCCTGCTCCCTGTTAATCTCAGCTGTGTCTGTGCCCCGACATCACACCCAGATGGGAGCAGAGCCTGACTTCGGCTGGCGCCTCCAGCAGCTGCCCAGCCCCCTGCCCCCCACGCTTTGAGGTGGATGCAATGCTCTTCGCTTCCCTGTGCTATACAATAGCTGTGCAGCTGTTAAACAGCTACAGTGTCCCACCCCAGAGGAGGCTGCATTTCAGTATCTATATACACACACACACTTTACCTGTAAGGTCCTTTGGAATCATTCAGGCTTGCCGGGGATGGGGGTTATACCTGAGCCGTACCTTCCAGCGGTGGCTGGCATGGCGGGAGGTGGAACACCAGGTCCGTCCACATGATGGGTGGTAACTTCTGCTGAGCTCTTCCCCTCTTCTGGTGACCCAAGCCCATTTGTAGTGTGGCTTCGTTCTCCTGCCCCGGAGGGAGGCAGGACTTTCTTTGGCAGAGGTGGTACTGGTGGAGGGGGAACTAAAACAGAGGGGGAAGGAGTTTAGGCCAAAGGAGGGAAGATGGAGAGAGCCGCTGCAGGAGGAGGAGGAGGAGGATGTGGCTGGCAGCGCATGGAGGCAGGTCGGAGGTTCCCAGCATGGGCCGTGCCCTGGTGCCTCTCCTCTGGGCAGATCCATCCACCTGCCCCCCGGAATCGGTCTGCGCCCTGGAGCGCCCGTGGCCTTGTCACCACTGAACCTCCTGCCCCAGCGGCTGGGTGCCAGGCCTGCCCCCTGCTCTGTGCCGACTCGGAGAGTAACCAAGCAATGAACGGAGCCCGAGGACCCAGCCAGCTCATCCACCAAAGAGCCAGCTTCAGGCCCAGCCCTGGCCCAGCCTGCCTGCTGCAGGGGGTGGGGCGGGGCCCAGGCGGGCACCTCTTAAGGTGGAATTGCTCACATGGGCCAGTGCCAAGGGTTTTACTAGAATGACTCAGTCACGAGGCTTCTACTTCTGGCTCCCTGCTCTCGTTCCTCCGTCTGTAACCCTCCCTCCCCCCCCAACACACCCTCCATCCCTGCACCCTACTGAGCACCCCCTGCGCCCTACTGAGCACCCCCTGCACCCTGTGCCCTTTCCCGGCTTGCCACTTGGGCTGCACCTGGTGCCCATTCTCTTAGCCCACCCAATCACCCAGCACGGTGTGCGCCAGCCTGTCTAGTGAAGAGCTAGGGAGGTCAGTCACATTATCCCCGTTTTACAGATGAGGAAACTGAGGCACCAAGCGGGGGCTGGGACTTACCAGAGGCAGAACTGTGGGAGACTCAAGAATAGAACCCAAGTCACCCAACCCAGTGCTTTAACCACTAGAGAACACTGCCTCTCCCTTTGGACAGCCTCCATCCCTTTCCCCATGACCCCAAACCTCCCACTCCCTAGCCCTTATTCTGCTATTCTCCATGCTAATGATGCCCTCTTACGCTCCCTCACCTGCAGCAACCCCCCCCCCCCCCCCCCCCCCCCCCCCCCCCCCCCCCCCCCCNATACTGGTATTTATTAGCATTAGAGTCACAGTAGTTTCTAGAGGCCAGGGCCCCGTTGTGCTTGGCGCTGGACGTATGGCCAGCAGGGAGCCGTGCCGTGGGCAACACAGATGGGGGGAACCGCTGGACACCAGGAGATGCCGCTCGCTGGGATCAGCACTGGCTGCAGCAAACCAGCTGCCGCAGCAAGGGTGAGGATATTGTTTTTGCAAAGGTCAAGGAAGCATTTGCTTTGATCAGGGGCCCAATACAGCCAATAGGCTTCTGAGCCTCTGGACAATATAATAGTTAAGAGGACTTTGGTGTCCAGGAGCAGCCAGGCCGATGCTGGTCTGTATTGGTGACAGGCGGGGCAGGGTCTCGGCGCCCCCTCGGAAAGGTTGGCCGTAGACTTGGTGACTGCAGCCAGTTTCTCTCTTGCCGGGTGGGGCACGTTCCCACCCAGCCGATGGGCTCGCGTGCAGAGGGGCTCTTTGGGGCAGGGCGTGAGGGGCCCTGGAACACCAACCTGGCTTTTGTGGGGGGAGCTGGAGCGGCGTCCGGGTGCATCGGCTAATGGTCGAGGCCTGGCACAGTGTGTGACGGTGCAGCCGTCCGGCACGTTCCCGTTGAGGCCTCCAGCACTGCTTTGGGGGTGGGATCCCCGTGTCTGCAGGCACCTGGATGAACAGACCTTCACCCACCCTCTGCGGGGCTCCCCCTTAGCTGAGCACCCCCAGGCTTGACTGGAGCTCAAAGGCCACGGCAACACAAACAGCCTGGATCAACAAAGCGCTCTGGCGCCGGCCTCCCACCACGCCCCAGGGCAAGGCGACGTGCAGCCACACGCCTTGGCTTCAGCCCGTCCTTGCTTTCAATATGGCAGCCCGCTTCTGCAGCAGGGTCACAGGGCTGTCGCTCCCAGAATGCCCCGGGAGGTTGTCCTCAGCGTAGGCTCTTGAGACCAACGGGGAGTCACCGGCAGGGACGTCTGTCCTCGTACAGGGCTTGTTGTGTTGTAGTCGTCAAATTGTATGTTTCTATTTTGTATCATTTGAAATAAAAAATAAAATAATAATAACGTCGCATGTATTAAATGTATTGGTGTATGATTTAATTATATCCTGCCAGCCACCCTTTTTAAATAGCAAAAAGGAATGGCCTAAATGGGCCATTTGGTAAAGACGCATCAGCCGGAATCTGTGTCGGGGCTGATTTCAAGGCAGTAACAGACGTTTTATGGTCCCTGCTTTGTTGGAGGTTTAGCATTTTAAAATCAGTAAAAGATTTTACTGCCATGATGGTTTTCTTGTCCATTGCAACTTGATGGTCCTGTTTAAAATGTTCTGTGTCAGTTAATCCTGTTTTGTGTGTAAATAAGGAATGTGTGTGTAAAAAAATAAGTGTGAAGGCCGTTGCTAAGCCAGACGTACAAGGAAAAAACCAGAAACAGACACAAGGGCTCCAGGAGGCTGCAACATGCCCCTATTAAAATGTCAGAAAAGGGCAAATTGACAACTTTAAAAATAAAACAGGCACCTATCACTAGGAACAAAATAGCTGTAATAAAAAATAAAAACAATTTAAAAAAACCAAGCACTCGTCAAACAACAATTAATCACAGCAAAACGGTGCAAAACTCATCGGTCCCAATAAAAAAAAAAAATCACTATATAAACAGGGGGCCTTGCCATGAAACGTTGGGTTGGTCCTGTCAAGACTTCCCCGGAGCATCATGTCCCTCCCTACCTCGCTGGCCACTAGATGGAGCCAGACTGTAGACTGGTAACTATAAAAGTGTGTGTGTGTGTGTGTGTGTGTGTGTGTGTGTGTGTGTGTGTGTGTGTGTGTGTGTGTGTGTGTGTGTGTGTGTGTGTGTGTGTGTGTGTGTGTGTGTNGTGTGTAGAGAGAGAGAGAGAATTGTTGTATCTTCAATAAAAGGCGTATTGCCTTTTCCGCTGAAAAAAAATCCCATGTGTTTCTTAGGCTACGTCTACACTACCCACCCGGATCGGCGGGTAGAAATCGATGTAGTGGGGATCGATGTATCGCGTCTCGTCTGGACGCGATACATCGATCCCCGAACGCGCTCCCATCGACTCCGGAACTCCAGCAGGGCTAGCGGAGTCGACGGGGGAGCCGCGGCCGTCGATCCCGCGCTGCGAGGACGCGAGGTAAGCGCGGGTAATTCGAAATAGGATACTTCGACTTCAGCTACGCTATTCTCGTAGCTGAAGTCGCGTATCTTATTTCGATCCCCGCCCCTAGTGTGGACCAGCCCTTCTAAGCATAACCATGTGTCATGGAGTCATTCCACCCACTCCTCCAGGGGGCTCATGTTCGAATACAGTCGCAAGTCAGCAATTAGGCTCAGGTACGACCGGAGGAATTCTGGGCTCGTGTGTGTCTCCAGGCACCTCTGCTGGGCAAGGTGACCTCACCCACGGGCACCCCTTCTCTAGTAAGTAGTGCCTCCCAGCACAGGAGCAATAGACGGGCGGCTGGATACTGACACTGCAGGGACCAGGACCAGGACTGCTGCCCCCTTGCTCCGGACAACATTCAGGTGGCAGCGGGACCATGCCGTGGCCTAAGATGAAAGCCGAAGGGGCTGGGTGGCGCTGCACACAGCAGGAGGGCTGTGCAGGAAGTGGAGGCTGCTGTGGGCCAACGGTGGTTTCTGACAGGTGGTTTGGCTTGTGAGCCCAGCCAATCAGCCTTGAGCCCTAGCGCAGGGGGTTAGCGGTGGGTGGGCCTGGGAGCCAGTCCTGCAGCGGCATGGCGGCTATTCCTGCTCCAGCTCAGTCCCAGGCAGCCCAGCGCTGCTGCTGGTCAGCCGACAGCCCGGCATTCTTCTCACCTGGGCGAGGGGAGTGTTCTGAAGAGTGAAAGCCTCAAACAGAACCCGGCTAGCTACCGGCAGGACTTGGCTTATTGCTGATAAGTCGCCAGCCATCCCTCATTGTTCTCCCTCTGCGGTCCCGTAGTCCCGTCCGAGCTCTCTAGACCAGGGGGGCTCAACCTTTTTCTTTCTGAGGCCCCCCCAAAATGCTATAAAATCTCCATGGCCCACCAGTACCACCACAACTGTTTTCTGCATATAAAAGCCAGGGGGTAGCAAGCTGGGCAGGTGCCCGGCACCCATGTCACAGGGGGCTCTGCGAAGTGAAGTTTCTCAGCTTAAGCTTCAGCCCCGGGTGGCAGGACTTGGAGCCTGAGGCTTCCACCGCAGGTGAGGGGGGCTTCGGCTTTCTGCCCTGGGCCCCAGCAGGTCTAATGCCAGCCCTGCTTGGCGGCCCCCCTGAAACCTGCTCGCGGCCCCGCAAAGGGGTTCGAGACAATGCCATTTGGGCCCCCGCTTCAGTTCGACGGCTAGATTTTGCTTTGAAGGAATGAGGCCCAGAAGAGCACGCTGTGGGGTGAACCCGTCAAGCCAGATCGCACAGATTGCTTCAAAAGCCTGTCGTGGTTATTTATGAAAGGGCTAAAACGAGTTACAATTATTTTGCTGAAGGGTTTGAAAGTTATTCCCAGGTCACCTCACCAAGGGCAGTTGGTTCTTCTGGGGCTTGTGACTGAAGGGAGCAGCAAGGCCAGACATCAGCTTGGGCACAGCTCTCCGTCAGGACCAGGTGGGATGTTGAGTTGCAGCAGAGAACCAGCTGGCCCTCACTGGAGCTCGGAAGGGCTCCGTAGTCGCAAGGTGCCGTTCCACAGTTACCAGTGCCGAGCCAAGAGAGCCACTGATACCATCATAGCACCTAATCACATCAGTCGCACTATCCGAGGCTCGTTCATCTGCACATCTACCAATGTGATATATGCCATCATGTGCCAGCAATGCCCCTCTGCCATTTACATTGGCCAAACTGGACAGTCTCTACATAAAAGAATAAATGGACACAAATCAGACGTCAAGAATTATAACATTCAAAAGCCAGTTGGCGAACACTTCAACCTCCCTGGCCACTCGATTACAGACCTAAAAGTCACAATGTTACAACAAAAACGAGAGACTGCTGAATTGGAATTAATTTGCAAATTGGACACCATTAAATTAGGTTTGAATAAAGACTGGGAGTGGATGGGCCATTACACAAACTAAACTATTTCCCCATGCTTATTCTGCCCCCCTCCCCAGTTCCTCATATCTCCTTGTCAATTGCCGGAAATGGGCCATTTTCATTACCACTACAAACTGTTTTTTTCTCTCCTGCTGATAAAAGCTCACCTTTACTGATCACTCTCCTTATAGTGTGTATGGTAACACCCATTGTTTCATGTTCTCTGTGTGTGTATATATATATATCTTCCTACTGTATTTTCCACTACATGCATCCGATGAAGTGGGCTGTAGCCCACGAGAGCTTATGCTCAAATAACTTTCTTAGTCTCTAAGGTGCCACAAGTCCTCCTGTTCTTTTTGCAGATACAGACTAACACGGCTGCTACTCTGAAACCTGATTTCTTTGTCACTTATGTCAAAGGATCAGAAAGAGGGCTTGAGAACCACTGGTTAGTGCACCTAGGTGGGATGAGGACACGGTGAGAATCAGCTGCGGTGAAGCAGAGAGAGCCACCTGGCCAAGCATGGGAAGGGCCCATATATCAACGATTTAGTCACAAGCAGAGTCTAATTACAGGGAGCAAGAGCTTTGAGGTGTCAACAGAGGTGGTTTTTCCTGCTGCCCCACCCCGCTCGGCAGGGCACCTCCTGTTTCACGGCTGGGTGGGGGTAGCTTCCCTTTCCCAGGCCCCTCAGACAGCTGGAGCGAATCATCCCCCAGACCACACCCAGCCCGAGGAGCTGCAGTGGCTGATTTAGGGATGGGGCGGCCTCCCTGGGAACCTCAAGCGTAATGGAGTGGTTAATGCCAGCACCCCCTGTCACATTTAGCTGCTGAAAGGGGGCAGCCTGCCTCTGGGGCAAGCTTGGCTGGAACCTGGTGCTTTGTGATTTGCATCTAGCCAGAGCGCTGAAGACAGCTGCGATCCGAGATACAGCTCCCAGGATCAGGGAGTTTAACTGGGGGTGCAGTAGTTTGACCAGACATAGAACTGGGGGAAAGTTCAACAGATGTGGATCCTGGAGGGGAGAGTTAGCCAGGTGCGGTGGGGGGGGGGCACGGTGCTGGGTTCTTTAAATGCCTCTGGGGCCACCAGGGATGGGATGATCATGGCAGAGACCCATCTCACTGGGGGGATTGTGATGTTAATCCATTGCTGTGTGTGTGGTGTGCCGGGGGCCCTGGGAAGTCTGTTTTAACAAGGGGCTGGAAGCAGTAGCTAACCAGCCTGAGTGATTTTTAATTTGTGGGCTGGGCACCAGAGCCCTGGACGGGTTCCAAACGCTGAATGAAAAAATACAGGCGTTGCTGGGACTTAAAGTGGTAACTCTGCCAGATACCAACAACCACAGCGAAAGGGCAGCTAGGCGCTGGTGTGTTGCCCGGTGGGCGTCTCTGCTCCTTGTTGGCTGATGCTCAGCTCGGGGCAGAGCATTGCTTCCTCCCCGGGCGCCTGTTTTTATACCCCATCCTCCTCACACAGATCCTGCACCGCTGCATATGGGCCCAGGGCTCTCCCAGTGTGTTTGCCAACAGTGCCACGTTTTCTGGGTTGGTTCTAGGGCCACGTTGCTGTGCTACCGGTGGGCACCAGACCATGGCCCAAGCGCCAGTCGTTTTAGCCACTGGGACAGCTGAGCGTATGAGCAGGCAGGAAATACGCTGGCAGCATCTTGGCTAAATTTGGGCTTCCTGCCGCTGCCGCTGAGCCAGCGCGAGCAGCCAGTGGGGAACGTGTTTGGGAACATTCCCTAGCGTCGGTCAGGCCAGCTGTGGCGTAGGCACGTGGAGCGCCCATTCTGTTTGCCAAGCCAACACCTTGTTCTAATTCAATCCATGCGCCTCCTACAAGGCCCATAAGAAAAAAAACCACCCACAAAACGCACAGGCAACCCGTGGAACTCGTTGCCAGGGGATGTTGTGAAGGCCAAAAGTAGAACTGGGGGGGGGGTCACAAAAGAATTAGATGCGTTCCTGGAGGATAGGGCCAGCAATAGCTGTTAGCCAGGATGGCCAGGGACACAACCCATGGGCCGGGTGTCCCTAAATCTCTGACTGCTAGAAGCTGGGACTGGATGGCGTGGGATGGCTCACGTGAATAGTGCCCTGTTCGGCTCATTTCCCGCTGCAGCATCTCAGAGACAGGCTACTGGGCTTGATGGCCCATTGCTCTGCCCCAGTATGGCCTTATAATGGTGCGGTGGCTGGGCGGACCCTCTTAACGAGGCCCATGGTGCGACTTTCCCAGGGCATCCCCATGTCCTCTGGGCGGTAAAAGGTTCCCAGAGGGCGGCTCCCACACTGTGCCCAGCGCAGGCTGATGCAGGCCCAGGGCGTGGCTCTGCAGGGTTGTGGGTCTCTGGCATGCGGTGGGGAGTAACTCATACCTGGGTAGGGCCCAGCCAGGCGTTCACCAAAAATATGGAACGCTTCACGAATTTGCGTGTCATCCTTGCGCAGGGGCCATGCTAATCTTCTCTGTATCGTTCCAATTTTAGTATATGTGCTGCCGAAGCGAGCACAAATTTATCCTCGACCACATTGCTATTTAAACCTCCAGATATATAACTCTTTCTCTATTAGGGTGAACAACGTTGTTGCTACAGAGAGATGTATTCATATTTAGAGAAGGCAAAAAACAGCATCTCACACGTTGGGTGGCGCTTTTTTATGTTTATCCCCGTTAATCATTTTAATTTTTGTACCAGTCTCATTTCGCGGTGCATGATGGGAACCAGAGCGGCTCTCCTGATGTGAATATTCAAATGAGGCTGGAAAGGCTCGGCCTCTCTCACCCGCCACCGTCCCAGCGTTCCCTATGAAGCAGCCGCTCTTGGGCCTCGCGCGCTCGTTGTCGCCTAGTAGCGTCCGGGCCGGGGCAGGAGGAGGAAGAAGATGGCGGCGGCGGTGCCTCTGGCCCTGGGGCAGTGAGAAGCGGAGCGTGGCCGGGCGCGCGAGGAGGCCCCTGGACACGGCGAGGGAGGCAGGGCGGAGCGGGGCCCCCATGGCCGCGGGGCCGGCCCAGGAGCCGCGTCCCCCCACGGGCCTGCCCCGGCCCCGCCGCGGCTGGTAGCGCGGCCCCAGCGCCCCCCGCCCGGGGGTCACGGAGCGCCCCGGCGGACGCGCCCCCGAGCCTGCCGCGAGAAGGGCTCCCGCCCGGCCTGAGCGCCCCCCCCCTGGGGCTGAGTCCCTCCCCGCGGCCCCCCATAGCGGGCTGGGCAGCCCCCCAACCCCCAGGGGACCGACTGCCCCCCGCATCCTGCAGGGGACCAGGGCTCCTGCCCCAAGGGGGAGCCTAGTGACCCCCCGTCCCGTCCCCAAGGGGTCACCCCCCAATTACCTTTCCGGGGGACCCCCCCCTGGGACTGTGCCGCGGTGTGAGCCCCCTGGGGATAGCCCTCGAGTCCCCCCCCCCCCTTACGGAAACAGCAGCGATTCCCCTCTGGCATATAGCCCCCAGGTCCCTCTGCCGGGCATCCCGTCCCCCCCTGCGAAGGGGCACTGATCCACCCACCCCAAGGGACTTCTCCCTGAGGGGCACAGCAGCCTTTTTCCCCCCCTGTCCTCCCACCCCACCAAAAGGGCTAAACTCAGGGGGACAGAGCCCCACCAAAGCTCTCTTCCCCACGGGAAGAAAGTAGCCTCTCCCACTGAAGCTCCTGCAGGGGAGGCAGGCCTTGAAGTTCTTGCCTTTGAAAGCGTGCACACTAACCGCCTAGCTCCCCCCCACCCCCAGAGGATCAGGATGTCGGAGAACCAGCCCAATGCGAACAATCACCATCACCCCGTGAACAACAACGGGGGTGGTGGGGCCGCCGGTGGAAACAACCGAGGGGTACGGAACCCCAACCTCAACCAGAACCCCCTGATTAATGTGCGCGATCGCCTCTTCCATGCCCTTTTCTTCAAGATGGCTGTAACCTATGCCCGCCTCTTCCCACCCTCGTTCCGCCGCATCTTCGAGTTCTTCGTCCTTCTCAAGGTGAGGGGCAGGGCTACGTGTGTATGAAGTGGAGGGACTTTCTCCAGCCACTCTTCACCCCCGAGTGCAGTTCAATCAAGTTGCTGCCAAACAATTCTTATCCCCCAGGAAAGATTTGCTGCTACCCTAGGATCAGTCACCTAACTCCACCTATGCTAGCCAGAGAGACTTTCCCACTAGGCAGGTGTATTTTTCTATTCATTAGGAAGGGATGAACCATTGTGATTGTTGTTATACACTGCAGCTGGGAGCATGCCTCTGAGTCTTGGTAGACAGATGCGCTGGCTCTGCTCACATTTTTTTTTCAACGACTTGAACAAATCTGCTCTAAAGAGGCATCATCACAGTAAAACTCTTTCTGCTTTTCTAACCAGAAGCTTCTCCCTAAAAGGAGATGCACCAGTCCTGGAGGCACTGCAATACCAGGTCCATGTATGGGGTGGACAGAGCAAGCTCCTATTCCATCTCCCTGTTTCAGAAATCAATTTAATATACAGTAAGCTAGGCACAGTGGTGTGTCTATTGCATCGTAGGCCATGGCATAGGCTAGCCACCCAAATACAAACCCGCCCATCCCTCTAGGTCTGAACTCAGGTGGTTAGTCCCTGTGCTGCAGTATACACACTGCAATTTTTAGCATGCTAGCTAGAGTGGCATTAGTGTGAGTCTGTCTACCTGGGCTCAGAGGCTTGCTTCGAGCTGCAGTATAGGTGTGCCCTTTAGGGTCCCTTTAATAAATTGAAAGGCTTGTTAGGGCATTTTCCTGTATTCTTACATTCATAGAATCATGGCAGTTAGAAATGGAGAAGTCCTGTAGATTCAGTCTGCTTCCCTGCTGATGCAGCATTGTCTCTTACAGTCTGTGCTTCTGTGCTTTGTTTTAGTTTTTAATGACTCAACACAGTAGCTGCCAACATTCCCCAGGAGAGCTACTGGCTTATCTGTTACATTCTAACCTCATGTATGAGGAAAAGGAATAACTCAACAAATCTCAGACTAATTAGTCTCTCTCCCAAAATGCCTCCATATTTCTCTCTCTGGGCAAAAGCTTGAGTTAATAGATTATAAAACCTTATATCGGTTTGGGAGTCTTCCCGTGTGCTGCTGAGATTCTATTGTGTCCTCTTGTTAACAGTTCCTAGATTTAAACTTTTGACTTACTCTAACAAAGTGGTTTATTGAAGCCAGAGGGATGGGAAACACTGTCTATCGTTTTGTCAAAGTTAAATCTGGAAGGAATATTCCTGAATGTGTACACATGATTTCCCCCCCCACTCAGTATAACGCCCACTGCCTCAAAAATTGGATAGTGCATCTCATTGAGCTCCACGGTACAGGATACAGATTTGTGGGGGGGCGCGTTGGTCTGTGAAGAACTCTTAGCAATGGTGCACTGGATAGCCTCTGTGCTTGGTAGTGGGGTAGTAAATCTTTCATATCTAGGTCACTGGTTCTAGTCCATCCTAGATTGGTAGGCTAACACGTACCGCCTTCTGATGGTTGTGTGGCCAATGTGAAACGATTTGGTGTTTTCAACCTGGTTTCTGGAAAGACAGTTGTGGATAGAAATAGGTGTTGTCCAGATCAGGAAAAAGGTGAGGGGAGGAGAGTTTATCATGTGTTAGAAAACACTGCTTACCTCAGCCTGCTAAGTGTGAAAACCACAAACTACTTTGTCCCCTTGTCTGCACTTTTGGTACCTTTATGCAACCACAGCTGGTATTGATTGGTCTCCCTTGTGGGCCGTCTCTGCAGAGAGGCCACGGTTTAAATAGGCCATAGAGGCTGAACTCCTCTCACTCCTCGAAGTTGCAGATCAGAAATGAGGCACGTTAGTGAGATCTAGGTAGGGATGTGCTGTTACTGTCTACCCTCGTGTTTTTCACCAGTACTAAATGTAGAAAAATTCACAAAAAATGATTAGTTTCTAAGTGACAGCAGTGTACTTACATTATAGTAGCATTAGTCACTTAAAAAGAAGGAAACAAATAGTCAGGACAGTATTATCAAGTATAAAACAATGCCTATTTCATCATGACAGAATGACCTTAATGTGCTAATAGTACCCTTTCACTCAGCATCTTTAGTTGTTCTTGGAAATGGCCAGGCTTTTTAACTTTTCCTTTTCTATAACTAACTGAAGGCATGCTTAAAAACTTGAAATGGGATGGGACTAGTTACCAGACTGTTACATTGAATGAGTGGTAGCCAAGCTAATAGTGTCTGTTGCAGAGCTCTGGGTAGCTGAATTAGCCATGCATACACGTGCAGAACAGCCTACTTTTACCTTAGGAGTGAGTTTAAAAAGAAGTCTTAAATTGTCAGGTAGAAAACAGGGACTCTGGGGCAAGTGGCGTACATAAGAGTGCTTTAACTAATTGACCAGATTTCAAACAGATGTTCTTTTAAGTATGGACGTAGTGTGATGCTGGCTGTCTCTCTATAGTGCTAAACAGTCTGGGTATAGATCTAAGGCATGATCCTGCCATTTATTGTGTAGGGGTGAATTCCTGTACAGAGCCCTATTGCCTTAAGTGGGGCTCCTTCGATTGTCGAGGTTTACATGCATGTATTGAGTTGCAGAACCAGTGTCTAGGTGAGCTTTGATATGTATTAACTTCTGCCTTATCTCTTGGTCCCGTGTAGCTGAAGATGTCTTCGTACAGCTTCTTAATCAAATCTGCGGTGTAGCTGCCTAGCTTTGCCAGTCTGTTTACTCCTGCTGAGGAGGTCAAGGATAATGAGTAGCTAGAACTGTTGTGTTACGCAATGATCAAGCACTTTAAGGAAGTTGGAGAACGAACAAGCCCTAAAACTCAGCCATGGTGCTGTATTCTAGATGCTCGCTATTCTTGGTGGAGAGCTGCACTTCAAGCTATTGAATGTATTTGTTAACATCACCCTGGATTGTTCCCCAAAATAAGGTGGTAAAAACCCATTAGTCTGTAGTGATATCACTTTCTTCTGCTAAGTATCGGGGTTGCCGTGTTTGTCTGTATCCACAAAAACGACGAGGAGTCCGATGGCACCTTAAAGACTAACAGATTTATTTGGGCATAAGCTTTTGTGAGTAAAAAAACCCACTTCTTCAGATGCACCTAAAAAAGTAGGTTTTTTACCCACAAAAGCTTATGCCCAAATAAATCTGTTAGTCTTTAAGGTGCCACCAGACTCCTAGTTGTTTCTTGTTAATTAATACTGACATTAGTCCCCTTGAATGAAAACTGAAACCCTCTATAGTTTTCAATATAATGTAGATCACTGAAAAGTACCCTATTGAGAAATGGTAGTTTAGTATTACTAATCTACAGTGAACATGCTGGGAATAAGAGGAATTTTAGACTGGAGAACTTCTTGCGTCTGTGCTGCATAATGGCGTGTTCAAAGTGCATGGCATTCATATTGGGACTATGGATCATTTTAGGATCTAGCTAGGGATACTGTCTCTCAAATCAAGAGCTGAGATCCTTTCTGATGCTAGCTGTCAAAGGTGTTTGGGGGTGAAAGATTCTGCCTGGAAATCATAGAGGGCAGGAGCCATGTTTTCTGTTAAGTTGAAAAACTGATTACTGAAGGTTGTAGAATATCCAGGGAGATTGCTCAGTGCGCTTATTTGCATGTCAGCCCCAAGAACACTGCTTCGATTAATTTTTAATCACTTTATTGCCACGTTATGATGTCGAAGCTCATACGGAACGTTGAGGTTCTGAATATAGGGCTGGTGACATGGTAGTAGCAGGGTTTAATGCTATTGCTCTCCCTTTCTGATTTGGTGAGAGGTTGCCTGTCTTGAGGCTAGCTGTGTCTCTTACGCCTCATAAAGTTATGCAGTCTTTCTTGTGCTTTAATGGGAAGTATTTGTTATTCCTAATAGTTTGAGGAAGTATTTTGTATGGTGAAGAGAAAATTGTCTGTTTCAAGTATCAGAGGGGTAGCCGTGTTAGTCTGGATCTGTAAAAGCAGCAAAGAATCCTGTGGCACCTTAGACTAACAGACGTTTTGCAGCATGAGCTTTCGTGGGTGAATACCCACTTCTTCGGATGCAAGTAGTGGAAATTTCCAGGGGCAGGTATATATATGCAAGCAAGAAGCAAGCTAGAGATAACGAGGTTAGTTCAATCAGGGAGGATGAGGCCCTGTTCTAGCAGTAGAGGTGTGAAAACCAAGGGAGGAGAAACTGGTTCTGTAGTTGGCAAGCCATTCACAGTCTTTGTTTAATCCTGAGCTGATGGGGTCAAATTTGCAGATGAACTGAAGCTCAGCAGTTTCTCTTTGAAGTCTGGTCCTGAAGTTTTTTTGCTGTAGGATGGCCACCTTAAGATCTGCTATTGTGTGGCCAGGGAGGTTGAAGTGTTCTCCTACAGGTTTTTGTAGGAGAACACTCAGGATGCTTCTGTTTACCTATCTCCTGTCACTTGGGGAGGTGGTGTTTCTACACTTAACTGAAAAAACCCTGACATAGTGTAGACACAGCCTATACTGATGGGGTTATGCCAGCATAGTTATGGCTTTGTGGTTATGCTGGTATGGTCCACACAGCGCGGACGTAGCCTGCATGTAGGCATCTCTTGACTTTTTCTAACCTTTCCTACCTGAGCTCAAGTTGCCTTTCCTGTTTGGTCAGTTAACCTTGTAACAAATCAAAGGAATGCTTGTTTTAAGTGAACTTTGCCAGCATAGATCTCGGGTTACTAGAGACAGTATATTGGCTTTCTAAAATAGAGAGAATTCAATGGAAAGAAAACAGCAAATGATCTGGAAATACGGTCTAAAGATAAAGCTGTACCATTTGTCATCTCACTTAGCAGGTCTTGTATAAATGAAACCAATAGGTTCATCCGCCTTTAAAGAAAGATCATTAAGGCCCTGTCTATGCTGAGATCTGCAACCTGCTCTAACTACTCAAGGGGCCCACTTGTTTTAAACAGGACTCTCTAGAAAGGTTTGGAGGGGGTTGTAAAATCTCTGTGTAAACAAGACTAAAGTGGCCCCTACCTTTCCCCTTAATTTTGGTTTCCTTCAACAGTGGACATGTAGGATTAGAGAGACTGTCTTTCATTATCCATGCAGTGAATTCCCCCAGTAGCTAGCGGCCTAGGTGAATGAAGTTCAGGAAGAATCTGGTTAAGCTAGAGAAGGTAAGGTCTGGGGCAATCCTGCCTTTTCATATAGGTCTTATATGGGGCTAAAAAACCTCTGCCTGAAAACCCCAACACGCAGTCCTCATGACACCATTGCTGTTGGCAAAGGCTGAAATGATATCCTGTGACATGTTTGCTAATGCTATCACTGATGTTATAGGACATAAGGAATATGCAGCCAGCATTTTGGGCCAAATCCTGGTCCCATTGAAGTCCATAGGAGCAGGATTTGTGCCTTGATGCCTATGGGTAGAGTCTGCTAACACATGGGAAATTTTAACAAGTTTCTGGTTATTTTTAAAATTAACATTTTACAATTTCAAGTTTTATATAAACCAGTGCACAGATACAGATATACTTGTTTTATCTGGCCAACAGTCAAAAAAATTGCTTATGAAACATACTTTCCTACCTAATGCCAACTGTAAGGGTTTTATTTAAAAACCAAAGAGACGGGCAAGAAACAATATTCAGGTTCAGAAACCTCAAGGCAATTGTACAAAGATCTGAAATATGACATTTCATAATTCAGTTAAATATACATATTTTGTACATATATATACATATTGTGAAAACTTCATCATATAATCATTGCACTTAAACGGCAAAAAAAAGGAAACATTCTCTCCTAGATATAATGTTCCATGATCCAATAACTAGTTGCTCATGGGTGAAATTTCTTCCTAACTCTGAGAGAGACAGGGTGGGTGAGGTTAATATCTTCTATTGTACCAACTTATGTTGGTGAAAGAGACATGCTTTTGAGTTCCACAGAGCTCTTCCTTAGGCCATATCCTGGGACCAGCACGGCTACAACTCTGCAAACAACAATGAAAGATTCATAACTCTGGGCTGTTTGTGGTTGGCTTATATCCTATAAAATAAGGGTTGAGGTACCTTATAAGTTTTTACTCTAACTAGTGCCATGTGTGAGAGAGCCTCTAACCAGTGTAACTGCAGATCTGTTTCCTACCCACATAAATATCTATTCTTTTGGGGGTCTCACTGTGTTTTTTGCCTCAATATCTTGAATTTTCTCAGAAAGTTGCTTAAATCATCTATTCCTCCTCTCCCCCCCGCACCCCACCCCCATTTAGCCCTCTAATGATGATCTAGCCCAGGGGTAGGCAACCTATGGCACGCATGCCAAAGGCGGCACACGAGCTGATTTTCAGTGGCACTCACACCGCCTGGGTCCTGGCCACCAGTCCGGGGGGCTCTGCATTTTAATTTAATTTTAAATGAAGCTTCCTCAACATTTTAAAAACCTTATTTACTTTACATACAACAATAGTTTAGTTATATATTACAGACTTATAGAAAGAGACCTTCTAAAAACGTTAAAATGTATTACTGGCATGCGAAACCTTAAATCAGAGTGAATAAATGAAGACTCGGCACCCCACTTCTGAAAGGTTGCCGGCCCCTGATCTAGGGTCATAGGAGGGAATCTTCTGGTCCTCCTTGTTAATGGCTCGTAAGAGTGTATCAGTACCTAGCCCCAAGACCACTCCTTGTTTCCTCCCAATGCTTTGAGTTGCAGCTAGAATAGTGGGAAGAACTTTCCTGGAAGGTGGGGGTGGGGGTGTATGTTTAGTGCCTCTTCTGGACACCACCTCTCCCTGTCTTTGCATCAGCTGTAGAAACATAATCAAAGTGAATCTGTCCGTCTCTCCTCAGTTGGCCTGTGTTTTGGAGCGCTAGGGACCTTAAAAAGGGAACAAACAACAAAAATATGACCATCAGATGATGTTTACAAAGAAATAGTAAAGGTTTCTAGCTGCAGGCTTCTTCCTCAGCCCTTGTTGGTTTGAAATTCCTGACTTCCCCATCTGGTCACTAATCCTGCCCTCAGACCTTAGCGCTCCTTCTCAAATCCTACTTCCTTCACCTCTGGTGATGCCAGGCGGTGGGGGGNAACACTCTTTAAGCTGGCAGTTTTCCTGTAATGAATACAACACACGCACCTTTCATGTCCAAGGAATGTCCCCAATTGGAGCATGTTTTTTCGATGTAGTAGCTGTTTTGTGTTACCTGCTTTAATTTGGTACCAGCTCCCTGTTGACGGTCTTGGTGTCACCAAAATACAATCTAAAGGGGTTGGGTACTTTTTTTATTTTTTACTTTCAACTGTGTGTGTTAAATCCACAGAGGAAGTGCCCAGGGAATAGACTCAGTGTTGTTTGCCTCGTGCTCTCCCTGGAGAAGGTGATCCCATGATGCAGAATTGCTGTTTAATATTGGGAAGGAACAGCCTTGGGGCTGGGTGTAGATGCATTTATAGACATTTTAAAGCTAGATCAGAAATTAGATCTCATGGTTGCAGAGAAACGCTTGGAAATGTATACTGATTTGCACCTTACAGGCTCAAAGCCCAGAAGGCAAATAAGAACCCAACATATATTTTAACATCATGATTTTGGGGCAGGTCTGACTACTTATTTTTGAGTACTTTTTGTCTTGGCAATAATGGTACTGTCTGATCTAGACATCAAATAATCTAGATACTTCTATTGTTGAGGCTTTTTTAGCTCCCTTACAATAAAAGCACACAGCTGAACAGCAAGCTAAGGAATAACACCACATTTAAACAGCAGCCAAGCACCAAAGATCGTCTATCCCAGGAAGCCTGAATACAAACCTTAAGCGCGTCCTGCATATGTAAGATACAGTAGGGGAGTTCTACCAAGCCAGAAATCAGAGACAGGCTAGTTGTATCTGGGAAGGTTTGTGTAGTCTGATAGCTGTACTTGGTTCGCAGTGATGTTCTTGCAGGATTTAATTGATCCTGCGATACCATCCCCATTCCTTTCATTACATTGTGTGGGGTAATGAAAATGTGCAGTGTTTAGCACTCATCAAAGATGGTTTCTTAGTGAAACATATACCCGTAGCCCAATATATTCACCCTGGTAAATTCTGGGACTTTGCTGTTAATGGATCATTATTAGATTAAAAATTGCAATTTAAAAAATGTCCTTATCTGCTCTTGTCAAAGCCCTAGTTTATTAAGGTTAAAAGTGTCTTAAAAAAAATCTAGCTTACTTTTCACTGTTTGGTATTTTGTTTTGAGCTCCATTCAGCATGGGGCATGAAAACAGGCTGGTCAATTTCACTATCTAGTTATCTTTCACTAGCACAATTCTGCAGTGTTTTCTACAAGTAGAAAGGAAATGATTTTAAATTCAAACTCTGTCCTTGGAAACTTTAACAAAAAAAATCACAAGAACTAACAGAAAAGTTTAATGAAAGTCTTTGAAATAAGACCTGAAACTATCTGACTCTGTCCCTTTAAAACATTTCCGGTGACTGTCTCATGACTTGTGATATCTCCTGAGCAAAGGTTGTATGTTGGCACCAACCGAAGCAAGGACCTTGTCAATATTAAACTGAATTCTAGAAGCTTGGGAATAAATACATGAGAATTAATTACTAGAGTTACACTTCCTGGAACATTCTGGCCCAGTGGATTCATACAGTATATTCCCTCCACTGGAAACCAGTTTCTGGGTCAGAGTGGAAAGTCTAGTAAGGGATGGCTTGTTTGCCAACAAACAAGCATTTGAAAATAGCACAAGAGAATGGGGTGAGGAGAGCCAAAGAAAGGTAAATGGGTGGTGTGCATTTTTTGGAAGATAGGTTACTTTTGGGGAAAACCAGGAAGTTAAACTTTGTGCTTCCCAGAGGTATCCAGGACAGTTTCTTTCTCTGAAACGGACCTCTGCTGCCATATTAGATGGCTATTGCAACCCACTATCTGGTAACCATTATTGCCAACGCAGTTCCTAGTAGAACTGATATTGTGCCTCCTATTCAGAAAAGACTGGGTGCCTGATTATCTACTGCCCTGCCCCTTTGTGCAAGCATTTACATCAGTGCAAAATGAATGTAAAGTGCTACTATTTTGGGTCAGAATCTGGCCCTGGTTTTGTAACGTTTTAGATCCCTGTAGCATGTGAACAAACCCAAACAATATACATACAAGGCTGCTGAAATACAGCTACTTCTGGGGTGGCAGCCACTCAGCATACAGCACATTGTGCAACAAGTGTGTGAATGGGGAAGCTTTGGTCGATGACACCTGGCCAACTTCTACTCCTGTGAAAGGTATAATGAAGCCTCTTGAATGTCCACCCACAGCAGACAGGCCTCAGCTTTACAAGGTGTGACGAGACAGGCTGATGCAGGTTCATGGCAAAATACTCCCTGGATCTGCCTTGCCCAGCTGAAGAGATGAACTGGTTCCAGGAACTTTAGCTGTTAATATTTTGATGCTTAGACTGTCAAGACTGGGAAGCTTCAAAGATCTTGGCTATTACTGTGTCTGTTGGCCCAAACACATCCAGGTATCTTACTGGTTAGCAAGAAACATCTATAAAGCATGTGAGTTTGTAAAAGTAGCAGATTTAAAAAGAGCCAACCTGTACTCACGATCTCTCACTTGTTTCCTGCTGTTTCAGGCTCTCTTTGTGCTGTTCATCCTGGCTTACATTCACATCGCCTTCTCCCGTTCGCCCATTAACTGCCTGGAGCATGTGCGGGACAAGTGGCCGCGCGATGGCATCCTGCGCGTGGAAATACAACGCAACTCCAGCCGAGCCCCCATCTTCCTGCAGTTCTGCGAGGTGGAGAAATTCCCGGGAATGGTGATTGAGTCTATGCATGAGGAGGAGGAGGAGGAAGAGGAGGAAATGACCGTGGAGATGTTTGAAAACAGCTCTGTCAAGGTAAAGGTTAGCCATGTGCTCCCTGGGAAAGAGTTGGGGATGTCTTGTTTCCATGCTCCCTGCAAGAACTTTACAGATTGGCTTGGTGCCAGTGAAATATTCCTATTCCCCACCCATGTCATATCCCCCTCATCACTTAAATTTAAAAAGAGCCTCTGACCTCTCCAAATGCCACCTCAAGCAGAAACTTGTGTGACTAGAGTGGCCGGTAAATTCCATCTCCATTGACCCAGTGGGAGATGTGATTTCTAGAGCTGAAGGCCCATTGTGGAAAATGCCCTGCGCCAGCCCTTTCCCATTCAGCACATCTGTTGCATCACTTCTTTTGCAAGCACTGAAAAGGGCATTTGAAAATGATGGGCTGGAGGGAGTTTGTTTAGAAGCAGACCGTGCCTGCAGTGCCGTTAGGCATTCCTGGGGCTGCCCTATTGGATAGCTTGACTCAGATGAACAGGTGTTCTACATTTTCCTGAGCGGCGGCAATAACATTTTCTGCTTCTCCTTGGATCCCCCCTCACCATGGAGTGATGTGCGCATCTGTTTGCGATAAATGCTGTCCTCTTCCAGCACATCGTGTGTGTGTGTGAGGGTAATGTGATCTTCCCAAACTCAGACCAATAAAGTCTTTATCCCATGTCATCATGTGTTCCCCTGTGTCATATATTACAGAGAAATTATTTTTAGGTATGTTTTAGAGGTTTTTAAATCACTGTATTGGGATTATTTCTTGTATCTCCCTGTCTGTAAAGCCTGGTGATGTTAGATGCCATGAGTATAGGGCCCAGAGGGGAAAAGAAATGAAAACAAACAAATGGAAAATACCACCTCCAAAATAGCCTTTTTGTACCTAAAAATGCCTCTGCTTTAAAGTCTGAAACCATGGTCCCTTTCAGAGCTAGAGAGGAGTGCTGAGTCCCATGGGAAATCTTGAAACTGGGCAGTGGGTCTTTGGGCCCTTAAACCAGAGAGCTGTATGTAGATCATATGCCCATTTCTAGTCACGTGTCCAAAGGGAACTTGCGTACTCAGGCAGAGGACCAGAGAGGAGATACTCAGGGTCAGGGAAAGGGCTCTCTGCAGCTGTCTGGCAGAAGTCCTGAGAGGAAGACACCTTCAGGAGCTGGTTGTGGGGAAGCCTCAACAAGGAGGCTTGTGAAAGGCCTGGAAGAAAAGAGCTAACCGGCTGTAGGGCAGTGAGACTGGTTTGGGTGGTGGCAACTTGCTCTGGATCTTTGTTAATAAAGAGAGCCCTGTGAAGAGAACTGGAGCTGTGCCTTTGTTTGCAACGTGACTTCCCCTTCCCCGGCTGATGGATCAGCTCGCCAGCTTGCGCATCCCCTTTCCAGTGGTAGGAAGCTCTGTTTTTTTAAGTCTGCTGGGCTACAACACACCAGACTGAAAAGCTGTGACATTTTTAGGCACAGAAAAGCTGCTATTAGCCCAGGACTGAATCTTGGCCTTTCCAGGCTAGGGCTAGCTTTGTGGGGGAAATCAACACATAAAGGGATGGGAGAGAAATATTCCCTCTGGTGGGTTCAGATAAAAATATGGAAGCTGTTTGAAGCTCCAAAGGGATTTGGAGTGTTAGAATAAAACTTGGGGTGGTGGATTATGGTGATGCAGCCATAGATATATAGCTACATTCAATGTACCTGTGCAGTTCACGGCATTTCTCTAATTTAGCATTTGGCTATCACCTCCACATAGCTGGCTGACGTACATGAATGCTAGTAACTAAATACAGTCTCTGTAACTTCACTCCCCTTACCCACCTGGCTTTTAAAATCTTTAATCTGTGAGGCCCTTCACTTTGGGATCTCCTAGTCTGCTGTTCTGGTTTACTGGTGCAGCAACCTCAGGTTCAGAAATGTGATAAGCAATGATTTTTGTGCTGCCCTATCAACGTCTTGGCAGTTTGTTTGTCTGTGATTGAGCAGGCTGTCAACATTATGCAGCTCGTTCTGTCCTTGAAGTCTACTGGGACTCTGTCACGTGTAAGCGGGTAATTACCCTGAACACACCAGGCTGGCGTAGTCCCACAAGAACCCCGCGTCCAGCTCCACAGAACGCATTTCTCCCCATGCTTCCACCATTTCTTGTCAGTCCAAAGCTCCGTTTGTTTTAAGACGTGACTATGAACGCTTGCAAAGGTTGGGTTTTGTGTCTGTCTTTCCTTCTCATGTTCCAGTGTTTGACTCGTTAACTGGATGGGGACGGGGCTTGGAAGCCCAGAATCGAAATGAGCGCTAATGCTACTTTCATTCCAATGGTTTTTCAACAGTTTGAGCTGGACATCGAGCCCAAGGTGTTTCTCAAGCCACCCCGGGCGAGCAGCACTGAGGCACTGACCCAGGTGACCCAGAACGAAAGCCAGGAGTTCTCGTTTAGCGAGGCGACCACTAAAGGTATGCAGCCTCTGAGTGAGACTGTGTCCGAGTTTGAGATGCTAGCCAGAGCAGGTAAAGACAACTTACACTGGTATCCATGTTCCATCCTCCCCTTTCACCTGTATATCCTCCCTTTCACTCCTCTTGGCTTCTCGAGGCACTTGCATAACAACCTTCAGTGTTTTCCAGATGTCCCCCTTGCCTTCGAATGACGTGAAATTGACAAATACTGACTTTGGTTCTGCAGAACTTTGCTCTTTGACTGGAGGGCTGGGGAGGGAGCAGGCTTGTGCTGTGAAGTCTGCTGAAGTCTCTTGTTGCTAGTAATATCTGGATTGTTATGCTGATCCTCAAACTGTGGCAGGCCACACTGATAAAGCATCACAAGAATGGTTATACTAGAACAAACTGTTTGGTCTGGTATCATGTCTTTGACAGTGGCCAGTGCCGGATGGGCCAAAAGAAGATGAACCAACGTCCCCTTCACCTTTTCCCCCATAATTCACCTGAGCAACTATGTTGTCTTTTTATCCTCTAGGGGAGATGCAAGAAAGTCCCGAGGGAGGAGGAGGGGAGGGGGGGAATCAGTAAATCCAATTTATAATACATATTCTTAATAGTACTAGTAGGGATTTTCTGATCCTTTGTCCAGGAATAGCTAACTGCTCCTGAAAGCATTTGCACTGATCCACTGATCTTAACCCTGGCAGATTGTGAGATATGGAGATGCTAGAATCACATCATTCAGAATACCATCTTGCTTTTATCTTCCCTACTTCAATTGCAACGTGATTTTAGCAGCTAATATCGTACACCTTTTAGAAAGAGACCATGGGTTTTTATCCCTTAAACTGCGATTCAAGGCATATGCATGGTATAATGCTTTGGTTTCTGTCTGTACTAGATAGCTGTTAAAATCACATATGGGTTGAAGTAGGATCATGATAACTGGAATGACTTAATAGTTAGCGTATCTTGTTTGCTGAAACGGATGTTTTATTTCACTGGAAAACTGGGATTCTTTGCTTTCCAGCAGTCTAAACCATTATTTCTAGCTATGAAGAATTATGAGCGCCAACATTAAAATGTTCACTGTTCCCTTGATCTTGCAGTATTTTATTTGGTGCTGGTCCAGGATTGATTTAGTCCTGAACTTGAGTTGGTGATTAGGGGGTCATGACACTGCTTAAGACTTGGGAATGAAATATATATTGTATCTATCACAGAGGTGGGGTTTTTTTTGTTTTGTTTTGGGTGCAATACCATCATTGAGGCCCGTGCAAAACTCCCCCATATTATCTGTCGTGTACACTGAATAGGCTCTTCTGCTTTTGCTGAGTTCTCAATGGAAATGATCCGAGGAGAGGAGAGAGAAATGAATAGGTGGTGCTGTCCACTTCTTTACAGTGTAATAACCAAGTGTATCTTGTCAAAAAGGTTGGTGGGAATGGAAATAGGACTCATCTTCTTACCTTCCCCAGTTAAAGGGACACGGTTTAGTTCCCAACTTTAATCTTTGTGTAAGATACATTAAAATAAATTGATATAGATGCTTTCATGATCTAAATGAAAGCAATTCTTGTGATGGGATTTAAACCCTTTGTCCGTGTTTGCAAACTGGTAGCAATTGTGCTACCAGTGAAAACCGAAAAGTAAAACTGACCAGTCTGCTTTCATCACCTACTGGGTGAAATGTAACAAGTAAACAAGTGGGAAGCTGCAAATCTATGTTGAAATTTCTCTTGCATAATGTGTTGCTAGTAACTCAGGGAAGGAAGTTACATTTCTTATATATGACTTTTAATCTGTGTTCCTTTAAAATATTTTCATCATGGGAAGCCTGACTCTCTTTTGGTCTGCCTCCTTTAGGAAGGAAGGAAGGAATACTATGATACTGTTCGGAAAAATCCTCTTTACATTGATTGGCTGCTCCTTAACAGGGGATTTTTCTGGTCTTGGGGCTGTTGCAGCAGGACAATGTCTACTTCAAACTCCCATTTAAGCAGGCAGTCATAACAATCGTAATAAAGTGATGTGAAAAGGCTTTTTTTTTTTTAAATCTACTTATTGCTCCTGCCTCTGGCCCTTCTGGAAGCAGCAGCATTTCCTGTCTCCTGAGACGTTCTAACTCTAGAGAAGTTAGTTGACTGTGGTTAGAACCAGCAGGCCCGACTGAAGCTGCAAACCTAGGGAAGCTTCAAAGCAGGAAAATGTACTTTGAAGAAGACAGTTTTGAACAACGCATTTAAGCTTTTTTTTTTTTTTTTTTTTTGCCTCCAAAATATACATTTATAATTAATTTAACTGAGGCACATGGTGTGTATCTTAAAGCACCGAGTTGGCATACGCTATTGAGTTGATTCAAGTTTGCATGAGTTGACGCAATATGATGTGCTAAATTAACCTTTGGGACAAGCAAATGTGGCAGCTATATGTATACCTTGTCCTTCCAAGAAAGCAGAGTAGTTTTGTCCCATGTGGGGTGTCTACTTACCATTTATTGTAGTCAGAGTGACGGGGGTAGGAGAATATTCTTACAGCATTCCCAAAATGTGTAGAAAATGGAAGTTGCATAAATCTCCGCCATAGATTCCTTGGAGAACACACACGTGCACACAGGTGTGTGTGTCCATCATTCTTTACACACATGTTGCCATGTGAAGCGTCAAACCCTGATTACAACCGTGCAGATTGTAGCCTGATTTAGGGTGTACTGATAATATTAATTTGGATAATATGGGAATTTAATTTATTAATTTAATTCCTTTAATTTAATTTTATTTTATTTTTATTAATTAATAATAATTAATCACTAATATTAATAGTATGGGTTTTAGGCTTGCCAGTCTGTTTGATCAGAAGATAAAAGTTCTTGTCCCGAATCAGGCTCCACAGAATTTACAAAGGACCCTCAGGGGTATGACAGGAAGCTCACACTGAGACAGATATAGCCTTAAAGACTTTTTATTAAAATTAATAATAGTAAGTAAATGGTAAAATACCCAGAATTACAAAGTTACAATTGCTTACTGCTATTCAAAAGATACATATGATAATATAGTAGTATATGCAACAAAGCTTTGGTTAATATACTCTCACCCTTCCTCGATAACCTGGTGGTAAGAGACACGGGAACAGCTTTTCAGTTCAGGTTTCTTAATTCTTGAGTGAGGGATGCCGTGCTTAGAAGAAACTAATGCTGTGAGCTATTAAAGTGAACTTAGGGTTTACTTGACTAACTTAAACTTAAAATCAAAACCTAAAAAATATAAAACTTAAGGAAACCAAGCTTAGCCTAGTTCCTTTGAAACTGAAAGTTTAAGAAGAACAAGTATAGCCTACTAATAGTAGCAGTTATTGTAGATAGAGTGGAGGAAGTAAGTGAGAATAAGTAAGAAATGGAGTAAAGTGAGAAATGGAGATGGAGTGAGAATGGAGTACTCTATCAAGGTGGGTCACCCCTTTTATAGGGCAAGTGCCGGAAATTCTTCCTTTTATGCCCAAATTTCATTTCTCACCCACAGAAATGTTAGGGTACACTTACCCCATAGGCTAATATGTATGTGCGTATTGATGACAGGTATGTACGCACATCAGTCTCTTGTGGTGTACTTGTTAAGTCTGCGGGTACAACACTGAAAAAACCCCTATGCCATTCTCCATTGTCTATTGGTCTAGATAAAAGGTCATAGACATAGGTGTGGGTACTTATTTATTTAGGTATAGGATAAACAAGATAAAGGTCAACTTTACTTTCTGGGTAAAAGGGCCCAATATAGGTATGCTAACTTTGCTTTAGCTTAACATACAGGTTTTTTGCCTGTAGGTCTCTTGCATTACAGCCAAACGTACTTTAATATAAGTTTATAAACCTATTACAATACATCAAATACCTACACTATAAGAAAATATATATATATATCTATAAGCAAGCAGGTTAGTTCTATAGGCTACACGATTTCCTGTTCCGCTGTGTTCAGATACCTCAAGGACTGAGTGGGAAAGGGAAGCAATTTTAACTTGTTTTTTATCACTGTGAGATCAGTTCTCCTGTTCTGCAACTCACACAAGCATGACTTCTGGTTTCAGTGCTTATATGATATGCAAAGGTTAATGACTTTCTGCCTGGGACTAATTGTTGGCTAATGTCCAAGTAATGGGGGTGAGGAGTGGAAAATTCCCACCAAAAAGACGCTCGCGTTGTGGTTGTTTGATCCAGAGCTGTGTACATTTCTTTGTATTCATTGATTTAACTAGCCTTAAAAGGAAAGTTCTTTGTAAAGATATTTAATTTTTGCCAAAAAACATCTTATATGGATTGATGTATTTTTGTTATCGGCTCTTTGGGGGTGAGTCATTTAGCTGTAGAACTCAGGATACAGCCACATCCACTTATATTAGCTGCCTCTGAATGCTTGAAACATCCAAGTGATCTGTTTTTGACAAAAATACTCTGTTAAAATAATAAGGCTGTAGCACCTAGAGCAAAAAAAATTAAACCTGGGCAGCACTTTGCAGGGCCAAACAAATCCATATTTCCTGGCGTGAAGCCATTGTAATCATGGGTTTATGTTAGCAGTCTGCTAGGAAATCTTCAACAGCTGAAGGGGGCCTGCATCAAGAGGTCACTTGAGGACAGCGTAAGATTGAGAGGCTTCCATTCCTGCAGGCGCAGTGCCAGGAGCACAGGCGTTCTGAAGCCAACCTGTAAATCACAGCAGATGTCTGCCATTGTTCCGCTTCTCACACTAAACACCGATTTGTCCTCTACCAGCAATCCGTTCTGTTCCAGGTCCCAGGCCTCCCCTGGGCCCAGCCTCACTCTTGATAGGAAACCTTCACAACTCTTATCGATCAGTTCTTGAAAACCTTGCTGTCTTATCTGTGGAAGGCAATTCTCTAAGCAGACTTGTTCCTAAATGGGATATCTTTCAAAGCTTTTCCTTAAGGCACTAGTGACTCTTGAGTGGGTAATGCTCATCTGTCACTTTCCTTATGAGAGAATGTGAATAAAAACAGGATCTTTGGTTTTTTTAAGAGTTTGTCTGCTCCTTGTCTGTGGCTGAAGTTATAAACTGGTTGCTTTGGAAACTGAAGTCCTAGAGTATATTGTGACTTTAATAATACTTTGTCTTTCTGTAGTATCTTCAATTCATTGCTCTTAAAGCTCTTGACAGAGATAATCAGATCCAGACTCACAGCCCCTCTGCCAGACGGGGGGTATTATCCTGCCTTCACAGAGGCCCAGAAGTGAAGGTCACAAAGCCAAGTCAGCAAAAAGAACGAGGAGTACTTGTGGCACCTTAACACGGCTACCACTCTGAAACCAAAGCCAAGTCAGTGGCAGAACAGGGATTACCATTCGAGTAATGATTCCTCTTGGATGGGGAATGGAATGAGGGGCAGAAGCATGGTTCAGCACAGGTCCCACAAATGTCCCGTGTCTGGGGGCCAGAGTGGGGAAAGAGAAAGACAGAACATGTTCTCATTAGGGCCTATAACATCCTCTCAAGTCCATTATTATATGTGGTGTATAGTCTCCTGATTCCCTTTGCTGTGCCTTCCTGGTTTATTGTGCTTTGTTTCAGAGGAGGGTTCAAATCTGTGGTCTTGAGAGACAGTGAGCTGAAGTTCTTCCATCTGCTTTTACTGTCTGTTGCTGAAGCCTGGTTACTAAAGGTTTTGTTAAATTGGCCCCTATATTAGGGATTGAGAATGGGATTGGAAGAGTCTCATGATCCGAACAGTAGTGACCTGCTGCTCTTACCATTTGATGGCCTGTGTGAAATGAGTTGCTGGGGAGATGGTCACTTTCAAAAGACTAATACTAGCCCGACTGATGGGGCAGTTTGTGTAGAGACCACTAGGCATGAAGACGTCTACCTCCAGGTTGGAGTTGCAGCCTGCTGGTAGAATAACCTGGGGAAGCCTTGCGCTGTTGCTGATCCTGCTTAGTTATCAAGGTAGTGGATGGGCTCCTTTTAAAACCCCCAGGCCTTGTAGGTAGGACTCCAGGAACCCAGGCTATAAACATGGCACCTTTCAATGCCCTAAGTCGAAAGTGAGTGGACAGTTCCTTAGTGATGCTCCTGCTGAAGTGGTCGAGGGGATTCCCCCAAAGCCAACAGCTGATATCTACCCAGGGCACCTCCTGGGGTGAACGCCATTGGGAAATGCATCAAAGGGCTCACTCCTATCCATGTTAATGGGGTGGGATTACTAAGGGGGGGGGGGGGGGAAACTGATGTAAAAAGTGCAACCANTGCAACCAAAGCTTTAAAATGACAAAAGGCCCCTTGTACTTGTTTCTTGGCAAACCTGCTTTTCAGGAGGTGACGGGGTAAAGAGGGGTGTATCCACGGTAGTTTGCAAACCCTGCTGTTGAGTCTCCTTTCCCTTCCTCTCTTGCAGTGTGGCCCCAGGAAGAGTACATTGTGGAGTATTCTTTGGAGTACGGGTTTTTACGCCTGTCTCAGAGCACTCGTCAGCGTCTCAGCATCCCAGTCATGGTGGTGACACTAGGTATGTAAGGGACATGACCAGGGCTCATGCATTAGTTGACAAGACTCTTCTAAAATGCCAACACCCCAATTTTAGCCATGCCCCCACATACCTACCTTTGCTTCAATCACACAGAAACCTTTTATAACAGTGGAGGGGGCCCTCGTTCAGAGGAGGACAGTCTTTACAGGCAGTGTCTTTCCAATACGATGCCAAGGCATCCATTACAGAGTCTGAATCTAAGCAATCCGTTTCAATATCTGAGGCCTAGAGTTATTTTCTAGAGCAGTTGTCCCTCCCAGGAAGGAATCTCAAGAGACCAAACCTAAACTCTGCCCAATTTGTATTATTTTGTTGCTTTTCCTCCTTTGCTTTAAACTTTAGAGGCTCGAAACAAAATAGCCTGCAGCCCTCAGAGATTTAACACTTGTGATGCACAACATCGATACCTATTGTCAGGAGCGATTATCCCTATCAGAGACAATGTTGAGCATGTCTCCTTAGCATTCGTGTTTATCTCAAATCATCTCTGCATCCTGCATAGCCACAGGGACCATTATCCTGTGACAGCATTCTCTTCCACTGGTATTCTCTTAATTAACAAGTTTCCAAGGAATAAGTGTAGTCTTATACCTTCTAGTGCCAAAAATCCTAATTAATCAGATGCCAAAATATGTGCAGCAGTCAGATTAGATTGATTAGACATAAGTAGTGCAAGCAGTGGTGTGTTTTGCTGTATTAAACTGATTACAGGGCAGATGATAAATGGGTCTACGTTAAAGGTAGGTGTTGTTTTATTTGGTCTGATCTTTCAAATTCCTACATAAGCACCCTACCTGCCTTATATGAATGCAAGCCATTTTTAGTTCCACCTTTCATCTAGATGGATCCCAGCCGCATTGTGAGCAATTACATGTGTATATAAAACTTATTTGAATGTATGTAGCACTTTCATGTCACTATATTGACCTAATCACGGCAGCCACCTCTGTGGTGGAACGCTGAAACTTTTCCAACAGTGCCTGGAATTACCCAGGGATGCTGAGTCACTTTGAGTCAACATTTTAAGATCCTTTTGCTTTAATTCTGAATCTCGTTGCAAATAACTATAACCATCCATCTCACTGTCCTTACACTTCCTGATTGTTTCTGCCATGTGAAGAACTTCTGTCCATATTGGCCGTTCTCATCCCACTGCAAAAGCCAATGTTTCTACGGTACTATGCCTACTGTCCTGCTAAAAGGCTTAGCCAAGGGAGCGCCGTGCTTAGCTGGGGCAAGTGCACCATTTCCGCTGGCTTAAGGAGGGAGAGTCGAAGCCTGGGAATCGAATTCTGTTTGCTCACATAGCACCACAGAGCATCTGATGGGTCTTGATGTAAATAGTAACAAGTAGAGTTTCCTGCTCTGCGGTTTCCCCTCTGATTGAACAGAGTGAATCTTCTTTGCCTTTCATGCAGATCCCACCAGGGACCAGTGCTTTGGAGACCGATTTAGTCGCCTGCTGCTGGACGAGTTCCTGGGTTACGATGACATTCTAATGTCCAGTGTGAAAGCTTTAGCTGAAAACGAAGAGAACAAAGGTAAAGGCACCAGGAAACAATTTTGTAGTGGAATATTTGGAGGAGGTGCTTGGAATCTGTGGGTGCATGAATGGTGTGCCCTGGCTGTTGACCGTGCCCTAATACTGAGAACAGTTACCCGGCTCCATGGGGAGATTATCACCAGGCAAGTAAAATGAAATAAGTGTGAGAAGAGAGAGGATAATGGCCACAAGGAAGATTTTTACCTGCCTTATGCTGAATAAGAATGAAGGATGCACCAATACGGGAAGCTCAGCCTATCAGTTATTGTTTAATCAGGCCGGGCTCCTCTCTTTCTTCCAGGTTTCCTCCGCAACGTGGTGTCTGGGGAGCACTATCGCTTTGTCAGCATGTGGATGGCTAGGACTTCATACCTAGCAGCCTTTGTTATCATGGTCATATTTGTAAGTAAACCTGTTAGTGTTGCCTGGATTTCTGGACTAGGGCTTGCCAGGTGCTAGTTAAGACTTAATTTTGGTAACTTTCGTATGTGCCCTACATCTGTATTAACACAAGAGGCCACTGCTACTTTTACGAAATATACTTAAAATCTTTTGCAAAATCAGAATTGACCCAGATGAAACCAATAAGCAAAGGAGGCTGAGATATCATAGATGCCAAACCACTATGCATAGAGCTAGGGCAGTGATTCTTCTTCCTTTGATGCAAGACCATGTAAAACAATAAATCTAGTGGCTGGTGAGAGGAGGTGTTTAAATATCTCTCACATGAAGATAAATCAGTCTTCTGTGATCTTTCTCAGAGACGGAGTGTGGCCTAGCTGGAGGTGCACAGGACTGGGACAGAGCTGGAACTCTCGGTTCTGGTCTCAACTCTGTGTTACAGATTTTTGCTTAGATTTTTGGGCATCACTTAACTTGTCAGAACTAGACTCCTCCTACAGCTAAACTACTTGCCTATCTCTTTCCCAGGGACAGCATGTGGTTTAATTACCGGTTGTAACGTGCCAAAGAAGCGCTACTTAAAACTAAGAGTGAAATGTGCAGTACAATCTTGGGCTTTGTTACGGTGCTAAGAAAAATCCCCACAAGCCAGCAAATTCTTAGTTAACATAGATTCTAAGGTCAGAAGGGTCTGTTATGATCATCTAATCCAGGGGTCGGCAACCTTTCAGAAGTGGTGTGCCGAGTCTTCATTTATTCACTCTAATTTAAGGTTTTGCATGCCAGTCATACATTTTAACGTTTTTAGAAGTCTATAATATATAACTAAACTATTGTTGTATGTAAAGTAAATAAGGTTTTTAAAATGTTTAAGAAGCTTCATTTAAAATTAAATTAAAATGCAGAGCCCCCAGGACCGGTGGCCAGGACCTGAGCAGTATGAGTGCCACTGAAAATCAGCTCGCGTGCCGCCTTCGGCACGCGTGCCATAGGTTGCCTACCCCTGATCTAATCTGACCTCCTGCATAGCCCAGGCCAAAGAACCTCACAAGTACATGTCACAGTTTGCAGGTTAACTGTGCACCTCTGACCCCTCTGTGGTCTGCTCAAGGGCACCCCTTTACATCTCAAACCTCTAGCCATCACCTCTCTGTGAGCAAAGTACTGCAACTCTCTTCCTCCAGACTGAGGATTTAGCCTTCAATTCCTTCTGCCCTTCAGTGTGCGTATCCCAGCAAATAAGAGCTTAGCTCAGCCCCTATAGTTCTGCACTCTTTCTCAAGGGCTAGGACAGTGAATGCCAGTGACCAGACGTAGCATACAACAATAAACATGCTACACGCATGCTAGGTTTACTAAGTGTTTCCAGACCCTGGCATGTTTTCCAGTCCTTTGGATCCTTCCATCAGGGCTGTGCCCTCTTGGTTACAATCTCTTGTCAGTTATTGGATCAAACTGAGAAATTCTGAGTCAGTTCAGCTGAGCCTTTATACTAGAACCCAGTCTGAACCAGTATATGCAAAAATCCCCAGGAGGTGGTTCCTCTTTGGAGTTGGGTACCTGTCCCAGGATTTGCTGTAATGGCCCCGCACTGATGATCGTTCTTCGAGGTTTGGCAACCCTCCCCCATGGAGCCAGAATATAATTGCTGGCTCACAGAGATACAGATAACATTTTAAAAACTTGGTACAGTAGATTAAAAGATATCGCATGTGTCTGTAATATCTGTCTCAGTGCATCCCACGATGGAGCATCAGCACGAACTCTGTATCCTATTATGACCCTCTATGGGAAAACAAACTTCCCAGGGCAGTCCAGCTCTAATCCTGATCTGTTTTGCCTTTTCAGACTCTGTCAGTCTCAATGCTGTTGCGCTACTCTCATCATCAGATCTTTGTCTTCATTGGTAAGTGCTTCTAAATCTCACTCCTACAAGCTGTTTCTTTTGGGATAATGCCATGCCCTGGTGAACACCCACTACCTTTGGAGGGCAAGAAAAGAGCTTAGAGTCTTTTGTGGAGTTGAGCCTACTTGAGACAGTCGATTCTTTATCCCATCCATCATCCTCGAGCTGGGAAAACGTGGTAACGTTTTCCAAAGGTTACTCAAAGCAGAAGCTGACATGGCGTGACTTTTGCCACCTGGAGTATGCTGCTTAGTGACCAAGGGACAGATTCTGTCCTAGTGTGAACGCAGCTCCATTGACTTCTAGACTCCTTTTCTTCCTGCTTACATCAGATCTGAATTTAGCCTAAATTCTCCAGACAAATATGCTCTTTAAGTTGCCCTTTGTGACCACTTTCCCCTCTTATCTGAGGTTGGCTGAATGCAGATCCCACGTTTCAGGACATGGCCTAAGGCCTCAGGGGTCAAAAAAACCACTGTCCCAAAGGTGCAGCCCTGGTGCCTTCTGGGGGATTTCATCTTCCGCTGAAGCAGTGGGTATAGGTCAGTACCAGGGCAGGATGTGTCAGACCAGTTGCCTGCTCCAGTGTGGGCCTATGTATACTGTGAGTTGTAAGCAGTTAGTAGTCGTACTGTCTCCTGCATGCACTCCTGCATCTAGTTCTAAAGATGGTTTGTGGCGCGTTACTCTGCTCCATGAGCTGCTGAGAGCCCTTCATGGTTTGCTTTCCTTCTTGCAGTGGACCTCTTACAGATGCTGGAAATGAACATGACCATTGCATTCCCTGCTGCTCCCTTACTCACTGTCATTTTGGCTCTAGTAGGTAAGAACGTGGATTTACTCCTTACGTAAAGGAAGAACACTGAGCAGGTCAGAAACAAACTTAGTGTAGCAAGTTGCTTCGGGGTGCATTGAACACACAATCCCTCTCTTGTACCTTACGTCACTGGGGGTTTAATGTTCTCACTCCCTGCAGAGATGTAATGTCATGGAACTTGGTGTGACCTTGTTGTCAGGTGTTTTTGTCCTAGTCTCCAGTAGAAATATACCCACACTCGGGTTGGGGCTGGTCAGGATTAGTGATTCTCAGAGCTGTGCATTGGGGGTGGAGGTAATCTACATTATGTATAGCTCTGATCCACTTCTCCGTCTCTCGCTTTCCTGACCTATGTCCTACACCCACAAAACTTCATTTAAAAACAATAAATCCTGTGCTGTGGCTAACACTATGGGTGAAGATTCCAGTCAGCAAGGAAATCTTTGTGCTTTACCTCATCTCCTGTTAGAAACCAGCTCCATTGTGCCTGGTTGCATTTGCTTTGCAATTCAGCAAATGCACCATAGCACCAGTTGCTAGATAGCGTTTACTCCGGGTGCACCCTTGGTTCTGGAGAATGGCTAGCTGGGATTACCCATTGACCAGGCCCCATAGCTAGTTGACGTGTCAGTGTTTTTTGTCCGGCAGGCATGGAAGCCATTATGTCAGAGTTCTTCAATGACACCACCACTGCGTTTTATATCATCCTCATTGTGTGGCTGGCGGACCAGTATGATGCCATCTGTTGCCACACCAATACTAGTAAGAGGCATTGGCTCAGGTAAGAGAGTTGCCCATTCCCCTTCTAGCATGTGCACTTCCATCACCTAGCCATGTGCTTCAGACCTATGTTGCATGCTGCTTTATTCTGCGATGCGAGGCTTCTTTAAAATTTTCATCCAGTGCTGGGTTGGCTTCCATTTCGGATAGCCACTGTTTTCCCTTCTTGGCCCCCGATGTTCCTGCGTCTGAAGCCCACATTCAGGAGGCAAGTTGGCTCTTTCCTGTGTAACTATTAGGAAGTCCCCCTTTAAAACTGATTCAAACATTTGCCCACTTGTCGGTCCTGCTCTGTATTTAGATGAACACTGATGTCTGCTGAGAAAGTCAAGAGTACCCATTAGTCAAGGTCTCTCAGCTGCTCAGTAGGAAATCCCCTCTCCAGGCTGGGGTGGGTGGGTTCTCTCTGTGGTTACGTCCTGTTCCTTATTGTCCCTTCTCTTTCCAGGTTCTTCTACTTGTACCACTTTGCCTTCTATGCATACCACTATCGATTTAATGGACAGTACAGCAGCCTGGCTCTGGTCACCTCATGGCTTTTCATCCAGGTAAGCAGTGGCCTTCTTTTGCTGCTCATTAGGTAGAAGAGCGGATTATATGAGACAGATCTATGTCTTAGTGCTAATTCTCCCCGTGGTCACTTCATTAACCTTATGAGGGAGCTGGATAGAAATCTAGGGCTTAAAATATCAAGTCAGAAACTGATCAGGCCACTTGAATGGCTATGCATGGATGGACACAGACTAGAGTAAATTACCCCTGAGTCACTGACCGCCACAATGTAGACTCTATAAAAGCTGTTACAAAGTTGGGTTTGAACAGAAATCTTCACTTAACCAAGAGATCTGTGCACTCTCTGGGAACATGAGGATAGAGGGTGGATGAAACTGCCAAATCTCTTAAGATACAGGGCCTTGGACTTCTAGGTCATGGGCTCAAATCCATCTGTGGCCATTAGTGACTTAAAATTAGACCCATAAAATGATTGAGGGTTAATGGCAAGTGAGTTTTGGGCGGGGTAGAGGGTCTCAGTCAAATTCCCACTGGATAGCTGTCCAGATAACATAAGGCACCTTCCTAAATGATCTCTTTGTGAGGGTTGTGACTCGGCGGCCAGGGACCGAATGGGCGTATGCAGAACTCCCCATGCAGGTGATTCCTGTGGTGATGGTTGAATGGTATTGAGGATGCTTGCACTGCTGCTGCCTGATGTCCCTGCTCTGTGGCTAGAGGACTTGACTGTCTCTGGCTGATGACCTGACACCTCGCACCAGCTGTAAGCCTGCAGTCAGCTATCCATAGAAACTCCAGATATTCCTGGCTGCTGCCTTCCTCCCCATCCCTCCTTAAGAGCCTTGGATTCTGTGGTCCCCTGGTTGGTTGCAGGGCTTTTGTGGCCCCACTCAGCTGCTGGAGAGGCCTCTAGGTACCACAGTGGAAGGTGAAAAATCCTTCCCAAAATATCTAGGTTTGACTCAAAATCCTGAACGTTTCTGGTTCCAGTATGAGTCAGAGCAGCCTAGCCACTCCCCTGCTCTTGTGATTACAACAGTTAAGGGAACCAAGCCACAGGCTTTCTACAGGGCTGCAGCAAAAACCTCTTTGACAGATCTTGGCCAACAAGTAACTCCTTTCCCTTTGCGTTCCCTAGCACTCCATGATCTATTTCTTCCATCATTATGAGCTGCCAGCCATCCTCCAGCAGATCAGAATCCAAGAGATGCTGCTGCAGAACCAGCAGGTGGGTCAAGGGACCCAAACAACGCTGCAGGACAACCTCAACAACAACACTACAGCCGCCCCCACCGACATGGGCGGCAGGCGGCCCCATCCGGCAGCTGGTCCCGCCGCCGAAAGCAGCAGCCCCAGTTCTCTGGCTCCCAGCGAGAATCCCAGTGCTGTTGCCATTGCAGCTGCTACAGCCTCTTCTGTAGGGAGTGATCTGAACTGGGTAGCTGAAACTGCCGCCATCATTACAGAAGCCTCGTTTCTGTCTGGCCTGAGCACTACCCTCTTGGAGCCAAACATGGTGCACGAAGCCATGGCCAATGGGAGCCCACAGGATGCTGCTGTCGCTGCTGCTCCAAGCTTGGTAGCCCGAATTCGAGTCAGTAGCGACCACGTGGAGACTGCTATGGGCTCCATTACTATTGAGGTCTCTTCAACAGCAGTGGTTACTGCAACAGATGCGCCCCCTGGTGCAGAAGACACACCAGCTACCCCCCTTGCCAGTGCCCCCCTTGTCCCAGCACAGGAGGATGGTGCGTCTGTCCCCAGTCCTTCCCTTCCCGAGCAGACTGAGGCTGCAGGGGAGTCATTGAGCCAAGCAGAACCTAGCGGAAAGGACTGTGTTGCAAACAGTAATCTGGCAGAGACCCCTCAGCCCCTCACGCAAGATACTGATCTGGTCAAGCATTTGGATAGTGCTTTTGGGGACCATGGGGAGACCGCCCCCTGCCCAACAGCAGTGGACAGTACAGCCTGCTCCGAAGCTCACTCGGAACCAGAGTCCAGGAGCCTGTCCTGAGCTTGTTCTCTCCTTGATCTCTGGCAGTCCAGAAGGAATCTGGATTTCTTGTTTCTCCCCATGCCTCCCCCATAATTCCTTTTAGTGGAGGCAGAGCAGCTGGAGCGCAGTAAAGAGGCAGTACATTTCTCCCCTGGACAGTAAATGTGTGTGTGTGACTAGCCGGGAGCCATTAATACCCAGCATCCCTCTGCAACTAGACCTGCAGAGAGAGGTTCTTCACCGCATGCAAGCTGCTGGGCCCCACGTTTTTCTTAAGCCATTGGCAGACAACGGGGCTGCCGGATTGGTGCACTCGGGCTAGTCAGCGTCACACTTCTGTGGTCCCCCCTTCCTCCTCTCCCACCCCTCCTGCGTTGCTCTTACAAGGAAGGGCTTCCAGTTGTACCGGCTGGATCAGCTGCTGGGGACTGAGTCGTTAGCCCTACTTGCCTTTGCAAGTGTGACCCAAATTGTACTAAACAATTTTTTTGTTTTAACCAAAAAAAAAAAAAAAAAATCTTAGTGTGATGAGTTGCATCTAATGTGTATTCCTGGAAAGACAGGCAGGAAAGCTCATCAACTGAAATGGAAATGAACCTCAGGGGCTGTCAGAAACCACCTGCTGGAGCTAAGAGTCATTTCCTTTCATCATGGGAGCTTCGGTGGATGCTGCTTGACATCTTCACTCTGACAGTTTGGTAGCGTCTAGCTGGTTTGTCTGCAGCTGAATCTCCCTGTTCTCAGCTCGTGTTCCTCACCAGCCATGTGGGCCTTGACTGTATAGGGTTTTTTTTGGCTACTTAGCAAAGGAGTAAAGTTGGCTGTTGCAAAGACAAATTATATATATAGCTCTATCTATTTTTAGAAAGATGCAGAGGTTTTAAAGGGTGAGAGACAAGTCTGTATTAATGGGGGGAGAAGATACGGGTGGCAGTTTCCTGGCGTTCCTATCTTTTAGAACTGCAGGTTGTGTAACAGAATGTGGGGGTGGCGGGGGTGTTCAGGTCTCCTTTGGAGATCCGCAGAGGGCATCAGCAAGCTTGGCCTTCCGCTAGGGAACGTGCATCTTAAGCCCTGTGCCCTTTTCCCAGATATCATTGCAGTAGAGAAGCTGGGAAATAGGGCTTAGATTAGCTGTAGTTAAGCATCTTTCTGCTGCCCCCTCCCCCTGACCTCTTACCAGTGGCCACCCTGTCCTGGGAGAGGTGAAACATGAGGCTGTTTTCCTGTGCTAACAGATCTCCGAGAGCCAGTCAGCACGGTCTGAGCGGATAGGTTCAGACCGCTTCCCCGGCAGGTGGCAGGGGTGTGTTTGCAAGCATCTAGGCTGATCCTGGGACGGATCCCCATAGCTATCCTCCCTTTTCCATTCCCACTGCACCCCCGAAAGGAGAGCAGCTCTTCGTGCTGCCACGTGGCCTCCGGCAGGGGCTCTCTGAATCCAGCACCTTAAATGCATAGCACATAGACTGGGTAAGCTAGAGCCAGGGGCTGTGGCCTGAAAACATTAGTTAGAAACTGAACTATAGCTTCAGAATTCATGGAAGAGCCTTCAGGGACATGTGTGTAGCCCGGTCACCACACAGCTCCACTCTTTGGTGGCTTAGCTTGTTTTTTCAGTGCCTTGTCCCATGCGTGGGACACCTTCACATCCTAAGATTGGGCCCTTCCATGAGTCGAGAAACCCCCTTGGCACAGGGCCAGAAGGGGAGACTGTGGGTAGAAAACGGTTACTCACGATGGTTCAGTAGAAAAGCAAAGGACCCGAACACTGAAGCCAAGAAGAAATGTAGATAAACCCTCCCTGGCAAAAAGGAAGCCTGGAGCACTGTCCTGCTGAAAGGAGAGGCAAAGCTAGCTGTGAGATGAGTGTCTCACCCTGGTAGACTGTAGTTTGCCCAAGGGCTATCTGGCTCTATACCTTTTTACTAACTAGTTGTAGTGGGTGACATCTGGTACCCAAGTTAGAGAGGCTGCATTAGAAACCATCCTGTTATCGGCAGCAGAGTTTTCTAGTTCACTCAGCCTGCACTGGTATCCCCGTCCTGGGAGCTGCTTCCTTTGGAGAAGGGTTTGTGGTAGGTGATGTCCGGTTCCCCCCAGCAAGGCTCTAAGAGGGGAGATAAACTCAGGAAAAGGTAGTGTATGTGGTGGAAAAGGGAAGTGCCATGGGGGAGGGTGTGGCTTAGCCCCCCCTTGATTAGAGGGGAGCTGGGAGGCATGTCTCCAGGGGGATGGAGACCAAGCTGTGGAATTGTCCTTGGACTCCATCCTTGTCTACATGAGCTAAGCAGCCCTCATCTGGGAGAGTAAGTGCAGCCGGTGTTTCCTTCCTGTCTGATCAGTCCCAGGAATGAGGCCCTCAGGCATTTCCACTGCTTACCACATGGGGGAGGCGCTGCTGGGTGGGGAATTGGGGTGTGATCGAAGGCTTTGCCATGTCAGTGGCTGCCCAGCACAGAGGGGTTTCCGACAGTATCTTCTCTGCCTTTCCTCCCCAGAAACCCTTTTTAGGGAGTACATGCTGCTGCTGGAGGTGGAGAGTGCGTGCCAGGGCCCGCTATGTTGGTGGACTCCTCTCACTACGCCCAACCTCCCCAGGAGCGAGATGGGGTCCAGCCAACATCTCCCCCCTCAATTATCTGATGCTGCTTCTAGGCAGGTTGTAAAAGTCTCAGAGCACAAGGCAGCAGAAACAGCTGTAGGATTTTTGGGGGGGGGGGAAATGAACCAAATCATTTGCTGAATGAAGGGTAGAGTTCATTCTATTTAATTAATGTACAAAATGTGTTTGTATATATAATAAATATTATCTCTAACAGCTTCAGTGGTGCTGCTTTGCTAACGGTCATGCTGGGGTCCTGGGCAGGCTGGACCTGTGCGGCTCTGGTCTTCAGTCTGGGCAGTATCACGTACACTTAGTGCCTAGGTCTGAGACTGTCCTAGGATCTGAGCACCTCCCCACGCTGGAGGTAGGGCACTATTTGTCTGTCTTTGTTACAGAGGGGGAGCTGAGACACCCATTAAGTGACTTGCCCAAGGAGTCTGTGGTGGAGCAGGGAATTGCCCAGGGTCGTCCAGGCCAACCCCCCCCAAATAACACTGGAGGGATAGAGCAGAACCCAGCCTTTGGCTGGAGGCTCATTGCACAGCCTTATGGAGAAGCTGCTGCTGCACTTCTGTAGCTAGTTCTCCACACTACAGCGAGGACTTGGGAGCCTAAATACTTTTGAGGGTCTGGGCCTGAGCCCCCAGGGTTTCCATCTCTCAGATTTACTGACCTCCCTTTAAAAAATACATTTTCTGATCAGACTTCAAAGGGCTGGACAGCACCCTTTGCACCTTTAATGCTGCAGGGCTCGTGGTCAGTCACCCTCTTATGTGTACGGACTGCTGCGTTCTCATACCTACATCTCTGATCTTCCATCACATCAGAGATGAGACAAGCCGGGACTTTCCTGCTGCCTGTCTTAACCAGAACCATCTTTCGTGCTTGCTCATTGCTGGCAAGGGAGTCCTGCGGTGTCGGAAGAGAAGTTACCCTCTCCATAAAACCCTTTTGCTGCTGGGATGAAGATGGAAGGAGATTTCCCCCACCCCCAGCTTTACTCAAAAATACAGTTTTGTGATTAAATTCCCTGTAGCTCTGTCAACTTAAATTCTGCAATTTTGTGCCTTGGGAGAGGATCCTGGCTAAATTGAATCTTAATTCACTAAATAAAATCCTAATCCCAGGCTGACAGTTGCACTCAAAAAAAGCTCCGAGTGCAGGAAAGATGGGGAGAGAAACTCATGCTGGTGAGGGAGCTGGACAGAGGTTCTTTCCACAAGCTTTGGGGGCTGGAGTAGCTAGTGAGCAGATTCCTGAGTCAATCTGCATTTTCACCCCCTCTCCGCCCCACACACTTTAACCACCTGCAGAATCTGAAGGGGGTGGGAGGAGAAGTCTGCATTGCTTTTTATTCTAGTTAAAATCTTGAACTTTGTACATTTTATTTACAATCAATGTTACAGCTGCTGCTAGCGAAAGGAAACACTTAGAATTTGCATCACCCAACCCCCTGCACAGCGTTTTCTGGACAACTGTCCCCCTCAGATGATGTTGGGGAAAGTTTGAGCAGGTCTCTATTCCGTGCCTCACCCCCACCCTGGGGAGAGAAGGGATCCTAAACTAGGCACAAAGGTTCTTAGTTCCTCACTGGATTCCATCTAGTTTCCCCAAACAACTGTTTTAAATCGGGTGTAGTTCTTTCCCCACTGCCTCGGGCCGAAGAATCCTTCCCTAACTTCCTCCTTGAGAAAAGCCAGTCCTGTCCTCCCACCTGCAGTAATCAATATGTAACTGAGATTCTCCTTTCCATACCTGTCAGGAGCCTGATGTGGGAATCTCTACGTTTGCCATTACCAAAGGACAGCAGCAGGATGGGAATTGGGTCCCAGCTGCGATACGAAGGAATTAATTTAAAACAAAGCGGTGAGTGAGTCGGGCACCTGGGGAGCGTTTCCCGGTTGCTGTGATCTGTGCTAAAGTAACAGCCCACTTCCTAGGCAGCTCTGCCACTTCCCCAACCAGGAGCCTCTGCATGTGCTCTCCAGGCTCTGGTGTGATTTAAGACATGAAAGGAAACAGCAGCTGGTTTTCCAGGGTTGAGTTCAAAAGGAACCGGAACGGCCCGTGTCCCATTACCTGTCCTCGTTCTTCTCGACAATAGGCTTAACAGGCAGCATGCGGCTGTTCGTGGTGGGCCCCAACGCTACCACCAGCTCGCTCTTCCGCACCAGGGCCGCTCTCAGCTGATCCCTGATTGCCTGGATCCGTTCCTCCAGCTCCCTGAGCTCCTTCTCGCTGGTGTCCCACTCCTCCGGCTGGGGCACCCTGCCGTTCGTGCAGTGCCACACGGGCACCTCCCTCTCCTGCGCCGGCTCAGAGGGCGTCTGCTCCATGTTGAAATGCACCCGCTTGTCCTCTTTCCTGGTAGCCTTCCTGAGGTTGTTCCAGCTTGGCTGGCTGGCATTTGGGGCTGGTGCCTCTTCGCTCTTCTGAATGTTGCACCTTCAAAGTGAAACAGGCAGAGGGTGAGTCGAGCCTTCAGGGCCGAGTCTACCATCCCAGCTGGCTAGACGGCTCTCCCCCCATGGTCTGTGCCCTTCCGGAGAGAGAGGATGGCAACAGCTGGTCAAACCAGGGTCCTCCCCCTAGAAGGGTTGGGTGACTGAGACTGTGCATTGGATCCTCGTCTCTCCAAGCAGGACACTCACACCCAAGACTATTTGCTGGTGGCCATTGAGGTTCCAGGGCGGGACACCCTTCTCCCATCCAGCTACCCTGACACCCGTGGGCAGGCAGGAGGTGTGGGACCATTAGACACCTGTTTGCACCGCTGCTTGGGGGCAAGAGCCTCTGCTCTAAGCTACTGCTACAGCTGACCAGCAGGAGCTGCCGACCTGCAGTGAAGACTCAGGCCAGCAGTGGAGGTGGAACGGGGCTTTGCCCCCTGTCGGTACCTTTTCTCGAGTCTCAGCTTTTGGTTTTTCTGCTCCTCGAAGCCCACGTTCAGCGCCCGGTGGATTTTCTGTGAAGTGCAAAGGAGGAGAGGAATCAGACCCGCAGGGGAAGGGCTGGGGGGATGTTAGGACAGGGCTCTGCCTTTTCAGGGTTACTTTAACTTTGATTCAGGGATTTCTGGGGCTCCTGCAGAAGGAAGAATTACAGTCTGGGGGTGGGGGTGAGTCCCAACAGCTGCTGGGTGTAGGCAGTGGGGAAGAGGACAGTGAGACAAGGGGCAGGGGCAGAGGAGGGGGATCTTTAGGGCAATATCAGTGCCAGAAGACTCCCTGTAGGGGCTTTGTCTGGGCCCACCCAGGCAAGGCTGGAGAAAAGAGAGCTGCACAGGGGCGTTCGGGGCCATGACTGGGGCGCGTAGGTCCTACGATAATACAAATAATTACTAGCAATAAATACTCAGACCCCAGCACCGCTGCTCTTGGGCCAGCCAAGCACCAGGGACTGTTCTCGCCACTGCTAGGGAAGGGGCACCCTGAAGCAAGGGGCTGGTGGGGACCAGGAGGTGCTGCCCAGACAGCTTCAAAACCCAGCCCAGAGGGGGCCAGGCCGTTTAAGGGAAGCGGGGCAAGGGTCCAGCTGCTCTCACCTGGCTGGTGTGCAGCCAGTAGTTGAATTTCTTCTTCCTCTTGATGCGGGGCAGGATGAGGTGGTAGAAGACGTGCTCGCCCAGGGAGGTGAGCAAGGAGCCACAGAGCCCGACACACAGAAGGACAAAGAGCCCGGAGAAGTGGTAGATGCCCATCTGCAGCGTCTGGAAGGGAAAGGGGGTGGGGGGAGGATTAGCCTAGGCTGAGGAGTGGGTCAGTGCCCCCTCCGCCTGCCACACAAGGCTCCTGTGGCAGCCTGGGCCCCACCACGTCTCCTCCCCGCAGAGCCCACCGGGCCGCCCTCACCTCGGTGACGGCCAAGACCCGCTTGCCGCAGGGCACCATCTTGTACCACTTGTCGTGCAGCAGGTCCATGAAGCCGGCCGACTTGTAGCGGCTGATGAACTCGGAGAGGTTGGAGGTCAGGGGCGAGTTCTGGGGGAGCCCGATTCCATAGCCTAGCGGGGGGAGAGAGAGACAGAGAGAGAAGCACCATCCCGGGGGTGGACTGGGAGCCAGCAGCCCCGGGCTCTGTTCCCAGGCACACTGTGTGACTGTGGGCACATCACGTCCCTTCTTGTGGCCTTTGTGGCTCTTCCCACCCTGGTTAGAGGATGCTCTTCAGGGCAGTGAGCGTACAGCTCACCGGATCTCATCCGGGCCGCAAGGTGCCACCACAATACAAATAATAAAGGCCCTGGGCTCCTGCCCCGTCACTGCAGCAGCCGAGCCTCAGGAGGGCTTGTCACCCCATTGAAAGCTGGAGGAACTTGGGCAAGGTAACAGAGCTGGTCTATGAACCTGGATCGCCCGGGCCCGGCCCAGCACCATAGGCTGACTGGGTTTTTTTCTCAGGGCTCTAAAGCCACACCGTGCCCCTTGGTCTGCCAAGTGCCTGCAGCTACACAGCCCGGTGTGGTTTAGTGCGGGGGTGGGGGGGTGGCTGCTCCCCCCTATGCCCCGCACACCTGAGGTAAGTTCTCATAAGACAGGTTGGCCCCATTGCCATAAATCCATCTGGTCTCCCCAGGAGAAAAACCCATGAGTGTCGCCTCCTAGTGAGAGCTGTTGTGGGCCCTCAGCAAAGGGCCCTGTGACACGCAGCAGCCTTGCCTTGCCGGGCCCGCCGGCTCATTCCCCGCTGACGGGGCTGCCTTCGCTTCCCCGTTTCCCTTTCTAGTCACAGCTTGGCAGGCGAGAGCGCGGGGGCTTCATTTAACTTCCCTCTCGGCTCCGGGGCAACAGCCTGGTTAATGAGGAGAGATCAGCCAGCAGCCCTGCTGCACAGGGACGAGAGGAGGAGGCTGTGCGGGAGATTAGAGGAGGTGGAAGGGATCGGGGTGGGGAGAGAAGAGGGCAAGCAGCACCTGGAGGCTTCGCTCACCCTTAGCCAAACCAGGATCATGGTAGGCTGAACCCTCATGCTCCAGGGCACAGGCTCACTGCCCATGGCAGGGTCAGGAAGGACGATGAACATCCTAGGAGACCAGGCCTCTAGGTCCCCAGTTCAGCTCCAGCTGTGACCAAAGCTCGGGAGCTGTCTGCGGTTGGGGCAAAGTGAATCTAGCAGCTCACTGCCCGGGCAGCACCCACTGCACTAGGTGGCAGCTGGAGCAGAGACCCGCCCAGCTGAGTGGATCATACGGCTGGATTTCTCTCGCCCCCAGGGAAGGGTGGTGCATGTAGGGAGCCTGCACTACCCCTGCCTAGGCTGTGCCCAGCGTCGGGCTAAACAGAGACCGGCCCCGCTCCAGGGCTGTCGGGCCGGCTCGGGACTCGCACACAGAACGAGGGCAGGGCAGGGCACCGGTGCATTCAGCAGCTCGGGCTGTGGGCAGGGGGCCAAGGGGAACCGGCCCCGGGCAGCAGCTCACCTTCAATAGCAAACGGCTTCCCCACAGTGAGGAGCTTGCAGTCCGAGTCGATGGTGACCTCGTAATCCAGAAGGGACTTGTCCATGATGAACGCGTTGAGCGTGGGGGGCTCGGTCCTGGCAAAGGGAGCACAGGGGACAGGCTGATTGGCTGGATTCGCCCTCCCCGGCCCCAAGAAGTGGCTGGTGGGTTAAGGGGTAAATAGCCACCAATTACAAAAGAGGATAGTGCAGGAGCGCTGGCTGTGGGGGGAGCTCCTGCCTCCTCCAGCCCAGCCTCTGCCAGCAGGGGGCGCTGGGGGGGGCGGGGCAGGAGTTCTGGCTGTGGGGGCATCTCCCACCTACTCCAGCCCAGCCTCTCCCAGCAGGGGCAGTGTGGGGAGCGGGACAGGAGCACTGGCTGGGGGGGGAGCTCCTGCCTCCTGCAGCCCAGCGGCGGCCGGCAGGGGGGGCGGTGGGGGCTACGCCAGCCCAGCCTCTGCCAGCAGGGGGCGGTGGGGGGGGCGGGGGAGGAGTGCTGGCTGGGGGGCGTGTGGCAGGGGGCGTGTGGTGAGCAGGGCAGGATTTCTGGCTGTGGGGGCATCTCCCACCTACTCCAGCCCAGCCTCGCCCAGCAGGGGCATTGTGGGGAGCGGGACAGGAGCACTGGCTGTGGGGGGAGCTCCTGCCCCCTCCAGCCCAGCCTCTGCCAGCAGGGGGCGGTGGGGGGGGCGGGGGAGGAGTGCTGGCTGGGGGGCGTGTGGCAGGGGGCGTGTGGTGAGCAGGGCAGGATTTCTGGCTGTGGGGGGAGCTCCGGCCGCCTCCAGCCCAGCCTCTGCCAGCAGCGGGCGCTGTGGGGGCTACTCCAGCCCAGCCGCTGCCAGCAGGGGGCGCTGTGGGGGCTCCTCCAGCCCAGCCTCTGCCAGCGGGGGGCGCTGTGGGGAGCGGGGGGGGAGTGCTGGCTGTGGGGCGTGTGGCAGGGGGCGTGTGGGGAGCAGGGCGGGATTACTGGCTGTGGGGGCACCTCCCCCCTCCCCCAGCCCAGCCTCTCCCAGCAGGGGCCGCTGTGGCGAGCGGGGCAGGAGTGCTGGCTGTGGGGGCAGCTCCCGCCTACTCCAGCCCAGCCTCTCCCAGCAGGGGGCGCTGTGGAGACTGGTGCAACACACCGAGGGGAGGTAGCCCAGCCCCACACACGGTTTCTTTACAGCGCCGGCCAGTTCATCGCGAATGAGCCTGGGGCACACGCCCGCCTTCCCCCACGTGTTGAGCCTGCCCCTGCTGCCCCCTTACTTGAGCATGGTGACCCCGGCGGGGGTGGTGGGGACGCTGTGGCGCCTCATGTACTCGTGCATTTCGGGGAAGCTCTTCTTGATGTACTCCTCGGCGCTGCTCTCCCACACGGTGCCGAAGCGGAAGCCCTGCGAGGGGTGGTGCAGCTGCAAAGAGGACCAGGCGTGTGGCTTACAAATACCAGCAGCAAGGCAGGTGAGCAGGGGAGGGAACTGGAGGGGTTGGGGTCAACGCAGCGAACCCCGAGCCGATCAGCCCGTCCCTTCTAACCCGGAGCCGCTGGCTGTACATGCCGGGCTCCATTCCTCACCACCCAGCGGCAGCAAGTAAGATATTTCTTGGGAGGGGGCACATGCCAGTCCGCCCCCCGCCCCCCCGCCCCCGGGGGTGTATCTCCGCTCTTAGCTACACAGTGCAGGGGCCAGCGCCAGCACGAGTCGATTTCTCGGGGGCCGCCCCTGCACTCTGCCATACAGGAACAGACACTCCGTGAGCCAGGGGTGCGCTCCTCTGGCTGGACGGCCGGGCTAAATTTGAGCGGGGGTGTACCCATGCAGCCAGAGCGACGCGCCGGACGGCTCTGGCATCAGCCGTACTGATTTAGTATGGAAGTATGAGCAAATGCAAAAACCGGGGGGAAACCGGTAGGGTTTGCTCCTCCCCTAATTGGCACCACTGCTACCACCAGAATGCAGCCACCTCTGGGGTGGAGGTATTTGTCTGCAAACAGCAGCGGTTCAGGATGGGAGGTGAGGAAGCATGCTGCATCTAGGTTGAACTGCAGGGGAGAGGGATTTTAAGGGAGGCAGAATTACCCCAACTGGAATCTGGCCAGGATTCGGGGTGAACCCCCCCCCCCCCAACTCATAGAAAAAAGGACCCTGGGGTCTTTGAGGTTGCAAGCAGACAGGACCTTGGATTTAAGTCTCATTCAAAAGCCAGCACTGCAGGGCCAATGGGTCAGAGATGGCTCTGGGGGAAGAGCGCCCCCTACTGAACCATCCACTGGATTTTACACCCCCTGTCGCTCCCAGAACCAGCAGCAGCCGGGAGCCGGCTGGGAAAACGGGGTGCGGCGGGTGGCTCGACAGGCAAAACTCCAGGCCCGACATAACGACGGGTTGGGAACAACGTGGACGAGATTCAAAAGGCCTGGCGCTAACACCACTCTTCGGCTGGAGTCGGCGAAGTGACTGGTAGGGGGCGCTCTCCCCTTGGAGTCGGGCTTGACCCCAAGGTCCCAGCATGGTGCTAAGGGGCGCTGGGCTGCTGGAGTGGCCACCACCCAAAGGAAACCGGGATGCAGAGGAGACCGGCGTGGAGAGGGGAGGGAAAACGGCAACTTCCCCCGACGCCTCGGATCCCTCCCGCCTCCGAGGCAGCGCAACGGCCCTCCCACCTTGGGGTCGTGGATCCCCGAGAGCTCCTCGAAGGTCTTCTCCCCCACCATGACGGCGGCCAGGTTGGCCGTGTAGCTGGAGAGCACCAGGAGGCAGAAGATGGCCCAGAGGTTCATGAGGAAGCGGCCGGTGTAGCACTTGGGCGTCTTGCTGGAGACGGTGCGCCCGAAGAGGATGGCGTAGCAGAGGTTGAGGGCCGAGGAGTAGGAGAAGATCTTCATGCGGTTGCGCCCGTGCGGGGTCATGCCGTAGGGGCTCTTCCACTCGTAGAGGGTCAGGAAGAGCGCCGTCAGGTGCAGGGCCACGAAGATCCCCACCCACATGGTCCAGTGCAGGGGCCACATGAAGGCGCCGATGGGCGAGGCCGTGTCCTTGGTCCTCACCAGGATGCCCAGGCTGGTGGAGAAGAAGGGGCTGGTGAAGTCGATGACCTTGCTCCTGGCCGAGTTGATGCTGAAGGAGGTGACGGCCATGTGGGCCGTGCCGCTGAGCAGGTCCCCCACCAGCCCCGTCCACTGCCCGTTCTTCCAGGCCCCGTACTTGCCGTCCCCGACGATGTAGAGGTCGAAGTCGAAGGGCAGGTCCTCGGCCAGCTTCTCCAGCAGGTCGATGCAGTAGCCATAGCAGCACTTCTTGTACTCCAGGGGCACCGAGCCGTTCTCGGCGTTGAGCGCCTCGAAGAGGGCCTCCAGGACGGCCGAGTCGTTGGTGTGGGGGTCCAGGCACAGCTGCCCGGCCGGGCAGCTCCCGTCCTCGTCCACCTCCCGCGTGAAGACAAACGGGTGCTCCACCAGCGTCACCACCCGCAGCTTCACCCGCGAGAAGCCGCCCCCGCCGCCCGGGCTCTTCCGCTGCAGCTGGGTCTGCCAGAACCCCTCCTCCACCTCCAGCTTGCCGTCCTGCCAGCTGCCCACCGTCACCCAGGTGGGCTCCCCCAGGGAGTCACGCAGCAGGCTCCAGACCCTGTAGCGGTGCTCGGTGTGCACCAGCGACGTGTGCCGCACGGACACCCGCCCCGTCCGCCCGTGGAACGACGTGTTGGCCAGGAACCTGGCGGAGGGGAGAGAGGAAGCATTGGGCACCTGACTTCCCCGGGGTGGGGAGCTGAGCCCAGAGCGACAGCAAGGGGGCCGGGAGGGAGCCGGAGACAGGGTCTGGCCACCGGGAGCCCAGCACACAGGGCTGGGACGGTGGCAGGGGGGAGCTGATTTACTGCACAGGCCGTCAGGCAGGAGGGGATTTCTGGACGGAGGTGGAATTGACGAGTGTTCGGAGACCCGGGGGGCTGGAGGGGACAGAGCAGTGGAAATACTGGGATTCTCGCCCTTTTCTGCACTGATCTCCCCCATCTAGCTGGGCTCTGGCCAGGATCTGCCCCCCCCAGTGAACAACAGGGGAAGGGCAGGGTGGTCACATCCCCAGGTTGAGAACCCCCTGCTCTTCAGGACCCCGAAGAGGCTGCTCCAAGCCCCCAGGACCTGACCTGGGGAACCTCCCCCAGCCTGGTTCCACTCACTAAATCAAGGCGTTTGCTTCAGTCGATGGTTTTTTGAGAGCAGAGGTTGCTCCGTGCTGGGCAGTCGCTCGGGGACTGGCTGAACTGAGGGTTTTAGAAGGGCAGGGGCGCTGGCAGAGCTGGGGTGGGGGCGTTCTTGGGCCAGGGGCTGGGAATCTTCAGCAGCAATGTCTTGTGCCCTGGATAAAGGGGCCGATTATTACCAGACCGGCCGGACGGGCGGGGAAACTCAAGGCCTCCCAGGTGCATGTCAGCACGTGTGCAAGGAGGAGCAGTGTTGATGTGTGTGCCGGTCCGGGTGTGCACATGCATAGCATCGCGTGTCAGACTGGACATGCAACCATGCGGAGCAGTGTGTGTGTGTGCATATCTTTGCATGTCAGACTGGACATGTGACCATGCAGGGCAGTGTGTGTGTGTGCATAGTATCACGTGTCAGACTGGACATATGACCATGCAGGGCAGTGTGTGTGTGTGTGCATAGCATCGCGTGTCAGACTGGACATGTGACCACGTGTGTGTCGCCGTGCATGTCTGAGCGCCTGGGCCTCTGGGTGTGGCAGGGTGGGCATGGGCCCATGTGTGTCAGTGCTAACATGGGTTCATGTCAGAATGCACATGGCACAGGGGATTGGAGGGGTGTGTGTGGGCAGGGGGTGTGAATTCCATCTTCCATCCAAGGCTGCCAAAGCACCCCATAAAACAACCCTCTGCCCAACTGAGCCTTCAACTCCCTCTGGCATCAGCTCATTCTCCTCGGCTCTCCTTTTCCTTCCATCTCTTGCTCCCCTCCCACTCCCTCTCCTGGGCCTTGGAACAGGCTCATTAAGACACTAGTAGCGTCTCCAGAATGAGCCCAAGTTGCCAGAGAGGTCCAGAGGAGGGGGCAGCACTTTGCTGCATTTCTAAAGCAGCTGGATCGTTAGTGATGCTGGTAGCTGTAATTAACGGGAATCAAATGCCATGCTCCAGGGCCTGAGCTGATTGCTGGGAGGGTCAGGAAGGGATCCAGCCCACGCTGCCCACACACTGCCTTCCGCAGGGCTGTCAGGGCCTTAGCATAATTCATATTTCTATAACAGCAGCTTTCTGGTGACGTTACTCAGAGATTTAAAGAGACATAGTCCCTTTCCCAGACAACTTCTGCACAGACACAGCCTCTTGCAGGAAATGGTTAGTGCCTGAGCAGACAGCTGATCTCCCAAGAGACAGTATGACCTAGTGGTCAGAGCACAGGCTGGAGTCCAGAGACTAGTCCCAGCTCGGCCACCGCTTTGCTGTATTGACCCTGGGCAAGTGACTTTTGGTGCCTCGGTTTCCCCATCTGTATAACAATAAATAATTCCCTTCACCCCTCCCCCTGACAGAGGGATTGCAAGGGTTAGTTAGTGCAGTGCCAGAGGAGTGCAAGGTATTAACATAACAACGCCAACGGCTTCTTTCCCAAAGATCACAATGCACTTTACAAAGGAGGGCAGTATTGTGAGCCCATCATACAGATGGGAAAATTGAGGCATGTAGAGGGGAAGTGACTTGCCCAAGGTCACCCAGCTGGTCAGCGGCAGAGTCGGGAATAGAAGGGAGGTCTCCTGAGTCCCAGTCCAGTGCTCTTTCCACTGCCGCCCTATTATGACCCAGCCTGACAAACCTTAGATTTTTAAGGCCAGAAGGGACCATTATGACCATCTAGGGCTGAGCTCCTGCCTCGCATAGGCTAGAAAATTTCACTCAAATGAGAAACTGAGGCACAGGGAGGGGGAGCGGCATGCCACGGGGTCACCCAGCATGAAGACCTGAGACAAAACCCAGTTCTCGCAGTCCGGCACCCTGGACCACCCCATGGCATTAAACAGAGAGACTCCGGTTCTTGCACTAAAAATCAAATGCAGAGGAAGGCCAACCAGTAGGGGGCATCGGAGGGGGTGGGAGGACCGGCTGGGCATTGCTGCCGGCTTGCAACCTCTCTCTGCGCCCAGCCCGCAATGGCAGGAAAGCGTCTCTGGCTGTCTGAATGCTCAAAGAGAAGCAGATGCCCCAGCAGGGGGCAGCGGCTGGGCGAGACAGACCCCGGTCCACGGGCTAGGAGTTGCTGACGGGGCTGGCTCCAAGCTTACCTGGAGAGGTAGTGCCCAGAGGACTCCGAGCCTTCCACGTGCTTGTCGTTGCAGTTCGCCATGCTCTGGATGAGGGTGAGGTCGGGCCGGACGTACATGGCGCTGGAGATAGCCCGGGATACCAACTCCACCGCGTCCTGGGTGAATTGCTCCAACGTGGGGCTGTTGACCTCCCCGTAAGCCAGGAGGCCCAGGGGCAGCCCCTCCGTCTGCAGCTCGTCCACGTTCAACGGGTGCCCCAGCATCCAGTGAAAGTCCTGCAGCATCAGGCCGGACTCCGAGGCCGCCCTGAACACCAGCCGGGAGAGGCGGGCGTCACAGCCAAAGAGCAGCACCGGGCCGGCCAGCTCCTTGAGCTCCTCCAAGTGCTGATGGAGGTAGTGGGCGGCGCCCGGCTCGTCCAGGTAGCTCAGGTCCAGGGTAGTCCTCAGGAAGAGGTCGGTGTTGCTGGTCCAGAAATCCAGGAAGCCAGAGACGTCCCAGGCGTGGCACAGCACCAGGGTGATCTCGTGCCAGTCGTTGGTCTGCAGGATGCTGTCCAGCACGTCCACCAGGGTCTCCATGGGGCTCTTCCGGTCCATGAGCAGGTGGAAGGGATTCTGCAAGCCCAGAGATGACGAGTGAGATTTACTTATTGGTCTTTATATTAGTGGCAGCTGAAATTGGGGGCCCCACTGCGCTAGGCGCTGTACGTACCTATAAGATATGGCTGTACTGTAATCAGGGGGTGCGACGGCGGCTCATGTGGACACACCAGAAACTCAGTGTCATCTAGAGGCATTTCTCCTCCTCTGCCCTTCTACTGAACTTCCCTCCCAAAGATCTCAGAGCTTCCCTCCTGGCCATTAGATAAGGGGGATCATTTCCTCCCACCACTAAAGTGCAGCCACCTCAGGAGTGGAACGCAGCAGCTGTTTAACAGCTGCCCAGAAAGGCTGCCCCGACGGTTAGGACAGGAAGGGCCAAACTGAGATGAAGTTACAAGAGGAACTTTAGGGAGGCAGCGTTTAATGACCGAGGGAACTGGGGTCACGATGCTAAAAAGGACCAGGGTTTGCCCAGCGCCCCCTCACCCTGTTGAGTCATCCACACTGCTTCCTGCAGCACAGCGCCCCCTAGCGCCTGTGGCCTTGGGGGCAAGACAGCACTTAATAGGAACAGGTGCTTCTGGGAACTCATGCAGCCTCTGGACCTCTTGTCCCACCCGCTCGTGGCAGTGAAGTGATCCTTACCACAGGATAAGGAGGGTGCCTCTGTCTCCAACGGGGTGGACAAGTTACAGTATTTGCAATTGATGGGGGAGGGAAGGGCTCCTGTGAATTCACAATGGGGGAGGGGTCTGGTGTGTTGACTGGCTATTCTGGGGCATGGAGGGCATTGGTCTCTGCTGGGCTCTGTCTCATTATCCTATGGCCTCTGGACCGGTGGCTTTGCATGCATTTAAATCTAAAACAACACGCGGGAATAAAACTCGCCATAGCGCAGGGTCTGCTTCCTCTCGGAGACCCCCTGGCCCAAGCTCCTGCCTGCACCTGGGACCCTGCCTGGGCTGATCATAAATGACGCTGCTGCAGCCTGCCCTGACTCACGCCAAAAATAAAACTCCGGTCAATTCACAGAGGAAATGGACAAGGAGGCGAGTGGCCAGGAGAGGGCACCAAATCCAAGAGATCAGAGGGAAGGCTTCAAAGAGGAGAAACAATTCCTCAGGGGTTCTGGCTCTGCTCCCAGTCACACTAAAGAGGTGTGTGTGTCGCACGCTTTGCTGGATATTTAGGTGCCGTCGTCAAAGTGGGAGCTGTGCAAAGAGGATCTCTGAGATGCGCCCAGAGTGTTCGAGCATGTGCTGAGATGCAGCTGCCTCTGGGGTGGAACTCGGCTGCTGTTTAACAGCAGACAGCAACACTGCATAAGCGTTTAGGGCAGGAAGGGAAGGATCCGGCATCCAATTAAAACTGCCGAAGGGAAGTTATGGGGGTAGAGTGGAAATGCCTAATGCAGCACGGACCCAGAGCAGCGATCTCTCTCTCTCTCTCTCTCTCTCTCTCTCTCTCTCTCTCTCTCTCTGTCTCTCTCTCTCTCTCTCTCACACACACACACACACACCATTATCCAGATCCCTTCATAAAAAGTTTTAAAGAAAATTCTAATGTCATCACTTCCTGAGCGAGGTAAATTCAGCCGGGAGCACTGGGCAGGATGTTAACTTCATCCCCTTACAGATCAGGGAGCTTCACCCTGGGAAGCGACTCCTCTTCCGTACACCATGTGGAAGCTGAGCTGTAAATGCACCCTCACACTGTATGATCATTAACTATTTAATGATCAGGGCTCTGCTGTGCCAGGCATTAAGAACATAGGAACAGCCAGACTGGGTCAGACCAATGGTCCATCTAGCCCAGTATCCTGTCTTCCAACAGTGGCCAATGCCAGGTGCCCCAGAGGGAATGAACAGAACAGGCAATCATTGAATGATCCATCCTCTGTCGCCCATTCCCAGCTTCTGGCAGTCAGAGGCTAGGGACACCCAGCACATGGGGTTGTCTTGGCTAATAGTCATTGATGGACCTATCCTCCATGATTGTTCAGACAGGCCCAGAAGAGCTTAGAATCTAAATCACCAAGGTAAAGGAAAGATCATCCCTACTTTACAGATGGAGAAACTGAGGCAGAGAGCGGTCAAGTGACTTGTCCAAGGTCAGACAGGGAGTCGATGGCAGAGGAAGGACTCAATCCCACAGCCATGGAGGCCCAGCCCAGCAATCAATCCACAAGACCTGCTTTCCTCTTGCTCTTTACCCACCCATGTTCACACCCCTTAGAGGGACATGACTGGAATGCAACAGAACATGGTCATTTAAAGACTCAAATCTGCAAGGTGCTAAGTGCCCCTACTTCCAGTGGAGCTCCAAGTGATTCTGAGATGCTGTTTGGTTGAACCCATCCATAGCTCATACCCACAATATAAGGGAAGGGGAGGAGGAAAAACTTCTCTCTTGTGGCATATTGGGAATTATGTTAAAATTACAAGCTATCCCTTTAGGAGTTGGGGATTTCCTGGTTCTGCTTGCAGGCTAGGGGGCTCTGTAGGAAAGCATGCCAGCTCGGTTTCAGCAATTAGTCTGCAGAGAGCCAGCCTAGAGTAAGGTGGGGTGAGTTGTGCCGCTCTGTTTTTAGGGAGCAGCCTGCTTTGTCTCTCTCTGTTTTTAGGTTCTTTTGTGTTATTGTTCTGAATTTTAAGAACTAAAGTCTTGCGATGTTGCAACCTTCCAGCAAGAGGATTGTATGGTGTTATGGAACTTCTCTGCGTCTGTGCTGGGAACATAACAGCATTGATCTACACCTCCATGTACACCTTTAGACACAAGGCAGAAGGGAGCCAGCTGCCGAGACCGCTCTCCTTCAGAAGCTAGTAGTCTGGTCTCAGTCTCTGAACAGGAACTAGCACCGATGTCAAGCCTGCTGCACGGGAGGAAGAGATCAGTAAAGAAACGGTAAGAAAGAAAGCAGCCAGGTCCAATCATTAGGGATTATTCCCTCTGGCAGTGAAGTAACCAGGGCTTGGTGTGGTTGGTACATTTCACTCCAGCTCATACCCATTCTCTCTATAGATAATCTCTCCACTGCCTGATGTGGGTATGTGGCTAGAGCAGGAGATTGGCACCAGGACTCCTGGGTTCCATTCCCAACTCTAGGAGGAGAGGCATCTAGTGATTCGAGAAAGGGGAGTAGGCACCAGAACTTCATGATTCTGTTCTCAGTTCCAGAAGGAGAGTTAAGTCTAGTGGTTAGAGTGTGGTGGGAGGACCGGGCATCAGGACTCCTGGGTTCTGTTCCCAGCTCTGCCCACAGCTTGTGGTGTGACCTTGAGAAAGCAGTCCAACCTCTCTTTGATCCTCAGTTTGTAGGGATAATACTGCACCAGCATCTCACAGGACTGCTGGGAAGCCCAATGGGAAGGTGGCAAAGCAAAGCTCTTGGAGTTCCTCGAAGGAAGAGGGCAAAATATTTGTGTTAGCAAGAGGCCAGGCTGGTCAGCCATGGGAGCTTGGTTTGCCTTTACAAGGTACCACCAGTGCTCTCCGTACTGCACAGACATACAAGAAGATGGTGCTGCCCCAGCTAGCCTGGGTCGAAGTGATTCGAGCAGGGGGCTGAGCAGCAGGACCCCTGGGTTCTATCACTGGCTGTGCCATGCCCCAGAGAATTTACAATCTAAATTAAGTACAATATGGACAGGAAGATACATACAGGGGGCTCTAGGATTTTGTTCAGAACTATATCTATGGAGAAGCAGTGTGGTTTACAGGACTAGGACTCAAGATTAGGGGGGAGGGATAGCTCAGTGGTTTGAGCATTGGCCTGCTAAACCCAGGGTTGTGAGTTCAATCCTTGAGGGGGCTACTTAGGGATCTGGGGCAAAAATTGGTCCTGCTAGTGAAGGCAGGGGGCTGGACTCGATGACCTTTCGAGGTCCCTTCCAGTTCTAGGAGATTGGTATATCTCCAATTATTATTATTATTATTATTATAAGATCCCTGGGTTCTATCCCCAGCTCTACCTGCTTCTGTGTGACCTGAGATAAGTTTCTTAGTCTTTCATGCCTCAGTTTCCCCTCACCCTTTGTCCATCGCATCTATTTAGACTGCAAGCTCTTCTGGAGCACAGACTGTCTGTCACTGCACGTCTATATCTCCAACGGCCAGTGATGGGACGCTAGGTGGGGAGGACTTTGAGTTACTACAGAGAATTCTTTCCCAGGTGTCTGGCTGCTGGGTCTCACTGACATGCTCAGGGTCTAACTGATCCCCATATTTGGGGTTGGGAAGGAATTTCCCCCCAGATCAGATTGGCAGAGACCAGGGGGGAGGTTTCACCTTCCGTTGCAGCATGGGACACGGGTCGCTTGCAGGTTTAAACTAGTGCAAATGGTGGATTCTCTGTAACTTGAAGTCTTTAAACCAGGGGTAGGCAACCTATGGCACGTGTGTTGAAGGCGGCACACGAGCTGATTATCAGTGGCACTGCCCGGGTCCTGGCCACCGGTCCAGGGGGCTCTGTATTTTAATTTAATTTTAAATGAACCTTCTTAAACATTTTAAAAACCTTATTTACTTTCCATACAACAATAGTTTAATTATATATTATAGACTTATAGAAAGAGACCTTCTAAAAACGTTAAAATGTATGACTGGCACGCGAAACCTTAAATTAGAGTGAATAAATGAAGACTCGGCACACCACTTCTGAAAGGGTGCTGACCCCTGCTTTAAACCGTGATTTGAACGTCAGTGACTCAGCCAGAGGTTAGGGGTCTATTTCAGGAGTGGGTGGGTGACGTTCTGTGATGTGCAGGAGGTCAGACTAGAGGATCGTAATGGTCCCTTCTGGCCTTTAAATCTATACAGCATGTAGCAGCACCTCTGGGCTCGAGTGTAATACAAATAAATAAATATCCCGAAAGTTCCCAGAGCTCAGCTGTCCTAGATGCTTAAATAGTAACATCAACTCCATGCAAAGAAAAATTAGACCCTGTCCAAATTGACATGCATCAATTGGCTTCATCTTGGGTCCTAGGTCACTTTTTACCCTCCCTCTGCGTTGCATTCCCGTCAGCCCACAGAGGCTGCCGGACAAGGCTTCCGAATCAAGGGAATGCCAGGGCATTAATAAAGCAGTGATGCTTAAAGCACCCAGCAGAGTCATTCCTGTAGCATCAATAAAATTCACACCCCCCCCACCTCCTCTGCTTTACAAAGCCTTGTGTGTGATGGAAATAATTCATCAAAATAAAAGTGAGAGAACACAGAGCATGGGAGGCAGGCAAAGATGAGGGCTGAGCTAGGGGAGAGCTGAGAGGTGAGTCTGTTTCTTGTTGTGATGTGTTATCGCAGGGTAAGGTCTGGCTATGGCTCCACTCTAAAACAGATTCCTCCTGAGAGCACAAACTCTGCTGTTTGCAGGGTAACTGACCGACACCCTCAGCGCTCTATTGATGGGGCAATTTGCAAGAAACGGGTTTCATTCCAGAGTGAGATGGTCCCTGATGTGTCACTTTAGGGTCCCACAGACACTGTTCCCACAGTGGGTGTTCACAACGATTCCAGAGGCCTTGGATGTGCAGGGGGGGCTGGGACAATGTTTATAGTGGGGGGGGGGGGGCTGAGAGCCATTGAACCAAACTGTAAACCCTGCATATGATGGAAACCACTTCAAGCCAGGGGGTGCTGCAGCGCCGCGCCCCCCCCCCCGCACCCCTTGTTCCAGCACCTATGTGGATGTGTAAGCCACACCCAGCAGAGCCACCCATTTAAAAGCTTTTATTTTGGGTGCCCAATTGAAGACACCCTAAATGGACTTTGTTTTCAGAGGGCAGGCGCTCGGCATCGCCTGAAAATCAGGCCCTTTTAAAGTGTCCCAACTTGGGCCCCCAAAACCACTAGCCGCCTTTGAAAAACCTTGACCCCCAAGGTGCTGACAGGCAGTAGCAGTCAGGGACCACCGACTCTTATCTCTTCTATGCCCTGGAGGACGCCACCTCTCTCTTTAGAGGGGCTTCTCCCCACACTTTCTCTACTGGCTGCATCATGTTCATTTACCCCAGTACAGGAGATGCTGACCATGCCCCTGCTTGATTTGATGGGGCCAGAAGCATATGGAGAGAAGCTTCTCAGACAGCCCGTGCGACAGCAGCATGCACACACACAAAAAACCTTTCGGACCTGCCATTGTATGATCAGTCTTGGTCTATACTTCCTTTGGCATAGCACCAAAGGACTTTACATACAGCACATGTGGAGATGAAGCCACCTCTGGAGTGGGAAGCAGCAGCCAGCACACGACACTGGGGACATTTAAAGAGCGCCTGGGGATCAGTGGTTAAGGTCTCATCTGAAAGGCCCTTGGATGGTCAGTATAGATGTCTACAGCCCTGCTGGGCTCTGCCTGCTGATTGGGGCCTTAGATTTTATACTACACACATCAGCATGAGATCTAAACACCTTCCTGACTGGACCAGGCAGGGAACCTGCCTCATGGCAAGAAGCCTGGACCACGGTGCTTCTTCGTGTTACATAAACTCACACCCAAGCACTAAAGCCGCGAGAATCAGGAACGCACGTGCCCTAAAGTGAACTTCTCCTTTGCACGGGGGGGGCCTTTTCCTCCAGAACCCCGCTCCCTGCCCCCTCTAGCTACTGCAATTAATACTGCTCTCCCGCAGGTGCCTGGGGGTGGTGGGGAAGGAGGCTGGCCTGGCTTGCGAATAAAGTGACCCCGAACTATAAATATTCCCCCTGATCGATGGGTCTGAACTTGGCTGTGATTAAAGCTCAAAACCACTGCGACCTTCTAGGTGGCTAAAGTATTGACCAGCCCTTCTGAGTCATTCCAGAGACAGGGTCGAGCTGGGGCTAGCCAGGCGGGAAGGAAGCGCAAGGTAGCCAGGAAAACAGAGCCTCCTTAGAAACAGGGACCCCTCCAGGCCCTCCCCAGCCCCCCTGCCCCCCCAGACACGCTCCAGGGTGGCAGGCCCAGGGGAAGAGGCTGCCAGGAGTCTCTTCTTCTGCTCCTTTGCATCCAGAGCAGATTCCCTCCCCCCCTCTTAAAAATAGTCCCTACAACAAACCCTCCCCCAGCTGCAGTGCTGCTGCTGGACACCCCGAACTGCCCCCCCCCAGGCTTACAGACAACCGGGGCTCATCCTGGGGAGGAGAAAAAGCTCCAACTGCAGATTCTCCAGCTTGCACTGGGAGTTGGAGGGGCTGGATTCATTGGGCAAGGAGCCCCCCCGCCTCCACTCCCCCCAAATCCTCTTCCTGCCAGCAGGGGAATTGCTACAGGGGAGGTGGGGTGTCGTCCCCCCCAGCTGGCCTAGCCCTTGTGTGGCCAAGTTGCTCCACCAGAGCACCCAGGGATCGGACCAGCCCTGAGCCAAGGGACCAGGCTGGGTTGGACAAGCCAGATCCACCCCACCCCACCCGCACTTGTTGCCCAGCCGAAGAAGCTGCAGGGGCGCAGCGACTCCCCCTTACCTGGGTGCGGAAGGGCAGGCGCTGCTCCAGCTCCAGCTCCAGGAGGCTGAGGAAGGGGAGCTCCAGGAAGGCGGAGAGGAACTCCAGCTGGAGCAGCTCCTCCCGGGACTGGGGGAAGGCCAGCACGGCCGCCACCTTTTGCACCACCAGCGCCTGGCACAGCCAGCGAGCCAGCGAGGCCGGGTCCCGCTCCCGGGGAGCCCCCGGGACGAGCTCCAAGCTCAGGTTATAGGGGAACCCGCTGGCCCGGCTCGCCCTGGCCAGGGCGCTGCGCACCCGGCTCTGCGCTCCCCCGAGAGGCAGCAGCGCGCCCAGGCGCACCGTGTGCCCGACCCTGGCGAGGATGTGGCAGGGCTGGGGGTGCCCCTGGCAGGGCGCCGGCAGGAGGCTGCCCGCCACCCCCGCGCACAGCCACAGCGCCCGCAGAAACTCCATCGGAAAGTTTGGGCGCCCCCCGGTGCCCCCCTGGCCCTGGGTGGGCGGCCGGCGGGGGGGCTAGGCTGGGGGAGAGGAGGCGGCGGGCGGCGGGGAGGAAGGAGTCCTGGGTGCCGGAGGAGGAGGAGGAGGAGAGGGGGCATGAGGAAGGCTGGGAGAGCGGAGGAGCTGCTGGGATCTCCAGGCAGGGCTGCCATGGAGCGTCTCCGGCAGCAGGGGCAGCAGAGGCACCAGGAGACAGACAGCAGCTTGCATGGGGGCGGGGGGGCAGAGATTAGGGCAGGGGGTGGGGATGGAGGGAGGGGGGTTGAAGATGCCAGGGGAGCTGGCTGCCAGAGGCAGAAGGGAAGCCAGTGGCAAGGGGAGGCTGGCAGAAAAATGCCCCCTGCCCTCGTCCGGCCCAAGTGCCCTCCTGGAGAATCCAGTGGAGATGCCCCCACCTTACACAGCCCAGGGTGGAGCCTGGCTTTGCCAAGGGGCGGTGGGCAAATGCCAACGATCCTTAGCACCCTTTGCTGGGCACCGCTCAGTGAAGTTCAGAGGCCAGGCTGGCAAAGGGTGAGGGGATTGGGCTGGGGGGGGGGAGGGGGAGGCATTATTTAGTCTCTGGCCCCTGGTGGGAATTGTCTGGAGAAACCTACAATAATAATAATAATAATTAATTAATAACCCGTCTGCTTCTTCCTCTAGGCTCATCATTTTTTAACAGGAGAATTCGGATCCAGTGAAAACTAAGGGCCGGATGCGGGCGGCCCCAGGTTCCTAAAGGAGAGGCATGGCTGGGCAATAGGAAACCTGTGTCCTAGTCCCGACCCTGCCACTGACGCACTGTCGCGCTAGGCCCCCCCCTCTGGGCCTCGGTTTCCCCATTTGGAAAAGGAAGACGGTGGCGCAGCCCCACCTTCCCGACGTGCTTTGAGGCCGACGGGTCTCAGCGTTATGGGGCTGGGCCCTATTGCTGCCCTTTGGGTTCCCATGGGTTACACAGAAGGCTGAGACCCCCCTGGGCAATAGTGAGGGAAAGTCCACTAGCTTTTTAAGTAAAATCTCCCACAGCTGGCGTAGCTTCCCCTGTGGTAGCAGTGGCAGGGGAACGAGCATAGACAGGGCACAGGCATTTTCACCAGCGTGGCCTCTTGCCCTGCTCAGAGCAGCCTGCCGGGAAGATTGTGTCCGTTTAACTCTTACGTCTTAAAAAATGCTAACAAATCCGTAGGCACCTAGGGCGTCACAGCTCTCCCTGTGCTGCTGACCAGGGCCACTTGGAGCCACCCAGCAGCAGCCTTCTAGGCACAGGGCCTAGCACTTGAGCCAAAGGAGAATCTCTGTTAGCAGGGAGGTGTCTATGACACACAGGCGAACAGTTCAGATTCCATCCACTAGTGGGCGATATCGCACACAGCAACACTAGCTAGCTCCTTGCAGCATTTACCATTGAGAGCGAGCCCTTCCGGCCACAAAGATGGGATCCCTGGTGCTTACAAGCTTTCGGCCTTCATGAACCTGAGTATTTATCAATGAGGAAAAACCAACCACCCCTTGCCTTCTTTGAGTCCTGTTGGACCCAGAGCCTTTGGTTTGATTTCCGTGGGACCTATTGAGGACTGGCTCCTTCCTCTGCATTTTATTTGGAAATCATTCAGTGAGTGGTACCGTTACCTCCAAGCTGCCCCTTCATTGTACTCACATCACCTTGCATAACACACGGGGCTCACCATACAACCCCCTCAGCCCCAGCCCAGTGTGAAGTCATGCTCCCCCAGCCCACGCCGAGCTACACAACGCAAACCACACATGTGTGCACCTACACAACCCCTATACAACCCAACCTGCAAACACGTGCTCACGCCGAGCTACACAACTCACAAACCACATATGTGTGCACCCACACAACCCCTATACAACCCAACCTGCAGACACGCGCCCACTCCGAGCTACACAACTCAAACCACGCATGTGTGCACCCACACAACCCCTATACAACCCAACCTGCAAATACACGCCCACGCCGAGCTACACAACTCAAACCACGCATGTGTGCACCCACACAACCCCTATACAACTCACCCTGCAAACACGCACCCACGCCGAGCTACACAACTCACAAACCACGTACGCATGCACTGCATGACTCACATCACCCAAACCCCGCACAACCCAAAGCGCACGCGCACACTTTAACACAACCCAGCGCACCCGCTCCTTCCCCGGGCGTCCGCCCACTCATCTCGCACAACCCGATCCGCCTGCTGCCACGCAACACAAACCTTCCACAACGGCACACGCCTCACACACTGGCAACCCTTGACACACTCCACTGTCCACGACTCTCAAGCCCCCAGGCAATCCATACGGCAACACACACCGAACCCTGCACAACCCACAGTGCATGCGTGACCTCAACCCAGCCCCATAGCAACACGCCGGGCTCGCACGCACACACACCAGCACAGCTCCCTTTGTCTGTCCAGGCCCAGAGGTGCTGCAGCAGTGGGGACTCGTTGACACTTCATTATGCAGTCCATTGGCTTTCACGCTTATAATACCCAGCCTGGGGAAGGCCTTTGGGAAGGGGCTGAATGAGATTCAGACCATAAATCCAGAGGAATTCCAGGAGAATTTTCACTGTCTTTTAATAAGCAGAGCCCCTCCCCCCGCCGGCCTGCCCGTCATCTCCTCCACTGCCTTTCCCAGCCATGCCGGGCAGCGTGTGTGACCTGCATGGGAACACGGGGCCTTTTCGATAGGGACGTACTTGGCGAACATCTTGGGAAGGCATTGATACCTTTTACAAACGGAAGCTTAGCGGCCCCACTGAGAGGGAGCTAAAGCAGGGTTGTGGGCCCAGATTCCCGATGGTCTGTAGGCACCTAACCCCCATTTCAGTGAGGTCCTGCTCCAAAGAGCTCAAGGCTACATAGACCAAACAGACAAAGGTGGGAGGGGAAACTGAGGCACAGAGCGGGGGAATGATTTGTCCAAGGTCACGCAGCAGAGCCAGGCCTGGAACTCAAGGCTCCTGGATGCCAGTTCAGTGCCCTAGCCTCTGGACAGCCCTGCTGCCCCAGTGATGGATGACTATGCAGCTCTGGATTTAATGGAGGAGAAAAGGGAGGAATAAACTTGTGCAGGTGACCCCCCCTAGGGAGGGTACATCCCAGTGTTTTACCACTGCCGGCAACTTACATTTCTGGTGCATCATCCCACGCTCGCCTGTGACTATATACAGTCATCATTTCAGCCATGGCTGCAGTGCAGCCACCTCTGGGGTGAAACCCTGCAGCTGCTTAACAGCGCACAGTGCCACAGCTGTTTAAGCCAGGAAGGGAATATCTTCTCCTGCTGCGATTGCCAGGCGAGGGGGACGGGGGGGATCTTTAGGACACGCAAGCTAATCCCCCTGCTCTTGAGAGATGTGCTATGGGATCACGTCTGTAGCCCAGCTGAATAACGACACCCTCAGCCCTACACGGGGGTTAGAGGGGAGCCAGAGCCCCTACTTCACCCGCCCACCTCTCCGCAGCACCTTGTGGTCTCCCCTCCCACGGGGCAAGACGAGGCCAGATGCTGCTTATCTCAGGGGGAAATCTAAGAGGATTCCCAGTAGCTGCAGCACGATAATACTGAGCTAATAAATGGCTAATAACATTAAAATAACCCAGGCGTTAGCCAGCCAGACGGCTGTGGCACTGGGTCCTTCGGCTGGAGAACAGGGCACAGGCAGGACCCGGTTCAGTCTGGCTCACGGCATTCTCTGGGCACAGCCCCTGCTGAGTCTGCGCTCACCCCTTTGCCCCTTGTGGTACAAGCCACTAATTCTCGCTGCCTGCCAGGACCTCCCTGTTATTCACCTTAAAACACCAAGGACAAGCGTGCCTGCCGCTCAGATTTCTTTCACTGGGATCTGCCCCTCTGATATAGCCCTGGCTCCTTCCTACGAAGGCCAGAAGGCTGCTCACGCTGCCTTTAGCAGGCCACTCTTAAAAGTTAGCACCATGTCCTGAGCGGCTGGACAGGAGACAATGGAATCAGCTGATCACCTACCCAGCTGGCTGCACCGTGGACAGGAGACAATGGAATCAGCTGATCACCTATCCAGCTGGCTGCACAGTGGACAGGAGACAATGGAATCAGCTGATCACCTACCCAGCTGGCTGCACCGTGGACAGGAGACAATGGAATCAGCTGATCATCTACCCAGCTGGCTGCACCGTGGTCATCGGGAGAGACCAGGCAGTGGCCATGTGTGTCCTAGGGAGCTGAGTGACATGCAGCCAAGGGGGGATGGATTTCCTGGTTCACCAATCTGCATTTCTGATGAGGTCCCCTCACCCCCGAAGACAAACACCAGCTGCCAGCAGAAAGGGAAGAAAATCTATTAAATTAATAACCAAAAAAAAAACAAAAAACCCCACCCCAGCCAAGTAGCAGCTGGTGAAAAATATTGATCATCAGACAAATGTAATGAGTGAAGGCCAATGAATTCCTCCCGGGCGTGATCGTGGGGGAGCTCAAAGGGGAGAACAGGAGAAGGAAACCTTTTGCAGGCCTGACGAGACCAGCCCATGCAGTGTCACACTGGACCAGTCAACCAGATGGGAGATGGTTCCCGCCCCCGCAAAAGGATATAAAGCAACTGATCATGAAATTAACAATCCATGGGGCAGCGTGGCCAGTTCTCCCTTCTCGGCGCATGGTTTTTTGAGTGCAGGATGGAGCGGCTTGGCAGGGGGACCTGGCTGAATTTAAGCCACTCAGAATGCAGCTCTGGCTCCTCTCAACCTGCCGCTCAAGGCTAGGGGGGGATGGCTGGGCAGGCTAAGCTAAGGCTGCAATGGCTACACGCCCACAGGTCCAGCTCCCAGCCACGGCTAACACAGCAATCGATGGGTGCACGACACCATCACGTCCATTCACACGAGACCCTTAGTAGCTATGAGCCGGCTCCGGGGCCCCACGGCTCCTCTGGACTGTAGTGGGAGCTGTGAGTGCTCAACTCCTTGGACAAATCAAGCCCACGGCTGCCGCCTCTTCTGCAGAGGCTCAGGGGCAGAGCAAAGCTCGATGCCAGAGCTTTCCTGCGCCAAAAGCACAGGCCCCCTCCCACTTTACCTAAACGAGAATCCCCATTTGTTGTTAGCAGTATAGGGCTTATGACACACAGTTGAGCCATTCTGATTCCATCCAGCAGAGGGTAGCTGTGTGCATGCTTTTGTGTGTGCACATGCACACACATACACACTCTCTCTCTCTACGTCTTCCAGCCTAGACTCTACATTTTTGAGCCTTACTGTGTCCAAGGAGGGGCCCAACACAAACCATTCCATCCCTTTTAACTTTTTAATTTTTTTTTAGTTAAAAATATTTCCCTGATTTCCCCTCCCACTTTATTAAAAAACAATCGACTTATCTGTAAGCCGGTGGGATTCTTTGTTGGTTTTTTGGCAAAGACAGGCAGCTGGAAATGACCCTTGCTCTGTGCTCTGCCCTTGTCCATGTCACCTTCCAGAGCATCTTTTACTGTCACGTTGCTTCATGCTGTTCCGCTGTAATTCCTGGAGACGGCTGTGGGGGGAAAGAAGGAGGGGGCGACCACAGAGCCGGCACGGTACCAATATTAATGTATTGCCACCGGGAAGCCCGGCTCTGCTGAAGCGGCTCGTACGGTAGGTGCCAGATGAGGACACAATTAAAGCTGCTGGGATTCGACACCTGCCGTCACAGCGGAGGACACAGCGGATTCCGGCCAAGTTCTCCTGAAACAGGAGTTGTGGCTTCAGCAGACCGGGCGCGTTTAAATCATCTGACCCCAGACCTTCTTGTACAAGGGCGAGATTCAATTCCTGTTCTCGCGCCGACCTTTTTTGGGCGGGTGGGGAGGGAGCTAGTTATTGGGCAGCCAGTGGAAATGCCGGAGAGCAATGACATCGCGCTAGCGACGGCCGTGGTTGGGTTTCTGTATCCCTTTTCGGGTCATTAACCGGTGGGCAGTAACTTTTCCTCTCCCCACGCCATCCCCAAAGCGAGGACCTTACAGCCCTGTGGACGGACTGACTCTCTCTCTGCCCAACTGGCAGGCAGCTCACTGGCCCTTACCTACCCACCCCAGCCCAATAGAGCAGAGGGCCGTGCTCATCTTTAGGGCCTTCCAGCTGAGCAGCTGAAGGGCTTGTTTTTACCAGCATTAGTCAGTCATAAAACACCAACTCACCCTGGTCGGTAAGGCTTAGCCCTGCTTCCCAGATGGGGGAAACTGAGGCTCAGAGAAAGGAAGCTACTCGTCCAAGGTCACTCAATGGGTCAGCAGCAGAGCCAGGAATTCGGACTTCCACTCCAGCCACTGTGCCACACTCCCCTCCCTGATCTGGGAATGGAACCCAGGCGTCCTGCTGCCCCCTCCCCATCTCTAACCACCAGGCCACACTCCCTCCCCTATGGAGTCTATCTGGCCTGGCTGTACACAGACACTGCACGCACTATATGAAGGCTGGAGGTGAGTGTAATTCAGCAGGGGGAGCGGGGGGAGGCACAGAAGTAGTAGTGATGGCCCCTGAGCAGAGATTGGGACCTTACCCCTAAAAACAAGGCTCCTTATCAGAGCGGGTCTCGCTCAGGCTCCGCCGAGATCCTGACCATTTCTTCTAGCTCCGACCGCGAAAGGTTTCAAGTCACCGGGATTAGGAGCCACCCCACACAGTCTCCAGCGCAGCCGCATCCCCTCCGAGGGGAAGGGGCAGCCCAGGACACCACCGCCCGGGTCATTCGAAACAGGGTTGAACCAGTTCTCTGGCCTGTGCCATACAGGAGCTCATGGTGGTCCCTTCTGGCCATAGAGTCTATGAATTCAGCCCCTGAGGAGCAGGGACGAATGGGCCGGGCTGGGTGACCGAGGCCACTGAGAACAGCAGCTATGCCCTGCCCTGCGCCTGGGTGCAGGCGAGTAGGAAGAGACGGGAGATCCCTCCAGGAACACAGAGAGGACCTGCAGGAGGAGACAGCTCCGTGGCTCTCTGCTGCCTCAGCAACGTTGCTGGCGTATCTGGGACAGTCTTTCCGGGCCCGTGCTCGGCCTTCTGAGCTGAAGGTGCAGCGCGGTGGGTGCTCAAGAAGCAACAGGGCCCAGTGGACTGGGACTCAGGAGACCTGGGCTCTGCTACTGAAATGCTAGGTGACCTTGGGCTCATCCCTTTCCCTTCCCATCTGATCTATTTAAATGGCAAACCCTTAGGACCAGGGGCTCTCTCTTACTGTGTATGTGCAGCGCCTAACAGAATGGGGCCTGATCTTAGCAGATGCAGCTGTACTACAAATAACTCTGCTATCTTCAGGCATTGCACCTTGTCTTAGAGCCTTCTAGCAAGACAACATCCTCCCCTAACTGATTGCTTTCCTGTGGCCACAAAATTGATCCAGAGAGAAATGGATTTCCCCAGAGTCGTCCCCCCCCCCCCATGGCTGAATGGTGCCGCTCTGGCTTTTTACAGGAGAGCTGCAAAACAAAAGTAGCTTGTGCTGCTCTTAGCTACATAAAATTTAACTTCCTCTTGGGTCAGCGGCTGATCGACGAGCTGAATTATACCAGACCGGACAGAATAATGCAGCTGGGTTTCCTCTTCATCGGCTCTGGCCCAGCGACGGACAGCATTAGTGCTGTCTGTCAGTTGAAGTCTCTGATGCATACAGCCAAGACTCAGAGCTCTTCCCTGATCACTGGAACCCTCCCCCCTGCACGGGGCTGGCATCTCCGCTCACCCACCGCACCACACCCCACTTCTTCGCAAGAGCAAACGGGACAAATGCCTACTTTTATCCAAAAAGTCAGGACGGCTGGGACAGGGCTTAAAAAGGGACTGTTCTGGCCAAAATGGGACGTACGGTCACCCTGCCCACCTGGGCAGGTAGCCAGGTGAGAACCTGTGACAAACAGCTGCTGCCCCTGTTCTGTTCTCAAACTGCGCCACTGCATGAAGAGAGATTCCAGGGGGCATTATCCGTTCAGCCACCTGAAATCAGAGGAGGTGGCTCCGCGGGGCGCGGGGACTTGTTTTCCCATTGCACGGAGAGAAGCAGGGCAGAGAACAGAATCTGGGAGCCTGGACTCCGCAGTTCTATTCTCAGCGCAGTGCCAACAAGTCATTTTTTTGCTCCTTTGTGCCTCAGTTTCCCCCCCTCTATACAATGGGGACAGCACTGCCCTCATGCATGGGGCCTTGGAGGGTTTAAATGATGCTTGTAGAGGTCTGAGAGCCCAGGGTGAAGGGGAATAGATAGAAGGGTGCCTAGGAGAAAGATGATGCCCTAGAAAGGATGCCTGGTCTAGTGGTTAAGGCAACAGATGGGGACTCAGGAGACTCAGAGAAGGGACCATCATGATCATCTAGTCTGAGCTCCTGCACGTTTCAGGCTACAGAACTTCACCCACCCACTCCAGTAATAGACCTCTGGCTGAGTTACTGACGTTCTCAAATCATGATGTCAAGTTACAAGGAATCCATCATTTACTCTAGTTTAAACCTGTAGAGACCCCCCCAGTTCAATTCCTGGCTCTGCCACAAACTCCCGGTGTGACCTTGGGCAAGCTGCTTTGTCTTGCAGTGCCTCAGTTTCCCTTCTGTAACACGGGAATCATGAGTTTTCCTTTACCTGGGTAGCCTGTCAGCCTCTCCCTGTGTACGTGCAGCACCCAGCACAGCGAGGCTCTGATCTCAACTGGCACTGCTGCCGTACAAGTCAAAACACAACAATGTAGGATTGTTCCTGTATGAGTGACCCAGACGTTGCCAGGTGGAAATGAACCAGCATATCCCAGAAGTGGGCGACACAGAGCTGCTTTCAGCTAGGGCAGGGGGGAAAAAATCCCGGGGCTGGGACAGAACAGGAGCTCCAGCTGGATGCAGACCAGATGTTGCTACATTTCAGAGCCCCACGTGGCCGGGGGGATTTGCTTTAACAAAAAATGAGCAGCTGGGCCAAATAAGCGATGAGGCAACTCCCCAGTACAGGCAGCGCAGACACAGGTGAGCTGACGTTTCATGATGGTGATGACTTGCATCCAGGTAACGGAGACCACCCAGCCCTGCCCTCCCCGCCTGCGCAGCGTTGCTGGGAAGCAGGCCCCGGGCAGACTTTGGGGAGGGAGGTGCTGTATCAGGGCACCAGGAGATTGATGGGGTGCTGGGTTGGGACAGCCAGGGGAGGTGGGGACACCCCCAAGGCACACAGCTGCACTCTTGCCTTTTGTGGCATGGACTGCAAAGGTGCTGGAACGAGGGAGGCCGCTGCTCTGTCATACCCAAGGTTTACAGTTTGGTTCAATGGCTCTCAGCCCCCCCCCCCCTACCAATTGTGCCAGAGCCCTGGCAGACTGGCACCGTTCTGGGGCGGCAGCAGCGCGGAAGGTGGAAAAGGTGCCCCTTGACGGTGATCAGGAGTGGGCCCTCCCCAAGGGCTAATCCAGGTGGGGTCGGGCAAGCAACAGCCTAGACGGACTCCCACTCCCACATCCCCAGGCAGCGTGTGCTCTGCAAGCGCCCCCCAGAATCGTCCGAGCAGAGAGCCACAGCCTGGGGCGCGCCCACCCGCGGCTTCCTGCTCCGCGGGCAGGTTCTAAGCACGGCCCTCGCGCCGGAGACTGAATTCCAGCTCCGGGAGTCCGGCGCTTTGATCTGCCTCCGGCTGGCCCCCCTTGCCATAGTGTCTGAGCACCTCAGTATTCAGCCTCCCACCCCACCCCCAGGCAGGGCACTGCCACTAAACACATTTTACAGACAGGGACCCGAGGCCCAGAGAGACTCACTCAGGGTGCCCCCTGTGGGAGAACCAGGAACTGAACCCACCTCCCAGGCAGGCCCCCCCAACCACTGGGCCATACTTCTGTTAACACCTCTGGTAAATCCCACCACGTTTCGGGGGTGGGAGACAATCTCCCCTCGCTGCTTGGGAGCCACGTTCTGAAGCCCGTCTGGGATCTTCTGCCCCATGGCAGTGTGGACACTGGCCTCCCTCGGGACACTCCTGCAGGGCAGCTCGCAGCCGGGCCACCGCTCTGCCCATGAGCGTGACGAGCGCGTTCTCTGGTCTGGGACAGCAGGGCTCAGGGCAAGGGAAGGACAAGACACGAGCAATGAACTGAAATGCACGCGGGCTCCAGAGCTGTATTCCCTGCCCCAGGAACGGATATCAGGGAATCAATAACAGAGACATACCTGGCACCTCCCGGGCTGCTGGCTGAGTGACATTTACCCAATTAGCACAAGGGGCCCCTGCGAGGCACCATGGACTATTCCCTGGCCTCCCAAACCCCACAGCCAGGGCACAGCAGCTACGAAAAGCCTGTGCCTTAACCCTAACCAGCCAAGGCAGCGTGTTTGAAAAGGATCATGCCCTGGGCTCCAATGGACAGCAGGAGAAAATGAATTCCAGCCCGCCCTTACTGAGGCTGCTGTCACGGGCGCCTACAAACTCCTCTCTGCGGGGAGGAGACCACCTGGCAGTGGTACTGTCACTCACCTGAAACACCACCCACTCCGTTGGCAGGTTGTCCCACCAGCTTGGAAAGGATTAAGTGGGCACTGCTGTCTCACTGAGGGTGGTGGGTCATGATCCCACCCAGGTGTAGGGCAAGTAGGAGGGTCTGGCTGGAGAGGGAGGATCTAGGGTGCGGGCTGAGCAGGGTGGGGGGGGAGGAGCCCAATGCGAGGAGACGGTCCGAGCTGGCCTTTATCTTGTTGCTTTCTGTGTTGAAAGCAGGGAAGGGATGCTGGGTTGGAGGGGCAGAGGCTGTTATTTTGACTGGGGGGGGGGGAGGGAACAGAAGAGAATATTCTCAAGGCCCACAGCTGAGCTCTTGCCTTTGGAGCCTGGACTATGTCGAAGCGGCTGGGAAAGATTCAAAGTGTGCGTAGAGACCAGGAGGAGACCCTGGTTCACCCAGGTCCTTACAGGTGCCCATTACTGTGCTATCTGAGCGCCTGGGGTACCGTCCTTTCGCCATGGGAGACGCCTGCGGCTCTCAGAGCAGCTGGCTGGCTGGGGCCGATGCTGCTCTGACGCAGCCTATTAACATTGATCCAAAACGTCTGAAGGAAAAAAAGAAAAACAGATGGGGGGGGGGGGGAGAAGAGAAATGTCCCTTATTAAACTAAAAGCATCATCTAAGTGAGCTGGCATGAGACAGGAGCTTGGCCCGGACACTCGGGTTATTAAACCGCACTCCACATCAAATGCTCTTGCTTCTGGTTTATGAAACAGGTCCACCATTGTGGGGTGTGGGGCTGGGTCGAGGCTCACCTGTGCCCCCAGGAGATTTGGGCACATCTGCACCCCCCTCCCCCCCCGCTCAGTGAAAGGGGGCAGGGCACCTTCCTCCTATCCGCTGCACGCACACACACATTCAGTGAAAGGGGGGGGGCGGTAAGGGGAGATGGTCAGAGGGGAGCTGAGCCCCTGAGCTGGTCAGAGGACTGGCTGCAAATGCGACAAGCCATCGCTCTGTCATTAAGGGAGCGTGGTCTAGTGGGTAGTGCAGGGGACTGGAGTCAGGGCTTTTGGGTTCTAGGAGGCTCTGGGAGGGAGCGGACAAGGAATCCAAGACACAAACTTCTTGAGTGACCGTGGGCAAGTTACTTCCCCGCTTCAGTGCCTCAGTTTCCCCCATCTGTGAAACAGGGATCCTACCACACCCCTATCCCACTGGGGAGTGGGTTGTTATGAGGCTTAACCAATTCCCAGGCTGCTTTGAGTTCCCTGGGTAGACAGCACTACAGAAAGAACTCAAGCACATATCACTATAAAAACAATTTTTATGTAAAAAACAACCACCCCAAATCAAACCAAACGCCACAACACAGCATACGAAAGGAGACAGAGTCCAAAGGCAAATTCCCAAGAAAACGGTCTGAGAACAAAGGAACTGGATCCAGAATGATGATAAAAAATAGCAACCTCCCAGGCTGGGGACTAGTTTGACTCAGCGGCACTGACGTAGGCGACTGTATCTGTAATCCATGTAGCACCCAATGCACCTCCCACAAAGGGTTAATCTCACGCCCTGAAATACCCCCCCCCCCAACCTGGGAGCAGGGCTGTAACCCCCCCCATAAAACCCCCCCACTTGGACAGAAAGCGGGAGGCTACAAGCTACTTCCCTCCCTCCTGCGCAGTAAATGAGCCAGCTGAACGGGCACGGGGGGGGGGGGGGAGAGAGAGAGGACGGGGGCTTCCAGCAGGCGTCCGGTGTCCCGCTGACTCAGGCTCTGTGACTGTCAGGCCCAGATTTGGCACCGATGGGAAATTCCAACCCTGCCCCCCAGCCAGCCGGTTGAGTGCAGAGGATTCAGGGCCAAGCAGCAGCATCTCCGCTCGGGGAGGGGGAGAGAGAGACGCAAAATCGCCTCCCCAACTCCAGGGTGTTAGGAGACAAAAGCAGCACCTGTTGCGCTGTCCATGCACCATGGCAGAGTAAGAAAAAGGGGAGTCAGGGGAAGAGAAGGGGGGTGTCCCCCTGTATCTGCCACCCCTCTCCCCCCAACCTGGTAACAGTTCCCTTTAGTATCTCCATTCGCACCAGTCCAAGTCCCGGTTTGGTCTCCCACGCGCCTGGTGCCCTCAGTCCAGAACACGGCTGAGATCCCACCGCGCTTCCCCTGCATACACAGACGTGTGAAAACGGCCACGTGGGACTGCGTGTACAACGCGTGTCTGACGGCACATGCAGCGTCCTGCCTACATGGGCTCGGCTGTTGTGTGGCTGAGTCTGCGTGTGGATGCCCGTTTGCTTGGCGTGTGCTGTGGATTTCCACGGGAGGTCGCGTGGCCACGTGGACTGCAGGGCTCACGCGCCCGGGGGCACCGAGGCCCGGGGGGCACCGACGCCCGGGGGGCTAGCCGCCTCCCCGCCGAGAGCGCTGCAGGGCTGGGCGGGGCCACTCGGGGCGAGCGCTCATTTGGCTGACTTCGTGATGATGCGGGCAGAGAAGTCAAAGAGGTTCTTATTGATCTTCCTGAGCGTGCTGACTTCATCCTCCAACTCGGTCACTTGGATCTTCAGCTGCTCCTGGTCTCCCATCAGGTTCTGCAGGGAGAGGATGGCAGAGGGGGCTTGGAGGAGGGGTCTCGACTCCCCAGGCCCGAGGGGGGAGGAACTAGCGGGACAAAGTAACCAGGGTCTCCCCAAGATGACAGTAACCCCCCCCCCCCCAAAACCTCTTATTTTCTACCCCCTCATCCCAGGTTCCCTGCCCTGAAGCCTCTCGGCTTGAGTCACACCCTAACCCTGTGCTGGGAGGGTTCCCAAGTTTTGGGGAGCACGTTTAACAGACCTTCCTGGAAGCCTTAGGGAGCAGCCTGCTTCCAGGGGGACCCTGTGTGCCTGGAAGGAGGTGCCCCCCATTTCATACCACCCTCCACTGCCAACCCTCGCCGAGCCCCAGGCCTGTGCGTGGGACTCACCTTTTCCCTCGTCGAGCACATCTGCGAGTACAACCGTTCAGCCTTTTCCAAGTAGCTCTCCCCAGCCCCCTGCAAGGAAACACATTGGAGGGGTCAGTGAGGCGATGACCCCACTGTCTTACCGTCCCCAAAACCCACTGCGGGACCCTGCAGTGCCCAGAGAATGTCCCAGCGCCGCTGGCTCCTGGCCGAGCCGGATGGGCTCATCTGGGACCTCGTGCACACGGGCTGCAGCCACGATTCTCATTTCCAAAAGGAGACGCTGGCGATACAGACGAGATCAGGAGATCTCTCCTCGCTCCGCCGTCGGCTGAACAATGCGCACGCCCCCTTCTCCCCACCCACCGCCCCGCCCTGGTCCATTCCCCTCGGTACATCCCCGAGATGAGAAGCAGGATGGTGCTGCAGACTCCCTTTTAGAGGAGTGGGGGGGAGGCCCCATGCTAGCCCCGTCTCCCTGCCATGCACCATCATCCACAGACAGCGGGCGGGAAGCCCCAGGCAGCAGCACCAGCCGTGCAGGGAGCCCCGGGGACACGCAGACGTCCCCAGGGAGGGTCCCACAAACAGCGGTGTTACTACCCCTCTAGACCCTGCACGATGAGCAGCTAGTGAGGGTGAAAAATCGGGACGGGGTGGGGGGTAATAGGCGCCTGTATAAGATAAAGCCCCAAATATTGGGGCTGTTCTGTAAAATTGGGACATCTGGTCACCCCAAAGCAGTGTCAGGCCAGGTCAGTAACTGTCTGAGTGGTGCCAAGTGCTGCAGAGTGGGGTGGTGACGGGTTGGCTTCTTTTGGGGATCGGACGAGATCTCCGTGGTGGCAGATTCCACGCAGCACTGCGGCTCCAGCCGGCGACTGGAACGATCTCGACCGCCCTTGGTGTCGTGACTGTGCAGAAGTGTGGCGGGGGGGGGGGAGGAAGGGGACCTACACTGGCTCTGCAGAGGTCGGGCACCTTCTCCTCTCCTCTTCCCTCCTGAAAACCTGCTATTGCTCGGTGCAATCACAGCGTGTTCAGAGGTGGAGGTTCACGGTGTTAATTAAGCCCTTTCTGCGGGTGGAAGAGCAAGAGAAACTGTTCTTTAATTCCCCTCCACGGGAGTAGCTCCAGCTTCTCAGCCACAATCAGTTAATTAGAAACCCCTTCAAAGCCAGCAATTCGTTAGGACACCTGGGGACAGTAAAGAACCTTCAGCCAAGGTCTGCATAGGAGGAGGGGTGGGGCGGAGCAGCTGGGCTCCTTCATTCTGCATGAGAAAGCGGGTATCTCGCAGGGCAGGTTGATGGGAGCTCGGGGACTTGTTCCTGGGCTGCCAGAGCAGGGTCCTCAGCAGAGACATCCCTACACCTCTGGGATCCCCAAGAGTCCTGTCCCCCTGCCACTGCTCTAACCACTAGAAACTCACTCCCCTCCCAGAGCCAGGAATACAACCCTGGAGTCCTGACTCCCAGTCCCCCTCGCTGTAACCTCTAGATCAGCCCGATTTACCGAACGGCCAGTCCCAGCGGTGCCGGCCGTGACGCTGGGGTTTCAGGCCGTTCCCATCCACTACACAGGAGTATGGTATTCTGTAAACTAGGTGTCCATCGGGTCTCTCCGCCCACCTCCTCTGCTGTCCACCTAGCAGCATCAGATCAGCAGGGACCAGCCACCTGCTTCTGCTCTGGCTGGAAGGATCAATATCCATCATCCCCGCCCCCAGGCCCAGCTCAGACGCCGGCGACGTTTGCTCCTACCTGCTGGTGGAGGCCGAGGCGCAGCGTCACCCCCTCGGCTCTTTGATCCTCGCTGCTCTCGGTCCCGTGCAGATGTTTGCTGAATTTGGGCAGAGGCACGCCGGGCTTGCTGTCTGGGTTAAACATGTTGGCTGGGGCCAGCGCGATGAAGGCGTTTGTCACCGGGCCTGGGGATGAAGAAAAAGGAAGAGCCGGTCAAGTTTACACAGTGCAGACGCTCGGGGTCGCCTGGGCAGCCCAGGAAACGAAAGGAAAGGGCCGTGCGGCAGCCAGGACTCCTGGGTTCCCTTCCTGGCTCTGGCAGGGAGCGTAGCTTTGTGCTTAGAGCAGCCAGGGGGACTGAGAGTCGGGACTCCTGGGTTCCAAGCCGTAAAAACAACCCCCAACAACCAGCTGATCAAGCCTGGGGAGCGACCTTAGTGACTCAAAGGTGTCAGATGCAGGACTCGGGGGGCCTGCTCGAGGCAACGCGCTGTGCAGAGTCCGGGGGGGGGGGGGGGGGGGGGGGGGGGCCCCCCNACGGCCCCGCAGGGGGACAGAGCAGCCCGAGCCTGTGCACAAAGCCCAGGGAAGCACTCCAGGCGCTGAGGGGTTTGGCTCATTGAAAGGAGGCTGGAAGTGCTTGGGGACTCTCCTGCTTTGGGGAGAGAGCTGATGGTGCGACAGGGATGGGGGGGGGCTTTGTGCCCCCCAAAACTGGAGGAGAAAGCAGGGGGCGGCCTCTCTCTGGAACTAGAGCTTGTGCCAGGGAGAGGCGCCCAGGCCTCAGCAGCTGGAGGTTAGGGGGTGACAGAAGCTGCAATGCTGACACTGGAGGGGAGAGGAGACCCAGCTGGGGGAGGGGGAAGGTTGGAGCCGGGAAGGGGTGCGTGCAGCAGGGCAGGCTGGCGACCCTGCCCCCCCTCGCGCACCTTCCCCCCCCCCCCCCCACACGCAGGACCCCTGAACATCCACACGGCAGCTTCACAAATGAACTAGATGAGCTTCCAAAATCCCCCAGGACGTGGAGGAAAGTCCCATCCCTCCCCCCAAGCAGACCCCTGATTTGCTTCCCTCGGCTGCTGCAGACAGCTCAGCCCCGACAGCCTCTTCCCTGGGAAATTGGGGTCCCCCCCCGGAAGTGACCAGCGCCCACCCCGTCCCAATCGACGGGGTGCTGCAGGAGCCAAGGCTCAGGGCGCACTTGCCTTCCTGCAAGCAGTGCCGGATCTAGGGTCCTCTTCCTGGGGGGCCCGAGTATGTCTTTTGGGGCCTCCGGCAGTCGCTATTTAAAAACCAAGCAACCTGCCAGGAGTCAGGGCCTTGCTAGACCCCTGGAAAAGCTTGGATCTGAGAAGTTAAAGAAGTAAAGCACGGGCTAGTGTCAGGACTTTGCTGTGATGTACAATGTAGACAAAGGACAAAGCCTGGCCCCACTTTGGCCTTTCTGCCAGTAACTTGGGGGACCCCGAAGATCATGGGGGGAGGGGTAAATGTCCTCTTCCCCACCCCCCTGTAGTGCCAGGCCTTGCAGGTGCAAGATCCCTTTGCAGACAGGGAGCGGCTCCCCCTGGAAAGAGCACACCCCCCCCCCCCGGGCTCTGGAGCAGGGTGTGCAGCTGGGAAAAGGCTGCCTGGGCGCAGCGGGCCGGCTGTCCTCTGCAGAGTGAGCCATCCATCACCGGCCCGCGCCTCGCAGGCACGATCTGTCACCCACTCATTTGGCAGAGTTAACGAGCGCTTTAATTACTGCTTTTACCCACACGGGCGCCTGGTTTCCATCAGTCTGCCTGCCCCAACGCCCCCCCCCCCCCCCCCCCCCCCCCCCCCCCCCCCCCCCCCCCCCCCCCCACACACAACCCAGGCAAACACACTTCCAAATTCTGCCTCCTCAGCCCAGAGGGCTCCCATATGCTCTGGAGTAGCAGGTGCTAGCAGCCGCAGCCTCCAAACGCCGCTCATCTAGAGGGGTGGGGAGAGGGGGGGGGGTCGTGTGCGGTGGCTAATTAAAAACAAGCTCGGTGCGTCCCCCCACGTCACTGCTCCACGCAGCTCGATAGCACGGGGAGGGAATTCAGGGGGTAGACGGCTAAGAGGAGAGAGATGTTCCCAGCTGAGGTGTGGCAGGCCAAAGGAATGAACGAAGGTGGCTGTGGATGGAGAGAAACGCAGAGGAGAAGGCTCTTGCGCCGACCAAGCGGCGGATGAGGAAGAGACAGAGGGAACAAGGAGGGGAGCAGATCGAGACATGGCCCAGGAAGGTTCTTGCCAGTTTTGAAGTGGGCCCTGAACTGAACGCTACTGTGGGTCTCTCCCCGAGGGAGGAGGGCTGAACATCCACCGGGGGCAGTACATTCGTCAGGACGGTTGCTCCCCAGCACCATCCCCAAACCCAGGCTGATCAGAACTCGCCCTGGACTCGGGTCCCGCTCACAGGGGGACACGACCAGGACTGGCCCTAGGTACCCCATGCGGGGGAGCGGGTAACCAGGGGAGACAGCGTACCCAGCAGCGCTGTGGTCTAGACACAGCAGGAGAGTTAAAGGCCCTGTCTCTCCAGCTCAGAAGCAGGCCTCCCCCTGCCAAGGGCTGCTCTCCGAAGCCACCCACTGCCACGACGATACTTTTTAAAAATGTTGCTCCCCCTGCCCCAAGCCGACAAACTTTGAAAGCATCCATTAGATTAGCCCCGGGTTCCCCAACAGGTCAGGCATCTTCACAGGAAGGCAATTAGCAAGGAGCGCAGAGAGACCACAAGTCCCCAGAGCCGTCATAAATTATCCCGAAGCTCCGGCGCTGCGCCCAGTCCCTGTTCCCTGCCAGACTGCTGCAGAGCCTGGTAGCCGCATGGAAGGAGCAGGAGACTCCTTCCCAGAAGCGTTTCGTAACGGACGTATCAGCTATCGGCCAGCGAGCGGCTTCCTGCCAACGCGGCCACAGGGACTCGGTCGAGTAACCATAAACGAGAGGACTTACCAGAACACTCCCTCCGACGTGCTAACACCCGGAGGCCCTAACCCAGGTCAGAGTCTCCAGAGTCCCCACACTGCGTTTTAGCCCCACGACCGCCCCCCTCCTCAGAGCTCAAAGTGCTTCACAAAGATGGAGCAGCACCATTTGCTCTATTTTACAGATGGGGAAACTGAGGCACTGGGTGGGGAAGTGACTTGCCCAAGGTTGCAAAGGGAGTCAGTGGCCGCACTGGGAACAGAACCCAGGAGACCTGGCTCCTAGTCTGCCACCCTCCCCGCTCCGTCACGCCGCCCGCTTTCTCCATTGGCAACTCCTCCGCTCTCGCCCTGGGCGGAGCCCAAATTCCACCTCCCGGGCCCGTCAGGACGAAGGTCACTCAGGGACGTTTCTCCAGATTCGACGCTGCTCCCCCCACTAGTGGGTGTGTTTAGCGAATGCTAAGGCAGGGGGCTCAGGGCCAGGGGAGCCCTGCTGGGTAGCCCCACCTGGAGTCACAGCTCATCACACCACCAGCTAGCACCAACTCCTCAGAGTCCATCCGTCCACCCGCGCTGACAGGCTCCCCTCCCAGCCTGCCACGGAGGAGCAAACCTTGCAGGAAAGGCCCCCTCCCCCCCATCCTTGGTCATCTCTAGCTGGGAGCCGCAGGCTCACGCTGCCCTCTGACTCCTCGGATCTATTTCCGGCCTCCTCCGGGGTTTGTCTCTTGTACTTCGCTCTCCATCCCGGCCCGGGGGCAGCTCTCTCCTGCCCTCTGCACGGAGAGCATCATTCTCCCGGCTGCTCTAGCCCGTAGGTCACCAGAACATCAGCTACTGGCCCCAGCCACATCAGCCAGGCCTGTGCTCGTCTCTACCCCTCGCGGGCGGGCTGCAGGACCGCAGGGTCAGAGCACCAGTTTATGTGATGGATCTGGCTCCTGGCACCCTCTGGGCTGAGGGATGGCAGTGATCAGGGAGGGGGAGGGAGAGACCATTGAGAAGTCCCACAGCTTCGGGAAGCGTAGCGGTGAATCCCGGCCTTTCCACGGCACGTCAAGCTCGCTCGGGCCGTCTCCTGGGCAGATATACGAGGAGAGCGCCCCGGTGGGGTGGCAGTGCTCCTTGCATTAAATGCTCATCAGCTGGGTCTCCCCTTTACCCAGGCTCAAGCCTCTTCGACTGGGTGGGTGCGTGGGAACACTGGAAAGGGGAGCCACTGGGGGTCGGGCTAGGAATAGCAAGGGCCAGCCTCACCCCCTCATTCCCAGTGCCCTCAGGGGCGGGAGCTGCAACAGGGGCGAGCAGGCTACACCTGGTATCTCTGAGCCCCTCTCGCTCGGCCCAGCTGCCCCGGGCATGGGAGACTCTGCAGCCGCCCCTTCAAGACGTGGGACCGTAGCAGGCTGCACTTCCACAGCGGCCGAGGCACGTGACAATTCACCCTCTCGCACACAGCCCACCCACCCCACTCTAGCTGGGACCGGGGGAACAATCCGACTTCTCGTCCTGCCTGGGATCCGGATGGAGCAGGAAATCAAAGCCCCGCGGTCATTCACCATCGCTGGTACTTCAACGGCCCACATGGTTTCAACGACTGGCCTAGGCAGGCATTGCCTGCAGCTCCCCCCCCAAAGGGGGCTGTATTATCAAGCAGGGCTACAGATGATGGGGGGCCAGCTAGCTAGGAGGAGAATCCTTGTGTGTGTGTGTGTGTGGGGGGGGGGGGGGAAATCATCATTCACACCTACCAGCCTGCTAGCAACAAGCCCATCTAAACAGCCTGGGCTGGCAGAGGCTCCAATGCGTCATGCTGTGCTGAGGCTGCTAAGTGAAGTGAATATGTTGGGCCTGGGTCACCCTCCTGCCCATCTCCCCACGCCGCGGTGCTTTCCCGAGAGCGTGGAAACGAGCAGTAAGGGACGATGGCGACGTGGAGCAAGGCCTCGGGACACGGACACCCTCACAAGAAGGGAGCGGGAGGGGAGATGCCGCCTTCTCTAGCCACGGCCCAGTACAAAAGCACTGGGCATTAGCATCCTCCCAGGCACTTGGGCGACTCTGGAGCGGACGGACGGTACGAACCCAGCCCAAGCTCTGCCGTGCAGCAACCCACTTGCTACTCCCGTAGGGCATGAAAGCCTCACCACGGAGCCCCCGGGTGTATTCGCAGCCCGGCTCAAGGAGCCCCCGGATCTGCATGTTCTCAACAGCTGCAAAAGCGGCTGTGAGTGGCATCCCATGTGGGGGAGCTTGGAAAAACATTACCCCTCCCCTCCCCCACCTGATTTCTGCAGAGCAGCTGTGGGTGCCTCTCTCCAGCTGTAAACTCGCCGGGGGAGCGAGGGGGTTAAGTCACCCCTAGCCCCACAGCAGTAGGCTGAGGTCTCTATGTGAGGAGGGCTCAGCTCAGACTGTCCCACACGGCGCAAGCCGTTTGCTCCTGGCTCGCTTTGCTACGCTCTGCAGGGTCGCGTGGCGGGAAGGGAGGGGTGAGCAGGATCCCGGTCACCTTTGTGATTCACCGTCCGCAGGCACTGCTTGCTCTGGATGTCCCAGAGCCGGACTGTTTCATCGTGCGAGCCGGAGAGCAGCAGGCTGCCGTCCGTGGAGACGGACAGACAGGTCACCTGATTCCTGTGGACAGAGGGACAGCGGTGAGAGACCACGAGGGCTTCAGTGGCTGCGCTGCCCCGTGCTCGTGGCTGTGGCCGGTGGGTTACGGAGACACAGTGGGGACAGGGGGACTGGCCTGGAGATTAGGAGAGAGGAGCAGGGTTGAAGTGGCCACAGGACACCCCACTGGCTGGCCACCTCCACTCCCCGTAGGCGGGATGGCCTTGCAGTTGAACAGCTGCACAGTAGGATCCAAGCTCCTCCTTCCTGGGGTTGGAAGCATGTCAAGGTGCCTCCTAGTTCTGCGCTCTGGCTAATGCAAGGAGCAGCCCAGACGGCCCAGAGAGACCAGCATCCTGCTTTCTTCCCCTGGGTCACCGCAGGGCAGGCATGGATGGGGGGGTCCCCGGGGTCACCGCAGGGCACGCATGGGGGGGGGGGGGGGGGGTTCCTTGGGNTCCTTGGGACTCCAAGGCCTTGCTGGGACACAGGCATGGAAAGAAAGGGGAGGTCACTAGTCAGCTACTGACTCAGGAGGGGAGCAGCAGCACTGCCGGGCGCCCCTCTGCCGTACACCCCAATGCATGCCCGTCATTCACTGCAGACCATGCGGTTGCTGAGGCTTCGCCCTCATTCCTTGACATGCCCCGCCCAGTCCCTCTGTGCTCCACCTCCTCTTCTCCCCCAGCTGCTCCCGGCCTCTTCTCCCCCATCGGAGGGGTTCAGTGGTGGTGCCAGTCCCAACAGGCCAGGTACCCTGGACCTGCCTGGCTCTTGAGATCACAACTGGGCAGGGACATGGGGAAAAATTAGTGGGTGCTCTGCACCCACTGGCAGCCAACCTCCCCGCACCCCCCACCCCACCTCCTCCTCCTCCCCTGAGTGCGCCGCGTCCCTGCTCCTCCGCCTACCTCCCAGCGCTTCCTGCCCGGCCGCCGCCAAACAGCTGTTTGGCAGCGTTAGCACGCTCTGGGAGGGTGGGGGAGGAGCGGGAACGTGGCGCACTCAGGGGAGGAGGTGGGGAAGAGGCAGGGCTGGAGTGGGGATTTGGGGAAGGAGTTGGAATATTGGCAGGGAGGGGACGGCGTTGGGGTGGGGACTTTGGGGAAGGGGTTAGAATGGGGGTGGGGCCTCAGGGAAGGGGTGGAGTGGGGGCGGGGCCAGGGGCAGAGAGGGGGGGTCAAACACCCACAGGAAAGAGGGGAAGTCGGCGCCTATGGCTGGCACGACATGCTGTACCTCTCTGCTTGTGGGAACAGAACCCACATGGCCCAACTCCTCTCCAAGCCCTGCTCTAACCACTGAACACCACTCCGCTCCCAGCCCAGGAGTCCGGAATGCCTGTTCCCCTCTGCTGTCTAAACACTAGGCCACGCGCCTCCCAGAGCTGGGAATAAAATCCAGGAGGACCTCACTCCAGGTCCTCTGTGCTAGCCACTGAATCACACTCCCTTGCGGAACTGGGCACAGAATCCGGGTGCCCTGACTCTCAGTCCTCTCTCTCCCCCTGCACCACTAGACTCTCCTGCTCCCAAGAGAATCCCTGTTTGAAGAGCAGGCCCTGAACTCCCTGCCCGTGAGCAGTGGGGGCGAATGGCTGCAGTACACCCGCCCGTCCCTGGGTTATTTCTCATCTGGAATTCAGCTCGGTGCGTGGAGCTTGCTGCTCCTAAGAGCCATTGAGGGAAGAGGAGGCGGCAGCGTAACATCACTGGCGTGACCTGGTGCTAGGGAGGAGCTGGTGTTGGGAGCGGGGTGCTATTAGAGACAGAGCAGCTGTAGGAGCCACGCCTCACCTGTGCCCCTTGAAGATCTTCCCGTTCTCCCGCTCCGAGTGGAAGGCTCGGTCTCTCTGAACAGGCTGCAAGAGCCAAGGAAGGAGAGAGAATTAAGCAGAGACTCAACCTGGCCTCTTTTCCTCTGCGGAACTGCAAGCGCCTCCCTGGAGCTCTGCTCCAGGGGAGAGCAGGACAGAGACAGAGACAGAGCTGGATGTGAGCCCCTCCCAGGTCTGACCCCAAAGCAGCCCCGAGTTCGTTTCAGGCCTTGGGTTGTTGCAATCCCGTGTCGGGCCGGCGACCACCACAACACGGCGCAGCATCGCCCGGGGTTACCGCACGGGACCAGTGCAGACAGGCGGCCGAGCAGGGGAGACGGAGCAGCCTTCGCTCCATAATCCATTGTCCCGTGAATCAGAGTTCGCCCCCTCGCAGGGCCGGCAGAGTCCAAGACCGGGAAGCGGCGGCAAAGGGACGTGCTCTCTTCTGCAGCAGGAAGGGGGTCCAGCAGACGGACACCCGCACTGGGACACATACCCGGCCGGACACCCGCTGCCCAGTTGGCCCCTCCCAGATCACTCACCCAGGCACAGAGGTCGACCTGAAAGATGGAGCCGTCCATGCCGCCACAGAACATGTGATACTCTGAGAGGTCAAGGGTCACCGCCATGATGCCCACATCAAAGAGGACAGAGAGCAGGAGCTCTCCAGAGGAGATTTCCCAGAGCTGGTGCGGGACAGGGGGACAAAAGGGTTAATTAATTGTTTAGGAATAGCATTATTAGAACATGTCGTCCTTCCTTAGCACCTTCCAGCAGGGGTCTCGCAGCACTTCACAAGCATTCACTAACCTGCCTGGGAAGGAGGAGCAGCATCGCCCCAGGCTACAGATGGGAAAACTGAGGCACAGACCCACCAGCCCAAGGTCAAAGCAAGGAGTCCTGACCAGCTCTGTTCTCCTCACTAGACGACACTGCCTCCAGGATACAGATGGGAACCAACACTGCTCAACACAGGATGGTTACCCAGCCTCCTGCATTCCCCCCGTCCCCCTCCCTTCATCCACTCCCAATTAAGCTGCCTGATCGGTCCAGGCTCCCTCCTTTTATCTATGCTCTAGAGTCGTCTCCCCTTCCCGGATACTTTTCATTCTCCCCGGAGATCACCGTCCAAGAGAGGGAGCATTGCTTAGTGGTCAGACCACAAGGCTGGGTGTCCCAGCTGCATCATGGCCTCACTGCATGGCTGGACAAGCCCCTTAATCTCTCTTTGCCTCCCCGCCTGTAAAACGGGGATCATATCCCATGGCAGTTTCCCCTCCTAGGGACCCACCGGAATATTTTAATGTCCCATGCTGGAGCTGACCCAGCTCAGAGGGGCTGGCCCCATACTGCAGCCTGCATGGCTCGGTGCTCCTGCCGGATGGAGGGATTGCCAGCTGGGTATGACTCAGAGGGTCTAACCAGGCACCTCCCCAGAGAGCAGGGAAGCTGCCAAGCACATGGTGACATGGTTTTGAGGTGACAGAACAGCTGCTAATGTTCAGAGGAGAAACCCCATTAGGACTGGCAGGTCTGAGTCACTGGAGAGAGCGCCAAGGACCTGAACGGACTGCAAACGAGAGAGGCTGGAGCTTAACCCTTTGGGAGCCGCACATGCCCTCCAGGGCACCCAGCAGCGCGGCAACCACAGGCCAGGACTCCGGAGCTGCCAGATCCAGCCCTTACCTTCACCGTCTGGTCGAGGGAGGCGGTGGCCACTCGTGCCAAGGGGCCTCCGAAGCCGCAGCACAGGTCTGTTATGGGCAGGCTGTGTCGAGACCACACGTGGCGGGGCTCCGGGATCTGGGAGTGCTCCACCTGCAGGGTGCTGCCATGGGGAAGAACAGAGTGTGTGTGTGTGGGGGGGGGGGGGGGGGGGGGGGGGTTTAATGCAGCAGGGACAGCGCAGCTGCCATGCGAGGGAGCAAGGGCTGCGGTGGGGATGCAAGCTCCAGGGAGCAGCAATGCAGCCGGGGGCAGAGCGAAGGCCCAGCTGCCGACACCTGGGAAGCCAGGCTGGAGATGGGCCTGGGATGATGGTGCACTTTGCGCTGGGGAGAAGGAGTAGCGCCCCCTCCAGCTGATTAAGCCAATGACAGTTTCCAAGGGGAATCAGGCCAGTTCCCCCTCGGCCGAGAGGCCCTACGGGGATGCTCGTGGGAGCCGGGGAAGGGAACGAGTCTCTGCAAGAGCGAGCTCGGCATCGTGGAGATGTTATTCAACCCCCAGCAAGGAGACCAAGATCAGAGCTTGCAACTGTCCCCGGCTCTGAAACGTCTCAGCCGCGGCCTCCTCCCGCTTGCCCCACTTCGTGGAGCTGTCAACGGGCAGAAGCCCCCACCCCTAAGACGACGGCGGGGCTGGCATCCTGCTGGTGCAGCCTGGCATAGCTCCACTGCTGCCTCCTTCCCATCCCCCCGGACGTACTCAGGTGCCCAGGGCGTTCTAGGCTCGTCTGCCTCCCCAAAGCAGCCGCAGCAGGATCCAGGCTGTTTGCCACATGCCCCAGGATGGGGTCAGGGTAGGACGCTCAGGGACAGCAGCCTGGTCTTGTTTCCTGGATCTCGGCGCAGCAGAAGCCATCCTGCGACCAGCAACTGCTACTCCCCCGATCCAATCCCACCCCTCCCCTCCTCGGTGGCTGCACGAAGGTAAAGGCAATTCAGGCACAGGTGCTGCGTGTCCAGCGGCCACGCAGGGTCGGGCTGGTGCATACGGTTACAAGTTAATTACGGACATCCCCGCCCAGGGAGACTCCCAGCCGCCAAGCGCTAGGCAGCTCCGGAGTGTGGGAATGCAGCAGCGAGATACACTCCACTCAGCTCAGACCGCATGCAACACCCCTTCGCCTCTGTGACGGGCAGGTGGGTCCCTGCCCACAGTAGGAGGGGACGTGCCGGTCAGTAGCAATGCAGGCGTCCCTGACACAGAGCAGGGAGAGGTCTCCTATACGCTCCAGTGGACTTCACCCGTTTTCCAGACAGGGTAAGATCGCTCCCTGCCGTACATGAAGCATTTTGTCCATTAGCCATAAGAATCCTTTGCCCTTCTCTAGCGCCTTCATCAGAGGATCTCAAAGCACTTTACGAACATTGACTTAACATCAGCCCTCCCTCGGGCGGCCCTGGCACGTGGCTCCATTCAGCAGACGGGGACAAGCACGACACCAGACAGGTGAAGGGACTTACCCAAGGTTCCTGGCAGGTCAGTGGCACAGCTGAGAACAGACGTCTACAACCCTGTCACCCCAGTCCCCCTGCTGTTACCGCTAGACCACACTCCTCTCCCGGAGCTCAGAACAGAACCCAGGAGCCCCCCCTCCCCTCCCCGAGCTGGAAAGCGAGCCAAGGAATCCTGGCTCCCTCTCCCCCGCTGTAGCTAACTAGACCATGCTTCCCTCAGAAGTTGGAACCCAGGCATCCTGTCTCCCAGTCCTCCCTCGCCCTGGTTACTGGACAGCATGCCCCACTCAGAGCTAGGAAGAGAACTTCGGAGGTCTGACTCCTAGCTCACGTGACACCAACGCAAACGCACACACGGGGTTCCCGCACGTGTCTGGTTACACGGCGTGTGCTCCTTGGGAAGGGGCCTTGGTGTACAGTTTCCTCGTGTGCAGGAAATACACCTGGCCAGGAAGGTGTATCCACCCCGTTTATCTGCGTGGGCGTTTTCCTGCCGGCTTCTCCTTGGTTTCAATACGTTGGCTTTAAAGGACAGCACATTCCTGGTGGAACAATTGAGTGCAACCCCTCACCGGGGAGAGTGAACAGCGCCTGGCCCCGCTCCTACTTCGCAGCCAGACAAGAGCCGGAGGCTCCCCACAGCCACCGCTCCTGCACTGGGCTAGACAGCGCCCCCGGGTGGGAGAAGCCCAAATTTCCACTGCTCCCCTGCACCAGTGGATGGAGACCCAGCCCCCCCTGCAATGTGACGCTACCTGTAAAGGTTCCACACCAGGACCAGGCAGTCCTTGCCCCCGGAGAGAAAGTGACTGCTGTCGTCGGTAAAGCAGAGGCACGTGAGGTCTTGGTAGTGTCGGTTCAGGACGGCGAGGAGGTTCCCACTGGAGACCTGGAAAGCAAAAGAAAATGAACACGGGAAAGCCCCTAGACTTCCCAGCCCTGGGATCCCAGCTTCCAGCTCTCATTCCTTACTGCCCTTGGAGCAGCATCTAAAAACCCCCATCAAGACCCCACTGAAAGCAGCAAAGAGGACAGTCCCTGCCCCAGGGAGCACACAGGCAGGATGCAACAGGTAAACGAAAGAGCTAAACAGCGTGTGCGCCTGATCTTGCTTAGTTCATCTGCGGACTTGAACAGGACCATGGCAACTCGATGAGCTGGTACTTCACTTCGGGAGGCTGCCCTCCTGCACTCCCCAAACTAACCTGTCATTTCAAAAGAGCTGGTGACCCCCCGGGTTGCGAAGAGACCGCGCCGGAGCGTAAATGACACAGCGACGTCTGCTTGTGTCTGGCTTGAAACAAAGTTTAGAGAGGCGAGAACTGTCCCCCGTTAAACTCAGCTGGATTAGACTCTGGAACCTAATGTCAGTGACTATATCAACATGGATGCCTCTTTTGCTGCAGATCAAATGACAAAGAAAGAGAAACTAACGTATGATCATCCCAAGCTCCGCCACCACTAGCTTTTCTCCCTGGTTTATTGCCAATGAAGTTGGAGATTTGGGGCCCTAGGATGGTCCCACTGAGAATGGCCACGCCTCTAAACACACACAAGTTCATTTTCCTGAGATCTAAATACCAGTGCAGCTGAAAGAGGTGTTTTCTGATCAAGATTATTAGACCGTTCTATTGCACATAAGATAAGAGGTGATGGGGGCAAGGGTGCATCTCAGAGTTACCATTACTGCCCTTCTGGGTTAGGTTCCCCAAAGAATAAGTTGCACCCTGACCCTGGTTCCCTGTCCCGTGGGGGGAGGCAGGGGATGTCAGGAAGGAATCCCCCTGCTCGGATTCTCTCTGAACTCATCCGGGCGCAGCTAATTACCCGTAAGGCTGGAGGAGCTGTGAGCCCACACAGGGATGCCGGACAAACACATTTCCGGGGACATAAAGAGGACAGCTGCTGGGCTGAAATATTCGCTTCACTCCCTCACTTTCATTAAGTCCAGGTGAAAGGCTGCCAAGGGCAGAGCCCCGGCTGGGGCTCGGCGGAAACAGGACTTCAAAGAAACTGGGCCTCGGTAGTTTTGTTCAGCTTCAGGGCTGAATTATTCAGCTTTCGCTGGCTGGCCCGAGATGAGGAACAGGTCCTGCTCTGGGTGACAGAGGGCTCAAGTCGAGAGGGCTGGGAAGGATCTGCCTCACAATCTTTAATGTGCTGAGAGTGCAGCAGGGCAGTGCTCCTGGTTTCCCATCTGTAAAACGGGGTAACGAGGCACAGAAAAGAGAAGTGACTTGCCCAAGGTCATGCAGGAAGCCTGTGGTGGAACTGAAGCTGGATCTCCCAAGACCTAGACTGGAGCCCTAACCCCTGGGCTAGCCTCTCTCTCTCTCTGGGATGGCGTAGACAGCCCAGCATCAGGTGTGAAACGCTATACTGCCTGGGACCGGAGGGTCCATGCCCTGCTCAGCCCTTCAAGGCAGGTGAACCGAGCACTGTGCAGCCCATTGTGTTCTGGTCTGTCTGACGCATCCTTACAAACCAAGATCCGTTTGTTTCGCCCGCACATTAGAGAGCCCACTTTTCATGGCAGCTTGCACCCTGGCATCCTTGGCAGAAGTTTCTCTCCCCTATGCTGCTGTCTGCTGTGCTGGACTTGGCTCCACCTGAGAGGTGGCCGCATTTCAGCCAAGCTGGGTGCACATCAGCATCAAGTTCTTTGAGACGCTCTGGGAGAAAAGGTTGCTAAAGGTGTTCCCTCACACCCTGTGCTTTTCTTGCTGAAAGATGACGCTATCTGGGGGCCTGGCAGGGAGGGAGCCGCACAGAAGAGACAGATCCAGTTTCCAACTTGCTTTCAGAGTTGTGCATAAAAAGAACCCAAGCCATGATGAACTGGAGACTAGATGGACTCGCTGCTAAGGCACGAGACTCCTGGGTTCCATTCCCCGCTCTGGTTCTGTGCGGCCTCAGAAAAATCCCTTCCCCGTGCCTCGGTTTCTCCATCTACACGATGGGACAAAACACTTTCCTATCTATCGGGGGTGGGGAGTGGTTTGTGAGGTGGAGTGAGTCAGTGCAAAGTGTTTTGAGAGCACTGGTTGGAAAGGGCAGCCCGGTAGAGAGCAGCTCACAATCTGTCACAGAGCTCCTGTGCACCCAGCATTCCCGACTCGGCACTTGGATTGAATTATTATTTTTACTGTACCACGAGCACATTTTAAAAGCAAAATCTGATAAATATACAGCTGCTCAAATAACGAGGCTCAGAAACATCCCCTGGGATTGAGAGCTTTACAAGTTAGACACTTCGCAGTTTAGCTCTGGGGCTGGGACCAAGTCATGTCTTTCTTATTTGCTCTCGGAAGCGTTTAGCACATTTTTGGGCCCTGCATAAATACTACTAAAAAACGCTGTGATCATCAACACTTAAAGAACCAAAAGAACTTTTAATTCAAAGATCTCAAAGCTCCTACCACAGACAGACAAGCAGCATGATCCTCATTTTGCCAATGGGGAAACTGAGGCACAAAGAGAGGCTATGCCAAGGTCATCCAGTAAGTCAGTGGGCAGAGCAGGAAATAAAACCCAGGAGTCCTGACTCCTGGCCCAGCTTATCCTGTCCACAGATTGTCAGGATGATCAAAACGACTGTAGATTTCCCTTTAAGCTGTGTCCCTACACACCACCTCCTACCAGCCGCTTTGGGTAGCCTCAGCTCTGAGTCCAAGGATGGAACGGGCCACAGGAAAATAAGCTCCCCTCTCCCTTCTGATCTGGGGATGATCAGAGCCAGCCAGCACCTGTCACCGGCCCTAACCTCCCATACAAATATTAAGTGGGGAAAAAAGTGCTCATCAGAGATGAGACCCAGCACCCTCTCATTGGGCCGCCTGGCGGGGCCCCTTTCTCCCCTTACATACAAGATCAGGCTGCTGGAGCAGCCCGGGAGGGAGGGATGGGGAGAAGCATCTGCTCACACAGCTGGCTCCGACCCCCCAAAGTGTACCTGACAGCTTCACACAGCCATGCGCAATAAAGCAAATGCCCTGCTAGAAAGGCAGCCCCTGCCCCCTTGTGGCACTTTCTTGTAACTGCACAAAGGTGGTTTCCAAAGCCCACACAAGCGAAGAATGAGGAATTCCTAAATTACCGGTATTTGTAACTGGCCTAGAAAGTCCTCAGCCAGTCAGAGAGCACAGATAATGTGTAATTACTGATCCCATCCAAAATGGGATGGGACTTTTCAGTAACTGGACCATACGCAAATCTCTGCACTCGGATCGGCTGCTGTCCCTGGAACTCAGTGTCATACAACAAACACGTGCCTGAATGGATCAGAAGGCCTAGAACAAAGGCCTAGGGCCTGTTTGAAGAATCAGACCCTTGGCACCAGATATTTCAATTCACTATTTCCTGAGCTAATGCACACCTTGGCCTTTGGAGGCAGAGCATGGCCTAGTGGTTAGTGCAGGAGCTAGGACTCCTGGCATGTACTGAAGGCCCTACCACTGATTCATGGTATTACCTTGAGCAAGCCCCCAACTCAATGTCTTAGCTCACAAATGGGCGTAATCCCCCCCGATCCCAGGAGCACTGTGGAGTTTCATTAATAAAGTGTTTTGGATGAAAGATATTCAAGAGCTCAGGCTGTGTTCATTTTGCCTACAACACAAGTCTAGTTCATGAACAGGAAGCACCCTGAAGCGATCATCTACATAACCAAAGTACCAACCAGAAGTCCTCTCTTTATTTAGTGCCAACGTGCTCAGGGTTGTACTCGACCGACAGCCCTTGCCCCTATGAGAAATGAAAGACGGAAACTGCACAGTCAAGCTCATTATAGCAAATATATTTTATTTTTCCAATAGCCTATTGAATGAGCTTGCTTCACTGTAATGGTGGCAGCTTTTTACTAGGGGTTCTTTACCGATATGTGGTCTCATGTCTAACTCAACAGTCTATCCAGCTGCTTCCATGCAGCCCTCAGACTTCTTACCTCCCACAGATAGATGCTCTCAGCAATGCCTGCTAGGATGTAGAGACCATTAGGGGAAGCTGTCAGGCAGGTCACCAGCCCAGGGCAGATGATCTTCTGCTGGAGTTGGTCCTAGGAGTACAAAGAATGCAAGGGGGTATTAGCGTTCAGTGAGTGGGCAGAGATTCACTGGAGCTGGGATAGGATCTGGGAAGAGGAATTAGAACCCAGATTTAATTCCAGTCCAGGCTGTTGGTCTATTCTGATCAAGGAGATGAAACAATGAAGAAAACATTAATTCACTGTTGCTTTGTAAATATGTAGCTAGTGGAAAAGAGATAGCAGGAAAGCAAGCGATGTCCAACTAGGTGTGGTGTGGCCAACTCATGATCTGTGTAGAGATTGGGTCCCAAAAATTAATGCACCAGTCATAAAAGGTGTAGTCCAATGTAAAATAAAAGGTGGATCTGGCAGTTTGCTTTCAAATGTGTACATAAGCTAATTAATACTTTTATATTTCAGATGTGTGGTATACCCTGCACCCACCCCACCTGTAAGTCCAATCAGCTCCGGGTAATTTAATTATATGTCAACAAAAAACAGTAACAAGTTCAAAGTTAAGCTGAGTTCTTAAAAAAAAGAAGAAAAAAACACAAGTAAATTAAGTCTTGGATAAGGTCTCAGAGGCTACCCCAACATATGCCATAACAGGGAAGCCTTTGCTGAGAATATCTGATTTTCACTGAGCCTCTCAATGTTTAATGCGCGTCCTTAATACATAGTTGGTTTCTCTGCCTGTACCACTGGAGTTTGCAGATGAAACAGAGAAAGGATAGGGGTGAGAAAGGAGCAGAGGAGGAAGACGATGGAGCAGAGGAGGAAGATGAAGGACAGCCAAAGGCTCTCTCCACACTGTGGTTAAAATTGTGCTAGCAACAAGATTGCTAGGGATTTTGCTGGTTTAGTTTCAACTACCAAAGGGGTGAGAGATTCAGCTAAAAGGAAAGCTAGACAGATCTTGATTTCCCTTCTCTCCTACCCCACAACGTTTCAGCCACTGGAGGTGGAAGGGGTGTTGAAAGGAAAGGGATTTGAATACAATTCTGCTCCATTGATGGGGAATCCTGGAGGCTCAGCAGAAAGCAGCCCAGAGGGTAAGGAGATCATAGAAAAATTAAAGAAATAAAATAATCTGAGCCCCTCCGATTGATGCATGGGTCTAACGCTGGCTCCTGGTGGATGCTCTTCTCTAGCTCTGTGGAGAAAGGGAGCTGATGGGATCGGGGTGAGGAAGGGGCTGTGCATGAAGATATCTGGGCTGGTTGATTTTTTGCTCTACAGCTCAGCGAATGGGAGTGACAAAGGACAGGAGATTCCAGGTTTGGGGCAGAGGGTTAGGCCTGTGACAGGCGGCTGTCTCATCCTGAAGGCTGATGAACATAAATGCAACCTGCAGCCAGCTGGGGCTTTTCTGTGCGGCTGGTGAAGTGGGGGGCAGCTAGGTTGGAGCAAGTGGAGTCCCCATTTTTGCCTGGAGTTAGGGTGACCAGATGTCCCGATTTTAAAGGGACAGTCCCGGTATTTGTGCTTTGTCTTATATAAGTGCCTATTGCCCCCAAACCCCGTCCCAATTTTTCACATTTACTATCTGGTCACCCTAGCTGGAGTGCAAGAGGCAGAGTGGGGAAATTAGGGGACAGGAGTCCTCAGGCTCAGGAAGAATCTCTCTGGTAGGTTTCACTGCAACTCCCCACACACTGGAGAACTCTCCAGCTGTGCTGGGGATTATCAGGGGTCCCTGGGATGCCCCATGATGGCAGTCCCCGGTACCTTTTTCTGCAGCTCTCCTGGGGATGTGGAGCAGATCCTAGTTTTGGGGAGCTCAGAGGAACCCCGGGCATCCTTTTCTACAACTTCGGGGAGGGGGGAGACTGCTGTTTTTCTCAGGGTGCCTGGCCCTGGTGAAGTCCCAGGCTGTCTGGAGGCTTTCTGCACACCTCCAGCACACTGTGTGGGAGGTGGGGCTCTCTGGCTCTCTCCTGGGGTGAGTCCCTGGTATCGGGGGGCATCCAGAAACAGGGAGAACGGGTGTCCTGACTGTCTTTCATGAGAGGTCATCCCACTCACTGGGTGGGGGGATCCCAATGGGGGCTTCCAGACCCACTAGGTTCTTCAGGACCTTTAGATAAAGTCCCAGTACTGGGCGGGGAGTGTCCAGAGGGAGGGGGGGCAGGGGTTGCCCATGCTCAAGCAGAGCTCTCTGTGGGGAGCTGCCACTTGCTGGATAAGGAGTCTGGAGAGGGGGTGTCTCTGGGGCTGCTCCTGCCCCATGAAGGCTTCCACAGCCCCTTGCTGGGGATTCTCAAGAGCTTCACGTGCTGGGGGAGGGGAGTGTCTCCCCAGGAAGGTCAGGGGGAGGGGAGTGTCTCCCCAGGAAGGTCAGGGGGAGCGCCAGAGAGGGACTCTGAGGTGGGTCCCTGACTGGGGGTAGTGGTAGGGAGAGACTCTGAGGCGATGGGGTCCCCGAGGGGAGGTGCTGAGGCCTGGGGGTGCGGCCCAAGAGGAGGGAGCTGATCGGGGGTGGGGGCTCCCGGGGGGGGGCAGGGCCTGGGGTCAGGTCCGAGGGGGTTGATCAGGGGGGAGGGGCTGAGGCGGGGGTCTGGGGGCAGCAGGGCCCGGGGGCAGGTCTGAGGGGGTTGATTGGGGGGGCAGGGCCCAGAGGGGGTTGATGGAGGGGGCTGAGGAGGTTGACGGGGGGGGGCCTCCCGGGGGCAGGTCCGAGGGGGTTGATGGTGGGGGGGGGGGGGCGGNGGGGCCCGGGGGCCGGTAAGGGGGTTGATCGGGGGGGCCCAAGATGGGGACCCGGGGGGGGCAGGGCCCGGGGGCAGGGGTTGATGGGTGGGGGCCTGAGGCGGGGGCCCGGGAGCGGATGGGGGGGGGGGGCTGAGGCGGGGGCGGGTCCGAGGGGGCTGAGGCGGGGGCCCGGGGGCGGCTGAAGGGGGTGGTGGGGGGGCTCCCGGGGGCGGATCGGGGGGGGGGGGGGCTGAGGCGGGGGCCCGGGGGCGGGTCCGAGGGGGCTGAGGCGGGGGCCCGGGGGCAGATCGGGGGGCCCGGGGGCGGGTCTCGGTACCTTTCTCTGCAGCTCCCACACGTTGATGTAGCCCTTGCCCAGCTGCGCCCCCAGCAGGTGCTCCCCGCCCAGCAGCGCCAGGCCCCGCGCCCCGCTGTTGCCGCCCCGGTAGCCGGGGAGCGCGGAGCCCGAGTGCAGCTCCCACACCGAGCAATTGCTCAGCGGCCCGGCGGCGTCCGTCACCAGCGCCACCTCCATGGGCGCCGCCATCTTCTCCGGTCCGCCCACACCAACGAGAGCGCCGCCGGCCTAAGAGCGGCCGCCGCTTGACAACGAGGCGCCGTGCAACCAAAAGGGAGGGCGGCTCAGGCACCTCCCTTCGCAAGGGGCTGCGTCCGCCCACGTGCGTCTAGAAGCTAAGCAGGATGCAGCCGGTCCCAGCTGTGGATGGGAGACCCAAAGGCTGTGATGGGTCCCCCAGCAGGGGGCGTTCTTTTGAAGTTAGCCTGATTTCAATGCTCCAGTGGGGCTCAGAAGGGCTTGCTCCTTTTTCCATGTCAGTGCTAAGCCTAATGCTCCACTGGGGTGCTGAGCAGCATGGGGTGGGGGCTCTCCCCTCCTGAGCCCAGCCCAGCACTAGGGGTGTCCTTCTTCAGGGAGTGGAGTGGGCGATGCATGGTGGGTGTCCCGGGGCCAAGCTTTTCCACGACTGGCGTAGTAAAGACTGTAGCAAGTCAGGGTTGATAAACTTAACTTCCACGGCTGGATAAAAGGGGTGGGTGCATTTCAGGAGAAGGCTGGGCCGGGACCGCATGGAGGTGGATTCCTGCAGTTCCCTGGTATAACTAACTCACCCCTGTTACAAGGGAGAGCCCGGGACCCCTGAGTTTATCTGGTGAATTCCTACGCTAGTTTTCCTGCATCGGGGCTAATGTTCCATCCACCTCCTCCCCACCCCCACCCGCCAATCAATCTTCCTCCCCCTTTCTTTCCTGCAGGCATCAGGATTTATTGGCTACTGCCCATTGCCTTGTTTCACAGGTCAAAGGTTGCTCGCTCAGCCGGACCCTGTAGCTAAATCATATGAAGATGCAAGTGACCTTTACCTGGAATGAAGAGTGGCCGGTTGTGGAAATTATGGGACAGGAAAGAGTGTGAACTTCCCCTAATGGTTTCAACACTCGCGTGTATCAGGTTTCTCTCGCCGATTAAGACAAAGGCCTCCCCAATGTAATAATATTCCTCTTTTAAATACTTTACAAACCGTGAGCTTACAAGTCCTCTGAAGGCAGCATGGGTCTCACAGTGGAGGGTTTGTTGCCATACATATATATATCCAGCACCTACAGAAACGCAGCCACGTGTGGGGTGCAGGGTAAGAGCCAATGTGGCTCACAGCACAATGCACAGTGGTAATGGCAGGAGGTGGACATTTTGGCTGGGGCCTTAAGGCAAATGGAACCTGCCGAGGTCTGATAGTGTCATGCACAACTCTGGGACCTTTCGAGCATGCAAGGCTTTCAGCTGAGACGCTAAACGTGAGGCCCTGTCTGCCCTGCATGGACATTGCAGAACCGACGGGGCTCTGTGGAAGGTTTGTCCTGGTGCCTTTGGTTCAAGTTTCCCCTCCCTTTGCTGTCAGGGAGCATGTTTAATTCGGGGGGTGGGGGGCTGCATTTCAGTGGTGCTGTGTGGCTATATTGCGTGCGAAGGGATCCTTCAGGAAGAGGACGGCTCCCTAGGAGTGGGAGCTATCGAGCTGCAGAGCTGAGAGCCTTGTACAAAGGCGGGTCAGTATCACTATCTCCGTTAGACGGGAAAATGGAGCGTGCGGGAGGTGAAGTGACTTGCCCAAGGAGACACAGCAAAGGCAGTGGCAGAGCTGCGAATAGAACCCAGGAGTTCTGGCTCCCGACCTTGTGCCTTAGTGCATGGTGCCCTCTCTGAGAAGAATGCTGGGCCTCAAAAACAGCCCAGGAAATAGCGGGTACTGCTACAAAGGGGGAATCACAACCAGTTCAAAATTAAAACTCTGTCCCAGGGAATCCCTGTGGCCTAAGCCCCCAGCCCTGGCTGAGCTCCCATTTGAGGTACGGATGGCTCCCCCAGCAGGACGGTGGCTGTTTCAGAAGGGTGTGCCAATGCCAAGGAGGGGAGAATATGAAATGCTTTTCTCTCCCATGCTGTCTTCACATCCTTTACTCGCTGACCCAGGCTGGGTGGAACTGGCTGCAAAGTACCAGGGGACTAAACTTCCAGGGGTGGGTCAGGTGCCTCCTGCAGTGGTCCGACACCAGGGGGGCCAGGACTCCTGGGTTCTATCCCCAGCTCTGTCCCTGACTCACTACCTAATGCACCGCAGGGGGTGGGTTAAATTCTTGCCACAGGAATAAACCGAGCTGCCTCTGGAGCTTGGCAGGTGCTGCCCCTTGGATGCTGCAAGGTGAGCTCCAGCCCTCAGCCCCACCCTGTCCCTATAGCTCTGGGGATGAAGGGGCCGAGTGCAGCATTCGTGCTCCTCGGGGGCTGGAATCCTCCCCTGCTTCTGGACAGCTGCTGCGCCTGCCGATAGGATTCTACCCTGAGCACAGATGGGCCTCAGGTCGCCCGGCTCAAGACTCTCTGCCAGCTGGATCGTCCTGCTCTACAGCCCCCTTTGGGAGCCGACCCCTCTCCCCCCCCCCCCCCACCCCTCGGGCCTTTCGAACGAGAATCAGCTCCCTGCTAGCCCATGGTTCCAACCCCTGCCGCCAGGATTTCACTCGCTATTCAATTCTCTAGGGGTTCAGGGCAATTTCTATAGAGGCTTCCTCCCTATTCGGTCCTACCGGGCCCCTCCTTAAGGGAATCCCCCCCACAGCACCAGCTGAGGCCTTGCAGAGAAAAAAGGGCAGGCACCAAATTGGAGCGATTCGTAGGGACCCCCAGCTGGATTGAGACCAGGGCAGGGGCTGGGAAAGGAAGGGTGAAGATAAGGCATGGAGGGAGCTTTTAGGGAAAACCTTCTGCGTCGCTTTTCCTCTGTGAGGGAGGCAGCACGATCAGCGATCAGAGCAATAAATGCTGCGCCAGGACTCCTGGGTTCTATTCCCAGCTCTGGCACTGCAGTCCAGGGGCTAGAGGAGGGGACTGGGAGCCAGGACTCCTGGGTTAAATTCTACTGCTGACCTGCTGCGGGGCTCGGGTCACCTCACCTCTCTGGGCCTCCGTCCCTTCCCTGCCCGTGTAAAATGAAGCGCTAATCCCTGAAGCCCCCCATGGATGTTTGCAAGGCCCTTTGAGATCCCAGCTAACAAGTGCAGTCTTATCCCACCCAACCTGAGCACTCCTTGCCCCACTCCATGCCTGCTATAAAAGCCAGGGGCTCGGCCCCAGGGAAGGGATCATGTTACCGTGCCCAAATAAAGGGGGAAAGGAGAGAGGCTCGAGTGACAGAGCCCAGCAGATCGGCCCAGTTTGGTTCAGCCCAACCCAGCCTCCCGCTGTGCAAAGTGGGGGGGTTGGAAATTGCTGGATATTAACGGATGCTCCCAGCAGAGCAACCTAAAGCTTTATGGATCTGCAGTCAAGGAGGGGCAGGACTAGCTCTTGCTTCCATGGCAGTGGACTGGCCTGCCGAGTCCAGTGGGGAATCCCGCCCATGCCAGCCCCCCTCAACCCCCCCAGCTGCAGGGCTCCACTCCTCCAGCACAGTTTCTTAGGAGTCAGCCAGGGAGGGTGGGATGGGGAGGAGCGGGTTGGTGGGTGCAAAGACTGCTGGGAGGAGAGGGAGGCAGGGAGGGGAGAGAAGCCGATGTAACTTGCAGCACATGTTCCAAGTCCCATCAGGTCTTAGGTACAGCCGTGCATTTGTGCTTCCCCGGATCAGGGCCCCAGTGACCACACAAGGGGCAGGCCAAGGGGGAGCCTAGGGGGTTGTCCCAGGGCAGTCGCCTGCAGATCTCCAGCGCAGGCTGCCGACCACCCGTCTCCTTTTCCGTGTTGTCAACCCCAGGCGTTCCAAAATCACGCCAGCCCCGCCTGCAAAACCATGAGAATAGCAGAAAAAATAACACGGTGGGCAGGCTTTCTGAGCCTCCCTTCCACGCTCTTCTCCACAGCCAGCAGGGCGAGGCCCTTCGGGGGGTTTGTAATTGGAAGTGGAAATTCTCACAGAGAAGCTGGGGGTTTAAGAGACCCTCCCCAAACATCGCAAGAGTTCATAGACATTACGATCAGAAAGGCCCATCCTACGATCACCAGGCAGCCCTCCTGCAAAGCCATACCCAGCTATTTCTGAATCAAGCTCACGACTTTGCTTTTTGCTCGTGTATCTGTTGGAAAGGGATCTACCTGCTAGGCAGCGCTGCCCAGCACTGTTTCCTTGTACTCACTGTCTGTAGCCACCTGTTGTCTCTGGCCTTATGCTGAGATTGGAAGTTCTTGGGGCAGGGACCGGCACTTTGTACTGTCTTTGTACCCTATCTAGCGCATTGTACATGGCATCTGTAATATACCTAATAATGTACAGGGCCCAGCACAAAGGGGTTGGGCTCCTAGGCGCTACCGTAATACACCTAATAACCCAGTGGCAACCCTGCTTCTTTTTACAAGGGGTTTTTCCGAATGCTGAGGGACCCTGTGGATAAAGACCAGGCAACACAAAGAAATCACATGCTGATTTTCAACGTCAGATTTTTGTTTTTGTTTTTAATATTTCATCAACTTTACAGGGTTACAATTGTCTTAAATATTCTGAAGTTTAAATACAATCTGTATAATAATGTTATTATAAAATGTAAACTTTCAGTGTTTTTATTTTATTTTATTTAATAATCACAAAGTTTTAATACCTGAATGTCTGCAAAACTGAAATATTTCACCGCGGGATTCCCAGGACAGGCAGCCCGAGGCCCGCCATTATCAGAGGTAGAATGTGGTTTTTATTCTTTTTTTTGTGGTTTTTTTTTTTTTTTTTTTACCTGAGTTAAGATATGCATGCTGTATAATTGCATCTGCAGCTGTGTTCATTCCTTTTGCCTTTCAAACCCCAGAGAAACTGAATTTTTTTAAATCGATATGCAAAAAGGAAAAAAAGCTGAATGTAATATGCTCTCCCTGCCCCCCCCAAAAAAATCAAAAAACCCAACCAAAAAAATTAGTGGGGGGGGTGGGGGGTGAGGAGAGGAATAAAACAGGGACTGTACAAATGCAAAACCTACTAAAAATCTAAACACCCCCCCACCCCCAGCACAAAAACCAGTGACAGAGTTCTCTGGGGGCCATCCCGCCGGATTTCTCTTTGAAGGTCGTCAGGCAGGCCCTAAAACAGCACGTTGGGAGTCCAAGCGGCAAGCGCTCCATGGCATCGTCCTAGCCAGACCTTCAGAAGTGAGCAGGTGGGCTCAGCAGAACTCCGGGCTAGTGGGGATTTGGGGGCCACAAACCAGAGTTAAGGGGATGGGGGTGGGGAATGACTCTTGGGCTGTCCAGTGTTTGGCATGCGGAGGTGCCCTGTGGCTTGTCTGCGCTATAGGCACCTCCAGCCCCTGCACCCGGATGTGTGGCCTGCGCAGGGGCTGCTGGGTTAGCTGCCGGGGCAGCCCAGAGGCAGAGCAATGAGTTGCGTGCCCACCGGCGAGGTGATGTGGGAGACAAGACCTTTCCACACACTAGCTGTCCCCGGTGTGGAACTTGAAGGTCCCCCTCGGGCACACACCCACGCAGCCCCGAGGCAGCAGGCCCACCAAGATGCACGCAGCCCCTTCTGAAGTCAAGTATCTCAGTAGTGCTCGGGTCCAGGTTTCCTTGCGGCCGTACGGCCTCCTGCAGCGAGAGCAGGGCAGAGACAAGCTGGAAGCTACGCTAGCAAAGCTGCCTCTCCTACGGAGCCAGCACTGGGGAGAAACCCAGGTCACTCACCCGCCGTGCCGGGCAACTTTAAGGCAAGTTTCTCCTGGATAAAAAATCAGGGCTAAGAAATCACACCTCCTCCCCCCCCCCAAACCCCCCCCAAATAACTGGAACTTAAAATAAATGACACAGCAAGCAAATCCTGCCCTGCCCCTTCTCCCTCCCCCCCATACCCAGTACAATCAGATCCAGACAGCGGGTCTTTTTCCCCTGAGTTACAATCCTGCTCGTGCTCCGAGAGCCCAGATTGCATAAGAAACACGTTTTACCCCGAAGGTTGGTTGGTTTTGCTTTATACGCACACTCAAAACACACACGAGATATAGAATTTAATATAGAATTTCTCCCACCCCCAACCCACCCCACTTTCTAAGGCTCCTTATACAAGGCGAGCAACGCATTCGTTCTGAGAGAGGATACGTTTCCAGGCCAGGCACAGAGCCAAGTGTCAAGGGCCTGACTGGCTCGGGCGTCTGGAGAACAGAGATGCCGCCTCACTGGTCCTGCACCCAACACGGGCTGAGAACGGCCACACATCCCCTCAGCGACGAAGTCAGATGTACGGTCTGTGCCCATGAGATTTCTCTAGCTACAAGTTTTGGCATTGAGGAGGTGGGAGAGGGGAAAACCCTTCGTTTTATCTAACTACCGAGAGAGGGTTTCGGGATCTTTGATCTCGCCTGAGTTGCATATTGAACGTAGGCTGCGGGTTAGCAGGGTTGCTGGTCCCAGCGTGCAGGGTCAATTCCCCGGCAGGAGCGTAAAGAGCGAGCTGCCCAGCTGAAAGGGGAACTGAACAGTCTAGAAATCGGTCCCGTTTGTCAGGCTGTGGGGGTGGCTCTTGGTTTGCTCGAGGCCGCATCGCTCTGTGACATCGGATGCCAGCAAAACACACACAGCCCCTGATTCAGCCAAGCACATCAAAGGGCTCTGGGGACTCGGGGCAGACCGAGGCGAGACCCAGGAAGTGCTGGAAGGTTTTTGCAGGAGGGATGAAGCCCCGTGTTACTGTGCCGGCTAGCGGGGAGCAGCCAGCTCCTATCTCTGGCCTGAGCTCCACTTTTCACTTGAGCTTTGCAGTTCCCCTTTCAAAGCTGCCCAGGCTCCATGAAAATGGAGCTCTGAGGGCAGCAGCCCAGGGAGGCTTCCAAAGCCAGGACGCAGCAAAAGGAAACAGGAGGCGTTTGGGGCTAGCAGGCAGGGAAGGAAAATGGCAATGGGGCAAAGGGCCGTAACTTTCTGTGCGTCTGCACAGGACAAGAGGGGAGCACTCAGAAACAGTCTGTTAAAGTACATATATCTATAGTCACAAGTGGCACCAGGCTCCATCCAAAGCCCCCTGAAGTCAGTGGGAGCTGTGCCATTGACTTCAATGGATTCTGGCGGCTGGCTGAGGAAGTCGAGTGAGCCCTCCCGCTATAAAAACACCCTGCTTTCTCCATGACGGGAGCTTGGATCGCCAGCGGCCTGCTACAGCTGGTTCTCGCTCACCAAATCCCCTTGCTTCCATATTCTCCCCGCTTGAGCAGCGGCAGAGAGCGATGGACGCTAGCTTGGATTCTCGGCAGGAGCTGTCCCATAGGGCATTACAAAGGTCGCCCCTTGGAGATCATGCCCACCTGGCTCTTGGTCTAGAAGCCACCGGAGGTCTGACTCGTTGCTGTGCTGCCTACGGAGGAACTGCCATGCCAGGAATCTGGCAGCAGTGCCATGGGGGGCAGGAGGGACCAGGGAGTGAGATGCTAATTGCCACTGAGTTCATCTACAAGCAACTTAGCAGCAGGCTGGGCAAAGGCACATAAATCTGGCTCGCTCTGAGTCAATGGGAGAGTTGGCGTCAATGGGTTTGAGCCCGGGTGCTCCAGAAGGAGCAACCGCAGCATCATGAACCTAGAGATCGGTGAGAGTGTTTTTAAATACAAAACAGCTGCCTGGTTAAAAAGAAAAGATGCAACGGCCGGGCTGCACGGAACAGAGGGGAGCGGCTTGATGAGGATACACGTCCCCTGGCCTCCAAAGTCAAAGGGGCACTTGAGCGACAAGTCTAAACAGGGAGCGCATTTCTAGCCAGATTCTCCGGGCGGCCAAGATGCCTTCAGTCACCTGAGAAGCCTGGGCACCTCCCAGAAAGGCACAACCTCCTCCCAGGATCTCAGCAGTCAGGGAAATAAAGGAGTAGCCAAGCCAGGCCCTGCTGTTTACTGGGGGGTTACTGGCATGTGTGCGACCAACAGGCAGTGAGGATGCACCATCTGTGCCCAGGATTGCAAAACTGGTCCACAGCTGAGCAGTCAGGCCCCATGGCTGGGCATGCAGGGGTGTAATGGAGCAGGTCCAGGCCTGTTTAGTTGGGACCGGGGAACCGCCAGCATTCCCCTCTGGCTGGCTCAGCAGTGTCAGCAGCCCACTTAGCGGAACACAGCTCACAACACTCACAAAGATGCTTTTCCCGTTTTTCTTCCGCGACGGGCACTGGAGACCAACGTCAGCCGTGGCATAAGCAAATGCCAAGTCCACTGAAATCAACGGAGGCTGCACCCACTGATACCAGGGCTCAACAGGACCCTGTGCATCACAGGCATGTCCCCTGCAAAGCTGCTACGTGCACCGTAGTGGTCACATTTCCCCAGGGAAAAGAGAGGAGCCCACTCTCAAGTCTAAGGCTGGGAAAGAGGACAAAGCTCCACTCCACTCCAGAGGGTGCCCTCTCCCTCTGCGTGACAAAGCTGATTAACGCTTGAACCAGAGAGCTAGGGAGACGGCTTTTAACATTTAACAGGATTAAATCCAGCCCCTTTCTGCATCACGTTTAAGCAGCTTTGTGGATCCTCCCTCCCCAGGTGTAGTTAAAGCAGCAAAACCCCACTAGCGGGGATGCAGTTACACAGGTAGAAAGGTGCTCTTGCAGTAGGAGAAGGGAAATAACTCTACTGGTATAGGTCACCTTTATACTGGGTTTACTGCTGTACTGGTATAGCTATAACGGTAAAAAGTCACACTCCTAACTGCCATAATGATATTGGTACAAACCGTCCTGGCCTAGAGACGGTGTTACGGCTTCAACATTCCCTGCCCCACCCCCATCACCGTACATGACAAAACCTAGGGGTCACGACCATCCTGCTGTTTCCATGAGAGGGTGTTCCTGGCTAGATCCCAGCTAGATGGGAGGTGGGTCTGCCGGCACGAATACCTGGGTTCAGTGACCATTGGTTTCGGGCAGCAACTCAGGGGAGCTTTAAGGGACCGTTTATGAAGGGACCCAATCAGCTTGAGATCTTGTCAATTTCAATGAACTGGAGGCAGCAGGCGGGTTTTGCACCTGCTCTGCAGTGCCTCTGCCAATTTCCCTGCTTTCACAATCACCTTAAGATCCACTCTGAGGAAGGGAAACCGAGGCGCTAGGGGCTTGACCGAAGTCAGTGGAAACTGAAGTGGGCTTTGGCTCAGGCCTGGTAGAGGGGGGAAAACAGTGAAACTGACCACACACAAAGCGCTGTCAGATGCACAGAGGAAAACAAACTAAAAATAACCCAGTGGGATTTTGTCCTGTCTCTAATCTCCTTCAGGGAGCATCACGTTAGCTGCAGCAATGCCAGGGGAACTTGTTCAGACAGAAATGTGGAGAGCCCATGGTGTCTCTTTAACATTCACTATGGAGATTAAAAAAACCCCAAAACAATCCCAGTGCACTTTCTAAAAATATCACTGCAACAATATGCTTCATGGCAGCGCTCCCACCCTCGTCCGCCTAGCAGCACAGGGAGCACCAAAGGCCTGAGGTGTAAAAATCTTGGGGCGTGGGGCCATATTTTCAAATGCTCGATGCCCGCCACCGGGGCGGGAACAGCACGAGTGCTCAGCTTCTATTGTGACACCTCGGATCAGTTTTCACAAAACGCTCACGACCCAACCTGCTGGATTCCTTTGAAAATCTGCCCACTTATTTCAGTGCCGCAAAAGAGCACTTGAGCCCTTCTGAAAATATCTAGTCCTTACATCTGCTTTTCGCCGGAGACATCAGGAAAGAGTCCCCCCCCCCGCATGCTATGACCGACCCAGACAGAAAATGGTGCAGAAAGATGGGAAGCAGGAACCTCATTGACTTTTATCTAGTACACCTGATTTTTCTGGTTATTTTCTTCACCTGTCCAAAAAAAAGAAAAGAAAAGAAAAGAAAAAGAAACCTACGAAGAACCAGTTTGCTGTTTCAGCCCTGAGCAGACGATGAGGTGTGACAAGTATCTGGAAGCTGGCGAAAGAAACGGGGGGGGGGGGGAATATGTGTACAATTTGGATTCTACATTGTAGTATTGCCTTTAGATCAGATTCTCTGTGCTGGTTTCCAGCAGAGCAGTGAGCTGTCAGGCTGGTAGCTGCTGGCAGAAAGCAGGGTCAGGGAGCAGCAGGCAGTCAGAGCGGCTTGTGACTAGAAAAACAGGCTGGGGAGGCTGGGAGCCGGTTTATCAAATGGAAAAACACAAAAATCAGCAGGAAAAGACGTTGTTTAAAAAATCCAGAGCGCCCCACCCCCATTGTTTGCAAGAGAGGCCAAGCTGGGAGGCTTTGGGTCTCCAGTCCATTGCTTTGCCCTTTGCACAGATGTTCACACCAGTGCAAAAGCACTTTCGCTTCACGCCCACCCTCTGCGCTGGTGTAAATGACAGCAGCCGAGAATCAGAATCAAGCCGGGACTATTATGCAAGTAAGGATGCTCTGGTGCCACAGGACAGGGCAGAGGAAACGCATGGCTACAGCAGGACACACGCTTAGGGCCCGATCCTGAGAAGTGCTGGGCAGGTTCAACACGCAGCTGCTTCGGTGGGAGCTAACGGCGCTCAGCACCTTGCAGGAGACTTCCCAGCTGGGGATGTTTTAGGCTCCTCGGCGCTTTGCCGGACAGATGAATTCTGCAGCAAGCCCTAGATTGTCTCTAAAATGGAGTTTCTCCTCCAGAATAACCCCGCCCCCGCACTCACGTCAGCACACAGCACAGAGCTCATTAAATTATGCTCCCTGGACCTAATTACAGGGAGAGAATCGTCCTGTAAGCCCCTGGGAACAGGGTTCCCTGGGAGGGGATGGGGTGGGAAAGCAGAGGAGTCATCGACATTAATTTCCTCCACTGAGAAATTAAACAAACACACGAGAAAAATACAAAACAGACCCAGTGTAACAGGTCAGCCGGTCCCTTGTGATGATGCCGAGTTGCAGGCAACTGCAAGCAGGACCCTCTCTCCCCCTCCCCCCCCCATGGTGCAGCATCAGTTGTACCACAGATTCAGTTTAAGCCTGGGATTTTCAAAGAAGCCGGATGGAATTAGGGGCAAGTCAATGGGAGTTGGGGACCTAATTCCCTCACATGTAGGTCCAGATCAGAGGGAATAAAAGAGGCAAAGGGATAGGGAGGAAAATACCCAGCTGCAGCTGGGCTTGAGCTATAGCTGGGGAATCCAGAACCAGGACCTTGCTTAAACCCGTCCTAGCGACGGGCCAGCTGCGGAGTTTCGATCTGAACCCCCACGTTGTTCAGGGCATTGGATCCAGACACCTCCGTGATTTGAATAAATTACAGCCAGGCTTCAGCTTTTCCCATATGCGCACGCCAAAAGCTACAGAGAAGGCCAGAGCGCTGCTCCCTCTCCCACTAACGGTGTACATGCAGGTGGCGTCCTATCAGATGGATGAGCTTCGAGATCAGGAGGAAGCCCTCGTTCACAGCGCTGACCGCGGCTCCCGTCACCCTCTCCAGCACACGGGATCCTTCACCACCCTTGGAATGGCGAACGGGAACGGAACAGGTCCGCGTGGCCAACAAACCCAGGTCCGTGATTCCAGCCCTGGCAGGAGGCTGGCGGGTCTTGCCCAGGAGAAAGCGGGGGGAGATCAGGGGCTCTGCTTTCCTGGCCAGCTCCCTCCTCACAGACAAGCGGCTGCATGGCCCCTGCCCAGAGTTTAGCAGCCACTTGGGATGAGCTTTCTCCCTGCACCGTGTCTTGGCTCAAAAGCGGTTTCTCAGAGCCCGATTCTGAACATACCGATTCCCAGCACCACACACTGCAACTCCCCGAGGTCCAGCCAGCGCCCGTGTGCCGCCACGGATCCTCTTCCCACTTCTACAAGCCAATGGGAAAGGAAGCGTTGGCTCTCGTCCATACTGGGGCGTGCACAGGACGCAGCCAGATGGATGATCACAAAGCTGAGGAGGCTGCTCTAATGGAAATCCCAGTGATTCCTTTGCCCAGGGCCTCTGGCTGAGGACTCTCCTCTATGCTCTGACTATCTGGGAAGGCGGAGGGTGCTCTGGACTGGGGATGGGAAGTAGAATTCGGGTAGCTTTACCGTTCAGTCTTGCCATGCAAAACCTCTGTTTTTTGCCTCCAAAGCCTACAAGCTGGAATCACATCCTTTGCTGCCCCTCGGGTTATGCCTGGAGAATTCCTGCCAGCCAGGGCAAGCGTATCATTGCCGCGGGCTACGGGTGTCAAGCAACGACACATCCACACGCACTGCCTTCCCCTCGCCGCGCTCAGCCCCATCCACCCAGCTCTCAAACCGAAACTGTAAAGCGTTTGCTCAAGTCCCCTTACCGCCCGCGGGCCTCGAACACACGATTTGCGGAAGCAGGACCCGAACGAAGCAGGCTGGCCGTACGGACAGCTCCGCTTTACGCCGGCTGCCCGCTCTGGCCCTGATCCAAAGCACCGCTGTTATGCACCTGCTTAACTTGGAGCAGCGAGTAACCCCTTCGGCTTCACTGAGGCGATGCCTGAAGTCCAGCCGGCGCGTAAGTGCTTTGCTGGATCAGGGTCGGCTCAAGCCCCTAGAGGACCACGGTCCAACAGCTAGTTGTGGAGTGGAGCGCCTGAAGAGGTGGCACCTAACCCCTTTACCTCTATCCCTGAAGGAAACGGACCCTAGAAACGCAGACTCTTCCCAATGAGGCAGCTCTACAAAACCATCTCCTAATAACTGCAGATCAATGACACAACTTCAACCCTAAGGATTTCCAAATGGAGCTTGCTTAACCGCCCCCGCCCCACTCCGCCCTTCCACCCTGCATACAAACACCTGAGCTCATTCAGGGGGTCACCCTGGCTCTCTCCCGAACCTCGGGCGGCACCAGCGTTCGAAAGAAAGTAGCGCGGATCGAACCCGACCAAAGATCAACATCAGACGACGACAAGAAAAAGAGGTTACAAGGTTTCCCAGTCCTGTTTCCCTGAACGAACTCTAATATATATCATTTTTGTGAGTTAAGGTTTGATTTTTTTTTTTTTTTAGAGAATAAAATAGAAGCTATTTACAAAAAAAAAAAAAAAAAAGATCCAAATAACCACCTCGTAAAATGCCATATAGTTTGACCGTAGTTCTTAAAATTAAAAAAGAAAAAAAAAAGATTTAAAGGACTAAAATTCCTCCCGCTTTTGCAAATGTTGTTTTCGGTTTAAAAAAAAAAAAAAAAGGAAAGGAAAGGAAGGTGGGGAGGTTTCATTAAAAACACAAGCCCGTGGGGCGTCGGTGCGACTGTGTGTCTGTCTGGAGGTATCCAAAAGAACACAACTTCAATCAACAACATTAAAACAAACAAACGCACAGTGCAAAGTGGGGTGTCTGTGAGGTAAAGAGTTCCGGGAGGACGATGCATCACCTCCAAAGCTAACGGGTAACAACCGGCTCAGAGTCCAGGCTGCTTTTAATGAAACCCCCTGGATTAAAGCTTTTCTCCTTGCAAAACTTTCTCCAGTCCTCTCGGGAGGAGGGGGAGACGGGGCTTCCTCCCCCCGCCCCCTGGGAAAGCCAGATGCAAGCTTGGTTTTTGGCATCAGCTGTGATCGAAGCTCCATGTGTGGGTTTATTATTTTGTGTGTGTCTTTTGGTGAGCTGAGGCGCTGCCGTTGGGGGGAGGGGAGTTAAGGCGAAGAAGAGTTATTAGAGGTAGAGGTTGGAGGGGCGGACAAACCAGCTGGGGCGGCCTGGGAGATGCCGCTGCTGCCCCCCACGCTGCTGCTGCCCCCCACGCCGCTGCTGCTCCGGCTGCCGCTGTTTCCTTTGCTGTAGGCGGAGGAAGGGAGCGAGGAGGACGAGGGGCCGGGGGTCTGGGCGAACAACACACCTGGGGGAGAGACAAGAGGGAGAGGCTTGGGGCGGGGCAGCTCCTAACTCCAGCTGCGAAGTGGGGAGAACGCTCCTTCCTCCCCCCCGTCAGGACAGTGGGGCCCTGATACATAGGAACCGTCAGCCCGGATCAAAGCAGCGATCCAGCCGGCCCAGCATCCGTCTCGGTCAATGGCCAGCGGCTTCAGAGGAAGGGGCAAGAAACTCTGCAATAAGCAGCTAAGGAATAAGCTTCATTGGAGAGGGGTGATCTAGTGCTTAGGGCCCTGGCCTATGAGCCCACAGTTCTATTCCTAGCTAGTTACTGTGCCTCTGTTTCCCCTCGCAACCGTGTCTATATAGACCGTAAGCTCTTCGGGGCAGGGACCAGCTCTCGCTAGGTGTCTGTGCCACGCCCAGGAGAATGGGGTGTGGCTCTTGGCCTCTAGGAACTACCATAGCGGTGCTGATTCGTGAAAATAACTTGCAAGCGCCTTTGTCCCCAGAGGAAAGAGTTTGGAAGCACATTGTCTAAGGGCAGCGAGATGCAGAGAGGCAAGTCACTACCTCCCGAACGCCAGGACCGAAAGCCTGCAAAGGGAGAGGAGCGTCCGGCACGGAGCAATCCAATCCACCCCTGGAAAGGCTGGGAAGGGACTGCAGAATAGGAACCTTGAGACCAGAGCCTGGGCTCTGATCAGACAGCCTGCTCAGGGTTTGTACAGCCCCCGGCGCGATGGAGCCCTTCGGTGCTACTGGGGCATCGTCTCACAGTTACACGTCAACGCGATCACCAGGGAGATCCGTTGTTTTGCTGTGTCAGACTCTTTGGGCCAGCAGGGGGCTGGGGAGGGGCGGCGCGAGAGGCAGAGACGGAGACCCGGCCGCGTTCCCCTTACCTGTATAGACGATGCCGTTGATCTCCACTGACATGCTGATGCTGTTCGTGCCATTGCTGGTCAGGCTCATGCCGGAGTCCTGACGGTTTTCTGCAGCAGGATAAATCAGATTATAAACGAAGTGCTCAGTCAGAACAAAACCATCCTGACCCGCCAGGCTCGCAGAACCCTGCAGACGCCATCCCCAAATCCTTTTCTCTCGGCTATTAACAGGGATGGTAAAAAAAAATCCCTCTCCATTTACAGATGGGGGTCTTAGCATCCGGGTCTGCCTTTAAATGTTACTGTGATCCTATTGGACAGGCAGCAGGGCTACATGGAAACCAGCGGGTGGGAAAAAGGACGTGGAGAACGAAAAGCGAGTCCTTCGGACAAGGCTGGTTTAGGGGTCTGGTATCATCAGCAGGAGCAGACGCCCCCACGCCCCTGGGAATCAAACCCGGCTTCGCAAGACACCAGCAGCTTTGGGATTTGAGTCTTCAGATTTGCTAAAAGCAGGTCCAGCACAGTGCCAGGAAATGCTTTTGGGACAGGGACCGGGGAGGGGCTGAGAGGAGAGAGGGACCGGATCAGACATGACACGGAAGAGGCGCTTGTTTTTAAACTCTGGCTAGTGAAACAGCCCTTCCCATGCTGGGAGAGGGGGAAAGGCCTGGCTGAGCAGCCCAAGCATGGGACAGGGAGCTGGGGACAGCTCTTTTAGCTCATGCAGTGGAGGCTCGGCATTTAAGAATCAGAGGTCCCAGGTTCAATCCCCACTGCCGACGACCCGTGCATGGCAGTGGCCTTACTCCAGCGGGTTGGGGGCCCCTAGACTAACCTCTGGGGACGATCTGCAGCGCGACTGCCTCCCATTTCTCTCCCTCCCCCCGAGCCAGCCCCAGCGCTGCCCACCTGGCGAACGGGTCCCTTGGCTGTTAATGCGGATGCTCATGGGTAGCTGCGCCGTCATGGCCAGGAGGTTCTGCTGGATGGCCCGTTGCATCAGCCTCTGCTGCTCATCCGTCACCAGAGCCATCTTCTTCTCCGGAGGCTCCCCGGACTCCAGCTTCTCTCTGAGCTGCTCCAGGGCCGCGGCCTGAGCGGCCACCGCTGCCTGAGCGGCGGCCGCCTGCACGGCCGCTGCCTGGGCGGCTACCACTGAGTGGCCAGCCAGGGACACAGGGAGTCGGCTGGGCATGGTGATTGGGATGGGGGAGTCCTCTTCTGCAACAAGGAGAGGGCACGGGAGTCCCGTGAGCTCGCGAGAGCTGGTCCAGGCCAGACTCTTCACGTGCATGAGAAACAAGCTTTACGTACACCCAGCCCCTTCCAGCCAGCTCCCTGCTGCAGTACGGGATGGCTCCTTTGTATGATACTCTCCTTTCACAAGCGTTCTGCATTGATTCAGACGGGCATGGCACTGAGAACTAGTGGTTAGCCCAGGGGGCTGGGATTCAAGACACCTAGGTCCCAGCTGCCTTCCTGTACGACCTGGGTCAAGTTACTTCCCCGCACTCTGCCTCAGTTTCCCCAGTGGTAGACTAGGGATAATCCTGACCTATTTTATGGTGGGTGAGCAGAGCAATCCCTGTGGCTCCATTAATGGTTATAAATTGCTCTGCGATTCTGACATTAAAGTGGCACCATGCAAAGGAGCCGGTGTAGCAGCGTGGACTGAGCGCAGGCCTGGGAGCCAGGACTCTTGGGTTCCCTTCCCAGTGTTAGAAAGAGGGGGGGGGGCTGGGACTCAGGACTCCTGGGTTCTATTCCCAGCTCTTGGAGGAGAGCAGGGTCTAGTAGTTAGAGAAGGGGGGGGACTGGGACTCAGGACTCCTGGGTTCTATCCCTTGCTCTGTCATCATTTGCCCATGAGTGCCATAGGAATGTTATTAAGTCTCTGGAGGGCTCTGAAACCACGGGGTGAAAAGCTCTATCTAAAGGAGCCAAACCCTGAGGCCTTTACTCCCTCACTCCCACCATGGCTTTAACCCGCTGCCCACGGCCCGGCCCGCTCATGCCAAGCAGGGCGCCAGCCAAGCCGTTACCTTTCTTTATCTTTTGCCCGGGGCCGATGGGGCAGCCGTTGGTGGCCGCCGCCAGTCCCAGGCCAGGCACTTGCAGCTTGGGGGAGGAGAGCAGGCTGGGGGTGCCGCTGGGGGAGTAGGTGAAGAGGGAGCCCCCGAAGCCCTGCCGGCGGCCCTCTCGCCGGTTGCTGTCGATGGCGGCCTGCAGCTCGTTGGGGTTGCTGAGCCCTCGCTTCTCGCACTCGTAGGGGTACAGGTACTTCATGTATCTGCCAGAGGAAACGCCCCGCTCAGCCCGTGGCACCAGGCGCCCCCTGCCCGCCCGAGAAACCTCCCAGCCCACCCGCCGAGGAGGCGGCTAACACGGGCGCCTGTCGGCGTTGATCCAGAGGCGCCTTTTCCCCAGAGCCGTGCCGCCTCCACGCCTTCAAGCAAAAGGGATTTCTGTAGCCCCAACCCCTCCCCATCTGGGCGGTGGAAGCAGGAGGTTTGGAGACACCGACGCTCTGTCCTGCACCAGCCAAACTAGGGATCCTTAACAGGGGCTAGTCTAGATCAGCCTCTGGCTACAGACACCCCTTTCTCCATCCGGGGCGGGGAAGAGAGAGCGGGTGCGGATCCAGCAGGAAAATCCGGGAAACGGGGAGGGGACCCAGCACCCCACACACTCAGCCCCACAATGGGCTGTGGCCGAGTGCCACCCCTTAAACGAACAGTAGCTGATCCCCCACACACACACACACACCAGCCACCTCCGGCCCTTGCTGTACTAAGGAACTGTGTCTGGGATCCCCCACCGCTGTGGGAAGCTGGGATCGAGCACTAGGCCAGCTGGATGGAAGGGCAGGGTGGTCTCCAACCTGCCCAGGGAAAGCCCCCTCCCGCCCCCACGACACTTACTGAGTGCGTAGTGTGAAGGCAGCGCTGGTGATGGAGGTGGGCAGGTTGAGCCCTTTGGTGATCTCCCGCCACAGCTTCTTGTTGATCACTTCCACCAGGCCCCCCTTCTCGGTCACCAGCACGTAGAGCATATAAAGGTCCAACACTTGCTTGGCCATGATGGGGATTCGGTTGACGGGCGTCCCTGTGGAGTGGGGGAGGTCAGTGTGCTGGAGAGAGCTGGGCCAGGGGCAATGAAACGGAGGAGCACGGTGCAACTGGGACTCAGAAACCCTGGATTCCATCCCTAGCTCTTGGACAAGTCACCTCTCTGGTCCGTGCCTCAGTTTCCCTCCCTCCCTCCTTTGCCTTTCTAGCTTTTCAGGGCAGGGACTGTCCCTAACAACATGTATATTATAGAATTTAGCACAATGGGGCCCCGATCTCAGCTGGGGCCTCTGGGATCTACTATCATGTGTGATTAACATGAGGAAGGAAATACTTGCCCTTCAGATGAGAATCATCTTTATCCCGAGTGTGCCTGGGACACATTTTTGAAGAAAATCCTTTTCGTAGCAGCATGGGAAGGTCCCCTAAATTCCACTGGCCGTTTCATCTGTGCTTAGCACAGGAACAAACCCAGCTCCCTTTCCAGCACGCCCGGCTGGTATCCGATTGTGGGTGGGGGAGGGTTTGCATATTTGCAGGGTGCTATTTAAACATTTTTTTATTCACATCCCTGCCCCTGCTCTGCTGGGCTGGGGCCGGTCATGCACACAACATTTGAAGGAGCCTGGTGTATTGGACTGGGTGGATCTAGAGACCCCACTGCCTATCTGAAGGGCTAATTTTCTTGGACTTATCTGCCGCCCTGCCCTGGTCAGGGACAGCTCCTGGAAAGTGGTAGGGGGCAGGGAGGTACCACAGAAGTGACTAAGCGGCGGATAGGAAAAGGATGTGATGGAGCGAGAAACTCAACCCTCCCCGCACAGGATACTCTGGCCATTTTCCACCGCTCTGTCTTTGCATTAGCGTCAGATGCACGTCACTCTCCCCAGATCCTCGCCCTGAGATGTCAGCAGCTCCTCCGCACATCCAGTGCAGGGAGAGGAGCTTACAGACACCAGCTCGGTCGTGTCCAGCAGGTGGCGCTAGCAACCAAAGCCCAGCAATGGGGCTTTTAAGAGGACGAAGGAATTAGTCAGAGAGCGGAAGAGACAGAAGCCACCGTCCCAGAGCATGAGACACCAAACTGTTGTGCAACGGACCAGAAGGTCCCGTCTACTCTGGTGAGCTGGATTTAAAAACCCACAAGGAATCACAGCTGAGACACCACTCTCGGTGGGGCCGGAGGTGGCGAATGGGCCAATGCCTTCAAATCTGCGTTCACGCTCCAACATGGAGACTAGGGGCTAATCGGGCTTGAGCCCAAAACTTTCCCTGAGAGTCTCTCTCCCCCAAACAGGGCTACAGAGGGTCCCCCACCTTCCCAGCCCACAATGCCCCAAGAGGCCAAAAACTGCAGGAGAGTCAGTGTCATTCCTGATAAAAATCCCGGGATAGGGGCCAGGCCGAGGATACTTTAAGGATGTGTCTATTATAAAAACTGGATGCAGACCATTATCTCACTGTTTTCTTGTGCTCCCCCCCCCCCCCCCCAAACTTCATCCATTTCTTTCTTCTCTTATATGTAGATTGTAAATTCTTTAGAGAGGGGCTGACGTTTTGTTGTGTGTTTGTACAGCGCCTAGCGCAATGCAGCCCTGGTCTAGGACTGCAGCTTTTGGGTACTTCAGTAATACAAATAATTAACAACAACGTGGCTGGTGACCCTCAGAACATAGAAGGGAGGGCCCTGCCCGTAGAGCTGACTGGCTAAGAAGGATCTTACATTTGGTCGTTTTTCTTTCAAAAACAATTTTCAATTAAAAACAGACTTAAAAAAAAAAAGGCTCTGGGGACCCCCCTCCCTCCAGAAAACGTGAACAAGATTTTTCACCAACATTTTCATTCTGTTTGGAATGTTCCAGTTTTTCAATTTTTAAAGCCAAACCTGTGTTGTTTTGTCAGTGCGCCCCCAACCCAGGCTGTCTCCTCTCCCATTTGTCACTGGAAAGCGGGAGGAGGGTGAGAAAAGGGGGGAGGAAGGATTTGAAGTTTGCATTTTTTATTGGAAAACAAACTTTTCCATGGAGGGAAAAACCAACCTTCCTCCCGCTTCCTCCCCCCAAAAAAGAAAAGTAAAAGTTTTCTGCAAACCCCCTTGGCTCCCCAGTTTCCTACAACGCGGAGCAAAGAGCGTCTGATCCAAAGCCAATGGGAACCTTTCCAGTGAACTTCAGATCAGGCCTGTGGGGTTTGCCCTCCGAGGGCTGCTCTAGCTTTTCCCCACACCTGCCCTGGGAGATCCAGGCCAGCGGGACCCATACCCGGAGAGAGAGAGAGAGAGATGGGCGAGATGGGCAAGGCGCTCTCAGTCATATGATATGAGAAATCAGATAAGCCGTACAGGGGCTTCCCCTAGAGGGTGCAGTCCCCACTGTTCACCCCACCCCAGTGCCCAGTAGCGGCGCCAGCTCTTCCGGCGCCCTAGGCAGCGGAAGGTCCCGCCCCCGAAATGCCGCCCCCACCAGCGGCGGCGGAAGGTCCCGCCCCCAAATTTCTACGGGCAGCGGGGGCGCCAGCGCCCCCAAAATAGCAGCACCCTAGGCGACCACCTAGGTCGCCTAATGGGTTGCGCCGGCCCTGCCAGTGCCTCCCTCTGACACCACGGAGGTGCGGTGAGCTCAATCCGGATCAGACTCACATGGTCACAAGCCAGTTCTTATATTCGGATCTCTGCAGACACCACATCATTAGTGTATCAATGGAATACACTGGGGCCCTAGGGGTTGATGGCCCTCTGAGACAGACTTCCCCCCTTGCCCCATAGGGCTAGACAAGGGGAGGGGCTGAGTGCCAACATTGCATGCAAGACAGTCTCTGCCCATCAAGCTTACAGTCCGCAATGGATGGACCACGTGGTTCCAACCTAATGGGGGGAAGCTGCCCCAGCCCCTGTGTACCCAGAGGTCCCTGCCCTCAGCAAAAGGCGTGGGGGGGCCCCAACCCCTGCATGCCGCTGAACCTAGCTGCCTGGCGCCTGGCTGTATCCCGGCTCATGGCAGGGGAGGGAAGGAGAATTGGGACCTGATCCAAAGCCCGCTGAAGTCAGGGGGAAAAAGCTGCCCGTGACATTATTGGGGTTTGGATCGTGTCCTTGGGACGTGGCTAACCTGGGTCAACCAGCGACGCCCGATCCCAAGGAGGTGGCACCGTAACCCCGAGGCTGCAGCAGCAGCTGGGTGGGAGCGCGGCCGCTGCTTTGCGGTGCGCGAGCACTGGGGGAAGGATCCCGCCCCACCCCAGCCCTCTGTCTCTCCCTGCACTAAGTCCAGCTCCTCACAGCTTGGCGTGATGGGTAGGACCCAGCCCATCGCAAGCAGGGCTGGGCCTTCGTGCGCCAATAGGCGTCCTGGCACCAGACGCGCTGGTCTTACGTCATCCAATCAGGGGCCGGACGCCGAGCCCGCCATGCTGGAGACAGAACGTCTGCGGTGGCTGGTCCCGGACCGCGGCACAAGCTGCCCCGGGAACAATGGCCCATCCCAAACCTCCCCACCTTCCACTCCAAGTGCCAGGCGTGTTATCTTTGACCAGCCTTTGCGCCCATCGACACAGAGCAACGCGTGCATTAAAAAAAACCCCGACCAACTCCGCTGCCCATGCGTCACGGCCACTACGGGAGGGATGTCAGTTGCATGGCTTAATACACAGCTGGGAGGCGCTCGGATACTCGGGTGAGGAGCCCGGTCTAAGAACAGAACTTCAGGCGGTCCCTGGATTGAACTAGCCAATTCTGGAGGGGCCCGCTACGAACATGGGGCGCAGGCCCCAATCGGAAGCTGGAAAAAAAACGATCCACTGAGCAATTGTGAACATTTGTCAAAGAAAAAAACCACCACCACGACAACCAAACAAACAACCAAACAACAAACAAACACACACACACACACACTCTCTCTCTCTCTATCGGTTTGTGGACAAATTTCCCCATCCGTAGTCTGCAATGAGTCACGCGACCAGCTTTAATGCTACACTTAGTTCCAGCCAGTATCATTCTGAACCTACCACCTTAGTGCAGAGCTGGGGCCGAGAGTGGATGGGAAAGGGGCGGGGGGGGTGGGGGGGGCTGCGGACACAGGATGTTTATACAAAGCGGCAGAGAGACCACATCTATTCAGGGAGGGGGCTGGGCTGTAATACATCCATTCATCAATAGCTGCCTGAAGAATCATGCCGATGATTCAATCGGACAAGCCGGGGGAGGGGTGGGGGGGGGGTGTCTTGACCTCTGGTTTATTGTAGAGGGGAAGGGTGCAAAGGGTGGGGGAGGGAGGTGGCAAAGTCTGAAGTCGGGGGAAGCCAATGAGGATTTCTCCTCTCCCGCCTCTTCCGTTATTGATTTATTGCCTTTTTAAAAGCAAGAAACAAAATCCCCACCCCGTGGTGATGCTGCTAATTTATGGCTGCTACCCGGAAGAAGGGAAACAGGCCGGGGGCGGCGGGGGGGTATTGTTAAACCGCAGCTACTGAAATGGTGCTGAGCTGCAGCCGTTGTCAGCAACAGAGATTATTGATACGGTGGTAGTGCCTTGAGGCTGTACAAGATCGGGGCCCCATCGCTGCGCATGCAGAGAGCACGGGGCAGTCCCTACCCCAAAGAGCTTACAGTCTAGACAGACAAGAGAGAGGAAACAGGCTTCTCCTCATTTTACAGATGGGGAAGGGAGATTAAGTGACTTGCTCAAGATCACACAGAGAGACGGTGGCAGGGCTGGAAATGAAGTCTGGATCTCCTGAGACCCAGCTCAGTGTTTTAACCTTACGGGTCAGATTTTCAAAAGAACGTGCTTTGTTCGTTTAAAAATCTGGTCACTTATTCTGGTCCCTAACCAGGAGCCGAGGGCTTCCGGGGTATGTCTATCCGGCCAAAACAGACCCGCGGCAGCGAGTCTCAGAGCCTGGGTGAACTGATTTGGGCACACGGGGCTAAAAATAGCAGCGTAGATGTTCAGGGTGGGGCTGGAGCTCAGGCTCTGAAACCTGGTGATGGGGGAGGGTCTCAGAGGAACCCAGGTTGTTCTGAACCCTCGTGAACAGCAGCCAGCCTGCAACCCAAGTCCCGAGCTCCCGTGTTCCCACCCTCACGCCTGCCATAGCCCTGCCCCAACTTGGGCGAGGCAGCAGGTCTCAGCACAAGGCTGAATGGGACAGTTCACACCTCTTGGGGTTCAGGCTGTCTGCAGACTCAGGCAGACATTCTCGCATCAGATACACTCAGGTCCCGTTTTCAACTCTTAAGATTGCTAGCAACGTTAAGGCTGGCTGGCTGGTGCTCACATGGCTCAGGGTCGAACTGATCCCCATATGTGGGGCTGGGAAGGAATTTTCCCCAGGTCAAACTGGCAATGACCTTGAGGATCTTCCACTTTCCTCTGCAGTGTGGGGGTGCGGGTCACTTGCCGGGATTATCGGGGTACATCTCACTTAATTGCTTCCCTGCCATTACAGGGGCCTCGGGCACCGTGAACATCCTATCCTCTGACTGTGGCACCTCACAGTCTAGTCTCCTGGGGGCTGTAATATTTTGCCCTAATTCCCGTTGCTGGGTCTGCAGGTGGGTGCTGGCAGCCAGGGCTACACAAGAGGTCAGACTAGATGATCTGCTGGGCCCCTGCTGCCTTGAAGGCTGAGATTTTGGACCTCATCATGTGCCTCCGTCCCTACACGGTGGTTTTGGCAGGCAGCACGGTTGAGTGGTGAGGCCATGGGGCTGGGAGTCAGAACTGCTGAGTTCTGTTCCTGGCTCAGCTGAGGCCTGTGGGTGACCCTCTGGAAAGTCACAGCCACGCCGTGCCTCAGTTTCCCCCCCCCCCCCCCCCCCCCCCCCCCCCCCCCCCCCCCCCCCCCCCCCNACAGCGATGCTCTTTCAGGAGCTTCGACAGCCACCGATGAAGAGCGTTACATAAAGTATTAATTACTACAGGATGAAATCAGACCCTGTCCTCCTAACTGACTCTTGGCCAGATGGACAAGCCCCGTTGTTTAGAGGCCTCCTATGCTCCCCAAAACTTTCCCTCCGACCATGGGAAATTAGCTTCCGAGAACAGCTTTCCAAGGTTCCTGCACACAGTAACAATATCCTCCACGAATTCCAGCCGCTCGGCTCCGGAGGGTGACCTTTCCTGCCTTGGAAGCATGTTGATTTCAGCCCCGCAGTCGCTGGGGCTCCTCCCTTCCCTCCCCCAGTCGAGGAGAGCCGGCCGCATTGTTTGTGGAAGCGCCGGGGGCTGGGAGAGGACCCAGAGGATGGAATAAGTAAACTCGGGAAAGCGCCAGGCCGATTCTTTCCCCCTCCCTGTTTCCTAGATGCTGCCTGCTTGACAAAAGACCCCACGCAAGCGGCAGCACCATCTGCTTTCCTTGGGAACCCGAGCCCTCCACTGAGGCAAACAGCCACCCCCTCGGCCATTGTAAACACAGCTGCAGAGTCGTTTTTGCATCTCTGAATCGGCTGGCTGGAAATCTCCTCCCTGACCCATGGCTGCTTGGGAGATGGGGACCGGCTTCTCCCACTCAACATGCCTCCGTCCTGCCACCATCCCCCTCAAGGGGGAAGGTTTGAAACCAGCTGGGATCAACCTTCCCCCCACCCCACCTACGAGCCCCAGGCTGCTGTACAAAGACGGAACAAGAGGACAGCCCCGGACCCCAAAAACCTTACAAGCTCTAGTTCTACTTCGGGCCCCCATAAGCTGGTCTATTGTTTTCCACTCCCGCTTGCCCTGTCTTATCCCCGCAAGATATTATCCCAAACCCAGGGGCACTCGTGAGTTCCTGGCTATCCTTACACTGCATGCTACAGCCAGGCAGCACTTCACCACGACACCCAGGGTAGAATTCAGATCCTCCTGCCCCAGCGGCACAGGCTGAGCGAAAGGAGACTCTCTGTCACCCGTGAGCGGGTCGGGGGCCTAAGACACACACACTGATAGTTCAGATTCCATCCAGTAGAGGCCAGCGGCGCATCCTGACACAAGCGACTTCAGTGCAGGTCACCTGCCCCTCAGCACGGAGTCACACGCACTGGCAGCGACACTCTCATGACGTGTCTCGGAGCTGGCTTGCACAGGCCTCTCCGTATGTGCCGCAAGATTTCCTGCTCCGCTTTCCCAGCCCATACAGGATGGGCCGGTGCACTGTCTTTCCCGGTGACGCCTCTCCTTGATCCCCTTCCCCATATGCTCCCTGCTGATCCTCTCTCCTACACCAATAGCAGCTTCATCTTTACACGAACGTCGTGGAAGTCCCTCACTACCCCAAAACCAGAAATATTGGCTTCATGTCCTGAGGAAAACTAGATTTTCTTCCCTCAAGGCTGTACCCTAAAGCTCTGCTCGGTGTTCTGGCTTGGATGTGTGGGGAAGTTATGCTAGGGCCACTTTCACCCCCCAAGGGTTGTTCTGCGGCGTAGATGGTGCTCAAGGGGTTTATGCTCATGTATGGTCACTGCTTGTTTTATTGATTTCTATGGGCCCGATCCTCAGCTGGTCTATATTGGTCAGGTCAGCAGAACTAAGCTAATTTATACTGGCTGAGGATCTGGTCCTGCCAGAGTGTAGCCTCGCTGCATGGGCCTGTATTTCACCCCTGTGCAGAGATCTACTCTGCTGAAGCAGGGCCAAATTTGGACCAAATTTAGGTTTTGGCAAAAACGAAAACTGCTGGGATTCTGCTGCTGTGAAGTTTTAAGGTCTGTAGAAATGTTCCCATGTTGTTGTTTTTTTTACAAAATTAAAGGCCGGCGGAAGCAGTTTTAAACAACCCAAACGCTGCAGGGCCGGGCTCCCGCAAAAGGAGCCAGAACAAGAAAGCCACTCAAAACTGATAAGCAAAGTGAAAGTGGTTCGTCTCTTTCCACTGTCCACACTAAGAAATGCAGGAAGTGAACAAACCAACCAGCATAAACGGCGAAAAATGGCTCAAACTCTGTCAGATTTAATCATCCAAGGTGTTTTTGTATCAAAGAAAGGAATTAAATATATATATATATATATTCCTAACTTGACTGCGCCCCTTTAATGTCACAGGCCTAGATATGGCAAAAGTGACGAGCAATTTGGGGTGCCTGACTTGAGACACCGTCAATGGACCTGATTTTCAGAGAGTGGCCAGTTCGGCACTTCTGAAAAAGGAGGCACGAAAAAAAACCTCTCTAGTCGCTTTTGAAAATATTGGCCCGGATTTTTCGTCCACTCCATGGCATTTGCCACGGAGTCACTTTGCTGTGTTGACTCTGTTCATTGTTATTGCTCGGTGTGAATGCACCAGTGCCCTGCTCGCAATCCAAAAGCATGTTTGAAAAGCACATCAGGGCTCTGAAGGAGCGGCTGGAAATTGTGGATTCTACCCACGGAACGAAGCTGCACGGGAGGAAAAGGGATTCTAGCAGCCGCTTATCAATCCTGGTAGCAAAGTTTCTGATGCATCACTCAAAAATATGAAGAGATGCACAGCGGGATAGATGGGCAGAAGAGACAATGGAAGCAAGTTACTGCTCAGTGACCAAATCAAGGATGATGCATCCGTGCACAGCAGGCAAGGGTCTCTGTTACAATGGGGTGGGAAATAAGGAAACGAACCCCTTTTAAGAAGGGAGAGGCGCTTGCCCAGAAGCAGGGATGGGGGAATATCAAACTGAGAATGCATGGTCGTATGTAGGGCTTTGGCAAAACGAGACCCAAAGGATGAAAAGTCAAGAAAGCGAAGCCACTGGAACGAGGGGCCCAATCCTGCTCCACTGAAGTCAGCGGGGACAGAGGTGCCACCCATTTCAATGCAGCAAGATTGATCCCCATGTGCAGAGAGGTTCATGTTCATGGTTTAGTTGGGGATTGGTCCTGCTTTGAGCAGGGGGTTGGACTAGATGACCTCCTGAGGTCCCTTCCAACCCTGAGATTCTATGATTAGGCTTTCACCTTGAGGCAATAATATTAAGCAAGAAAATAACACTTGGGGCTCATCGAGCTCTGAATCTCACCTGAGGTGGCGAGGGGAGAGGGAACACACGTGCGCATTAGTGCAAGCTCACCAGGACAATACAGCAGGGCTCACCTCGCTTCTGCATAAAGCTGAAGAGGTCGTCCAGGAATTCTTTCCTCTTGGGATCGCCATCCAGCTCGTACAACTGTGCACAGAGAAGGAAGAGAAAAGATCACTCGCAAGGCACCCGGGGTGGGAGAACAGGCCAAACACCCGCCCGTCAGTGCACCCCCCGTAGGGAGGGGCCCGGAGAGCCTGGCTCGGCACTGCCCAGCCCGCCCCGTGTCAGAGGAAGTTAAACGTGCTGGATGGCGCTTGGCCTAGTAGGTAGGAAACACGGCAGATCGTTTATTATGAGAGACGCTTCAGCTCCACTGCTGGGTCAGCTGGTGAGCAGAGACAGTGGTGAAATGGGGGAGGCTGCACGAAGCAGAGTCCTGAAACGCAGCCAGGTCGCTGTCTCACCCACCCGGTTTCCTTTAGCTTCTAGGTTTTCCAGCTACGCGACAAGAGTTATAAACGCTGCTCCCTTTCTAGGCACAGCCGCAGCGCAGCATGCGATACTTGCTGGTTTTAAACGATTCGCATGGCTGTGGTTTGGAGTGGTGATTAGAAGGGGGAAGAGGAGATAACAGCAGGTGAGCACATGCTTCTTTACATGCATCTCCACCACGTGGCCCAGTGGTTAAGCTGTTTGTTATGGCTTGGAAGACTCACAGACTCTAAGGTTAGAAGGGACCATTGTGATCAGCTGGTCTGACCTCCTGCACGTCGCAGGTTACAGAACCTCACCCACCCACTCCTGAAATAGACGCCTAACCTCTGGCAGAGTCACTGACGTCCTCAAATCATGGTTTAAAGACTTGAAGTTACAGATAATCCAACATTTACAGTAGTTTAAAAGTGACCCGTGCCCCATGCTGCAGAGGAAGGCGAAAACCCCCACAGGGTCTCAGCCAATCTGACATGGGGGAAAATTCCTTCCCAACCTCAAATACAGTGATCAGTTAGACCCTGAACATGTGGGCAAGACCCACCAAACTCGCCATGTGACCTTGGTCAAGTCACTTAGCCTCTCTGTGCCTCAGATCACAATCTGTAAAATGGGAAGAAAGGTTCCCATAATGCCCCACTTCACAGGAGGGCTGGGAGATTGGGAGGGGCTCCAATGCTATCGTCACGGGGACCATAGATAGCTCCCGGGATAATGCCACCAGATTGGTCCATTCTGGCAACATCCGGTTACTGCTCCGAGAGTCTCCCAGAAACCTCATGGAGGGGGGGGGGGGGGTTTTATCCCCAGCTGTGTGTTAGGGGCTGATGATGTACGAGCGGCAGCACAGCCCCTGGCCTAATGAGCTTGACGTCTAAGCCAGGCTGAACGTGGGGTGCACTGGTACACCGTGGGGGCCCTCCTTTGGGCTGGCTCTTCGGCTGGAGCATCAGGGAGTTAGGTGCCCAAATGGCAAGGGAAGCCAGTTCAGGAGTCGGGCGCCTGACTGCCGCAGGGATTTGAAATCCCCAACCGTAAGCACGGGCTTAGCTTCAAGAATGGGAGCAGGATCGGGGCCACAGCACTCAGTCCCCCACGCGATCACGTCCTTCTTTGGAAGGAGGCGAAAGCCATTCCCGCTGCCCGGCTGTGTGGGCCATCGCCGGCTGCAGGAGCGCTGGCAGCCATTGACATTTTGCTGCTTGCTGGCAGAGCTGATCTACATGAACAGCTGAAGCATTCGTGGCATGACCCCCTGCTCTCTGTAATGCACATGCTCTCCGGGCACACACTTTGCATGGCTTAGGCGAAGAGCAGTAACGTTTCCTCCCCAAGAATAGGCAGCAAGCACGTCACGACCCGCAGCTGCGTTGCGGCTTTAAAGAGACTGAAAGACGGTAGGTTAACTGGAAAGGGTTCCAGATTGTTTGCAGTTAGCAAAGCAAGCCCTGGGCAGACAGACACCTTTAACCATATGCAGCACTGCTGGTCAGAGGGAATTAGCGAGGGGGAGGCAATCTCTTTCATTGGACCGACTTCTGTGGGAGAGAGAGACACGTCTGTGAGCCGACACCTGCAGAAGAGCTTGTCTCTCTCCCCAACAGGCGTTGGTCCTATAAAAGAGATTCCCTCTCCCACCTTGTCTCTCTAATCCCTTTAATGGCGAACACTCCAGCTCATTATGTGACGATCCCAATGACCAAGACAGGGGACAGAAATCAACATATCCAGACTGTAAGCTCTTTGGGGCAGGGAGCATCTTATGTTAGATGCACGTACAGCTCCCTGCACAATGGAGCCCTGATCCCCGACTGGGGCAGCCGGGCGCTACCACAGTACATCTAACAGCAGCGGCAATTAGAACAGCAGCAAGCCTCCAGCCGTTTGCATGGCAAAGCTCCACTGATGAGGTCCCACGGACAAGGGTGCATTCAGGGACTCAGCCAGGCTAGTTATTATGGATGATCCTTTGTTAAGCTGGGCACTAGAATCTCTTTTTCTTTAACAATACACCGCAGCAGACTGTGCTGTAAAGCCGTCAAGGGAGGGGGTGCACTGACACAGCACAGAGATTCATCCCCTTTCAAAGCTGTTTCCTTCATGGTTCATGCAAGCGTTTCTGAGCAGTTGTTTGCAGGAAGGGAAGCCTGCGAGCCGGCAGAGGGAACGCAGCGAATCTTCGGTGCACGTAACGCTCATTAGCTGCAGAGTGCGTGGGTGTCGGAGTTCTGCCTCAACTATTAATATCCTCTCCCCGTGCAGCAAGAGTGTCAGTCACTTAGAACAGCTGGTGGGCCCTTTGCCCCTCTGTCCATTTCTAACACGACCCCAAAAGCCTGATACATTAAATGAAACTGAGCCGCCGCCTCCGTCCGAGATTGAAAACGTCACCGTAAAACCACAGCCCCAGAGCTCCCGAGCCGGATCCTTTTCCGTTATTTGTAAAGCGTCGCTGGCCTTCTGAGCGCAGCGTGCAAGACACAATGACCTGGGCCCAGAGAGTCGCGAAGAGATTTAGGGACCTAATTCCCATTGAGGATCTGGGCCTGCCCCAAAGAGCTTCAACTACCTAGACAGGGCAATGAAGAGGCCCCTATTAGTGCATAATGCAGTGTAGCTGTAGCCCTGTTGCTCCCAGGATATTAGAGAGACAAGCTGGGTGAGGGAATCTCTTTTATTGGACAGAAGCTGGTCCAATAAACGCCATTATCTCACTCACTGTGTGTTTCTGTTAGCGTATAAAGGGCACGGCTCATCACTTTGTTCTGTGTGCAGATAGCGCCTAGCACCATGGGGTCCTGGTTCACAACTGGCTCCCAGGCATGACCCACAATCCAAATACCAGCAGTGATTGTAACTCACGCTAGCTGAATGCGTCTTGCATCCTCCACTAGCGGATACTGGTCTCCTGCCGCTACCAGCTATTGGAGTTACTCCTTTAGCTCAAGCGGGAGACCTGCTGCGGGTTCCAGGTTTGAATCCCACTGGTAACCTGTAGGTTGACCCCAGGACTCCCATGGCCCAGGCTAGTCCCCTAGCCACGGACCATCCTTCCTCATGCGTCACACGAACGGCAGCGTGCCTGGCACTAAAGACTTCACCTCGCCCCGAAGGCAGGAGCTCGGCATTAACTTGGACTGTCTTGGCTGGTGCAGGGTTTCGTCAGCCCCGTCATGATACAGGAATGCTGCTTTGCCTGCAGCACTCCACTGTGGTGCCCCGTATTTTGTCAGAGGGTCCCAATGGGATCACCGGGGCTTTTAGCATCCGCAAGCCCCCCTCCCCCCTTTTTATAAATTGGATCTGGTCTGGAGAAGCTACCGACCTTATTTACAAAGCATCTTAAAGCCAACACCTCCCGCGATAGTGAATTTCACTCTCGATGAGACCGTAGGGACAGAAGCCCCTTCCCCTCCTTTCTGCAAAGGGATCCTTTGATGCAAGACGCCTTCTTCCCACCCCACATCCAAGCCTTCTACAATACAAGGCGCTAATGCTATTGTAAACCAGACAAGATTAATGAAGCAAGGCACAGGGGCATTACATGCTGCAAGGAGTCTTAGCAATACACAACTGGGGGATGTTTTTATAAGCCGTGACAGGAAGATCTATGCAAGGCTTCTAATGCAACCTCTCTGTGGGCTTCAATTTATACTCGCACCAGCTTTTCTCCTGGGACCACACCCATCGTTTGACAGCAGAGCACATTCCAGATGTGATTGATGAGAGCAGGCCTTCCCGGCCTAGGGAGGAAAAGAATTGAAAGCCACGTTAAATTCTTAACCGCATTTTGGAAGCTGGATCCCAATGCTGGTTAGAGCTTTTGCACACCAGACGCGTAGCCGATTAATAATCGTTATTGCCACACATCCGTCAGAGGAACTGAGTAAAGGGCAAGCACATTTGAAATACAGCGAAGGCTGCTTCATAAGCTAAAGAGAGAAACAACCACTGCGCCAGCCTACTGCCAGTGTGTCACCCACCAGCGTCTCAGGGCCTCCTTTAACGACTGGTCCACATGTGCTCCAATGGCATTACAACACGGGCAGAGTTTGTCTGTGCGGGAGACAATGGCGTGAACTCCCCAAGAACCACCCCACCCCACCTTCCGTTCCAAGTGCAAGGTGAATTTCTTTGACCTGCCTTCCTTACCAAACGTAAGCCACAGGGTGGCCTAGCTAGTGGGTGGAGCAGGACCTTGCCTGGTGATTGTGGTGGCACTTTGGGGAGCGACAAGCGTAGATCCAGGAATCAGGCACCGGTCCAAGGGTGAAGCTGGAGTCAGGGTCAAGGGGCCAAGACTTAAGCTCTGAACTGGAGTCAGAAGTCAAACCTAAGCTGAAGGATGAGCTGGAATCATAGTTCAGGATGGAGCCAAGAGTCAGAAACCAGGACGGAGCAGAGAGGTTGGGGGTGCAGCAGGAACTGGGTTGGGAGCAGGGCCGGGAGCAAGGACTGGAGCAGGAAGCGGAAGTGAGAGCAGCTGCGGGCACGTTACGCCTTGAGCAGGCAGTGTGCTGCCACGGCTAGGCTCACGAAGCAAACCGCTGGCCCCGTCAGGAAACGCAACCGTTTGGAGGGAGCTCAGTGGGTCCAGGTGAGCTTGCTGAGTTGCCTAGCAACCAGGCTGAGCGCCAGCGGAACACACCGCAAAAAAAGCCAACCCTACCAAAACAAGATACTCCACTGCACGCACGTCTCTCCCGAGGGAGTGGAGGAGAAAACGAGCCACTTGGGACAGATGTAAGTCACGCCGTGTAATGCATGACTGGAAGGTGCTCAGATACGGCGGCCATGAGCACGGGTTAAGAACCGAGGCAAAACAGAAACGAAATCCCCAGAGAATAACAGCAGGACTGCTCCGAAAGTACGGCTTGGCTGCTGTGGAAAATTTCAACCAAATCTAATCCCCCCCCCCCCCCCCCCCCCCCCCCCCCCCCCCCNAAAAATGGAAATATTTTGGCTTCGAGGCGTTCATTTTTAATTTGTGTGGAAAGCAGACACACGTTTCAGAAAAAAAGTTGATTTATAGTTGAAATCCCAGAAGAGTTCCAATGGAAAAAACCTGTGACCAGCTTAGGTAACAGCTTACTACTGCCGCTAGCTAGGAACCAGCCTGCTGCATCGTTAATAGCCTTATTCCGTTAATCCCTCTCTCCGTCTAGCCCTCTTTTCACCTCCAGCATTCTGTCACTTTAGCGCTTTAGGGTGGGGACTGTGTCTGCGCTCCCTGGGTCAGGTGCCACATGGCCCTCGACGCTACAGACACACGTTAAATAATACAGAGAATCTAGAGATGCAATGGACGAGAGACCATTCGTCACGTTTAATGGCTCTGCACATCTGGCAGGGCATGAGGGAGCAGATTTGGTCAGGGTAGCTCAGTAGGGCACGTTAATGGGCACGGGGGATGCGGCTTTGAGCACAACCGCCGAAACACAGGACCTGATCTGCCAAGGTCTGGCGCGTCCCCAGGGAGGTGCTCTGCACCCTCAGCGCCAGCCAGGAGACATTCAAGCCTTGTAGGATCAGACCAGGGGCTGGCAGGATCAGGTCCAGGTCTGGCATGGAAGGGAGGAGCTGGGAAGAGCAGCAGCCGCATCAGGAACCAACACAGGAGATGGGGGGTCCAACAAACTTTTGGGGGGAGGGGGAAGAACCCAGAATTCCTGTGTTATTTCCCCTCCCCCAAGATCCATCTCCCCCCACCCTGTCCAGGGTGCAGATTCAGGTGCCGCAGCTCCCCACCCCCCTGCAGTGCTGACACATATGCCCCGGTCACCCCACAGGCTGGGAGCACATCGCCAGGCGATGCAGTCCCTAAGCAGCCCGGGCTTTGCCGAATCCCACGCCGTGCCAAGCGCCTCTCGCTTTTCTCAATGACCATTTTGATCAACTGCCAGCGGAGCCGAGGCCTCGGGGGCTGCTGCAGGCCTATAAATATGAGCAGGTATCTCAGCAGGGCACGTACCGCGGGGCCGCGGACTGCGCCTTGGCGGATTAGCACATTAACCGTGTAACCGATATGCCGGGCCCCAAGCTCCAGCTTGGCTGCCTGGGATGATTCCTCTTTGGAGAGGCGGCTGGAGCTGCTTAAGAAGCCGTGTGGGTTGTCAGGCCAAAGGGTCTTAACCCAGGGTCTGTGAAAGCAGGTCTGCAAAGGAGCTGCCTCTTCCCCTACCCTGACTGACAAGGGAGAGAGGGGGGAAGGGCACAGGGTTTTCTGTCCGTCTTTGGTACCACTATGGCCCCCGTTATCTCAATAGTCAAGAGCTAGCCAGAGCTGTGGGAGGCTGTGTGGCCTAGTGCACAGGGCAGGAGCCTGGGAAACACAAGACCTAGCTTCTATTCTTGACTCTGCCCCTGATCTGTTGTGTGTGCTTGGCCATGTCCCTTCCCCGCTCTGTTCCTCAGTTTCCCCTCCCACTCTTTGTCTGTTTAGACTGGACGCACTTTGGGGCAAGGACTCTCTCTTACTACGTGTGTGTCCATCACAAAAGGGCCTCTAGGATGGTGATTGTGAAATGCTCAGGGAGGTTAGAGAGGCTACAAAAACAGAATACCCACTGGGATTTCAACTACCCCCATATTGACTAGGTACATGTCACCTCAAGATGGGACGCAGAGGTAAAATTTCTAGACTCCATTGACGATTGGAGCTGCTTGTCCTGGAACCCCACTAAGGGGGAGGCAACTCTTGATTTAGTGTTATGTGGAGCACAGGATCTGGTCCATGAGGTGAATAGAGCTGAACTGCGCAGAAACAGCGACCACAATGGAATTAAATGTAACATCCTTGTAGGGGAGGAAATACCAAAAAAACCCACCACAGCAGCATTTAACTTCCAAAGGGGAACTACACAAAAATGAGGAAGCTAGCTAAACGGAAATTAAAAGGAACAGTCACACGGGTGAAATGCCTGCAAGCTGCAAGGAAACCATTTAGAAACACCATAATAAAGGCTCAAACTAAATGTATGCCCCAAATAAACAAAATCAGTAAGAGGACCCAAAAAAATGCCACCGTGGCTAAACGGCACAATAAAGAAGGCGACGGCTAGAGGCAAAAAGGCATCCTTTAAAAATTGCAAGGCTGATCCTACGGCGGAAAACAGAAAGGAGCATAAACTCTGGCAAGTCAAGGATAATTAGCCAGGCCAAAAAAAAAAAAAAAAAGAATTTGAAAAGCAACTAGCAAAAGACACAGAAATTAACAGCAAAATTGTTTTTAAGTAGTATTTCTCGAGGGTGTCGACAAGCACGTGAATAGAGTGTACTTGGACTTTCAGAAAGCCTCTGACCAGGACTCCTAAACAAAGTAGGCCATCCAGAGATAAGAAGGTCCTCTCATGGATCATTAACTAAACTATAGGAAACAAAGGGTAAGACTAAACGTCCAGTTTTCACAATGGAAAGAGGTAAATAGTGGGGTCTCCCAAGGATCTGGATTAGGGGTATGGAACAGGGACTGTTCTGCTTAGAAAAGGGATGACTGAGGGGGGATATGATAGAGCTTCTGTAAAATCATGAAGGGTTTGGAGAAAGAGAATAAGGAAGTGTTATTTAGCCTTTCACATCACACAAGAACCAGGGGTCACCTAATGAAATGACTAGGCAGCAGGTTTAAAACAAACATAAGGAAGTACCTCTTTACACAACGCACAATCAACCTGTGGAACTCGTTGCCAGGAGATGTTGTGAATGCCAAAAGTAGAACTGGCTTCAAAAAAGAATTTGGTAAGTTCACGAAGGATAGGTCCAGCAGTGGCTATTAGCCAAGATGGCCAGGGACGCTGCCCCATGCTCTGGGTGTCCCTAAACCTCTGACTGCTGGAAGCTAGGACTGGACGACAGGGGGTGGATTGCTCAATAACTGCCCTGTTCTGTTCATTCCCTCTGAAGCATCTGGCACTGGCCACTGTCGGAAGACAGGATACTGGGCTGGATGGACCATTGGTCTCACTCCGTGTGGCCGTTCTTATGACTATAATAGTTCATCTGGCCCCCATGCCTGTGGTACCTGAGCACTTCTCAGACTTTAACCACCCACCTAGGAGGTGGAGCTATTATTGCCATTGCAGAGATGGGCAAACCAAGGCACAGGAAGGCTAAGTGACTTGCCCAAGGTCCCACGGGGAGTCTGTGGCAGAGCAGGGACTTGAAGCCAGGGCGCTGATCCTTTGAACGACAAACTCCCGCCTCCCCCAGAGTCATTTGCCCCTGGCTGGCAGAGAAGGCTGCCCGCTAAGTGGGCTTTATAAGTAAGGGAACAGTGCAGAGGGCAACATCACGGTTTCCGAAGCCTGGCATTTCTCTCTGCGAAGTCAGGCCTCCCGAGCAGGGTGACCGCACCGATAACCAGGGGTGTTAAAAGAAAGCCATAAAACCCGCAGCTCCCTGGGAAGTCCGTAAAAGGCTCAGCCAGCCTCTGTGCAATGGATGCAGGCAAAGGTCAGAAGCTGCCTTTATCACCAACACCAGTTGCGAGCCCAGACTGCTTTCAAGTCGCCGCCCTCCGCTCCAAGCCGCGCTGGCCCAGGGCTGGGGAGGGAAGGGCAGCAAGGAGCTGGGAGGCAGGGGAGGGCAGCAACCCCAGAGAAGCTGCAAAGGAGACTGGGATCCAGCGATTATATGTTAGGGGGGAGCCCAGGATTCCTGTATCGGAGGGGACGGATTCAGGGAACAGAGCTTGGGTTTCTCCGGCTGGGGAAGGGAGGCTCCGGATCTGGCATGCGAGGGGGAACAGTGGACGGGGCGTGGTTATCGGTGGCAGCAGGAATGCAATAGGCATGGCTCCGAGGGGCCCAGCAGTGCAGGTAACGCCTGACCCAGCTGAGGAATCTTGGGCCCCGGCCAATGAAGAGTCCAGGAAACTTCGGGGTCTTTCCCAGCAGCCACAGCCGATTCCCAGAGCCCCTGCCCCTTCCCGAGACACCGGTCCTGTGCAGTGCTGAGCGCCCTCCACTCCCCGGCGGATTGGGCTCTGAGCCAGAGAGAGGCAGTGGAGGGTGACATCCTGTCCCTTAGCTGAATTCAGTTCTTGACCAAGATGCTGCCAAACAGCTGTAGCAGCTCCAGGGGGGCACTAGAAGCCCCTCCTGGGAACAGCAGAGCTGTCAATGAGCTGAATTAAGGGGGGGGGGGGGGGGGGGGGGGGGGGGGGGGGGATATTTCTTTAACAGCCCTCCTTACCCCTGGCCTTCCCCAGCTGTCGCACACTAGGGGACTGGATACAGCTATAGAAGTGTGAAAGGGGATCATTGTGGGGCCAGGGGATCTCAGGGCTTGCAGGTGGGGGAATAAATTAGGAAAGGGCTTCTATCAATTAGGCAGATTAACAGAGAGGCTCAGACTCACAGGCTTGGTGCTGGGCCCACCCGGTCTGTGAATTTCCAGCTGGCACCAGCTCCCTGAACTCAGCACCACCCTGCAGCGCAGTCCTCCCCAGAAACACCCTGGCTCGTTCCCTTTGCCCATGTACCGCCCAGACGCGGAGGCCTAAAAGCCAGTAACCAAGAGCAAGGATGATCCAGGGTTGGTGGCACCAGCCTGGAATTCGGGAATGCTGGGTTCAAATCCCAGCTCTGACACAGACTTCCTCCATGACCTCGGGCAAGTCACTTAGCCTCTCTCTGCCTCAGTTCCCCGTCTGTACAATGGGAAGAACGGCACTGCCCTGCCTCAGAGAGGTGCGTTCTGAGGATAAATACATGAAAGAGGGTGAGGTGCTCAGATGCTATGTTAACAATACCACCATAGTTAAAGTGGTAGAACTTCGTGGCACTGAAGCAGTTATAAAAGGTGCTTTTCCTAGTATAGCTCTTCCTACACAGGAAGGGGAATAAGCTATGCTAGTATACAAGGCACTTTGATGCCAGTTGAAGTGTGTCCACACTGGGAGCTTGTTCCGGGATAACTATATTGATTGAAAGACAAAATGAGAAAAAAATCTATCCCCTATTTGACATAGTTATACTGGTCCAATCCCACGGTACAGACCAGGCCTCAGAGCTACACCCACTTCACATTGCAGAGCAGTGTAAAGGGGCCTGAATGTACATGAGAACCAGGCCTGGAGTTTTTAGGAGGCACGGGATGGTGTGGAGGGGCTTCCCCGGCGCTGTTGGAGACCGATAACCCAGCACAATAACTCTCCCTTCACACCCACTCAGTCACTCCTGCTTCGACTCATGCCATTATCACAGCAGCCCAGCGGGTCTGATTTCAATGCTTCAGTTCGTCTTCCTCGCTCTACGCTGGCTTTCAAGTTCCCCTCCATTGCCCTGCTACTGGAATTGTTACTGACACTATATTGCTTTCTTGTAAAGAAAGCTCCTCGGGGAATTCACCCCCCACCCCTCCTGCCCCTGTTGTGAACATGTGGCCGCTTCCGCGCCACGGCAAGTTAATTCAGTTCCTTCTCTCCCGTAAAACACGTCACCGGGGAGTGGAAAATAGACCGGCCAGATGCTAACTGCATGAGGCCGCCAGGCGCTGAGTGCCGAGAATGGATCCATTTGGAGCGGCTTGGTGGGCCTTAGAATCCCGTTTCCAAAGGAGATAGGGACCAGAATCAGGCCCCTATGTAAGATTACATGCAGGTGAAGTGTGATCCTATCAGACTCTTTCTTTAGAACAGGATTCACCTGTCATCAGATTTCATCACCAGAACCCATGTCTCCTGCCACCCAGTGCTAGACTTCACTGCCTTCCATAGCAGCAGCTTTGCTCCTCTCTGTCTCCGAGGCCAGTCTGTCTCGTGATTAAAACTACGCTGAATGCTGTAGCCCAACGGCAGGCGTCCCCGCCACCCCAAAGGGGCCGTGTGCCCACAGCAGACCAGAACCTACCCCCCCCCCCCCCCCCCCCCCCCCCCCCCCCCCCCCCCCCCCCCCCCCCNCATCTAAGAAGAGATTGACTCACCACAGACCCACTCTACCTCCGATTGCAAAATCAAGAATGAAATTGTCATGGGGTTGTGGACAACGTCTGGAAAACCACTAACCAGCTTCCCACCAAGCGCCCGTATCGCCTGCATGAACATGTGCTCTCCCTCGCTTCACACAAAGGAGAGGTTTTGAGAATGGCAATTAAGAGGCAGGATCCTTTTAGGCTGAGCCTGCTGTTTAAATACAAATGAGAGAGGGAAGGAAAGGTAGCTTAATTGGTGGTGGTGGTGGGGTTTAAAATGTCACAGTCCTCTGCCGGATGGAATTGCAAAGAGAAAGCTGCATTAAGCAAAAAGTTCCTTGCGTTTTCTTTGGCGGGGGACAGGAAATGCACACACTAGGGCAGTAAGGTCAGTATAAAACAACCCACAGGGGGCTGCTCACAGAGATCTGAAGCTAAAATCTGACCAATTCTGATTGTCTTCATCAGAAATAAGACACTTGCTCTTCGTCACAGCCACGGACTTCAAAAGCCTGGCAAACAATCCGAAAGGTCAGCCAGAAAAAAGAATCACTGGCTACTTACCACCTGGAAGGTGAATAATAAAATAGCTAACTGCAGCCAATCAGGAGGTGCTCATTTGCATGTGCAGTCTGATTGGCTGAAAACAAACATTCAGGTATCTTATCTAAAGCCACTAGTACAATATTAGCCAATCAGGCTGTGCAATTTCTCTCTTCTACATAATCAAACAGAATGGAAGATTTTTTTTCAGTTTATGGGGAAAATTTACATCTCGTGAGATGAAAAAGTAAACTCAGACGTGCAACAAGGTCCCCTCCCTGTAATCTGGATATTGTAACCCAGTGCTGGTCTCTCATAAGAGTTAGCTATTAAATAATTATAATTGTCTTCCAGTCCACAGAACAATAGTTCTCAGCTACAGACCTCAATTTCAGTCCATATATATGTAAATAGTTACAGTACCTACCTTCAGCTATCCAAATAGCGTGGCTATCTGGTAAAACCAATGAAAATAAAGAGTTTGAATTCCTATAGAATCTTTTTGGACATTACTGAATTAAGCTTCACAACCATTCGAGACAGGTATTATCTGCACTTTATGGATGGAAAACTGAGACTCAGGGGGTAAGGCTCAAATATTCAACAGCAGCCTCTAAATGTGTGTCTCAGTTTCAGATGCGCATGTTTAGACACCCAGGGCCTGATTTTCACAGGGGCCAAGCACCCACCCCTCCATCTGAAGGCGATGGGAGCTGCAGGTGCTCGGCGACTCTGAAACATCAAGCCCCGAGGATGTAAGGCCGGGCTCCCAAAACGGAGAGTCAGTGATAATCATAGAAAGAACCCAGGCATCCTGACTCCGTGTCCTGGGCATTAGCCACAACACCCTTCCCCTCTTCATGCTGTGCTGGCGTCTAGTCCCCAACAGTTCCACATGCCCAACGGCCGAGGTGTCACTCACCGGCCAGTGCACTCCCTCGTGGCCAGGCATGGTGCAGCAGCCTCCTCCGCTCGGGCGCCCTGTTCGACGGTCCCGCCGAGCCCGCGGTGCTTTGCCCTTTCTCACCGCTCAGCCCTCCAGCCAGGCCGCTGACAACCCCCACCCCTTCCGGGGTAATGGAGAGTCCAATGGAGCAGCAGTCTAGTGACCTTACCCCAGGCCTTCAGCCCCACGCTGGACTCAACAGTCCTTGTCCCTCCTTGCGGGGGGTGGGAGGGGGATGGGTTTACATCCCCTTCCTCGGGGGTCAGCTGGGGACCCCAGGCCCTTCCTCTACTCTGGGCTCTGGTCCAGGGACCCCGTATTGAGAAGCTAAGGGCTGCTTCCCTGGGCCACTGGCTACCTTCCTCTGCCTCCAGGCCTCTTTCACAGAGCGACTCCCTCCAGTGCGCTCTCTCTGGAGGGTCTGGCTCCTTGCGAGTCTTCCTGCCAGTTTGTGGCGGATACAGTGGCTGGGGTCAGATAGCTGGCCTGTCAGATAACACATGATCAAACCGCTCAGAGTGTGAGTGTGTGTTAGGAGGGGGGGGGTGGGCAGATCAATGAATGGTCACATTGTTTTTCCCTCCACTCAGGGTTGCCATGAGGCCGGTAACACATAGCGGGAACACAGGCAGACAATGCACCGTGTCCAGCCCGGAGGGAAGGGGTGGGATAGCATGGTACCAGCGTGGCACTTGGGAGACCTGCTACTAACTCCCTGCGTGACCTTGGGCAACTCCCTTAGTCTCTCTGGGTCACAGGTCTCCATCAGTGCAGAATGGCAAATATTTGTGTGAAAAAAGAAACTGACTTGATGGGTTGTACAGGCCACACTTTAAGTATGGCTTAGAAAGGGCTAATACGAGGACTACTGACACTGCATTGATGAGCGTGGTAGGAGAGCCGACAGAGAGAGAACAGATGCTATAAGCAGGAGTAGTAGGTAGCATAGATGGTTATAAGCAATCTATTGACCTGGGGGACCCTAACAATTGATTAACCATTTGTTAAAACATCTGTTCATGGCTTATTTCCCCGTTATAAAACGTACCCATTCTATAAAATGTGACCCTTTCTCACTCCCCCTTATTCAAGAACATTCAGATACGTGCTGTGAATTCATGAAAATAGCTGCAAATCCAGGAAGTTGCGTTATTTCTATTTATTTATTTCTGATCTTAGCAGAGAGGTTTATTCAGCCACAGAAACACTCTCCTGTTTGAAACTCTTTCGGACACATCCAGTCCAGGAGCAGAGCTAACGCCATGTGCCACCCAATGGCACAGCCGGAGTGAATACCGAATAGCCGAAGCAAAAGGTTCACGAGCAGGGTTACCAGGTGTCCGGTTTTCGACTGGAACACCTGGTCGAATAGGGACCCTGGGGTCCGTTAAAAATCCGGTTGGCGCAGGGCTGGCAGGCTCCCTACCTTACTCCACGCAGCTCCCTGGAAGCAGCAACAAGGGTCTCGGCTCCTAGGTGCAGGCGCGGCCATGGGGGCTCCGCACGCTGCCCCTACCCTGAGCACTGGCTCCGCAGCTCCCATTGGCTGGGAACCGTGGCCAATGGGAGCTGCAGGGGTGGCGCTTGCAGGCAGAGCCACCAGGCGGTGCCTCCGCCTGGGAGCCGAGGGACTTGTCGCCGCTTCCATGGAGCCCCTCCAAGGTAAGCGCTGCCTGGAACCCGCACCGCTTACTCCACCCGCACTCCAATCCCCTGCCCCAGCCCTGAGCCCCCCCGCAGCCAAACTCCGTCTCGGAGGCCACACCTTGCACCCCCCTCCTGCGCTTCAAGCCCCTGCCCCGAGCCCCCTCCCACACCCAAACAAAGCCTGCACCCCTGCCCAGAGCCCCCTCCCATACTCTGAACCCCTCCTTTCTGGCTCCACCTCAGAGCCCGCACCCCCAGCCCAGAGCCTATACGCCCCCTCACACCCCAACCCCCTGCCTCAGCCCAGAGCCCCCTCCTACACTCCAAACCCCTCGGCTCCACCCCCCAGCCCAGAGCCCCCTTCTGCACCCCAAACCCCTCCTCATTTCTGGCCCCACCCCACTGTAACTCTGAAACTAGAGACATTAGAGCTCCGGAAGCATCCCATTCAACACAAACCTGCTGCACCCGATCTGCACGAACCTTTCAGAGCAGTCTTGCTGCTTTCTGAGCTGCTCGACTCAGGCCCCATACCGGGAATAAATAGCTGCCCTTAAAAGCTGCGGGAGGATGGCGTGCAACTCTCTCCAACTTGAGTCTCTCTTTCAACGGGGTGTTTCAGTCACACACCTGCTGAAGAGTAACAGAAGCCTTCAGGGCAAGCCAGGGCAGCATGGGCCATGCGGGAGCCAGTTACGTCCAGCCTGGCAGGCTAGATTTTGACAACTCTGCAGAGTTTGACCGATGCTGATTGGACGCTTAGCACGGAGATCAACCCACTGCTCCTCCAGAATACAGGTCTCTCGCATCTTACGCGCATTTAACATGCGCGATTTCGGCTTTGCGCGGTCGGCAAAACCACCAAAAAAAAAAAAAGAGAAAAAAGAAAAAAAGCAATGTACGTACTGTTTCTGTAGTGCGGGCGATTCCGCCCGCCATTGAAGTCAATGGGATTTTGGCTAGACGCGGTTTTCGCTTTACGCGCTGACCGCAGAACGTAACCCCCGCGTAAGATGCGAGAGACCTGTAGATGGTGCTCTTGGAGGTCAAGCAGGAGAATGAGCCGTAGACCTTGACAAATACTCTGATGAACGTGTGCATCCTCTGTGTGTGGATACCGGTCTACCTTAAACTGCTGGAAGAGCCCCAGTGGTCTCCTGACCTATTTTGCTCCAGGGAGACACTGTTTCCAAAGACACTGTGTCTTTGCATCTTCCATGGAATCTGCACTGGCAGCCTCTGGATGGAGCAGCTCCTAGAAAGTGCCGGCTTTTAGCAGCGCTTTGTTGGGATGGCCAGCTAGTGACAGCAGCAAAGAGGCCAGCTTCATGAGACGAGAAGCACTGGCCTCTTTTTTCCCCCAAGGGGAAAGGGGGTGGGAACCCAAAGGATCCACTTGATTGAGGGACAGGACAAAACGGCTCTGTAAATGTCAGCGAGCCGCCCAGGAGTTGCCTTTTGCGCTACGCTGGGTGTCACAGGATGAGCAGGCCCTTTAAGAAAGTCTTGGGTTCAGCCTCACTTGCAACCAAGTTTACTGCTCAGTCCAGCAGTCAGGGACTGAGACGCTGGGACCTTGTCTTCTCTAGGAACGAAGGCGCAGCCTTAACTCACGTTAGCAAACATAAGGTAAAGTCCTAATGGAGACAAGGCAGTTTGTAGCTTTCACACGAGTGAGCAGGTTGAGGTAAAGACTATACAGGAGCCTAGAGGTTTCGTGTGAAGATGCACCCTGGGGGGAGGGGAGGAGGTGGACACACAAGCGTTTGGGCGCCCACTTGTTGACAGGTTTTTGCATTTTTTCCACCAAAATGCCTTACAAAAATTCTTTGCCTCACATCACCGATGTATCCATCATTACCGAGAAGGGGCTGCCTATTAAAGACAGAGAGATGGAAATGCCAAGACGTTAACACGAGTGAATTCCAAAACCCCTCCACGGGATTTCGTTGCATTGAGGACGTCCTTGTGCACAGAATGCCTTATTTCCTATCTATTTCTCTATACCGGGGTGGCCGACCTGGGGCTCCGGAGCCACAGGCGGCTCTTCAGAAGTTAATATGCGGCTCCTTGTATAGGCACAAACTCCGGGGCTGGAGCTACAGGCGCCAACTTTCCAATGTGCCGGGGGGGGGGGCTCACTGCTCAACCCCTGGCTCTGCCACAGGCCCTGCCCCCACTCCACCCCTTCCCGCCCCCTCCCCTGAGCCTGCCATGCCCTCGCTCCCCCCCCTTCCCCCCAGAGCCTCCTGCACGCCACGAAACAGCTGATCGGGAGGCACGGGGAGGGAGCGGGAGGCGCTGATCAGTGGGGCTGCCGGTGGGTGGGAGGCGCTGGGAGCGGGGGCGGGGGAGCTGATGGGGGGCTGCTGACGTATTACTGTGGCTCTTTGGCAATGTACATTGGTAAATTCTAGCTCAGCGGGAGGCAACCTATGGCACGTGTGCCGAAGGCGGCACACGAGCTGATTTTCAGTGGCACTCACACCGCCTGGGTCCTGGCCACCGCTCCGGGGGGATCTGCATTTTAATGTAATTTTAAATGAAGCTTCTTAAACATTTTAAAAACCTTATTTACTTTACATACAACAATAGTTTAGTTATATATTATAGACTTCTAGAAAGAGACCTTCTAAAAAACATTAAAACGTATGACTGGCACGCGAAACCTTAAATTAGGGTGAATAAATGAAGATTCGGCACACCACTTCTGAAAGGTTGCCGACCCCTGTTCTAACTCCTTCTCAGGCTCAGGTTGGCCACCCCTGCTCTATACCATTTTTTCTGCTAAATTAAATGAGAGAGAGAGAGAGAGAGAGAGAGAGAGAACACAGCATAGATAAAAATAAATGTGAAATCCCAATGCATCTCTTTTTAAGTACTGATCGTAAAAAGCTGAGATATCCGATCTTTTTTTAAAACAAAAATTGAGGAACTGAAATTCATTTTTGTTTAAGCAATATGTGAAAGTGAGAAATCAGGCAGCAAGTTTTTAGCTCGACTACAGCTACTGCTCACGGCACAGGACTGAAATTAACAGGTGCCTGGGTGTAGAACTTTGGTTGGTGCCAATTTTCATACGTTGCTCTCTAGGGCAAACAGCTTTTATACGTGTCTCTACTATTCAAAAACCAACTACCCATTAGGGAAATTCAATTAAAGATGGCAAGGAACTGTGCAAGTATAATCAAGGGTCTATTAGACACTAAGCTACACAGCAATACAGCACTGCCCAGGGTTATACTGGTGTATTTAGGTTTTATAATTAACAATGCTATCAGGATTTAGAAATATTGTTAATATTTGAATGACCTAGTGGTCCCAGCTGAGAACGGGGCCCCATGGTGCTAGGCGCTGTACAGTCCCAGCCTCAAGGAGCTTACAGTCTCGACAGACAAAAGGGTGGGAGGAGGAAAAGAAAGGAAGTGACTTGCCTAAGTTCACACAGTGAGTCAGTGGCAGAGTTGGGACTAGAACCCAGGTCTCCTGAGTCTCAGGGCTTGTCTACACTACAGACAGGCTGCTGTAGGGCCATAGGATAGGCACCTGCTACACCGACGGAAGGGGTGTGTCTGTCACTATGGTTAACCCGCCCCCTCGAGAGGTGGGAGCCTGACCAGGGTCTATACTGGGGCTTAGGCCAGTTTAACTGCACCTCTCAGGGGTGTGAATTGGTCAAACACCTGAGCACCGTAACTAGGACGACCTGAGTTGTAGGTATAGACAAGGCCTGAGTCTGGTGCCGGTTAAGCTCTCCATAAGGGCGGGGCGGGGGGGGGGGTGAATGCCATCCCCCACCATCAACTCCTTTCCAACTGTGAATCTCTCTCGTGTCAACAGCGGCCACGGGGATGTTACGGTCTCATGAACAGGAAGTGGGAGGGGGGGGTGTCTTGGCAAGACGCTCGCCATTAGGATACGGTGCCCATGTTTCGTGGCGTGTGGTTCGTCTGGAGCACCTTCGAGGACTTGCCCCACGCTCAGTGACGTGGCCCACACCCTGTAGAGATCCGAGGACATCTGGTCTGCTAGCTCACAGGGAACGCAGCTCAGCCTAAGGTTAAGGCAAGCACTCCTCCCCAGGCAACTCACAATTCCCCGAACAGGGCAGGCAGCGGGGCCTAGAACCCTGATCTCCTAACTCCATGCCTGGCGCTGCCACTGACCGGCTGCCTGACCAGGAGCAAATCACTTCCTGTCCCACCCTTTGCAGCAGGGACTGTCTCTGCACTGTACTGTGTTTGTACAGTGCCATGCACAATGGAGGCCTCTAGGCACCAGCGTCCTTTTGAAAGCTTTTGCTTTCCGCTGCCACCCTGCCTGTTATCGAAGCACGGGGCTTCTCTGCAAGCTACACCGTTACCCAGCACGTTCCAGTTCTGTTCTCCCAGCATTTCTCTTTCGCTACCTCACCTTGCAAGAGGTGTTTGCCCACATGCACGGGGCCAGCAAATATTCTCGGCGCGTACTGTCTCGGTTACCAAAAATCCCACATCTGGGACAACACACGCTTCTCAGCGTCTCCTTCCGTCTGACTGGTGAAGAGGGGAAAACTGCACCGCGAGGCAATTGGTGTCCCGACACGCAGGCTTGCCTATGCAGAAGTCTGTCCCCTACAGAAGTCTGGGCTATGCAAATAGCAAACAAATATCATCAGGGGATGTTTTAATGTTAGGCCAGCTCATTGCTACATAATCAGATGTGGTTTCCTAGAGAAAAACAGTCCAGGGTTGCACATGGCATGTCACAGGAACTGGTTATTCTCAGACAGACACAGATGATAACCCCTACCCCAAAGCCACTGGGTTTGAACCTGCCCAGCACAGGTGCCGAGGGCCGCATGGCTAAGCGCCGAAGGATAAAGCAGTAGAGAGGGAGCACAGGAGGGCAGGGGCGTCTGATCCTGCATTAATGAGACGAGGCTCTTACTACAAAGCAGGAATGAGGCCTAACAGAGCAGAGGGAAGCCTGCAGCTAAAGCACTCTGTGGCATAGGGAGGATGGTGCTTGCTCCCCAGACACGCCTGTTTTCTGTCCACGCTCCGCCCCCTTCTTCAAGCTAGACTCTAGGGCAGCCAGTGCACTGGGGCGTGAGAGTCCTGCTCAGCGCAGAGCATGCGCCTAGTGCTTATGTCACACTGGCAAAACGAGTCACAGCCACTAGAGGATAACAGCCTACTACTGCTACCTGAATCACTCCTGGAGGTTGGAGTAACGGTACTGAAGGTCCCAGGTTCCAACCCTGCTGACAACCCGGTGGGGGAGGAGAGGAATCTTTACACTGAATTTTACTCACTCACACACACAATTTCTGCTCCCACCTGCCCTGCGGAGCAACAATCTTGCGCTCTCTGCAAGCGTCCATTGGATCAGGCTTCATTCTAAACAACGCTCCCATCCTCCCACCCCAAAAAAAAAGTCTCCAAATACCTCCAACCTGGCTTGATGCTCATTAAAAGCTGCATGTGGCTCTGCAGCTGAAGCTGCATGCACGGAAGAGCACGCTAACAGAGGGGAAAATGTTAAAAAAAAAAAAAAAAAAAAAAAGGGAGGAACTAATCGCAGGAGGTCAGCAGAACGATACTAGCCCTCTAGGAAAACAGCCCGTCCCCCCTGGTAGATTTCCAGCCCAGGCATTTAGTGTGCATTCTTATGCCATTAGCTGACAAGTGGATTAATGTTTCAAATCAGATTATGCCAAAATCCCAGCCGGTTGACTTTAAATGGGCTTGCCAGAATTCTGCAACTGGTCTGAACAATGTCAGGAATGCCGGAGAAAGTGCCCCTCCATGTGGACACACACCAGAGCTCCCACTGCATTCCCGGCTTCCCCACCCCCTCCCCAGCCTCCTGGCCAAGACTCTCTGTGGAATTTGTTAGTAGGGTCTGCAAAGAAAAGAATAAAATAAAATGCACATTAAAAAAAAAATTAACGCAGAGGGTTTGCGGGAGAGAGAAAGGAGCACAGGGAGCTGCCTCCACCTCTGATTTTATTTGCAGATGAAGCCTAGTTTCAAATGAAACTGCTCCAACAATAATAAGCAAAAACTGGAATTAAAATGGAGGGCAACGCGACCACACGAGGCTGCCTTTTAATAAGGCTCCTGAGGCAGACACCCTGCAACTTCAGGACTTTACGCTGGAGCCAGACAAATCTTTTCATCAAACCCTTGGCTGCTGATTCACATGCAGGAGTGATATATATCTTTATATAAAGCCTCCCCTTGCAAAGCTACTCTGCAGGGCTTGATCCTACAAAGACTTATGCGCGGGCTTGACTTTAATCGGTGTAACCAGTTTTGCCAACCACAAGTATTCCAAAATCGTCAGTAAGACCCCCAAAGTTACGAGATTTTAAAACCACAATTCTAGGGGGCATGTTTTCAAATCTTTCTCCACAACCACAAGGGCTAGAAATTTGTTTTTAAGAAAGCAAGCAGAGATTCCGATGTAATCACATGCCTCCAGGAGCTGTGACTTTAAAACACACACAAAACTCATGCAATAAAAATCATGAGCAATGTCAACTTGGAGTCCCACTGAAATCACCACAGTTCAGCTCATGCTTTGATCTTTGGAGGACGGGAACCTAAAAAGGTCAAACTTCTACAGTAGAAAAAATAGGGTCTTTTCAAAAATGGGCTTGACATCATGGGCTTTAAAAACAGCCAGAGGAGTCAGCTGTGAACATAGAGGTTTCTAAAAATTACGAGAGGCTTTTCCACAGGGGACATGACTCCCTCTTTGGCCAGGGCTGCCCTAAGCGTGGGGAGAAGAGCTGCTGGTCAATGCACATGCTAAGAAGTTAGTTAACAAGGAGCGCACACATGGACTGGGTCTCCAATGCGTGCGCACACTCCTCAGGTATATATTAGAGGTAGCTGACATTTTTCAAACTAAAAGCAGCCCTTGGTCAAAAAAAAACTTCTCACTCACCCAAAAAATAAAACAAACCCAAACCTTTCCACAACAAAGTTTCCTGAATAAATTACTGATTTGCATTTACCAAAAGGCTGATTTTTCAGGAAATGTTTTTTTTTATAAAGTCCCATCAATTTAAAAACAACCAACCAACACACACACACACAAGCAAATTAAACACATAGAAAGGAAGACTTCACCCAAAAAGTTTGGAAGTTAACAGCATTTCATTTATCAACCAGCTCTAACGTCATTCGCTGGTAGGTTACATATGGGCTTTACAGGAGCCTAGGTAGGCCGGCAATACGGCCCCTATAGATGCCATAGGTTGGATAAGATAAGCAACCGAAGGGAGATGGGGTCACGGTTGCAACGCGCCACGTCTAGCCCGTATGGTATTCTGAAACGGGACAAGGCAACCTCCATGTTGAATCCAATGGGCCTCCCTGCAAAAATGAGCCCATCCATCTAACAGCTGTGCAGAAAAGTCAAGTTACTTCTGTGATTCACCCAACCACAGAGACTGGGACAGAGACTGCACTGGTCAGTAGTTTATCCTCTTACTATCTGCCTTTGTCACTCATCTAGCCCCATGGATGGGATGAGCGAAGGAGATTTGCCAAGACTTTTCCCTCCCTGGTCATCAAAAGAGGAAAATTCCTCCCCAAATCTGCCGCAAGAGACCCGTTACCCGGGCGTTGGTCCATGGAATCGCCTCCCCGTTTCCCCCCACCTCTGTAGGCCACGTCTATAAACTCTCCTCTGAAAGCACGGAGCGCTAAAAAACCCCAGCACGGTCACAGACTAAATCAAGCCAAGCGCCGGTCCTGGGCCCTGTTGGAGACTCCTTATGAAACTTGCTAGCAAGCAGTGAGATTTGCCTGGGAGAGTTCCGAGACCCATTCAAGGGAGTCTCACCCGTGTGTAAAGAGGACATGTCTTCTTTTGTTGCTCCATTGTTAGATGGGCGTGCAAGACAGAAGCCTGCTGGGCTGGTCAGCGGACTCTTATCTGAGCCGGGCTGCTGGGGCGAAGGAGGCTGGCAAGCATCAGGATGAAATAGCCAGGAACAGATTTTTTATTTTTTTTATTTTTTTTTAAAGAGGAGCAGGCAGGCCCAGGCGAGAGGAAGCAAGCTAGAAACGAGACCCCAGGAAGCTGTGTGATGCAATGAGAGAGAAGAGGAAGGCGGCATTCATTGTTGAGAAAAGAAAACAAAAAAAAAAAAAAAAGGGAAGAGAAGGCCTGGGAAGTAATATTTGGTGGAAGGCCTCTGGGCTCCCGTGAGCAAGATGCAGAAGTATCCGGGAGGGAATTGGTTTCCAAAGCGTACACGGAGACACCGAACAGCTCGCTCATCGAACAGTTTGGACTGACTGCACGATGGGCCACGCTCCCGTGACTCCCCTGGGAGGAGCACAGACACTGCCAGACTCGATCACACCCCAGGCCCAGCTAGTCAGTAACCTCGGACAATGGCCAAAACCAGATACTGTGGAAGAAGGTGCAAGGAACCCTGCAGGAGGCAGAACTAGGATAATCTGCCCTCCACATTAGGTCCCTAGTAGCTAGAGATCAGCTCAAGCCCAAGATTTAAATAGCCCTTCTAATGTTGCTATAATTGATTATGATCACTCTGATATTCTTGCCATCTGTAGAGATATCCAATCTCTCTTTGAATCTCATTAAATCCTCGGCCTCAATGACTTCATGTGGCAGTGAGTTCCGCGGTCTAATTATGCAGTGTGAAAAAGTATTTCCTCTTATCAGTTTTGAAATTACCACCTTTCAGTTTCATTGAATGCCCTCTTTGTTCTTGTGTCATGAGACTGTGAGAACAAAAAGTTCCTATCTACTTTTTCCACCCCATTCATTATTTGATATTATTTTATGTCACCTCTTGCTAAAAAGGATAGGAAAGATTTGAGGTTACAGCACCTGGGACTCAGAGCTCTGGGTTCATTTCCCAGCTGTGCTACAGAATCTCTGTGAGATCCTGGGCAATTCTCTTGATCCTGGTCTACCTCAGTTTGCCCTCTCCCCCATCTATAAAATGGGGATAATAATTAATCCATCTTGGCTATTTAGAATGTAAGCTCTTCAGGGCAGGGAGGTGTCTCACTGTGCGTATATACCGCACCCAGCATATTGGGGCCTGCATGTAATGAGGCTAGAATTTGAGCCTCTGATGCCTGCATGCTGTTCATTTGAAGCAGCAAAATGGTGCAAACTCGTCAGAGCGAGTGACAGCAGGTGAGGCCCCTCCTACAAACGGAAATCCGAATAAAACACAACAACAGGAACGTCTGGAAGCATTCAGCTGAGAGCAGATTGCTTTTTACCCATTTTTGTGCCAGAAACGGATGAGCAGGGTTTGGTTATTTCTCCTTTTTTCTTTTTATTGAAGGAACGACTCTCACCCAACCACCCCCACGTTTCCCACTAGGATAAGATCCTAGACACGGTCTAGCGAGGTACATCCATGCCATGTCTGGCCACTGCTAAGTAGCAATTACCCCCAATTGCGTTGTCTGAGCCTTTGTTCTTGCCGGATCTTACAAAGCCAAGGAGGGCTGGGCCTGACACCTAGACACTACAGAAAGCGGTGCTGGTGATGCAGTGATTATGCTACAAAAGATGCCCTTAGCTGGGTACAGCTGAACTGGCGACGAATGTGGTTTTGCGGCGAGCGCAGGAGCAAGCCACAGTTAGTTGTTCCAGAAACTCTGCAGTTTCAACCTAGGTCTGGGTGACCCAGGAGTCAGATGCGAAGTCTACAGCCGCGGGTCCACCCTGGCTGCCACGGGGAGCAGCTTCGATGGTGCTAGTGTGAACAGGGGGAGAAAAATGCTAATGTAGACAAGAACTTCAAGCCCAGTCACTAAAGAACGCAACTCGCCGATGACTGATTTGTGGTGCGGTAGCGCCCAGCTGCCCCAGGAACCCACTGCGCTAGGGGGTGTACAGACACAGGACAGACGGGTCCCTGCCCCAAAGAGCTTCCGAGCCATTGCAGCAAAACAGAATTTTGGGGAGGGATAGCTCAGTGGTTTGAGCATTGGCCTGCTAAACCCAGGGTTGAGAGTTCAATCCTTGAGGGGGCCATTTAGGGATCTGGGGCAAAATCAGTACTTGGTCCTGCTAGTGAAGGCAGGGGGCTGGACTTGATGACCTTTCAGGGTCCCTTCCAGTTCTAGGAGATGGGTATATCTCCATATATTATTATTATAATTTTCAATGGGATAGTTAATACCACGCCCATGGAGCGCCGTTCCCAGCTGCAGCGGACACAGCCTTATAAGGAAAGGGGAAGGCTCTTAACCAAGAGGCTCTCTCTCCATGGCTTCACCTTCTTCTCCAAGCCCAGGGAGAACATAAAGCGGAGGAGAAGCCAAAGGCTGCTCACCCTCAAGAGAGGCAGAGTTGTCCATCAAGAGCCTGGACCGCCCAACCAGATCCGTCCAAGCCTGTGCCCCCGGTCTTTGGAATGTGGCTTAATTCCCCTTGACGCAGCATTCCAGAGACAAGTCGCATCCCGACCAACGCCTGAGCGGCAGCAGGGCAAGGGTCAGAGTGAAGCAAGAAGCCCATGAAACCACAGGCAGCGTTTAATCCCAGAGTTAGCCGCTCAGAACTCCTTCCCCGGGTGCAGACACAAATAAGACTTTGCTCTTCTGCCCAAGGATCCCCGCGTGCGTTGGAAACACTGGGCTGGGGCATCTCTAGTGCAAAAGGAGGCCTTCTTGTCAGTGACCATGTGCACGTACAGCACCTCGCTCCATGGGACCCTGATTTTGGTTGGTGCTGCCATCATACCAATAATAATCTTCACTTGGGGAAACTGAGTCACAGAGGGACAATTACTTGGATGCGGTTACACAGCAAGACCGTGCAAATGCTGGGGAGAGAACCCAGGAGTCCTGGCTCCCAGCCTTGGGCTGTAACTGCTAGCCCTTGCTCCTCGGAGGGGCAAAGTCTCTCATCACGTCCACGTTCTTGCAGAACCGACTGCTCCCATCGCGAGCTACAAAGATAGGAACGCGCGTCCGGTATGGATCCTTGCGGGCGACTAGAACAAAGCACTTTCAGTGCTTTAGAAAGCCAGCTGCCGTCCAAACCAATCGGCAATCTACCAAGTGGCAAGAGTATTTCTGGAACTGGCTACTGGGACCGTGGAATCTCAACTAGGGGTTAAAGGTAAACAGACAGCAGGAAATAAATGTTTAGGGCCCAGTCTCTGTGCTCAGAGGAGCAGCTTTCCGATAGGTGCAACATTTGCAGGAAGGGCGGAGCAGCTCCTCTTCCGAACCAAGATGCATGGACCATTGCGGGCAGCGTTCCCAGCTGTCCCGGTGCCACCCCGGGCTGCATGTTCACCTGGATGCACGTCTCTCTTCGGAGGCCGCTGCAGCCATCCAGCCTCCTCTGGGCCACAGGGAGGATGCAGAACAGTGTCAGTGGCTAACAATGAGGGTGTCACTGAAGCACTGAAGGCCATTCAATGGGTGAATTAGTTACCGTTTAACCTCCGTGACCCCCAATTGTCCTCTGTTTGTTAGCTGTCCTCCCCTGCACTATAGGAGAGGGGAAGAATAAAAAAAAAATGTATGCCATGGTGGGGAGGAACAGGAGGGCAGAATAGACGTAAGGGGCTGATCCCGTGAGCTCCTGAGCACCCTCCAGTCCCGCTGGCATTAGCGGGGCGAAGTCCGTCAGGGCCCAATCCTGCCAAGGCTCCCTCTGGGGTGAATGGTGTTGGAAGGCGTTCAGCCCCATGCAGCATCAGGCCCCCTAGAGGAACTCGTCCCGGCTTTGTCTGTCAGATTGAACCACTGGGGAGCAGGGAGAAAAAGAAAGCTACCAAGGTATTTTCCTTCCCTTTTTGATTCCTCCAGCTTTTCCCTTCCCCGCTTCCAGCCCGAGATGAAAGCCAGAGGCATCCGAGAAGGTAACCCCCTCTCCCTTCCCCGCTTATCACATTGCCCCATTCACAAGAAGTTATTGTCTGGGGCCAAGGTTCTCCAAAGCAGTTGGGAGGTGGGGGAGGAGTGGGGGGGGGGGGGGGGCCCCAAAGGAAATGATCACCAGGCACAATTATAAAATGTCTATTAAAAAATGAATTGAAGGAAAGGATGGTTCAGTGGTTAGAGCCCCAGCCTAGAACCCGGGAGGCCTGGGTTGGAGTCCCTGGGAGACCCCTTCCAGAGCCAGATTTCCAGGAGGAATTGGTGCTAGCTGCAAACCAGGTCCCTTCGAGGCGTTCCCCCTGCCCCAGCACTGTTGAAACGCCTGCTGTCTAGGGGTGTTTATAAACTAGCCCCACCCACCTCCATCATCAGTGAACAAAAGGCCCCCAGTGCCAAAGCCACCCGCCCGGCTTAACAGAGGGGGCCTTGGGCTCTGCTCAGCAGAGGGAGGGGCAGCAAGTTACATGGGCGTGCCAGCTGATCCAGGAGACCAAGCTTTGGACCACATCCTCCGCTGGTGTCAAACAGGGCAGCTCCATTGCAAGCGCTGCTGTGGGCCTGACAACCACCATCCCTTAGACAGAAAGAGACACTCACCCTGTCTTAGCCAGCTCCTGGGTACCACCATGAGCCTGTCATAACCCCCCTGCGGGGAGGAGGGAAGTGCCCTCACCCCTATTTTACAGGTGGGAAACTGAGGCACCAGAGGCTAAGTACCTTGCCCAAGGTCACCCTAGGAGTCTGTGCGGAGAATCAAACCCCGCTCCGCCAAGTTTGCGGCTAGTTCTGCTCCTTTCCCTTGCATCCTGTTTCAAGGGGCCTGGCCAGGAAGACAGAAACCAGCAGGAAAGTCCACAGGTTTTTTAGCTGCCTGAGGATCTGACCCAGAGGATCTGAAACCACCCCCCAAACCCACCTGGAATTGCACCTGCAAGAGCAATCAGAGGGCTTGTGACAGCATTATCATCTGTCTAACTTTCTTTAAAAAAAAAAAAAAAATCAGGCTTCCTTTAACTGCTATTTCTAATCTTCAAAAGTCAGGGCCGGAGCCAAAGCCCATCACAGTCAATAGAGATTTCCCCCTCACTTTAATGGGCTTTGGATACAGCCCTCAGCGTAACTAACTTCCTGCACTTCCAAGGAGGAGGCTGGGATTTTGAAAGGAGTCTGACGCAGTCAGGTGCCCGGAGCAAAGCATGCCGGGGCCCCGGAACAGCAGGTGCCACTAGCGAGGTGTTGCTGGCGGAGGGCCCGGGATCCGCTCTGCTGCATTGTCATTGAAATGCTACAGGATTTGGGCACCTTTCCATTGAAAATCCCAGCTGTGAGCTTTCAATTGCTTCTCTTCATCCAACCCGCTGCTTAGGACACAGTCCATTTCTCCTGCCGCATCCTTTCAAACAGGAAGGTGGGGGGGCCAGGGGGGGGGAAGAGGATTCAACCTCTGAACACACTCCATGTGCCTTAACGTCTGTCAGATAATGCCAACACAGTAGTTAGCCGGGAGCGTGCAGTTAAGCTCAGGGCTACGGCCTCCAGCAGTACCATTTTGGGCTAGGAGGAACTGAATGTTGCTGCAATTGCGTTTTGAATGTATATTTCAGACAAACCTGCAGGATGGGAAGTTTTCTGGGGGTCAGCCCTACAAGTAAATGATTTATTTCTAATTATAGGCTGTGACCCAGAGAAATAGGTTTGGCAGTCTGAGTGTCTGGGTCACGTCCTCTCACAGATCACCAGGAGAACCGCAGCTCTGAAAGGCAGTGCAATCTGGAGACACGAACCAAGAGGGCCTGGGTTCTAATCCCAGCTCTGCCACTGGATTTACCATTTGGCCTTGGGCAAGTCACTCCACCTTCCTGCCTCGTTTTCTCCATCTGTCAAATAAGGGTTAATACTTACCTCAAAGGAGCGAGGTGAAGAGTAGCGTCCCCACAGCGCTTTGAACAGACGAGGCGCTGTGACAACGTTCAGTAATTTGTTTAAAATAAACCCCAACCCACTGCGAGCTGCAAAGTGATTTGGTTTCCAAAGTGTATCAGCAGAACAGTTCTCTCCAGACACTCTCAGTGTGTGCAGACGTGGCCTCGACATGAGCTCCCTCCCCCCTCCCTTATATAAATATTAATTCAGTGGCGTCAGTACCTATTGAGAAAGACTGGCTACCAGAGCACCACGCCGGTGTCTGATTATGCTGCTTACGCGGTTTGCTCGGACGTCCTGTCTCGGGAGGTCCCTGGCCTGGGTGTGGCTCATTTTTGCCCATGTTAGCAGCGGCTGAGGCTAGTTATTGACCCAAGCTCCCCCCACCCTCAACGACAGCCCTGGGAGGTAAGTATCCCTCACTTCCAGGTGGGGAAACCGAGGCACAGAGCGGTTACACTATTTGTCCAAAAGTCACTCAGGGAGTCAGCAATAGACTCCAGGGAGTCCTGGCTCCCAGTGCCCTACCCCAGACCACTACACTGGGTGCGGAGTCCCCTAATTTCCTGGGTTACTCTTCCCCAGGTATGATTGCTGCCTATAACAACAACATCCAGATCCTCTGTCCAGCACGAGCTCTAGCTTCGTTGTGGTTCCACAGGGGATTAAACACCACGGAAAGCTCCACTAGCCATGGGTGAGCATCCATTTCCTATGGAAACGTAATGGGGGGGGGGGCAGGCCAATGGGGGTTCCCTGAAGCACCTGTTCTGAGCAGCGCACAGAGGTGCAGAAGCAAGAGGCAGCCTGAGCCTTTGCTGGTGCTCACGGCTCCAAATTCCACCATATGTAAATGATCATCTTTGAAAAGCGATCACGCTAAGCCAAAGCGGATGAGTCACCCGGGGTTTCCACCGGGGCTCACACTCAGACTGACACCGCCGGGGATTTGTGCACTTGCAAACCTGGCAGGCAAGCCCTGTTCCTGAAATGCAAGGCACTGCACGTACATCAGACCGTAGACACGTCCTTTCGGATGGGCCGCCCGGCACCTTTGATGCAACCCCATTTACATTTTTTTTAAAAAGCGCCACTGCCAAGAAATCCTGTTTCGTTACACTCGGCCCCTGAGAGCTCCCAGTGCCCTCCCAGCCGCGGAGAGTTCAATATCTGGACGGGGTCCAGCAGCCACAGATGGTTTTGACAAGCGTCCAGCTGTGGGCCCTTGCTGCTGTGAACAATCACCGCAAATCTTTGCCGACGCCCGGTGAAACCTAGCCGCTTTCTAGTAGTGGAGAGCAAGAGGCAGGAGGTTGCGGGGGGGGGGGGGGGGGGGGGGGGTTTNTTTCTCCAGCTCATTCACCAACTCCGGCAGCAGGTGGATCTTCGTCAACACGCAGGCAGCGGGTTCCCAGAATGAGGCGCCAAGCGCTTGTTTCAGATCTCCAGATGACACACCCCTGCAGTCATTCCTCCCTGAGCTCCCCCCCGGCCCCCGCCTCCCATCCTGAAACCAAGGCGCAGCACTTCTATCGTGCTTTACAAACAGTACATCGATCCTCGAAACGCCTCAGGACGAAAGGAATCATCGTCCCTGTTTGACAGATGGGGAAACTGAGGCAGCAGGTAACGTCCCTTGCCTGTGGTCAGGAAAGGAAACTGAGCCACAAAATGACTCAGGGAGTTCTTGTCTCTCATCTGTACACTTCTCTGCATCAGAGAAACGCAGGAGCTACTCCCAGTTCTGATGCGGCCTGCTCCCCTGAGCTGGGGAGGAGGATCCTTTCCTAAAGCAGCAGCCGCAGTTCAGAAAAGGCCTCGAAGGGACATTATGCAGATGCTCTGGATGTCACAACCTACACCACAGTAGCAACATCAGAACCCCCTATCATGCTAGGTGAGTCCCTGCCTCAGACAGTCTGAATAGACCTGACAAAGGGAAAGATTATCAGGTTCACTTTGTAAGACAGGGCACAGAGAGATTCAGTGACTTATTTAAAGGGGCACAGACAGAGCCAGGAATTGAACCCTGATCGTCTCAGCCCCAGTCCAGCACCGTACCCCACATGGCCATCTCTCTCCCTGACGTGTGCTTTATAAAGAATAATCCCTAGCTCTTACACAGCCGTTTTCACCAGTCGCTTTTAAAGCACTTTACAAGGAGTTCAGGAGCATCAGCCCATTTTACAGATCAGGAAAGGGAGGCACCGAGAGGGAAAGCGACTGATTCTTTGGGGGCCCTAGCACACACCACCACTGCCCCTTCATTTCTCTTTAGATCAGGACTCATGGACAGCTGATGGCTGGCTGCAGGAGGAACGTGGGCATGGGGCAGGCAGCAGGTGCGTTCTCAGGAGCATGTGCATGAGGGGTTACCGCCATAACAACAAAACCACCCCCTTCCCCTATCTGCTTCCCACTCTCCACGCAACCCGGCAGCAAGGAAATTGCACCATCTCCAGCGCTGCCCGACGGCCGTCTGCACAGCACGCACAGTTCTGGGCAGAAAAGTGATGAGGTAGCAACAGCGCCTCCTTACTCAATCGCTCTGCTTCCCCCGGGGATCCACTCTCCTCTGCTTACTGACAAAGACGTGGGTGGGTGGTGGTTGTTGATTTTAAAGCCACCTCTATTCCCATGAGCGCAGCTGTGTGGGATTCGCAACCAGCCCGATTCCGTTACAGCCCACGCATCATGCAAAAGATTCGATGCTTCAGGTTTCACAGGCCACGATTCAGCACGTGACTCAGGCACTGCAGGCAAGGGGATGACGCGTGCATTGCAAGTTGGACACGTGCTTCCTGCATTGGTGCTCGGGGGTGGGGGGGGGGAGAATGTTTATGATTGGGTGGGGAGGGCTCGGGGGAGTGGACCAGAACTAACCCAGCTTGGCTCTCAGATCCCAGGCAGAGTTGCGGGGCAGTTAGGAAACATAGTTTACTTGCTAAGGGCTCATCTTTGATATGGCATCACGGAGAGGAAGGGGGGGGATCGCGTTAGGGAACCACACCGAGACTCAAGGGATCAGTTCCCAGCTCTGCCACAAGCTCCCAGGGTGGCCTTGCAAAACGGGCGGTAATAATCCTTTGTCTTGTCTCTGTGTAAGGTCTTCGGGGCAGGGACTGTCTCTCGCTGCGTGTCTGTACAGCACCTAGCACAACCCGGCTCTGATCTCCGTTGGGACCTCTAAAGGGAAGAAACTGAGGCACAGAGACTTGGCCACGGCCACACAAGGAATCTGTGGTGGAGCCGGGAATTGAACCCGGGTCTCTGTTCTGTGGCCTAACCACCGGGACCCTCCTCTCTCCGTTGACTGTGGCACGTTTCAGCCTGGAAGTTCTCTTTGGAATAAACATCACCGGCCATTATTAACCAAGGAACACCGAGCAAGGCTAAAATAACACCAGGCTCCCTGCACCGAAGAATCTGCAAGGATAAAGCCCTCTAGTTAAAAGGGGAGCCGCTGGCCCTCGCCTTGCGGATCTCTGCAGGATGACAGCCCCAGAACCACTCGCTTATTAGGGCTAATAGCCGATTACAAGACTGGAATCCCTGCAAGAAACGTACTTTAATGAACCAGGCATTAGAAGGAAGGAGGTGGAGAGGCCAGAGGGCTCAATAAAGGTTTCTCTGAGGGGATCTGTGTTGGGAGGGGCAGCACATGCTGATCAGAGGTGGTAATAAAAGAATGGGGGGGAGGGGCAACAGCAAACCTAAAGATAAACTCAGGCCCCACAAACTTCAGCATAGGATGGGGAGATGGAGCAGCTCGAACTGCTCTGCTCCAGGCAACCCCAAGGGCTTTAGAATAACAGCTGCCTGCGGTCCTGGGGGTGGCTCTCAACACACCCCGTTGATCCGAGGAGGACAGAGGCCTGTCCCACTGCTGGGAGAACTTGGTTGGCATTAGGTTTGGGGCATCTGGGACGCCTACAGGAGCGTCGCTGGGTTTGAGGGGTATCAAAGTAACACTAGTAAGAGTTGCCAACGCGCGTGAATTTATTGCAAGTCTCGTCCTACTTGGCCTTTTGCTTCCACCCCAGCTCCCAAGAGTCCTGGGACTCTGGGCGAAACCCAGGTCGTTTACACAAAAATGCACATTTCTAGCTCTCCTGGTCCCGGAGATGAGCTTGACAAGGTGCCGCCTGGAGGCTCAAACCCCAGAAAGCGAAGTTACAAAGAAACCCTCCCTCCCCACCCCCCATATTAAAATGTTGGGGTTTAACCCCAATCTCCTGATTCTGGGGTCCCAACTCACGGTTTTGGAATGCTTGGGGCTGGCCGTACATAACCTGTCTACTTATCCCCCCCCGCCCTCAACCACCTCCCAGGCTGTACTGAATTTACCCTCCCAACCCCCAGGGGTCATCCCCATTTTACAGATGGGAAACTGAGGCCCAGCAACGCTTATCACCACACAGGAAGTCTGGGGCAGAGCAGGGACTTAGACCCATATCTCCCTTGCCTGAGAATCAGACCAATCACCGGACTCCTTGATCTCATTAAAGCGTATTCTAACATGCCTGACACACGGCTGACTGCTATGGAAGGGCAAGCTCCCCCTCATGCCCCTCCCAGACTTTTTCTGCAACCTTTCCAATTGCCAATCTAGTTCCCCTCCTCGCCCTCTTATCTGGCGCGAGACTGCAATCGCTCTCCGGCCTGCAGCAGAAAGATCTGGCTCAAAAAAGGGCCCCCAAAGATGACGCAGTTCGCGGGAGGGTTTATCAGCTTGATCCCCGCGCAACAGCTGCAAGAGCAAAAACGCACGTGGAGGGGGTGGGAGGGGGAAGAACACCTCCCCGCCCGCGCCCTGAGCTGCCTCTGTCATATTTCAGCCAAGCCAGCAAAAGTTCTTGTACTTTGGGAAAAGGAAAGAGAAAAGGGAGGCGAAAAAAAAAACCCACTATCTGCTCTAGATTTCTCTTACATCCCCCAGTCGCTTCAGTTCCCAGACCTTAGCTGGGACTTCCCTTTCCTCTCATTCTGCTCAACAGCCAACCTCATTTCTCTGCTCAGCCAGCTAATGGAGTAAAGCGCTAATCAATATTTTAAAGAAAGGAAACTGACCCATCTGCAGTCATTACGAGAGACACACTATCCATTTCCCCCGAGGAGCCAGACTCCCTGAAGTACCAACACGCCTGCACCCACTCCCCACCTACATAACCTCTCAGACCCCGATGTAAGAAATTGCTACATTAGAGGCTTGTCTACCGTAGTGGGTTTGCATTGAAAAAGCTACAGCAGTGAAGACATGCACAGGTGTAAGGAGAGCCCTGCTTCCTCTAACTCCACCGTAGCGGTAAACCCATCTCAGAAATCCTCAGTGGGAGCTGAGGGGGAAATTTCCAACTTAGATTGGTGTCGGAAAATCAGTTGAGTTTTTAACGAAAATGAATTTTTTTTTTTTTTTGCCAAAAGGTGTCTGTATCTGGCAGAGAACTTAGATATTTTCCCAATCAGAGACAGAATGGCTGAAAAATTTTGGCCAAAAAGCCCCCCAAAACCGTTTTAAGTTTGGTTTTCAGACCACACGTTTCTATTTTCTGGCAGAAAACAGAAATCTTCCACAGGAAAAATAAATAAATCTCCATTTTGGGACCAGCTCTCTCCACGAGATGGGCATGCCCTGAGTTCATTGCATTAAGTAGTGCCAAACAACATTATCAGCACTCTCCATCCAGGGGAGGCAGGTGGGCCCCGAGAGTTCGCGCTTCCAGCCCTGATTAGACAAAGAAATGCTCCTTTCCCCTCCGCCCAGGGGCGGGAGAGCTCTGCAGAACATTAGGAAGTGGTTATTGAAGTCTGGGCATGATAGATAAGCCATCAAATAAGAGCAACGCAAACGGTAAGACACACGGGCCTGGACAAAGAAAGGCTGCATTCTAGAATAACAAGGTGTTACAATCAGTGGCTGGAACTAATGACCCGAGCAGAGAAATGAAATGAGAAATGCAATAAGACCTGAAGGAGAGTTCTGTGAAGCTCAAAAGCTTGTATCTTCCACCAATAGACGATGATCCAATAGACACTCTTACCTTACCTACCTTGTCTCTGTCATGAGAAATGAAATCGTTCTGCAGAACGTCCGCCAGAATTAGGGGAGTCTTGTTGCTTATATGGGAGAGACGCAGATAGGAAAACCGGAAGGATACTGGTGGATCACAGAACTAGGTATCAGATCTGGGATCTGTAAGGTTATGTCTACACTACATTGTAAACCCAGGCTCAGATTTAGATTTCAGTCCGCACCCTCCTACTGTCCACACACAAATCTGTCCAACTCGGGACAGCAAACACTCAGGACCCAGGTCCTAGTATCCACCCAAGGGGATGGGTCCGAACCCAGGTCCTGCTGTGACTCGGGTCCAAACCCTGTCATTTTGCAGTGTGAACACAGCTCAAGCCACAGATGCGAGTCAGAAGGTCTGTGTAGTGCAGTATGGATGTATTAGCACAGTTGTGAGGCCTGGATCCAGCAACTGTAAACCAGGTTTTACCATGGATGCTCAAGCCTGGGCTTGGAAACACCGAATTCACAACCACGGATCCCACAGACCCAGGTTTGCAATTCAGTGTGGACATATTTTAAGGGACAGGGAACACGTCTGCTTAGGTTTTTGTGTTTATTCGTTTTAATATAGGGACTTCTACGGTCCCTACTGGGAAATTAAGCACCTGGTTCAAGTCAAAAGTTTGGTGTAAGACAAGGGGGAAATGGAATCCCCATCCATCATGCTCTTAAACTGGACGTTTAAAAATGGTAGCTGAGTCGGCGGGCGCGACATTAGGTGATCTAGAGTTAAGCTCTTTAGCTTATGCAGATGACATTGTACAACCGGCAGACACAACCAATACTCTTCTCTACCTTGGAAAAATTGGTGCAGTCTACTGGGACGGACAATAAATGCCAAGACGACAAAGGGGCACAGGGACAACAGATAAAGTGCTGACATGCAGTAGCAGAGAAGTTGTAGAACAAGTAAAAATCTCATGTACCTAGAAAGCAGGATCAGTCCTGATGGTTCCAGCCAGGATGAGGATAAAAGAAGATGCGTTTAGCTACACGTGCTGCACAGCAGTTGATGAAATTATGGGATGATTAAATCACTCTGTTTAGGACCAACGTGAAAATGTAGCAAACTGGTAACACGCTCCAGTCAATGGAAGCAGCTGCATGAAATGAAACAGCCATCAGGAGGCAGTAGAGATGGGAGTGGAATGGTTTTAAGACAAATGAAGAAGTGAGAAGGGGAGTAGGATGTGAAATCAGGATATGGGATTAGCTGTAATCGAAGAGATTACAATGGTGGGAACACTGTAGAAGACAAACAGATGAGAGGATACCAAAGAACATTATGCAAACGCAACCAAGGTCAGTCCAACCTACTGGCCGACAACGACTAGATGGCGGGACAGCGCATGCAGGGACATAACCAAGCTGGGTTGAAATGGAGGAACAAGCCACGGACAGGAGCGAATGGCAACGCTTCCGGCTCCCCGTATCTGCAAAGATGCTTTGGGATGAGAAGAACAGTCCCCGCTTCCATAGCATTCAAGTGCCTCACAATCTTTAATGTATTTATCCTCCCAGCCCCCAGAGGGGTTGAGAAGTGCTCTTAACCCCAGTTCAGATCCTCAAAATGGGAGTGGGCTCCTCCTAAGTATCTCTGAGGACGTGGCCCAGAGGCGCGGAGTAACTGGCCCATGTTCATACAGGAAGTCTGGGGAGATGTGTCACAACCCTGGAGACAGACAGGCAGGCAGGCTCTTGACTTCAAAGACCTTGATTTAAGCCATCCGTGACTTCTTTTGCTTCAATCATTCTTTTAAAAATCTCTCCTAAATTGGGGTTCTCTTGATTTGCCTTCTGCATTTTGAGCTTTAAGAGGTCACTTTTTAAAAACAAACAAACAAACAAACGCTTTTGCTCGAGGGACAGAAATTTTACTTTCATTAAAAGAAAATAATATAAAAAACTGAAGCTGCGATTCTCACGCACTCACGAGACTCCAGGAGCTGGGGCTTTAGAAACAAAAACACACCAAATACCTCAAGACCGGCGATAAAAATCTGCCACACTCTGCAGATCCGTACTGTTATGATACTAACAGCCAAAAGACTTTTTTTCTTTTTTTAATGTAAGTAAAAACTAAGCTCCCCATCTCCTCCACCGTCATCCCCCTCCCCCCAGTGATTTTTCCACAGCATAAACCATTAGTGAAGTCTCTCTCCCTGACAAAAGTAACATCCAACCCAAAGCCATATCCTGAGGAGCAATCAAAAGAGAAAACTGGCTCTATTCAAAGGGTGCCTTTGAACGAGGAATCCGCCACTTCCTCCACCTCCCCAGACCCTCATGCATTTCCCCCTTTTCAGCTTTAATTGCCGGCTGAGTCATGTGAACAGCATGAAACTATTTACAGCACCTGCCCCTAAGGGCAACAGACTCCTGGATCTGGGCACAAGGTCTGAAGAACCAGAAAGCTAGTGAGCTGGGGGGCGGGGAGTGTCATTTTTGATTGCAGGCAGGGTTTTTGTGTGTGCGTGTGCTTGTTTGTTTCAAACAATCCTAAAAACCACTAGCTACCAGTTCCCAAAAGGCCATCCCACTGACACAAGATGAAGGTAAAACAAAGTCATTTTCCAGATCTACAAGGTCCCTGTGTTTGCAAAGCCCGCACTTTCCCGGACTGTCTATTGCCCCATCATTTAGTGGATTGCCCCATCATTTAGAAGAAAATCAAAAGCAGTGTCTCCTACAGAGGGCATGGCTTGTTTTTCCTAAGAGTTAATAGCAGCCCATGCTAAATGCAGAGTCTAGACTAGTCTATAAGCTGCAGAGAGGGGGAAGGGTGGTAGAGAAATTGGTTTCCACCCCTACTCTCACCACCCAGCATACAGGTTACATGAGAGGTTGCAAAGTTCCCCTCCCTTCTATAACCTGAGGCTGCTTTAAAAAAAAACCAAAACAATATTTTTAGGAGGGGAAAAGTTCTGGAGAGGAAAAGGTAAAGTCGAGATTTCACAACAGACTAGTGATTTCTGAATGCCCAACTCAGGACATCTTAAAGTGGCCTGATTTTCAGAAAGCACCAGCATCCCACTCCTCTGGCAATCAGGCTGCTTTAAGATGTCCCTAGCTGGGCACTAAACCCTTTGCTGCTCTTTTCAAATCAGGAACGAACCTGGGTATGCAAAACATAGCATGAATTTTGCAGGGCACGCCCTAAAGGTCAGAGCAAGAGACCACATTTCCAGCGTGAGATTTGTAAACCCCTGGCTCCTCGGCACAGGGCCAGAGAGCCTGGCAACCTACGGTCTCCTTTCTCCCCTTCCAAATTCTTGGAGTCCCACAAGTCTAATATCAAACGTTCAGCACCATTCGAGAGACAGATCTCAAAGCACTCCATGAATATTAAGCCTCCCGCCCCCCCCCCCCCACACACACACACAGGTCACGACGCTTTACAGATGAGGAAACTAATGTACAGGGAAGGGTAGCGATGTGACAACAGAACCGAGACCTCAAAGTTCCAACGGTCAGAACCGTGCTCCAACCACTAGGCTACCTGGTATCTGCAGGCACACACTAAACAGATCCCTGGACAGGAGAACGTGCCCCACGGAATGCACCCAATAGCCCAGGGCACTTCTATTCCATTTCTTGGAGGGCAAGTGAGGGGGTGGGGAATTCCATATGATCGGAGGCTGTGGCATGCACCCTCCCATTTTAATGATTAATCAAATCCATGCTCCCGCCTGCTGAATTCCGGGACAGCGTGAGCAAACCAGAAAGCAGCTGGCTTTCGCATTAGTACACAGGAAACTCCAAAAGGGGCAGCAACAGGAAACTCTGAGGCTGCGTGTTGCAAACTCACTTAAGTTCAATACTCCAGATATTAGTAAATTGCGGTAAGAAAATTAATCCGGAAGAGAGAGGTCAGAGGTGGGATTCTCCACAATGCACCAGTAGCACAAAGGCACCAGATGGAATTTTTTTTGTATATGTAAAGTACTCTGCAGGTTGTGGGGGCGGGGTGCGTGGGTGCTCAAAAGCAGGTGTTGCCTTAGACAGTTAAGATGCTGACTAAATACAGAGCGGGCTTATTTCATAAGAAGCTTTTTGGGCCAGCAGCGGAGGTGGCATTACACAGCACTTTGCCGTGCTGCGGAGCACCGTGTTTTGCAAGGAAGGGGCAGCTGAGTTGCTGACGTTCCACGTCAGGGTGCAGAACCCGGAGCCCATCGCTCGCTCTTAGGGCTGGGAGCGGTGTAGTGCCCGCCCCAAGGACAGCAGCTTGCAAGGAAGGGTTAGAAGAAAATGGGGGTTCCTGGCCTGACCCCCATCCCACTAATTCAGTCCCACACACTGCCCTCCCACCCCCCGAGTATCTTCTTTAGAGATCAGCATACAATGTTTTGCTCCCCGGGTGCGCCCAGATTTCAGTCCATAGCTGATTTGTGAATCAATCCTAATCACCCGCCTTGGTCGAGTGGTTAGAGCGGAGTCCAGAGACCCGGGTTCTAGTCCGGCTTCTCCCATAGCGACTCCCTGGGTGAGCTTGGGCAGGTCACTTCGCCTCTCCATGCCTCAGCCTCACCCTCTGTAACGCAGGGCGGAGAGTTATTTGACTCTCTCTTTACCGCTCAAGTTTGTGGAGCTTAAATAATGAGGGTTTGCAGAGCCCATCCAGCGCCTCAGATGTAAAGTGCTGAAGAGGGACTAACCCTTAAAAAAATATTGCAGCCAGGTGTCAGCTTTTAATAGTGCAGAGATAGGGGCTGCCAGTGTCACAGATGTCATAGGTTTTATGGCCCTAAGGGACCCTTTATAATGGTCGACTCTGACCCCCGCACCACCAAACCCATAGAACCTCAGCCCGTAACTTCTGCAGCTGGCCCATAAACCCCTGGTTGGGCCGCGGCATATCTTTAAAAGAGATATCCAGGCGTGATTTCAACACGTCAACGGCTGGAGAATCCACCACAGCCCTAGCTCAGTTGCTCTGATGGTTAATTCCCCTGCCTGTTGAAACCGTACACCTTGTTGCTTAGGATGAATTTGTCTAGCACTGCATCTCCTTGTGACATTTTTCCCCCCTGCTAGCTTAAGGAGCCGCCTCTGATCAGAGATCTCTCCCCAGAGTCACGTGGCGCAGACGCTGGAGGGGAATCAAACCTACCCGAAGAGGACAGGACGTTTCGCTGTTGGGGCGGGAGGTGAATAAACATAAAACCAAAAGGGCTGCGTTCAACCTTCGGACTCCCCCTCCCTGCCGAGTCAGCATTTACAGAGGAAAGGCTCCGCTGATATGATATCAGGATGCCCAAGAGGTTTATTCTTGAGAGGGGGGAGGGGAGGACCAGTGCAGGTAGGAAAAACTACTATTCACAGGTAACCATTTCTGTGGGCAGGTTTTCAGCCATCTTAAAGGGGTCGGTGTCAATAGACAATTACTCTCCCTACTCCCACCCCCCTAAAATACACTTTGGCACCAAACTCCCCTTGATTTCAACAGGAGACGGGCAGCTCCATACTTGAGTGAGTTCCAAAAACAGGAATTAAAAGTAGCTTCAGATGGGTGGAGCCAAGGGGCTCAAAAGGAAGATGTCCAAACACCCAGTGTCTTTTAAATCACACACACACACCCCTGATTTCCCAGGCTAGTTGTTGGGGTTCAATAACCATATTCTCGTTATTTAGGAAGAGTCCTTGTGGCACCTTAGGGCTGGTCCACACTAGGGGCGGGGATCGAAATAAGATACGCGACTTCAGCTACGAGAATAGCGTAGCTGCAGTCGAAGTATCTTATTTCGAATTACCTGGCACTTACCTCGCGTCCTCGCAGCGCGGGATCGACGGCCGCGGCTCCCCCGTCGACTCCGCGAACTCCGCTCGCCCTGCTGGAGTTCCGGAGTCGATGTGAGCGCGTTCGGGGATCGATGTATCGCGTCCAGACGAGATGCGATACATCGATCCCCGCTATATCAATTTCTACCCGCCGATCCGGGCGGGTAGTGTGGACCTAGCCTTAAAGACTAACAAATTTATTTGGGCATAAGCTTTCGTGGGCTAAGATCCACTTCATCACAACTGATGAAGTGGGTCTTAGCCCACAAAAAGCTTATGCCCAAATAAATGTGTTAGTCTCTAAGGTGCCACAAGGACTCCTCGTTGTTTTTGCTGATACAGACTAACACGGCTACCCCTCTGAAACCATTTTCCTAAATGTTTCTCTCCCACACAGGAGGAAACTGACCGTGGCCAGATTCTGCAAAGGGTTTCAGCTCTGAGGATGTGCATTGACTTCCAGCGGGATCGAAGCCCACGTGGGCGCTTGGCTGAACTGAGGGGAAGACGGAAAGAAAAGAGTGAAACTGACAACATGCACTAGATCTGGCTGGAAGGGTTTGAAATTAAAAATAAAATAAAGACTAGATTAGATAGACAGCGGTTGACGTTTTCCTATTTCTGCCTCCCGGCTCATTTTTTGCCCAGCTCTATGCAGAGCGCTATGAAACGTACAAAGTAAAAATGAAAGACCTCCTTCCTCTAACCCATCTCTTCGGTTAGCATCACCGTCGGTGTGACATGTAACACCGGGAGGCTAAGCAGGGTTTCAGGCAGCAACATGGTTTTTAAAGGAATAGTTTCGCTATCACTACGAGAGCCAGTGTTGTCCAGCGGACAGAGCACTGGACTGGGAGTCAGGATACTTAGGTTCTACTCCCAGCTTTGCCGGTGACCTTGGGCAAGTCACTGCCCTGGTTTGTGACTCAGTTTCCCCTTTCGCCATGGGGCTCTCTTGTCCAGAGGGACTACAAACTCTTGGAGGCAGGGACTCTGACTATGTGTCCAGTCCCCAGCACAGCAGGGCCCCTAAATCCAGCAAATACTTTTGTTCACGTCTTTATGCACCAAATTAGACCCACTGACTTCAATAAGGCCGGCCAGGGAAGTAAAGTTACCAACAGGACTGTTTGCAGGATCAGGTCCTTTTTTGGGGGGCAGTTGTCCCCTCTCCTGGATGATCCTGCCTGCTCCACGTGTAGACTTAACCAGCTTTTGATCCTTACATTATTTCAGGAGCTATTTACTTGTGCAGCAAGAGAGTCACGGTCGTTTCAGGGTTTTCACTACAAACCCTGCCTAATTCTTAGGATTCCGTCACTCGGCTATAAAAATTCACTCAGGCCCAGAACATCGCATGCAAGAACTCAGCCCCTTTGAACAGCGCCCGTTAGCTAGGAAGATTTCAAAAAGTGGAGCGGAATTTAATACACTCCCAAAATTAACCTTAGAAGTGGTTGCAAGCAGCTGATCATGAACACAAGATAGCGACAAGGGTAAAACAGAAAACGTTTTACTAGATCGGAGAAGTAGATACCTCCCCGTGGTGTAAATCAAAAGCAACTCCATTTGAAGTCTTTTGCGTACACCACTTACACACGCTGGTGTCACTGGCATTACAATGCAAGAGGAAAATTAGCCCCAATGTATGTTGTCTTACCCTGGTCTACCCTTAAACGTCATACCAGTGTGACTATCTCGGGGGAGCGGAGGGGGGAGGAGAAGGGGTACAGTTATACCGGTACAAGCCTTAGTGTGCAAACAGTTACACCGATATGAAGGTGGTTTATATTAATATAGCGGATTCACCTTCCAATCTAGGAACAGCATCTTTACCCTGGTGTAACCGCCTCCACAGGAGGGGCATTGTACGGCTTTAAATTATTCGAGTATAGTTAAAGTGGTACAACTTTATAGTGTCAATAAGACCTTGGCTTGTGCCCCAGAGGCAACAGTTAAACACAGAGCTTTCCACAAAGGGTTAAAAATAAAATAAAAATTAAGCTAAGCAAAAAGGTGCTAGGCAGTTGTGATTGGGCAACCAACTGTGATGCCACCGGGAGTCGAATGAAGGGAGTGTTCGCTTTAATATTTTGACATAGTTTTGGGGGAGGCGAGTGGGTGTTGGCATTTCCAATATACTTAGTAATTAACCAGCGCAGCAAGGGCAACAAGTCAGTTACTGAGGTGCCCTTCAGCCTGTTCGCAGGGCAACGCCAACGTCCCACAGCTCAGCCCGAGAACTAGTTTGACAACTTTGCTGAAAGTCCCGCTGTGAGCTCCCCTCACCCCCCCCTTTGAAATCTCTGAACCTGTAAGAAGTTGTGTGTGGACTTATCTTTCCAAGGAGAAAAGAAAAACGAAGCTTTGTTTCTTTTGGCATGAGAACGCCCACTGCCAAATCAATCATTAAGCTGAGGGTGAGGGGGGAGGAAGGCTGTGAGAAGAGAGGTAACATGGTCCAGTGGATAAGGTGTTGGACTGGGGGCGATGTAGCGCTGTAGGGTAGACGTGCCCTGGGAGTCCCCCTCCCACGTGCCCTGGGAGTCCCCAGGGCATTTGGGGTCTGTTCCCAGGTCTACCACTATGTGACTTTTGGGCAAGCCACTTTACTGCTATGGTCCCATCTATGCTAGGGTGGTGCTTTTCCACCCAGATAGCCAACACCTGGCAAAAATCTTAGTGCAAGCTGTACTTTTCCCTTTATTCACCTGCTCAAGGGGAGCTATAGGAAGCTGGGATTCAACTCAGTCAGCTGCACGGAGCTAGAATTCCTCTATTTCTAGTGCTATATTTCCTCTTCCACAGATTTCATTGGCAGTCCCCGCCAGAGCCCCGGCCCCGCACTGCTCAGAACGGGGAGGAAAAAAAGCCCTTCGAACGTTCCGGGAACCCAGCAGGTCTGCGGCAGCTTGGTCTCTATCCACTCCTCCTCCCCGCCCCAACCTTCTTTTTTTGTGACTTGCCCCTACACCTTTTCCTGACAAGCCAGGACAAGCCTGGCGCCTGTCCCTTTGTGCATGCCTCCTTTGTTCTGCTCCCTGTGGAAGCTGTCCAGCATGCCAGTGGCCAGGAGGTCGACCTCTGATCTGACCTCCGCTGGTTCAGTAGCGCGCTGGCTCTCACAAGCGGGGGTGTTGCCATGGACTGGCTTCCGAACTCAATCATTCTTATTCACGCCCTCAGAGCCGGGACCAGGTTCCTGGGGGTGGGGAGCCTTTTCCTCCTCCTTCGCCCCCCCCCCCAACCCATTTAAGGAACCCCAGATCCTGGGGCCTTGCAGTACTCCGGCGGTCAATAAAAACCTCGTGTCGGCCTCGGGCAAGGGGTGGAGCGTTCTGTTTTCGATACCACCAGAGAATGATCTGAGCCCAGCGGATTATCCGTCTCATCATGAGCCTTCTGCTCACCAGCCCAGCCCCCGAGGCCCGCAGCTCTAGTGAGGAAAGTCACAGGGTCAGGGAATACTTCACCAGCCAACTAGCAAGTCTTAGATCCCTTCGCAGGGCAGAGGGCGTCAGTAGCGAGACCTTACCGGGACGGAAGGGTTAAACTCGGGGGTGGGGGGCTATTGAAGTGAGAGGGCTGAGGGAGATCATTCAGACTCATGTTTCACTAGGACTCGGCCGCTCCATATATTTAAGCCACATGCAGCACTGTGGTCTCTGAGCAGCGATTTGAAACTCAGATCAATTATGGTCTCCCTAAGCACTGCCCCCACAGCCCTAGCCCTTGGAGGTTGTCAGAGGGGGCATGCATCCACAGCATGCTAGGAACAGACTAGTTTAGAGGCAGCTTTGCGCACCTGTAAAAACCCCCAGGTTACAGCCAGACAGACTAACCAGCTACAGCATCTTCACAAACGGGAGGGAAGTTTCACCAAGGAAGCCGGGGGCTCGGGTCATGCTTGTACAGCACACGCAGGCCCAACCTGGCTGAGGCCCCTGAGCACTCCTGCAGTATCAGATGTTAAATTGTAGGAGTTCCCTTCACTAACAGAAAAGCATTCCCTTTCCTATGGGGCTGGGCTGGCAAGCGCTCAGCTCCCTCTTCGGCACAGAGACGCAAAGGAGAGGTAAGTTATCCCCCTTCTACAGAGACCCAGAGAGATGAAGTGACTTGCTCAAGGTCACACAGTGGCAGAACCCAGGTCTCCCAAGTCACAGGCCAAATGCCTTAGCCCCCAGGCCAGCCCTCCAGGAGCAGATTTTCAGAAGAGTTCAGCACCCACTAGCAGGGCCACATGTTCAAAAGAGTCCTCGTCAGCCAACCTGCAGAGAGCGCCTCTGAAAGTCTGGGCCTTGGAGAGGAGCAGTTCATACAAATGACGCTGGGGGTAGGGGGAGGAAACACCAAAGTAACGATGCATGAAACAAGGCTGCAGGTAGACAGAGGGGGAGATTTTTCACAGGCACAAGAGGGAAGTTGAGTGCCCAACTCCCATGGACAGTCAATGGGAGTTGGGCACTTAACTGTTCTTTTGTGCCTTTGAAAAATCTCCCGCAGAAGATACTTGTCAGACTCCGACCTTACATATGGATCTCCGTTGTTGCTCACATTTGGGGAAGTGACTTTGGGGGGGGGGGGGGGGGGGANACGGAAGGAGGTTGGGAGAGGCAATTGCTTAGTCAAGGTTAACATGATGCTAAATGCGATTGTGTGCCTGGGACCAGCTGGTGGAACAGCAAGCAGAGTTACTCCCACTAGTAACCTGAGAGTAGCCCCCAAACCAGCACCTGTCTCCTGCTGGATTTTCCAACAGATGAGACACTGCATGGAAGCCAGAATATAAAGACGACAAGCAGACAACCCACCCCAAGGCTTGTCCGTCACCCCGCCCGACAGCGTTTACGTCCTCGGGATGAGAAGCCGTCTATTGGAGTTTTACAAGACTAACTAGAACCCCAGCATTTTTGGCAAATGCGCAAGAACACTGAATAAAATGAAAGACAAAAACATTAAACAAAATAATCTCACCTCGCAACTGCGGCGCCTGTCCGGGCTCGGCTGCCTGCTCCAGGCCTTGTGACCCGGCAGCGCCATTCGCGTTGAGACCGGCCGCGCCTCCATCGCGACGGGGACAGCCAGGCCAGATCTGAGCCAGTGGTGTTGTAACCTGGCACACGAGGTCGCAGCACCGCCCCCTCACATTTGGCTGGCCGTCCCTTGGATATCATGATGGGGGGCGGGGGGCAGCTGGGCCAAACCTGAAACTCTGCTTCGCCCCCCTCCCCACATGGAACAAAACAACAAAATTCCCTGAAAATTATGAAAAATAGAAGTGATTTCATGGGGCTCTACCTAGAACTAGACTGTACAAACCACCAGAAAAAACAGAGAAGAGGAAAGTTACATGCCACACCCAAGAGTTGCTTAAACGGAGAAGCATCTGCCGAATTAGGGCAGAAGTCCCTGCTGCTTTGAGTCTGATTCTGTAACGCTCTACACCTCGCATAGAGCTTTACCCCAGAGTACAGTGGGAGGAACATTTATTATTTGTACTGAGACAGCCCCTGCCCAAAGAACTCCCACTCCCCATGGGCAAGGCAAAGGGTCGGGATATTATCTCCATTTCCCAGCTTGGGAACAGAGACCCAGAGAAGTGAAGAGACTTGCTCCAGGCCCCCCTTGCAGAGCAAGGAACTGAACCTGGGTTTCTCAAGCTCCAGTCTAGGGTCTTAACCGCACTGGAGTTGCGAGCGTCACGGGTGCCTTCGCATAGTGATCAGAATCCTCATGCTTGGAGCTGGAAGGGGGGGGGGAAGCTTGCAATGGTCAGACACTTCAAAGTGGACTTTGTAGGAGGAAGTTAGCTACTCTATGGAAGTCAGCTCCCATTTTTATATCCCCAACCCCATTCGGACTTTTCCTGACAAGCCTCATGCTGCAGCGGCACCAGACAGCTGACGTTATACCATGAACCATCCTGGGCTTCCAGCGACCACAGCTCGCCCTCCCCAGTCGTCTGACCGTGGCCCCGTGCAACCCACGCTCCAGTTCTCGCTGTTACTATGTCAGGGGGAAACCCCGCCCACCCCACCCATAAGCATCCCTCGAGCGTCAACAGCATCCAAGCCGGATCCCTACAAAGCAGGAAGAATAGCCTGCGGAACTCAAATGCTACCCACTCAGGCTTACCGGGCAGACTACGCCATGAGATGCTGCCAAATGCCCTCTTGAGCCAATGCTTAAGTGCTATCCAGGACACCAGCCAAGGTGTACGATCCTCTGCCTCCCCCCCAACCGCACACAGGAAAACAAGGCGGGGTGTGTGTGTGTGTGGGGGGGGGCATGGAATCAGACAGGCACTAAGAGAATCAAGTAACTGCACAAGGGGGAAGATAAGAATTTGCTTTTGTCCTTGGCTAGAGTTACTGGCACCCGGCTGAAGTCAGTCTTGAGTGATAAGCAGCCCAGATTATTCCTGGTATTTGGACTGCGCACAGAAGCATGCAGGGCTTGAGGAGCGTAACAGGAGGGATGCGCTCGCAGCAACCTCAAGCCAGGAGGCTGGGGGCTGCGTCCCCGGCTCTGGCAAGGACTCCGTGCAAGTCACGGCTGACCCGGTTTTAGGAAATGCTGCAGCACCGGCTACCCTGCCGCCGAGTTCGGGAGCGGCGCCTATGAAAAGCGGGTATCAGACCGTGAACCTCCGATCCTCTTGGGGGAGGGACAGCAACCTCTCAGGAGTTTGAGGCTTCGTTCTCTATGGGGCAGGGACCGACTTTTTGTTCGGTCTGTACAGCACCTAGCACACTGGGGGCCTGGTCCATGCCCAGGGCTCCTAGGTGCTGCAGCGATTCATTAGCCTCTGTGATGTTGGTAGGTCTCCCGGCCATGAAGGAATTGTCAAAAAAGGATTTAAAGTTACAGGGTTGGTTTAAAAAAAAAAAAAAAAAAAAAAATCTTAAATCTCAAGGGGGAAAAATAAACAAACTCAAGCTGGCGCGGAGAGCTGGAGTGCAGGGGCGAAGGAAGTCATAAAGTACTCGCTGTCAATAACTCCTCCGGGGACAGCACCTCCAGTAGCGCGGCAGAAACTGTCCCACACATCCTGCTAACAATCCTTGTTTACATTCCTTCTGCTCCTTCCCAGCGAGCAGGGCTGCTCCCCATCAGCTGGGGCTGGAGCCCAGTCAAAAGCCTGCGCTGGAGGGAGGCCAAGCGGAGCTCCCGGCCAAAGGCTTCGCTGAGAAACCTCTGGCGGCGGTCCAGAGGCCGACACGTTTGCTTTCTGACATGCTCAGCTGCGGGGGGAAAAGGGCTTTCCCCAAACCAGGCGGGTCTGCAGCGCTCTCCTCTGCCCACAGTGTGGGCACGCCAGGGCCGAAAGCTTCAGAACAGGGGTGCCGGGGAGCTCCCGGAATTAGTGCTTTGAAGGACAGAGCTTGCCGTGCCCAGCCCAGACAGGAAAGCAGGGCTGCAGCAGAGAGCTTCTGGCTGGGATTGTCACATGAGCCCAAGGGAATTATGCACTTAAGTCCCTTGGGGGCTCTTGAAATATCCTAACCTCTGCTCCCTGGATCTGGTTTTGCCACTGCTTGCCAGACCAGTGCCCTGGCATGGCCAGCAGCCCTGTTCTCATGCACAGTTAGGTGGCGTCTGCACCAGCTCATGCCCCTTAAGGCCCAGCACTGGAGCTGCACCCGGGGGAGCAGATTTAATTTGGAATGCTCTCTGGCATTTTAAAGTCATGGTGCTACCTTGACTTGCTCTAAGCAGGGTTATGCAACACGGTGCTAAAGTGGCTGGCAGCCTGTCTTCACTAGCGTTCCCACACCTGCTACCACTGGTAGAGCTGGACATTGCTACAACAGGGGTGGCATTGCCCCCAACTGAGTCAGCTCCCCGCTCCCCCAAAAGAAAAACAAACAAAACAAAAAGCACCAACACAGCCCGAGGTAAGATTAAAAAAAAAAAAAAAAAAAAAAAAAAAAAAGGGGGGGGGTTTATTTGTCTTCTATTTGTGAGTCTCGTCTTCCAGCTTTCGTCTGCAACCACAAAGTCTAGAAACACACTTTACTGTAAAACGAAAAACAGTCTCACTCTAATCACATGACTCCAGGAGCTGCATCTCGAAGAGAAACGCCAAATATCACAAGACTTGGGTTACAAAAAGCCACACGCGTTGGCAAGCTCCGTCGACCTAAAACAGAGTCGCACAGATTTTCTGGCCCAGCATAGCGTTAAATTAAGAACCACAAACTTTCAGCCTGTTAACAAAACAAACACCCCAGGTAACAAGCTGCCATGTTCGTCACTTTCAGTTTAACATTAGCTTCCAAAACTGAATCCTTTTCTTAAAGCTGCGAGAGGCGCACCAGACTGAGATCTTGCGCTCCCAAGAACCCAGAGAGCACAGGGTTTTGGCAGTAACCGGGTGACAAAACAGGAAGATCACAGCTGCTGTATTTAAAAGCTTTTTCCACAGATAAAAAGATTCCGTTCCCCCACTCTCTATTTACAGGAAGTACAAAAGAAGCCACATTAAGAAGATACATATCAGCCGGAGGAAGGTGTAAATAAGAGCTCAAGACGACAACACAAGAAGAATATATTAAAAAACAAAAACAAAAAAAACCACATGTCCGTTAGAGCTATGAAAGGATCGGCAGTGTTTTGGAAAGGGAGTGTGTAGACTGACTGTAACCATGCTCATAGTAACACTGCAAGGAGGCAGTGTGGGCTAGCGGATAGAGTGCTGACAGACTCCGAGAATAGATGGTTTTTAAACCCCAGCACTGTCCCTGACCTGTTGTGTGACCCTTAAGACAAGTCACTTCCCTCTCTCTGTGCCTCAGGAGTTTCCCCTCCCCACTCTGACCATCTTCTCCTTTTAATCTGCAGACTCATTGGGGCCAAAAAATGTCTTATGTGCATGTACAGCGCCTTGCACAGGGGGACCCAGACCTCAGTTGGGGCCTCTAGATGTTACTGGGACACAAATAGTAAGAGACTACCTAGGTCAGAGGAAGTGGAAAGAAAGGAAGACTCCATTTAAGCCAGTCTCAAGGAGGTTTTTTTTCCTAGGCTCCAACTATTTAAAATTGATCAGATCCTGGAAAAAAGGGTTAGTTGCTCCAAAAATGTTAAGCTACGGGAGGATGAAAATGCTATGCAATAGCTAAAACGAACAGACACACAGGACCAATCAGCAGCCGTGTTATTTTTCTAAGTCGGAAAGCGGCATTGTACCGTTACGGAAATAGACACACCAGGGCTCCTGATCCTTCTAGCAAACACTTTCTCTGCAAGTATTGCTCCGACTGACCCAAGCGCGCCCACTCGCAGCGCCCTGGAGCGATCGCAAACGCCGGGCGCCCTTGCCAGTTGTTCCCCTGGAGCAGTTTCTCTTCCCTTGGCCAGGGACCCCAAAATAAAAGGTCACAGCCAATAAAAAACAAAAAAAATCACCCCAAAAGCAGCACAAACCTCCTTTTGCTCCCCCCACCCCACTCCATCTGGATTCCATCTGCTGCTACTGTCTGTGTAGCATCCCCTCCCCCCAGCCCTAAACTCAGATGGTACTTAAACACATACATCAAAGGAGCCTCTGTGTGTCTGGGGAGCCCTGCTTTAAGCACATTTCCTTCTATTAGCCAAAGGCTTACGGATTCAATACCCAGCTCTGGCCAATCACCAAGGGGGAAAGGAGGGGGGGGAAAATGAATGAGAGGAGAGAGAAGCTTTGCTTCCCCAGAGCGAGGCTTGGCAAACAAGGAGGCAGGGGACCCAGAAGGGAAGGAAAGGCCGGGGCAGGGGCTGTTAAAGAGTGAAACCCAGGAGAAAGCTAGTTCATGATCTCCAGTCCGGTAGATGTGACTTCCCTTAGAGTTAGGCCCATGTTTAAATCGCATACTTAACCAGGGCTGAAATGACAGCCAGTGCCCCTGCCTTCACAGATCTCTGCAGAAAGACGCCAGGATCCGGGGATGGATCAAGGGAATCCCAACGGCGAGTTTGGAGTGCCGTGTAGATGCCTACACGGATTCCCTACAGCATTTGCAAGCCAAACATTGCAGAGTTGTGCTAGTGCAGGAGAACCCGACCAGAATATCCCCCTCAAGAGACACCCCCCCCCCCAGCCAAGCAGACGGACGCATGAAGAGCAGAGTTTTAAATAAATAAAATCGGATTATTAAAGCCAGAGAAAAGCGGAAGCATTATTGACACAAGTAAAAAGGTTTGTTTTGAAGACACATGCACCCAGATACTCCATGTAGACGGCACACAGTGGAGTCATTCACACCAACGCAAAACACCTGCATTAGCACTGGTGTGAATGACTGCCCAAGGTATCGCAGTTCCCTGGTTCTTTGACTTGGCCACCTTCCTCTGAAGTGGTACCTAACTGTTCCCGGGGGCTCAGGGCCAAGATCTTAACCAGAGGTTGGCAGCACGTGAACTACAAGGACAAAACAAGGAACCAGTCAAAAGAGCACCTCCCCGCAAGGAGAGGCAAAATTTCCAAACTATAAAATCCGTCTAAGCCCCTGAAGCACAAACTAACAGAGGTTTGGGCTCTCCAGTCTCTAGCCTGGAGAGTTCATTCACACACACACAGCGTCTGCCACCCTTCAAAATCCCTTCCAAGCTACTCCAGCCATTCCAAACCGTGTCCACGGATGGCTCAGCTTCTTGGCCCGAGCAGCTCTCAATACACCAGCATTCCCAGCTTAGCCAGGAATGCAACACACCTCTTGACATCTTAAAGGACATCTTAATTCTGGCAATGAGGAGGAGGCAATTTCCCCGGGCATCAGTGGGGAAGAACTCCTTGACCCAGCTCAAGGTCCCCAAGGGATTAAGTACTGGAGATGCAGTATTAAAAGTAACCGGCTTAGAAACTCAATGCCAGCCAGTCATTTCAAGGGACACGTGCCTTTATGGGTACCTACTTGCTTGAACTGCTCCTCGTAAGTCCAGTCTCCGTGGTCTGGAGCCTGCTGCTGTAGCTGCACGTGCCCCTGATGGCTCAAGCCACACGACAGCCGCTCCTGGCCCCCCGGCAGCCTCTGTGGCTCGCCTCGGTAGTGCTGGGGGGCCTGCGGCTTGCGAAGAAGCAGAGATCCCGGCCCAGATCTCACCGCTTCTGCTGAGCCCAGCCCTTCATCCTCCCCCATTTCTTCATCCTCTTCATAATCTTCCTCCTCCTCTTCTTCCTCCTCCTCCCCCATGTCCTCTTCGAAGTCATCTTCATCCCATTTGTGCTTCCTAGAGTTAAAAAAAAAAAAAGGGGGGGGGGGGAGGAGGAGGGGAGAAGAGAATGTTCACAATGTAGCATTTGGAGGGAGCTTGCTAAAAATCAACATGCAAACAGAGACGCCACCTGATTTTATGTACCCCACCTCCACACCACGAATCCCCCCACCCTCCCCGCAGTGGAGAAGGCACCAGATTCAATGCAATCAAGATTATTAGAGGGACACTCGATGAAACCAAAAAGGGGGCAAATTGAGAACTGGTAGAGGAAATGCTTTTTTCACACCGTCCACCCTACGGCCTGTGGAACTCCTTCCCACAAGATACTAGAAAGAGTTTAGGAGGGCGTATAAATCCTCCTACTCCAAGGCTTCAGCAGGAAAATTCTCCTGGGGAAGGTTATCCCATAACCGCCTACTGCAGGGCTCCTCTGGCTGCTGGTAAAGACTGGACCCTTGGTCTGATCCAGAGTGGCTCTGTTCTACATAGGTTCTTATACCATGCCCATCGCCGCAGCATCTGAGGCCCAGATCCCCAAAAGGTATTTAGGCTCCTAACTGCCACTGATTTCAATGGAAGTTGGGTGCCTAAATCTGAGCATTAAGCAACACGACTACCATAGGTCACATGTTGTTTGAGCACACAGGAACACGGGCATTACCCACTCCCGGGCACCACCTTTCCCTTGCGCCATCTGGAGCATTAGCGTCTTACAACTGGCCAGCAACGCACTGCGGGGTCAAGAGGTCACTGGATGAGGCAGCTCCCCATCCCCCTTCCAGTGCTGCTTGGTCAATGGCAACTTTGCAGAGGATAGCAAGAGAAGCCAAAGATTGATCCCTTGCTCTCGTATAAACACTTTTCATCAGCAGAGCTCAGAGCACTCCATAAAGCCGCTCAGTAACGTGCTCCATTTTACAGATGGGAAGAGACTTGCCCTAGGAACACACAGCAGGCCAGTGGCAAGAATAGAACCCAGTCCTCCCGAGTCCCAGTCCAGTGCTCTAACCAGTAGGAACCATTGCCTCCCAATGTAATGGCTACCCGGTGCCCACTTTTGGCTGCAGAAGACTTGGGCGTTCTTGGGCATAAACAAGAAAGCCCATCTGCAGGAGAGTCTTATTTTATCTCCTACTAGCTTACTACCCTGGAGCAATGGTCAGGAAAGCCTAAGACAGGCTATAAATTGAGAGGAACATCAGGGCAGGATAAAAATCAAGGAGTCTCATTACACAGCCCTTAGCAGCCTAATCTAAATCTCACTGATCCAGCAAGTCAGCCAACTGTTCCAAACGCCTCAGCGCAATCATGCAGGATTGCAAGTCCTCCAGAGCTAGTCTTCCCAGGATGCCTTTTGAACCCTTCATTCTCTCTTGTAAGCTTTTTGGGGCAAGGGCTGTCTCTCACTAGGGGGTTGTGCCCAGATCTCAGTTGGGGCCTCTCTGTGCTGTTTGCATTGCAAACAATTAGTACCAAACTCCATGCGGTTTGCATTGCAAACCATTAGTAAGAGTTTGCATGCTAGAAGAAATAAATAATCTATTCCACACACTAGGCAATAGAAGCACGGAACATTTTCACATTTTCCAGTTTCCCTGAATAACGGGGGCAGTTCTGTCCACTCTCCACCCCAGCCCAGTTCACTTCCTCCATGCGTACATACTGGCCAAAGGGAGATGGTCAGCCTTAGCGCAAAGCAGTCCTATGGTGCAGCTGCAAACCCTTTTCCTTCTCGTAATAAAAAAAAAGAAGAGTCACAATATTTTACATACACCCTCGGAAGACCATCTCCTTAAGCCAGCTTCTGCTCTCATGGACAGTGGTGTGAATTCACAGTAACCGCATAGATTCCTCTGCTACACCAGATCATCACTGGTCCCCCGAATGTACCCATCCCAACTGAGTCAAAAGTCCAGTCTCTCTTCCATCCTGGCGACCCATCCTCTCTGGAAGTAGCAGCACACCCTTCAACTGGGAGCTGCGCCCAAGACCTTGGGATTTAGATTTGCTGCCACAGCTCACACCCCTGTCCCATATACATTTTTGGTTGGGCGGGGGAGGACAAAGGGTTTATTAGCTCTAGGTCCTGCTGAATTTCCATTCTCCCAAGCGCGAGTGGGAAGGTTTGCCTGGCACTAGAGTAGCCCTGCACCGTCCTGTTCCTCTGTGCAGAGAAGTGTTTATTTTGGTGGGCAGCGTGGGAATCTCACTTGGGATGCTGCAGGGGAGTGGCTGGCAAGTTGACCCCCCGGGGCACACTTTCCAGTAACAGATTCCATGTAGAGATGGTTTATAAAGGAATAAAAGCGGATTAGGAGGATACAGGCCTGTAAGGAGAGGGGTTGCGCGTGCTATAGGGGGCTGTTAGTGTGAACGCGCCGTTCCACAGACTGGCCAGGACCGCCAGAGCTAAAAGCATGAGCTGCTATAGCATGTGCCGAAGAGTCAAGATTCCCTAACCGGCCGGGTAACGGGCTCGTCCGCTGCAGACCAGGCGCAGAGGATCTGCGATGCACGCACCAGTGGGTTACGGGAGCACCTCAGTACCCGGTGTTTATAAGTGGCTGTCAGCTATGCATATAAGCCACCTATTAGATGGATTAACCGTTTATTAAAACAAATCATTTATACACGGACCCTCGGTAAGGAGCGTCACTGTTCTGGGTCAACGCCGGTGAGTTTCCTGAGAGGTTTGCACGTCTGCTCTGATCAAAATGGCCCAATCGTTCTTTTCTATGCCACATGCCCCCCCGGAAGGCTGGTGCCAGACCCTGGTTGCATCCAAAAAAAAATGTCATCCCACATGAAAGAGGGGCTTGCAACAGAGCTGGGCACAGATTGCCAATGAGGACTGAAGCGGACACAGTCAGCTCCAAAGGCAGGAGCCTCCACCAACTGATCTAGAAGAGTAACAATTAGCTGGCAGCAGCAGTCACTTTTCTTACATGGCCCCACCACTAGAACAGGACACACCTTGAACTGGAAGGTTACAGGTGCCCTACGGCGGATTTCTCATCATGCACAACAGGTATCTGTTGGGCAAAGAGCAATCAGAGACTGTCGCTCTTCACTCCAGCAGAGTCTGAGTTTTTGGGAACATACAGCCCTATCCCCAAGGAGGTGTGGATGGGCCCCACCTCTCTGCCTGGTGAGATCGAGATCCGCTCTGCCAAATGTTTGCTCCAAGTGAACACTCTGCCAGGGTGCAACCGTGTATTTTTCTTTCAGGTTAGGGAAAGGTGGGCCCATGCATGGTGCCAGGCCCCTGGAGAGTGCCGCTTGGCTCCTGCCACTTGCAAATAGAGCGGAAAAGACACAAGGGGGAATAAAATCCAGTGCATCCGTTTAACTTGAAAGGTGGCTAGTCGTGCTACGGGTGTGAACTTGCCTTAAGCAAACCGGCTCGCACAGAGGAAGGTGTGTCACCAGCTTGACTTTTAAAAAAGAAGGCAGATTTACACTTCAGGTTTCCAGTTCCGTTCCCCCTCCCCAGCCAACAGTATAATTGTACCAGATGCGTCATCGTTACCATACTTTATGCCACTTGTAACTTCACTGCGACAGCAGAGACCAAACTTCAATCCCTCTCCCTCAAAAAGTCTCGGCCCCCCCACCACCCATACTTGAGCTAAAACGAGAATCTTCATAAGCTGTTTGCACTACAGGGCATGTGACACACATCTGAAAAGTTCCGATTCCATCCTGTGGAGGGCAATGGTGGACACACACTTAACCAGTTTATTACAGTACAGTGATTCCCTCTCTACTCCCAACTCCACAAGTTAGGCAGAATCCAAGCCCAACATTCTGTTTTCATGGCCCAAGCCAAGCAAAATAACCCAGCAGAAGTGACTCAAAATAATGGCTTTTTTTTTTTAATATTTAATTTTCAATTTTAAATGATCTAACTTATTAGTGACACAGGGCATTTTATCCATCAGAAATATGGATTTAATTGGACGGCGACCCTTTAACTGAACTGGAAAAGGGCCCTATTGCTATCCCAGTGAAAAATACTGAGACGGCACTTCCAAAAGCAGACAGCTGTTGACAGACAGTTCCTGCGGCTGTCCAAAGGGCCCTGTCCTATATGGAGCGGCAGGGGACAGGTGGCCTGGCACCGGCCAGAGGCAACAGAACAACCTGTTGCCTGGGTAATTTAAGACTAGACTGGGCTGCTTTAAGGACCCTGCGCTGGCTGCCAGAGAAGATGAGGACCAAATTACCCTGCAATTCCTACAATTGTAAAGGAAAGCTACACCTGAGTACGGCATTTGTGTCCCAGCATGCTCCGGAACGACCACAATAGGCATGGTATAGAGATGTAGACAGAAAAGTATCCCACCCCCTCTCCCCAACCCCCAATTGCCTCCCCCAGGCTGAGTCCATGGGAGTCTCTTCCAAAAAGTAGTTCCCAGGGCTGCCCCCGAACAGGTTCTTCCCACCAGCCGCCAGAGGTCGATCCTGCCTCTTGCACAGAGTTAAAGTGCTATCGGAGACTCAGCAAAAAGCTACGGCATTGCAACATTCTGACCGTACGTGGGCAGACATCTCTCAGCCCCCACAATGACTTCAAACAGAACACCCCCCCCCCCCCAATGCTTTGGCCTGTCGCCATATGGCATCATGCTGCCAAAAATCAGACCAGTGGTGGAGGCTAAACCATCCAGCACCTGCTTGAGAAGCATGGCACCCGTATTTATACAGCAGAAGGGAGACATCGGTGCGAATCCCTCAGCGCACCACGCGATTTTAGTTAACATGAGACTTGTATGTTAAAATTCTGTTAAATATAAGCGCGATGGTTTTCAAAACATGCAAAAACTGTTTCAGTTTATGGCACTTTTCTTAAATCAAGATGAGTCTCCGTGCAGTCTAAGAACGCGCCTATGTTAATTTGCATAACACCAAGCTACTTTACCTAATTAGGATGTTCTACACACGCGTCAATGTAACATACCGGCCAAGTGTTCTAGTATTCATTCAGTGGCTGGGCCAGAAGATAAAAGCCCACTACTGTTAAACATTAAGGGATGTACTCTTGTAGCCCAAGTAGACAAGGCTTGTATTTTCATCAGTGAAGGTCCCAAGTTCAATCCCTGCTCACAACCCATGGTGGAGATAGAACTGCATTAATTAATTCAAGTCAGTATGCAAGGCCTATGCCACAGGTGGTGTTAATTTATGCAAATTTATACATCCATACTCACAGCTCCTCCTCTTCCTCCGAGCCCATCTCCTGCTGGTACCCGCCATCCTCCTCCTCCTCTCCCTGCTCTTCCTCTTCTTCCTCCTCCGAGGCCTGGCTCTCATCTGACATTCCCGGACTGGGCGAGTGGCTGAGTCCAGCTGCTGCTGCCCGCATAGCGGCCAGGGCAGCCATCTGGGCGCGCTGGATGCGGGCGCTCTCAAGCTCCACCCCCTCCTCGGGTGGGGCGGGGTCCTGGCTGCGGCCCCGGGCCAACAGCGAGGCCCCAGCAGGGAGGGCAACGTTCTGTCCGGAGGGCGGCGGCGGAGGGGGCAGGGCTGGCGGGGGAGGCGTGGAGCGCTGCTGCTCCTGCTGCCGCGCCTCCAGCTCCTGCTGCAGCCGCGCCCGCTGCTGCCGCTGCAGGTTCTCCATCACCGCCTGCAGCTTCATGGCTCTGCCAGCCGGGGGCAGCTCCCTGGGGGAGTTGGCGGGCAATGCACCTGGGGTGCAATGCCCCGGAGTTGAGGATGCAATGTCCTGGAGGGGAGGGGTATCTGGAGGACAACGCCCTGTGGGGTGCAGTGCCCCAGGGGAGCTGGCCGGCAGGTTCCTAAGAGGGTAGAAAGCCCTGGACTGGGAGGTATCCGGTACCCTGGGAGGAGCGGGGTTACAATGCCCCGAGGGAGTACGGTGCAATGCCTTGGGGGAAATGCACAGGCACGCTGCACTGGGGGATGCGGGCACCACGGCGTTACACTAGGGGCTGCTTTGCATCGAGGGGGACACCCTGATGACACCAGAACGTTTCCCTGGGGACCAGGGATGGGACCCTCTGAGCAATCAGCTGGTTGCAAGCCCCCGCTCCAGGGCCGTTAGTCTCTGCAAACAAAACCCCTCAGGGCCAATGCCCCTCTGGCTCAGCAGGCAGCCAGCGCAGTCCTGGACATTGCACGCCCCTTAGCTCGACGGGCACTCCCCAGGCTGGACTGCAGCTTCCTTCCTTCCTTCCTCTGGCTCTGCTGCAGTGGTGGGGCTGGGTCCCGCTAGTCCTTGGCCAATTCTGCTTCATCCAGGTGTCTGCGCAAACCTGGGGAGGGGGGCGGGGGAGAAAGAGAGAAAGCAGGGTTAGTGCGGACTGGGCTGGGGTTGCCTTCTGGTGGGCGACTGCAGGGAGGAAAGAGTTAACCCGGAGCCGCATTACTCCAGCATTAATGCAAGAGGGGGAGGGAGGCTGGGCCCTGCCTGGCCAGGAGGGAGGAAGAAGAGGGAGGAGTGTAGGGGACGAGGACCACAGGGGAGAGGAAGAAGTGGGGAATGAAGTTGGGGGTGGGGAGGGACAGTCCTTCAGCTTGATCGACAAGCCTGTTGCTTTGCAATCCGAGAGCTCCCGAGCAGGGCGGTCTGGTCATTAGACACCCGCCTCCCACCACCTCCAAGCAGCCCTGGTGTCACTGACCCCCAGATAATGGGCTCCCTCCCCCCCACACCCAACACCTACCAGGTGATCCTTCACCCCGGGCCCCCGCTGCTCCGCCAAGGCCCAGCCACTACTGGAAGAGCCATACACAGACCCTCCTCCTCCTCCTCCTCCTCCTAAGCCCTGCCGGCAAGGACGCAGAGCGGAGACTGCCCGGACCTTGGAGACAGAGTCAGGGAAACTGGCTAGTGGCAATTGCATGGAGGAAGGCTCCCCGCTGTCTGCAGGAGGACTACTTCCCCCCCGTCCTCCCCTACAGCGTCCTCAGGACCTAACCGTGCGCCCCGACCTGCTCAGTCCGAGGTTAGGTGACCAGATAGCAAGTGTGAAAAGTCAGGACCGGGGGGGGGGGGGGGGGGGGGGGGGTGTAACAGTCGCCTATATAAGACAAAACCCCAAATATCGGGACTATCCCTATAAAAATCGGGACATCTGGTCACCCTAGTCTGAGGCGGCGGGGGTGGAAAAAGGACAGTTAGGTTCAGTCTGTACCACACAGCGGCTCAGAGCTGGGGGACAACCGTGTATCTCAGCCTCCCGGTACAGTGGTTATAGCACGGATGAGCCCATAGAATCCACACTAGGAGCCGGCCCGATTCCTTCCCGGGGTGCACAAGTCAGGCCCTGGACTGGGACCCAGGTAACCTAGGTTCTGGCCCCACCTCAGCCACTACTTTGCTGCATGGTACTTCTGTGCCTCTGTTTCCCTGTAACGTCAAGCGTATCGGGCAGCCATACTGATCCACCTTTGCAAAGCATCTCAGACCCTCACACACTGAATATCAGCCAGCCCCCACCTCGTCTGGGGTTGAATATGGCTTGTCCAGTGGCATTAAAAAAAAAAAAAAAAAAAAAAAAAAAAAAAAGGGAGGGAGGGAGCCATTTACCTCCCATTAGCAGCTAGGCCACCTGTTTAGAGACTGGACCAGCGAAAACCAGTTTCTAACAATGTGAGGCAGCCAGCATGGATGGGGCCCAGACAGGGGGGAAGATCTAGGCTAGAACATGTCCTGCAAATCTGTGGCTATCTGCTTTCTAGCCGCCAACCATGTTTGCGGATCGGAGGCGGATACACATTTTGTATCCGCCGCGCAGGGCTCTACACCTCCATACCCCCGTCCTGCTGGCGGATGGAATTAGTTTACCTGGAACGGCATTTACACGCCGTTCCTCAGACTTGGTTTGAGCTCCACTGTCCACAGGTCCTGAAGAAGGGTCCCTCCCTCCCCCAGATCCCAATACTCCCACTCATGGGGTGTCAGTATGCTGCGACGCAGGGGTTCCCAGACTTGGGTGGCCCAGGACGCCACTTTGACAAATTGCCAGGCGCACAAGGCCCGCACATTTACGCACTTAAGGAAAATAAACGCTTGAAAAGTCTGTCTGCCCTTTTCTTGAAAGAGAGAAGTTCCTTGCGGCGTTCATCAGCTGTGAAAACAAGAGCCCACTTCCCCTCCACCCCTCAGGTTTTCCCAGTACTATTTAAAAAAAAAAAAAAAAAAAAAAAAATCTGCCTACACTAGACTAAGATTTCCCAACACTGGGCTTTTATTACAGTAATATACAGCCACGATCAGGGCCCCCTTGGGCTGGGAGCTGCACAGACGCATAGCGAAAGAGTCCCTGCCCCAAAGAGCCCAGGCGAAAGAGACAAAGGGTGGGAGGGGAAAGACGCACAGAATAGGGAAGTGACATGCCCACAGGTCACATAGCGCAGAGCTGGGAACAGAAGACACGTCTCCTGACTCCTAGGCCCCGTCTACACTACCCGCCGAAATCGGCGGGTAGCCATCGAAGTATCGGGGATCGAATTATCGCGTCTTGTCTGGACGTGATAAATCGATCCCCGAACGCGCTACTTCGAACTCCGGTACTCCTGCAGGACGAGCGGAGTTACCGGAGTCGACGTGGGAGCCGCGAACGTCGATCGCGCGCCGCGCGGACGCGAGGTAAGCGCGCCAAATTCGAACTAAGATACTTCGACTTCAGCTACGCGAATAGTGTAGCTGAAGTCGAAGTATCTTAGTTCGATCCCGCCCCTAGTGTGGACCAGCCCCTAGTCCTGTGCCCTATCCACTAGGCCACGCTCCCAGCGGTTCAGCTCCCCTGGCCGACGGGAAGCAAAGACTGGAGGGCTCGAGTAGCCACCTGTGTCTAACCCGGTTCAGGACAGGTCTAGAGGACACCAGAGACTTGTTAACACGGGCACTCCCATTGTCGCTGGCACGGAGAGAAGCCGCGGTGGGAAGCATAACCAAAGCTCCTGAGAGGAGCTAACAGGGCTGGATTCTGGTCTGGTAAAGTCATTAGCCCCCCGTGGGCTGGGCTGCCAGATCTAAGATCGAGGACAACAGAAGGCAGCTGCCGAGCTAATTTGTCCCTTGGGCTTCACTGCTTAGAGGACCAATCCACACCCTAAGTGCCACCATTTTGAGGTCGACCCGGCTGCAACACGGTAGCGGATCAAGCTGCATTTTAAACAGTGTTCCTGGAGCGGGCAAGAGATGGGGGGAAATGTGGCAAACAAAACAAAAAAAACAAACAAACCCACCTTTTTTTTTATTGTAAGTCTCCACCAGTATTGTTCTAGTTCTTAGACAAGGAATCTCACTTCCATCCCTTCTGCATTGGTTTCCCTGCAATCGTTCAGGGGGTTGAGTTTTCCTGCTGGGAATGAGGACTGGGAGCAATTTAACTCCACTTTAAACTTAGCAGCAATGACTCTCAGTGTAACTGTGCCGGGGGAACCATCAGGCTGTAACAGAGTTCCTCAAGGTGGTAGAAATCACAGTGTAATTGGACCTTAGGCCTGGTCCACTTTAACTGAAAGTGTGATTCAAGTTGGTTTTAAACAAGCGCCCGGTGTATGTATGTATGTGTGTGTGTGTGTGCCTACACTGCTTTAAGACTGGTTTAGATCAGTCACAAGAGAGAGATGAACTGATAGAACCGGTTTTAAAACCGGGTCTCATCCACACACTGGTTTGCATCAGTTTAACAAAATCAATTAAAAAAACAAACAAACAAAAAAACGGATTTAAAAAGCTAAACTGGTGCCCCTTTCACATTTCTAGCCCTGCCCATCCACACGAGAGAGTGCATTAGACGACAGAGCTCTGCTGGGAGAAATCTGCAGACAAATCCAGGCCTAAGCAGGACAGTGACCCATTTCATGGACGGCTTTGAGCGCTTCAAAGACACTGGGGTCAGTTTATTCTGAACCAGTTGGAGCAGGTGCAGAAATCTAGTTCCTTTTGAAGCGAACACATTACAGGGAAATCAGTAGGTGGAGCAGGACACACGATTTCCACAGGCAGGGACAGCTAGAGCAGCTGGGTCAGACTTGCATGATTTACAAAGGGAAAAATAAATAAATAAGAGAAGGAGGGAAACGTTTCTAGACCATCTTATGTGTTTGTGTTTAAGCCAGAGTGACTGTTTATGTTTGCAAAATGCAGGCTGTGGATTATACACTAGGGGCTTGTCAATGCAATTTTTGCACCACTTTAATTATAATCTGTTCAGAAGCTGGCATACAGAAAGCAGTAGAATCCCCTGGCAGAGATCTCGTTATGTCCGTACACAGGCGATTATATATCTGTGTAGTAAATATGCAGGAATAAGCTGTACCTTAAAGCACCTTCGTCCAGACATAACTGCATCCGTGCTGTTGGCGTTGGGCATTGTACCAAGTTACCTATCCGCTGAAGCGGTACAACTTGCGTGTTTAACTCTAAACTGGTCTCGGTGTTAATGGCTGGAGGTCTAAGACCCTCTTGAGTCTCGGCATGTTAAATAAAATGGAATTAGGGTGGAGAGAGGCAAGAAGAGTGAATAAATAAAGTGAATAAAGCCCAAGCCCTGTTCTTAGCTATCACGGCCAGGAGTAATAATAATAAATAATAATAATAAATGGAGATATACCTATCTCATAGAACTGGAAGGGACCTTGAAAGGTCATCGAGTCCAGTCCCCTCACTAGCAGGACCAATTTTTTACCCCAGATCCCTAAATGGCCCCCTCAAGGATTGAACTCCCAACCTGGGTTTAGCGGGCCAATGCTCAAACCACTGAGCTATCCCTCCCCCCTAAGTAAGGAGTAAGGAGTTCATTCGTTGCTGAAGACAAGGCAATCAGATTTTTTGGGACCCTGGCAGCTCACAGGTGGTAGGGTCCCAGCCCAGTGCTTATAAACAATTCAGAGACATGTTGGGCTGGAAGGGTCCTGGAAAAGTTATCAAGTCCAGCCCCCCTGCGCTGAGACAGGACCAAGTAAACCCTAGACTATACCTGACAGGTGTTCGTCCAACCTGTTCTTAAAAAAAAATAAAAATTAAATTTCACAACCTCTCTTGGAAGCCTGTTCCAGAGCTGAACTATCTTAGAGTCAGAAAGATTTCCTAATATCAAACCTAAATTTCCCTTGCTACAGATTAAGCCCATTACTTCTTGTCCTACCTTCTGTGGAGAACAACTGATTTCAAACCAGTTCTCCGAGAGGTTACAGCTGGGGGAAAAACAGAGCCAAGAAAAAGCTGAGCAAGCATCTTAGCAGGGAAGGCATTCTGAGCCCCCGCCCCATGCTGGAGACATTAGTTGTTTAATGATGTCGTAGGCAGCAGAGGGGATAGGAGACAAAAGCAGGTTTATAAAAGGCCGGTAGTTAGCTATGAAAAGACACAATGGCTGGCTTTTCCTCCTCCACCAAGATGTAAACCCTCAAGGGGAGGTGTGAGGAATCGGTGTGGCATCCAGCACTGCCCTGGTCTACACAAGGAAATTGCATGGCCTTAACTAATCCCCTGTCATTACCGCGGTACAAACCCCAGTGCTGATGCAGCTATGCTGGTATGGGGTTTATACCAGTGTTGCTGCTTCCCCACCAGTGCAAAGGGGCCTTCTACCACTGCAACTGTGTCCACGTTAGGGGTTGCGTGAATATATATTTTTTTAAACCAGAAGTCACACCCCGAGCCAAAAGTTACACCAGTGCAAAAACAGTGCTTAGACCAGGCCCGTCTCGTGTTGGTGTTTAAGACAGAGTGTACCCACCTGTTGTCTCTTTTTATACTTGCTCTTTGGGGCAGACACAGTCTTTGTTCTGTGTCTGTACAGCGCCTAGCACACTGCGGTCCTGGTCCGTGACTGAGGCTCCTAGGCGTTACCACAAATAACTACAACCCGTACCGTGGTCTTGCCTGCATGGGGCATTTCAGCGGCACTGCCCCAGTGAGGCCTACCAGAGTTGGAAGTTAGGCCTCCAGCGTACACACCTCTTACGTTTGTACAGCCCCCAGCACAGTGGCGGGGGCTCTCACATGCTACTGTAATACACAATAGACTAGGACATGGTGGATTCCACTTTTATAAAGGGAGGGTCTCTCTCCCTGACACTCTCACTCCACAACTGGTGCCTCTAGGCTGTTCTAGTAACAGTCCCTTACTGGGCAGTAACAAGTAGCAGCTGGAGCTGACGCAGGGTGAAGGAGAAAGGGCCTTTTCTGAAAGCATCTACTGCCTTCTCCAGCGTTCAGCAAGGACCTTGGCATCTGGAGAAGGATCACACCAAAGGGTGCCCCGTGCGGTCGGTCTGGCTAGGGCAGATGCAGCCTGCCCATGCCGCGGGGGTCTCCATCCAAGTCTCAGGAGTTACCAGCCGTGTTGTGGCACAAGGCTGGAGTCGACACTCTTACTGTCTTGTCTGTACAGTCAAAGGCACTCACCTGGAGACCAGTGACATCACCCCAGTGAGCCCGGATGCAAAGGCCTGGTCTGTGGCTTCTCCCCTAAGCAGAGGCTGGAGGGGGGCACAAATCTGGTGTGTAATCTGGTGAAATTTCAGCCCCCACCCCCAGAATCCCCACAGCCCCTCCCTGCTGCAAAGCACACAGCAACTGGCTTTTAAGACAATTCCTAGAAAGTCTGATCCAGAGCCCGAGCCCCCAAGGTGCTGGGTCTGGGGAGCAGCATCGAGAACTCCGCAGTTCGTTATCCCAAATTGTCCTTGTTCACAAGGTGGTCAGGAATCCTGTTTAAACACTATTGGTATCCCAGTAGCAGCTGGAGGCTGAGACTCCGCTCAGGTCCCCGCTGTGCTAGACGCAGTATAGACACCTAGTAAGAGACAGCGCCAGCCCTAGGGAACTTACAGTGTAAACAGACAGACAAGGTGGGAGGGGAAACAGAGTCACTGACAGGTGAAGTGACTTGTCCAAGGTGACACAACAGGGCTGGGAATGGAACCCAGGTCTCCTGAGTCTCAGGACAGTGCTCTATCCACTAGCCCATGCTGCCACTAAGCACAGATTCTCTTACCTATATGAGCCAGGCTTTTCTGCCTGCCATGCCATAAAACAAGGTCCCAGCCACAGTCTATGTACCCAGATTTCTTGCACCTTCCTATGAAGCACCAGTGCTGTCAGAATATTGGACTAGCCAGACCATTGGTCCAGCCCCATATGTTAGCTCCTGTGTTCCTAATTATACAGCGGAGGTGGGGAAGGGGTTGCTCCCGTATGGTCTGACGAGCACAGTTCTCAGCATAGGAAGATTCCCATGCACACCAATCAGGAAGCCAGGCGAGACCCCTGGTTTCAAAAACCAGTTCAGGGCAGAGCTCAAAGTACAAGTCCAGCAAGGAGTGACCGGCTCACCCAGCGGCTGCAAATGTGGTTCTGTCTCACAGTGCACGTGGGCCTGAACAGTCTTAACTTTGTCCCCACATTGCCCTGCTAAAGCCAGACGCTGCAGCACCAATGGAACACAACCTGGATGTCGCTTTCTCCCTTCTATGCTGCAAAAGGAGAAAGCATTTCAAAGGCATGAGGTGGGGACTGCTTTATATAACCGGGTCCCATAACCTCACAGCTGTTGTGGCAGAAAAACAAGCAGAAGTGGTGCTAGCCCAATGGGGGCCCTAACCAGGAATATTTTGGCCCCCCTTTCCCACCCCTTAAAAACACTAACTGCATTATTTCCACAAACCAGCTATATATTTTTACACACACACACACACACACACACACACACACACACTTGTTAAAAAGTCCACATTAAATAAGATGCATGGTATTTTGGGGGTAATACTAAATCAGGGCCTCAAAAAATTGCTTGGTCTGCTTATGCTTCATGCCACCGCTGGAAACACGTTAGATTTCGTAGCAGTCCCGTGCAGTAAGGGACAACCTCGAACCCTGACCGCAGCAGGTGTACGAGACAGGACGGTTCGAACACCAGCAGCACTGGCCCATACTAGGGCTCCCACCGTGGTCTGGAGGACAGGGCAATGGAAACAGGAGTGAGGAGAGCAGAATTCTTATTCCCACCTCTGCCACTGACCCGCTGGGTCACCTTGGGCAAGTTACTTCGTCTGTTACTGCTCCTGCATTTTATCATAAGCGCTTAGAGCAGGGACTGTCTTATCTGTTTGTGCAGCACCTGGCCCAACGGGGCCCAGGCCTCTAGGCACTACTGGAACAAACAACAACAGCAGTTACCAATGGGGGAGGGAGGGGGGCGGGATCGCAACGGCGGGAAAGGCACAAACAAGGCTGAGAAGTCTGCTCATTCCTCCGCCCTCTCCGTTTACAAGAAAAGTGTGGTGAGCTCCATTCATAGAGAGACAGATCACAACTGGAACACGAGTCATTACAGTAACCATGAGCTTGTAAGTCACACTTCTCTGGTGGTTGGCTCTCTTGTTTTGCTATGAGTTGCCAACTTTGATCAATGCACTGATCAAAAGCCAGAGCAACTAGAAGTCTCTTTTGTACGATTGGCTTAATTTAACCCAGCACCTTCTGGCAATACAAAGGATCTTGTAGTAAGAAGTTGCTCAGTGAGGGACTGAGGGTGAGGGGAAATCCATTGCCTTCTAATAAAGCTAAAGCAGAGGTGTACTGTATTCTTTGGGGGCGGGGAGGTATTTTGGGGTGCCATCAAGTGATCTCTTGTACAGGTTTCTACTATATTCCTGTGCAATTGTACCCTGTGCAAAATGAATTTCTAACAACGCTAAAGCGGGCAACGGGGGCTCGGGAAGCCAGTGTGGAAATTTGTTCTTGTGGATTGGACGAATGTACCCAGTGAAAAACTGCTTTCCAAAGAGGCCCCCACCTATGCAATGGGTAGAGGCGCAGGTCTCGAGACAATTCACACACACACAGTTTTTATCCCTGGCTGAGGGGCAGCAAGTGAAGGGGGTGTTGCCACGGGCTACCTGCCGTTTGACCTCCATGGATCATTTTCTTAATGGAAATGGACGTAGCGTCAAAATAAATATTTTCTAAGTCAGGGGTTCCCTCCTGAACCCCCAGCCAGAACAGATCCATTTAATGGATCTTGAAAGCCACATCAGAATGTAAGGGAGAAGGGGCCTTGAATTAAATGAGAGTCAGAGGCAAGGGCCTGGTGATATCTGTGGAAGCCAATTAAAACCACACCCTATGCAAGGCAGTGTTGTCTAGTGGATAGGAATTCCAGAGATTAGCCACTGACCTACTGTGTGACTTTGGGTAAGCCACTTCCCCTCCCACCCGTTAGCTGTCATGTCCCTTTAGACTGTAAGCGCTTCAGAGACTATCTTATGACGTGTCTGTACAGCACCTGACACACTGAGGCCTGGATCTCGGGCACTGCTGGACTCATTTTAAAAATAGTTTCAGAAGTCTGATGTGCTAGAAGCAAGCATGTTGGCACTTCAGCTGCTAACCCCACTGACTTCCCACGAGAGCAGGTGCTCAAAAAAAAAAAAAAAAAAAAAATGGTGTCAGTTGAATTCAGCTAAAAATAAGCCATAGCAGGCAGTTAGGGTTTTGCAAGTCGATGGACAGCTCTGTTGTGTCACGCTGCCTAGCCACATAGTGCACATGCACAGACACGGCGTAATGACCTGGAGTGGACAACTGGTTTCAGTTTACCTTGAATCCATTTAAGGAACAATCAGAAGATCAACAACGCTGGGGGGGGAGGGGTTTTCTTGAAAGTATACTGCTGTGGTTTAAAAATTACATCAGGTGAAGAAAAAAAGAAATCAGAAAAGCCAGAACAGGGGGGAAAATCTGCCCTGATCTCCCTCTCGTGGAGCAAGACACCCTGCATCAGGCCATGGGGAAAATGGGACGGCGGTCTGGTTTTAAAGAGACGCTGCAGATCCTCCTTTAGCATAGACAGGTTGCTTTGCCTTTTTGTTTTTAAATGTATGTTTTTGCCCACTGTGTCCGTTCCCCTCCCATTTCAGTTTTCCCACACATTAAAGCAAGAGAAGCCATTTCCTCCCTCCCAGAATTTGTTTGTTGCTATGGCACGGCTGAGCGAGCTGCAGGAGAGAGCAGAGAACTCCATCGATAACCCACATTGATCACGTTGGCGAGTGTTAGAAAGTGGCTTTTGGTCTTGCCTGTACCGATGTCGCCCACCTGAAGTGTCCAAAAACTTGGGAGTCAGGCCCCGCAAAAACCATGGGATTTACACCTACATAAGGGTTGGGGCCTTCTGATTTTTTTTTTAGCCTTTAGAGTTCATGTTTTCAATCTTGTCGGTGCAACCACGAGGACTAGAAACGTAATTAAAAAAAAGAAATAAATCTGAGATTCGCACATAGTCTTGGCGCTGAAGCGCTAAGAGAAAGAGCAAATACCACAAGCCTCACGAACACATGCACACCCTGACACCAAACAAGGGAGTGTGGTGTTTGCCCTGTGTCTATTGTCATCATTGGCACCAGTGCAGAATACTACCATCCCGATGGGGTCAGAAATTGACCCACACACACACCAGCGACAGGAGGCAGTGGCCCGGGGATCTCCAAAAAAAATACAATTAGAACAATTAAAGCCATTTGTATTGCCGTGGTGCCTCAGAGGCACAGTCATGGACCAGAAACCATGGAACGAATGGAAATGCAGAATCAAAGATGGCCACAGGGCCTACTTAAATTGTAACCCCACCTGCTTGAATGGATATTATCCCCATTTCACAGATACAAAAACTGAGGCCCAGAGAGAAGTGACTTCCCTAGGATCACACAGCAAATGAATAGCAGTGACTCTTAGAACCCTGCCATAGCCACTAAACTGCATTCCCTTTCCTTCCAAGTTCTGAAGGGTGCATGTACCATCAGTTTATTCATTAGATACACACACAATTACAAAACGTTGGAAAGGATCCTTTCGAATGCTAAAGTTTTGTTGTTGTTGAAGATACAAGGGGAAAATAAATATCTGTCAGAACATATTTTAAACAAGCTGCCGTTAGCTTGTAGTTAAAATAATTTGAGTTCAGGGGAAAACTGCACCCGCTCAGCTTTTGGTGAAAGAAAAATTGCTACAGGCTGTAAGAACAGCCAAGCCACAGAAATTAGGAATATGAAACAAAGATGCTGGTATAACCTTAAATATAAAACTATTTCTACTAGATCACAGCAACTTTTTAAATAGCAACTTTTGTCCCCCCAGGGCCCCAAGACACTTCACAAACTAAAATACAGAACGTATCATTACGTCCATCAGTTTAGGGCAGCCACCTCTGAAGCAGCTCGAAGCAGCTTTCCAACTGCACACAGCAGCTCTAAGCTACAGTCGAGGACAGGAAAAGAAGAAAAACACCATGGTCATTTGAATTGCTAGAGCCTCCAGGTCAGTAAGTTATTTATATTACAGTAACAACCAAGGGCCTTAATTGGGAATCAGGGCCCCGTTGTGCTTGTTTTGGCAGTGCCTAGCAAACAAATCTTAAAGAGAATGTGCCTGTCAATAAATTCCATTTCATATTCCCACCAGCTGCCCTGATTAGAAGTTTGTGGTCTCATTAACAGGACGGACTAATATTAGCCACGAAGCAGCACAGTAACAACTCTGCAATCCTGACACACAATCGCTTTCCTGCGTCAGACCTCTGCCTCTCAAGAAGCAACCTCCAGCAAAGGTTTTGAGTTTGCAGAGGACAAGTCGAGACCCGGCACAGGACTGAGATGCGGTGGGGGGGTGACCATAAAGCTGGGGAGCAAAGGATTTTGCAGTTGCGGGGCGGGACGCGTGTTGCAAGCAAGCCTGGCTTATTCCATGCTCGGCGCCAGACAGCGCGACTTCTTCTTCAGTTTCGTGAACACTAAATTCTCCCATTTCTTTTTGAATTGTGATATTGACCCCATTGTTTTAATAACATGGATCTTAGTGAGGCAAACTGACAGGCAATGCAGGCTAACGCTGGAGACGCCAGAGACTGCAGAAACCTGCGTTCTATTCCCAGATCTGCCACAGTCTCAGCTTCCCCTCCAATACTGTCTTGTCCATTTAAATTAAGCTCTTCAGGGCAGGGATGGGTCCCCATTTTTTATATATATATCTATATAGACACACACACATACACACACACACACACATACAGCTCCTAGCACAATAGGTCTCTAGGTGCTACTGTAATTAACTAACAGTAATAAATCATTTAGATCCTAGCAAGCACAGGATTTTTTTTTTTTTTTGGACAGACACCTGGCCTAAATGGAGATTGAGGGGGATGAGGAAAAAAGTTGTTTACATGACAGGGTTAAATACGCTCCCTTTACCACCCCCATTTTCATACAAGTCAAGTTGTCCCGAGCTTTTATATTTTGGAGGGTAGGTGGAAATCAGACTTCAGTCACTCCGCTTGAAAAACAAATGCAACAATTTACACAACTGGAAATGGCGTGGAGGCAGAATAGAGACACACACCCCCCCCCAAGCAATCAGAGAAGGGGGTTACATTTAAAAAGCCAGGAGTAACAAAGGTTAAGTTCAGACATAGCAAGAAACAAGGCAAACAAAAAAAAGACTGATCTAAAAAGCCCAAGAGCTTTGTAAGCCAAAAAGAAAAAAAAATAAAATCTAAAGGCAATTCTAAGGGCTTCCTTAGAGAATTTCTAGCAGCAGCATTCATATCCATCCCCCACCTCCCTTTTTTCTCCCACCCAAATATAGATTTGTATTTGCAAGTCAGCCCTGTAGAATCAATAGACCCTGATCCCCAACCATGTAAGCAACCTGGGGGGGGGAGGAAATCACACAATCGACGTGGTCAGTTTTACTAGGTTCTTTCTTTAAACTGCTAAATGAGGAGGGTTCCTCTAAAAATCTCACACACAGGGAGAGGGAGGATAGAAAAAGAAAAAAGAAAAAATCAGCCCAAGCAAAACTCCGGATTTGAATGGGGAATAGCCTGCGTGTGCCTGGAACTATCCAGGGCCTGTCTAGCTGCTGGGGGCACGGAGCGGGGGGGGGGGGGGGTTGAAGAGCTTTGCCATGCNGAGCTTTGCCATGCACGGGGAAAGGTCAGTGTCCAACTCTTGCTGCTGCGAGAGAGAGAGAGGAAAAAATGGAGCCTTTTGCCAAGACAGAGACGAGCACTTTACAAATCAAACAGGCGGAGAGTTTGCATGGAACCCTCCCCGGGCGCATCTCCCCTCTCCCCCGGGGAAAGGCTCCCTTGCTTTCAACTGCGCTGGGGGGGGGGGGGGGGAAGAAAACCCCTTCCCCCCCCCCCGCAAAAGGGGGTGCGATCTATTTGCCAAGAGGATTTCCTCCCAGAAGCAAACACAATTGATCTTTGAATTCCAGATCCCCCCACACCCAAAAAAAAACCCTGGCTAGATTTCTTTGGAAGTTGCACATAATTTAAAGGGGGGGGGGGGGGAAAAGGGGGGGGGGGGGGGGGGGTGGGGGGGGGGGGGGGGGGAAAAGGGGGGGGTGTGGGGGGGTTTTGTCGGGTGATCATGCTAATAAAGGCTCCACATGGAGGGGGGGGTCGATAAAAGTTACAGCCAGTCTCAGCTGCAGGAAAAGCCTCCCCGGGCGCCCCCATTCCTCCTGCAACTTTTGTTTAGCGGGGATCCCCCCCCCCTTTTTTTTAAATTATAATGCAAAAATAAAAGCCACCGCAAACCTTCGCCTCTGCCCAGCGATGTCAGCCAGCCAGCAGGATGGCCTATGGCTTTGAACCCCCTTTAAAAGGGAAGAAGAAAGGAGCTTTGCTTACCCAGGGCAGCCTCTCTGCTGGGGAGCTTCATGGCAGCCCGCGAGTCCACCTGGCTGCCGGGTAACTTGGCCGCTCCTGGTTTCTTTTTCTTTTTTCGGTATCTCTCTTTTAATTGTGTTTGTTTTAATGCACCCCTATCTGGCCTGATTGGTAAATTTCTCATTGCAGGCACTGCAAGCCCTGGCCCCTTCCCCTCCCCCTGCTGCCTAAGGCGTGCTCATGGCTGGATGTAGACAAATCATTGGGTGACAAATAGCAATCAGATGCAAATTCCTAACCTCTGAATCAGAGACCTGCCAGCGGAGTGGGCTGCCCAGCTAGGGACCATCTCCCATTTCCCCAGCTGCTCCCGACCACGCGCAGAGTTTGGAGATTAAAAACCCCCCAGAAGCCCCTTTTGAGCCTCATGGCCACCCCCATTACCCTGTTTGGTTTTTTTAAATTAATTAATTTATTTATTTATTATCTTTGCAGGCACGAGCCTTGTTCTAAGTGGCTAGTGTCATTTGGGTGTAAGCTGTTGAGCTGGAGTTTTTTTTATTAAATGACATACTTGCAACATTTAAAAGGAAGGGCTTGTTCCTGCAAAGACACACTCAAGCCCCTTTAAAGCTGATGCGGAGGGGAGCGGTGTCCACGAATACTAGTTATTTGCCTAAACGTTTGCAGAAGTAGGATTTTAAAGCTCTGAAAGGGGTTCAAACCCATGCAGAGCTCCACTGACTTCAGTGCAGGTCTGGGCCTCAGTTCCCCCATCTGGAAAATGGGGGCGGAAAGAGACAAAGTGCTTTGAGATCTACAGCTGAGAGTCTTCTTTTGAGTTGTCTTATTATAATTTGAAGTTTCCCATCAAGATTATACCCCCAAAGCATCAGAAATCAGCTCCTAGACTCCTGACTCTGCATTTGTTTAGTAAATAAATACCTCTTTATATTCTGGCCGATGGGGTTGGCTTTGCTGTCCACAGGCACAAACCTATAGCCGTGGCTCCTTTAAATTAAAAAAAAACCAAAAGGGCTGAGGCGTAACTGCCTTTAGGTTGGTGGTGTTGCACATTAGGAAGCGTCTCAAAAGAGCCCGGAAGGTAGAATTTAAAGGGGCACTGTCCATTTGATTTTTTGTTTTTTTGCAAATACTCAAAGCACGTGTGTAATAACTTTACTCGCAGGAGTCGTTCCATGTGCTGCAATTACCCACCTGTGCTTAAATCTTTGCAGAATCAGCCCCTAACTCTTAAAAAAAGCTCTAGACTGATAATTCTCTAAATAGTATGTCCTGGATTGGATTTGATTTTTTACTTTTCCTGAAGTTTTCAGTGCCCTTGAAGATATTCAGAAGGATGTTTCAGTAAAGGAAAAACTGAATAAATCTTAACATTGACAGGAGGTCAGACCAGATGATCATCATGTTTCCCTTGATCTCCTGTACAATTCCTGCATCAAACCTGTAATTTCTGTTTGAGCTCCAGCCTCTCTTTGATTTGGTCTTTGCGCCCGCAAATGCTCCCACGCAGCTGAATTGTTTCTGCGTAAAGACTGAACTTCCCCAAGTAATCAGCAGTTGTGACTAGAACACACTCAGGGAGCAGAGGGGAGGGCATAAAAAGGTGTCATTTTTATAAAAAAAATAACAATACACAACACTTTTCCTTTGTGGATCTCAAAGCACTTTACAAAGATCGGTCTTGCTGTCTTCATTTCACAGGGAGGGAAACCGAGGCACGGAAAGCTTATAGCCAAAAGCTCACAGCCGTGCCCACTGATTTGGGGTGTCTAACTTCAGACATAACAGACTATCATGAATCTGTGACTCTGGTACCCCCAGTTTTCAGAAGTGCTGAGAACTCATTACTCTAGTGGAATTCAGTGCGAATGGTAGGTGCTCAGCACGAGTGAGAATCAGGCACAGAGTCTGCTGTGGGGCCCCCAAGAACTGGGTCACTCAACATTTCTGCCTTGTGTTCACTAGGAAGAGAAGTGTGTTTTTAACACATCAGCTGACACATGGTAAAATCCTATTGTGGACAAGTTTTAACACGTGTTAGCAGGTCAGGTACCTTGACCCCAACACGTATTAACCAGCCAACTCTCGGGGTTCCTGAGAGTTGACAACACTGGTTTAAGCATGTTCATTCAAGAGAAACTTTCACAGCAGCACTGTTTCATTTTGTACAGCTCCATGCACATTGCTGGCGCTAAACAAATAGTAACTCCTACTTATTTCCCAGCCGCAACCTCAATCACTAGAAGATCACGGTGTCCTCAGACTCTGTATTATTGTTTGGATTCCCTTGAGGATGTTATCCTTGCAACTATTTAATTTCTTGCAGGAAATTAGTTTATTTCAAACAATCAAGTCAATACCAGGGGACTTGAATTTTATTTCTATAAACAAGTTATTTCCTGATATAAAATTGCAACACAGCAGTTTAAAATTAGGTCAAGAAGGCTATGAAGATCAACCCAGAAAGGTTCAAATAGATGCTTTTGTTAGGGACACAAGTCTCTGTTAACACAACCTGGTGGTTGCCATTTTAATTACACAAAAAGTCAAGAAATGCAAAGTTATAGTGTACAGCTACCTCGATTGGCAAACTGACACATCTGAAGAAGTGAGTTTTTTTACCCACAAAAGCTTATGCCCAAATAAATCTGTTAGTCTTTAAGGTGCCACCGGACTCCTTGTTGTTTTTGTGGATACAGACTAACACGGCTACCCCCCGATACTATGCTTCACTTGACATTTACTGTATGTGTAAAGTTAAGCGCACTCCATTGTCACAGAGCATATACAAATGAGTCAGCATGGTCTTATGGTTACCGCTATGGAATGGGAGTCATGACTCCTGCCTTCTTCAGAGCATTGGACTGGGACTCAGGAGACCTGCATGCAGTCTGGGTTGTGCCACTTACCTGCTGGGCAGGTCACTTTCCTGCTCTGTGCCTCGGTTTCCCCATCTAGAAAATCTGACCTGTCAAGCGCTTTGAGATCTACAGGTGAAGAGTGCTATATAAGAGTTAGGGGTTATTGTTTTATGTTATGGCTTGTGATGTTAACGTTAGTATAGTATGTGCATGTCTCAGTTACAGGGAATGCTAGGTCTTTCTCAATCAGAACGGTGCATTAAGAACAATTATTTAACCTGACATTTTGTTTCATTGTTGACAATAAAAACAAATTTACCAGGGCACAGGTAAGGAAAAGTACATTACCTAAACTAGGAAAGAATCCAGCATGTCTTAATAATTAGCACTTAACATCCCCAAAGCTCACTAAAACCCCAATCAGTCCTCACAGATACATTGCAGCACAGTCAAGTATTATCACACACACCCATTTTACAGATGAGCAAATTGAGGCACACAGCGGGTAAGGCCAAAAGTTCCAGAACTGGATACTAATTTTAGGCACCCAACCTGAGACATGCTGGGCCTGATTTTAAGAGGTGCTGGGCACCCAAAACTCCCCTCAAAATCAGTCCCAGGGTGTGTCAAGTTAGGGACCCCAACCTAGGGACCACTTTTGTAAAGCTTGCAAAGCTGCAGACGGAAGGAGAAGCAGAGCTAGGAATCGAATGCAGCGGTTCCTGGCTCCCAGTCCAATGTTCTGACTACACTGCCTCTCCTGCAAGCTGTCGTGCCAGGCCCTGCTGCATAGCTGATGATGCAGGACACACGATGCACAAAACCAGAGGCAGTGGGGGCCCAACAGAGAGAGTGAAAGACCTTCTGGTCCCCATTGTAGGGGATTTAAGTTGCAGCAGGAGGCTAAAGGGGAGAAATGATGGGCTGGGTGCTGGGAGATCCTGCGGATGAAGATCCAGATGCTGCTAATCATCTGCACAGCTGCTGTTTAGGATGACCTGCCCTCCGTATGCACTGAAACCGGGAGAGGAAAAAGCACCCTGGGAATTTGCACTGAAATTTCCTCGTTCAGAACTTTATTACGAGCTTTCAGAGCTCACCCTGTAGTCCCCTTAGGATCTTCAAGAGGGCGTGGTGAGAAGATGGAACATTTCCTGTGATGCAATGGGTTGCTCACACCTGATGTACCTATGAAGCATCACCTGAATCCTAAATGTGAGCGGAGATGCAGCTAACTGCTCTAAGCTGCTCTCAGTTACCAGCTGCATCAGAAAAAGGGGGAAGGATCCTGTTATGCCTTTGTCTAGATCCAATGGCTGAAAGCTGAAGTTGGTCAGATAACATTGGTCCCCCAAGTCTGGAATTCTCTCTGCCAGTGGCCAGTATCTAATGCTGTAGAGAGGGACATACGTGCAGTGACCTGGACAATTGTGCAATGTTGGACATGGATGGGGCAAATTCCTTCCTGACCCCTGCAGGCAAACTGCTTACGCCCTGAAGCATGACATTTGATGATTACCCTTATCATAGCATGCATAATTACTGGTGTGATTTTGGATCACTACATCACACACCCTTTCCTTCGGGTTCCTGCTGTGGTGAGCAACGCAAGGATGGACGGCCCAAAACAAAACAAAATCCTGATTTTCAAGTAAGGTTAACTTTGTAAGGCAGAAAAATATCACAATTTTGTCTCATTTCCTTGTACTCTCCTGCCTGTCTGTATCCCTCTGTTGTCTCTTGTCTTATAGTTAGATGTAAGCTCCTTGGGGCAGTGCCTAGTGCAACGGGGTCTTGGTCCATGACTAGGACTCCTAGGCGCTATGGGAATACAAAGAAATAACAATGATGCAGGGAATGTTGTGTAGTGGCTAAAGGAGACGAGGAGGAGTCAGGACTCCTGGGTTCAATTCTCAGATATAGGAGGGAGTATGGTCTAGTAGTTAAAGCAGGGGCGGGACAGGGGTTGGGAATCAGGATTTATAGAGCCAAATTAATTCCTGGTATACCCACCATGATCTGATTTTCTTGTCTTTGCCACATGACATTGGGCAAGTCACCTGATCTCTCTGCCCCAGACCCTCCAAGGTGTTTAGGCTCCTAACTTCCACATCCGGGGCTCAGCATTTCTGGGGATAACACCGTATACAAGGGCCTGTGTGAGACGGTAAACAAAGCACTATTCTGCCAATGGCGCTGAGCTCCTCAGAAACGCAAGTATCGGCGGGGGAGCCGTGTTAGTCTGGTTCTGTAAAAAGCGACAAGGCGTCCTGTGGCACCTTATAGACGAACAGACATATTGGAGCATGAGCTTTCGTGGGTGAATACGTCTGACGAAGTGGGTATTCACCCACGAACGCTCATGCTCCAATACGTCTGTTCGTCTATAAGGTGCCACAGGACGCCTTGTCGCTTTTTACAGAAATGCAAGTGGCTCTCGGCGAACGTTTCACCCTCCACCCCCAGCAACTGCATTGGCAGGGCTGTTCAGAAACGACACCATCGGGCCCAGCAGCAGCAGATCCCTGGTGCAGTTACTGGCTTCGCATGGAAAAAAGGGAACATAAAACCAAACAAAGGCGTGCTGAGCTGGGGGACAGCAGACAGCAACGTGTTTGAGAATCAGGATCTCTCTGGCTGGGTTATCACTCGGCTTCTCTAGCTGAGGAAGCCGGCGGGACCTGGATTTGGTAGGTCGTTATTGAGAAAGGGCCGGATCAGCATTTTAAAATAACCTGTTTCAATATTACATTATTGTCCTTTATTATTTAGAAGAGAATATCAGGGTTGGAAGGGACCTCAGGAGGGACCTCAGGAGGTCATCTAGTCCAACCCCCTGCTCAAAGCAGGACCAATCCCCCAGACAGATTTTTACCCTAGTTCTCTAAATGGCCCCCTCAAGGATTGAACTCATAACCCTGGGTTTAGCAAGCCAATGCTCAAACCACTGAGCTATCCCTGTATTGCTGGAGTGCCCTGCAGCCCCGGTCGTGCACCGTGTCCCCGTTGTGTTAGGCGCTGTACAGACACAGAACAAACTTCTACTGTAGAGGCCCCAACTGAGATCAGGGCCCCCACTGTGATAGAGAGATAGTAGGAAGCAGCCCCTGCCTGGAGAATGATTTGGATGGGAACGTGTCTGGAAATTACTTACTGGTGTCAGGAGGGTTTCTTAATAAAATATTAATACCCCAGTGTAGTCTGATGAATAGGATACTGGTATGGCAGTCAGGAGACCTGGCTTCTACTCTCAGCTTGGCCATCAGCATAGGCTTCCCTTCTCTGTGCCTCGGTTTCCCCAATTGGGGCTCATGATACTTACCTTGGTAAAGTGCTGTGGGATCTAGGGATGAAATTTACTTGACATTGGGCTTTTTCCATAGTAACTGTCGTATTTGGAAGTGTCTCCTCTAATTTATCACCTCAACTACACAACCCTTATCCCTGCTGGCTGGACAGAACTGTTCGATTCAGAAGTGGGGAGAGTCCCGCTTGCTTTCCTCCTGGGAGCAGGCGTGCTGAAGTCAATCAACCTGTTTGTCTTGCTCCCTACCCCACCTTAACCTGGTGCCTTCAGGTTTGGGACTTTAGGTCTTTCCCTCTGCGAAGCACACCGGGCAGTGAGCCGTCCTGGGTCTGATTCTCCATCAGACTGCGTCTCCAGCAGCAAAGTGAGTGCAAACAGCCACGGGACCAGAATGGTGCAGAAGCTAAGCGGGAGTCCATTGCTCCAACCTATGTGCTGCTGTCAAGGCAATCTCCATTTCTGGATCCTGTTGAGTTAGGCACCTAGAGGCCACTAAATCAGCCTCTCTTGGCTGCTGGCCTGTCGAGGGGAACTGAATCGCACCAGTCCCAGATGGGCATGCAGGTTAAAGGCCCACAGGGAGCCAGTGTACGGAAAATAATCACCTGCATTCGAAGGAAGTGGAAAGAAAATGTCTCACTTTGGGGACGCTCCCTAAAGCGGATCAAGGCTTGTAGTAAACAAACCAGAGTGGCTGTAACTATATCCTGCCTGCTAGGCGGAATAGTAGCCCTTAGGGCCTCTCGGGGAGGGTAGAATTACAAGCAAGGCTAGTGAGGGGAGTGGCTACTGGAAAGGGCTTCTGGGCAAATAAAGGAGCAGGAGGAACCAGGGTTGCTTTGGTTATCAGCTCCCATATTCATTATAATATAGGTTGTGCCCAAAGCATATGCCTTGCAGAAGGGGGTTTATAGGGCAAAAGTGATTCCACCTCAAAACCAACTTCTCCTCCCCAGCATGAGATCTGAGCTTGGGCAAATCTGCTCTCGGGTTCTTCAAATCCCACTGGCTAAGGTCGGAAGCGTGTTATGAATCTCACAGTGGGGGCTTGGTTGGCCCCCAAGGGATCCTGGCTACAAGAACAGGATTCACTTGGGAGCAGGGGTGGCTGCTTCTTGCCAATAGCCTGCACAGGCCAGCAACGTAGTAAAAGCGTTTGTTTGGATCAGCGGCTCCCGATTCTGGGTGCTGAGCGCTTGGGAAAACCCATCTTTCCAAGGCTTTCGCGCGTCTCCGAAGGAACCTTTCAAGGGTAAAAGCAAGCTGAATTCACGTGGGGACGGACCTGAGCGCGCACACACACGCTGGCTGCCCCTTAAAAGGAGGCATCTGCCCGATCTAGGATGAAGCGGTACATGACAACCACCCAGCCGGGCTGGTCTAGGTATACTTAATCCTGCTTCAGCCCCATAGTTCCCTACGCCTAGGGGCCTCTAACTAACCCAGATCTGACCTTCCGTTGCCGCCTGCTCCGGTTCGCAGCCTGAGACTGCCCACATCCCCCCGGTGCACCCCTGCGGAATAGGAGCTGGCACCTTCAATCCTCTGGGAAAAGGGTCTTCAGAACGGGAGTCAGGAGTCCTGGGTTCAGACTGACTCACCATGCGACCTGGAGCAACTCACTTCCGCCTCTCCGTGCCTCAGTTTCCCCCTCTTTAAAACAGAGAATAATAATGCTTCTGCCGGTTTTATCACATGATGGCTGAAAAGTACTAGATGGGCTAGACCCTACACTCATTGGAATCAGTGGCAAAGCTCCCATTGACTTTAATGGGGCCTGTGATTGCAAATTAATGTATTATTATTTCAGCAACAGCTTGTCCTCCATGTGCCTGGCTTTCGTTCTGGTGGGGCCATTTCGCCATCTAGTGGCGTGAGAAGCAATGACCACAGAGGCCTGTTGGAGGCAGGGGAGTTGTGCATGTATCTCACAGAACTGGGACGCTGAACTGCAGGCCATCGGTCCTGAAACACCAGGCAGCAGGGAGCTCAGATGTCCATGCAAGGTGCAGGCATAGCATGAGGCTCGGCAAGGAGGCCAAGCATCTTCCAAGAAATACATTTATAATTATCTTGTTATTTTTCTTGCAAAAATTACACATTGGAAGAGCAGGCTGAGGTAAAGGGAGCTGATGGTTTGTGCTCTTGCCAAAGCAAAGGGTTTCCCCCCCCTCTAAACAGTAATGTTACAGATTTTTAAGCTGCAAGGGAGGAGCTTTTTAATGGCTGCAGCAGGGGATGGGGAGTCAGGACTCCTGGGTTCTGTTCCCAGCTCTGGGAGTGGAGTGAGGTTAGAGCAAAGGACTGAGAGTTGGAACACCTGGGTTCTGTTCGGGCCGGGGGGGGAGAGTAGAGTCTAGTGGTTAGAGCAGAGGACTGGGAATCGGGACTGCGACTGGATTCTATGCCCAGCTCTAGTAACGACTATTGGGGATTCAAACCCTTCAATGCCACGCCGTGCCAAAGCTGTAGGATGAATCAGAAACTCCTTTGTCCCCGGTCATTCTTTCCTCTGAGTGCTCTCCCATCCCAGCACTCGCTGGTCCTAGCTGGAAAGCCAATGTAACGTTTGCCCCCATTTGTCTTCACACAAAAGCCGGAGCAGGCACGAACATTTCAGTTCCTTCATCCGTTCATTTCCCTCCACCGCCTCTTATTCCCTGTCTGCCTGGAACCCTCAGAGACCCTCCCTCCAGCCTGAGAACACCGCACACGAAAACTGATTGATGCACTGGGGGGTGGGGGGAACGAAGACAGGGCAGGTGACGTTTCAAGTGGCTTTGCCTTGCAGGTGAGATATTCAGAAAGGGAGACACACACCCCCCGCCCCCTCCATCCCCAGATGCTGGCACAGCTGGGCTCACTTGTTCCATTGTCAAGGTGTCCGGGTGCAGGGTCGAATTTACGGGCTTCACTATTGCTAGCAAGTCGCTGGCTATCGAGGAGACCCCACAATCCCCCCTCTAGGATGATCAGTGACTTCACCCAGCAGGATGTACTTGAAAATGCACTGCGTTTGAACATTTCAGCATCAGGGGGTCAAAGATGAGGTTTCTTTTCCCCTGTACCCCCCCCCCCCGCTAGGTTACAACCCCACCCCCCCGACAATGAAATCTTCCCCCACCAGGCAGGGACGGATTAACAAATTTGCCGCCCCTAGGCCCTGAAAAAATTGCCGCCCCCCCCCCCCCAGCTCACCTCCTCTCCCCTGCAGCAAGCCTGGGAGGGGGGGGGGAGAAGGAGAGCGCTCGGGGGATGGCGGCAGTGGAGCGGAGGTGAGCTGGGGCGGGGAGCGGTTCCCTGCCCCCCCCAGGGTTACTCCCCGCGCCCGCCGGCCCCAGATTACCTCCACTCCGCCTCCTCCTCTGAGCACCCCGCGACTCGCTTCTCCTCCCTCCCTCCCTCCCTCCCTCCCTCCCAGCGCTTTCGCGCAGCAAGCCTGGGAGGGCGGTGGAAGGAGGGAAGTGTGGTGCGCCCGGGGGAGGAGGCGGGGCGGGGATTTGGGGAAGGGGCAGAGTTGGGGCGGGGCCGGGGGGGGAGCGGGCTGGTGGTCTCTCTGCCCCAGCTCCCCTTACTCTGCTCTTGTTTCTCAACTCGGAGGTTATCAGACCTCTCCCACCCTGGGGCTGACTGAGGAGTTCAGGCTTCGTGGCCTACTTAGTCCTTGGTCTCGCTACACGAGGCTTCCAGCGAGGGGACTAGTTTAGCGCTGCAATTTCTGGGCACTGGGGTATAACTGCCTAGGCCTGGGTGTTTCAAAAGAGCAGGGGATCTGAGGGGCTCTGGCAGAGCCAGGGGGAACGGGATGCCCAGCTTTTCCCCCAGACTCCTCCCCACCCTCATTCATAGCGGCTATGTGACCGTCCCCACTTATGCCAAAAATACACAAAGTGTTTTTTGGACGGTCAGACTTGTTTTGGACGGGTTTTATGGCAAATCACCACCACTAGAGGGTTCCCAGCACCTGCCGTAGCCTGCTACAGTCCAGTGCAGCTGGTGCATACAGGAGACTGGCTGCAAGAACTGGACCCCATCGCTCCAAATCCAAAATCCATTTGGGGAGCAGGACCAAAGCTGGGGTCTGCTTGCAAACCGCTGGGAACTCCAGCCTTCCAGACACGCCACCCCCAGCCAGCCTGCTTCTACCCGGGGCACGAGGGGAGTACAAGCTCCACCGCCTAGGGGAGCCCTTTGCCTCTCTCAAATTGTTGCCCTGAAGCAGGACAGTTGCAATGGGGGTTCGGCGGGCAGGCAGGCAGGGCTGGGTGGGGCCCCGGCGGATGGGACCCCTCTGTGCTCCCAAGCTTCAGGTGTTCTGCCCCCTAGGACTGTGCTGGGAGAGGGGATCCCTGCTCTGCACTGGCTCGGCAGGGCGGGTGAGTGCGGCCGGGGGAGTGGGTCTCTAGGGGGGTGCTGGGCTGTGAGGAGGTGGGGGGCGCTGGGCAGTGGGGGGCGGTTTGTGTGTGTCGGGCGCTGGGCAGTGAGGGGTCTGTGTGGAGTGCTGTGTAGTTGTAGTGGTGGGGCTGTGGGGAAGGGCATTGGGTAGTGCAGGGTGGGGGAGATCTGTGTGTGTTGGGGTACTGGGCAGTTGTGGGGCTGTCAGCGGGGGGAGTGCTGGACAGGGATGGTGGTGTGCAGAGTGCTGGGGCTGTAGGCGGGGGGAGGGTTTCTCGGCATAGTGGGTCCGGGGGATGCTGGGCATAGGGCGTTGGGTGGGGGGTGGGCTGTGTGGCACAGGATGGGCCCACCCCAGAGGGGAAGGGGCACGCTGGCAGCACGGGGCTAGGCGGGCCAGTGTGCGTCTGGCAGCTGCCGGGTTGTAAACAGTGCCCTCGCACTGGGCTGGGCAGAGTGGGGCTGCCCCCTCCATGCCATGCCCCATTGCCCCTGGCTGGCCCCTCGCTCCAGGTACTGGCCTCCCCACACCATGCTCCATTGCCCCCATGGGGGCCCACAAATATGTTTGGCATCAGGCCCACAAAAGGTTAATCCGGCCCTGGCTCCTAGGCGCGCGCGGAGTGGTACCGGCAGCGGCGAAGGCAGCCGGGCAGGCACATCCCTGTCTAGGCGGCCCATTGACCCTTCTGCCCTGGGGCCCGGAATTGCTGTCCGCAGGCCTGTCGGCCAGGTCTCACGTACGCCAGCTCACACAGGCCACCAAACAGCTGTAGCTACGGGGCTGTCAATGCCCTGCTGGCTTCTGGTGCCCGGCCCCAGGAGCAAAACCGATGTGCCTGGACTCCAAAGGAGTCTGAACAATCTCAGCCTGCGTCTCTCCACGGTGCCCTGCTCAATGGGACCATGCACGGGGGCTGCTTGAACTGCCAGGGGGTTTAATAAATGCAAAGGCCGGCAGGGCTCTTGGGATCTTCGATGCTGACCTCCTGCATAACCCGGGCCAGAGAACCTCGACCAGCACTTCCTGCATCCAGCCCAATCACCTGGGCTTTAACCAGGGTGTATATTCTTATCTCCAACCTTGACTGAAAGATTCCCAGTGACAGAGAATTCGCCCCATCCCTTGGCCATCTGCTCCAGCGGCTAATCACCCTCACTGTGACAAACCTGTGCCTTGCCAGTCTTCATCCAGACTTCATCTTCCAGCTCCCGTGTCCTACACCAGGGGCTCTCCACCTTTCCAGACGACTGTCCCCCTTTCACGAGTCTCATTTGTCTTACCTACCCCCAAGTTTCACCTCACTTAAGAGGTGCTTGCTTATAAAATCAGACACAAAAGCGTCACAGCCCACTAGTACTGAACCATGGCTGACTTTCTCATTTCTACCATATAATTATAAAATAAATCCATTGGAATATAAATATTGTACTTACATTTCAGTGTACAGGATACAGAGCAGTATAACCAAGTCATTGTCTGTATGAAAGTTTAGTTTGTCCTGACTTTGCCAGTGCTTTTTATGTAGCCTGTTGTAAAACTAGGCACATATCTAGATGAGTGGATGTCCCCCCCAGGGGTACGCATACCCCAGGTTGACAATCACTGTCCTACAACCCTCCGTGTGTGTGTGTGTGTGTGTGTGTGTCAGGTAGGGTTGCCAAGCCTCCAGGAGTTAAAGATTACTCTTTAATTAAAGATAATGTCATGTGATGAAACCTCCAGGAATTCAGCCAACCAAAGATGGCAACCTTAGTGTCAGGAGCTGTGTGAGGTTTAGGGACAATGGGGGGCAGAGCAGGGCTCTGAGGAGTACCAAAGGGGGAAGCATAAAGCTGCTGACCTGTCTCCCCAGCCCACACCCAAAGTCCCTTAGGGCACAGTTGATTTACAAGGCAGCTATTCCCCTGACCTGGCTACAGGGCCCTTTGCCCCTCTCTCTTCCCCCAGCTTCAGGCACTAATTTCCTTCCCATATCTCCCCACTCGAACAAAGCCCTTTATAGCAATCACTGGCCCCTTCCCAGCTGGGTCTGATAATCTAACAGGGCTGGCCTCCGGCCCCCCGCCCTTAAAGGGGAAGAGCTCCCAGTTACAGGGAGCCATGAACAAACCCCAGTGCCTGGGAAGCCATGTGGGGTTTAGTCCTTTCCCGCCGGGGCCGAAACCCGACCATGCAGAGGGGCTGCACGCACCTGCCCCCAGAGGGAGGAGAGACGATGCCACCTGCCACCCTGAGCTGCTGCCACTGCCACCTCCACAGCCGGGATGGACCAAGAGATGATGGGACACCACCGAGTAGTGCCTGTTGCTGGGCAACCCAGCACCCACAATTCTTTCTCCTAGGCAACCCAGCACCCACAATACTTTGCTGCCCACCTGCCCCCAGCAGCAGAGGAGGAGTAACTACATGGGTACCAGCCAGAGGCCCAGCTAGAGGCCAGTGGGGCCCAGCAAGGATGCTGAGCCCATGGACCGGTCTCAGATGGGTGGAGTGTAGGAGAGTCTTGCGCCTTCCCCTCCCACCCCAGTTTGAGCCCTGCCTTGGAGCAGAGCACGTCTGGGTTTCCGCAGGACCCTGACTGTGGCTCCAACAGAGAGGGGGGCCCGCCTGAGATGTGCCATCAAACCAAGCAGGGGGATTTCAGCTCCCCTCCAACAGAGTTTGGTCACAAGTGAGATGAGTTTTCTGCTCTCAGCTGACACCAGTCTGGCACTAACCAACACCATGAAAATACCGAGGGGCTAATCTGTTATAAGCACAGGAGGCATTGGGCTCTGGGAATCCTGGAACAGATGGAGACAGATTCTATGTGTGAGGCTAACAAAAGACTTTATTCTATTTATAAATAAACAGTGATTTTTTTCTCCCCACGCTCACAAGAGCAGGATCCGGAGCAAAGCCACCACGAGCACAAAGCAGTGGGTGGCATTTGTACATAGCTGCCTCCTCAAAGAGCCTTGTTTGTACAGAAACTCAGGGAGCCGCACCCATCCCGAAACCTCCCGGCCTCCTTGGGAATCTGATTCACCTCTTTTTGTACCGTGAGCGATGCCTTGAGCAGACCCCACTTCCCCCGCAGGGAGCTGGGGTTAACCGCCTGCTTTCCCCGGCCTTCCATGGTCACAGGTGTCATGAGCTGGGATAGGCTCAGATTTCCTCCCACCACTCCACCATGGTATACATTTCTTAGTCCCCAGCAATTGAAGGGTTAAAATCCATGTGCATTTTATATAACAACCTGGTATATGGATTGTGCCGGCCCTTTTCCAGATCCAAAGTCCAGAGTACAGGAGCACCGGGCGGCGGAAGGTCCCACCCCCGAAATGCCGCTCCCGACAGAGGCGGCGGAAGGTCCCGCCCCCAAAATGCCGCTCCCGACAGAGGCGGCGGGAGGTCCCGCCCCCAAAATGCCGCTCCCGACCGAGGCGGCGGAAGGTCCCGCCCCCGAAATGCGCTGACGACCAGGGCAGCCGTGTTGGAGCTAAGAACTAAATAATTGTGTCTTATTCAGGTCGCCTAATGGGTTGCGCCGGCCCTGCCAGAATATGGTCAAGAGACCAGAGGCCTAGCAAATAGTGATCAGCTAAGAGAGAGCTGGGGTAAACAGATAATCTTGTTTTGCTAAAATAAGACTAGTCAGCAAATTGCCAGGTGTTGGAGCTAAGAACTAAATAATTGTGTCTTATTCAGAGTTGCAGATTGAACAAAGGATCCCTGTTCCTATTGTGTTAGTCTCTTCTGTAGGGAGACGTTCTTCCCACAGATCCAACCTTGAGTTTATGAAAAGTTGGCACGTCAGTAAGATATGGCATCCTTCCACCTCCCCTTCCCAGGGACCAATGCTTGCCTTAAGACATAAAGGAAACAATCTTTATTGCCATATACTTTCACTGTTTCTTTGCTTTAACCCCTAGGAATGTACCTGTTGGACAATCAAAGGAGTTGCTCCATTCCTATGGACCCATAAATCAGAATTCAACATATATATTTTATACTAATAACATTTTATCAAAGAATTAATTAAATGTTAACTTGCTAACTTGAGACCATGGGCGGAGACATTATGTAACCTGTTAACCATTGGCTAATGTGCGATCTTGTCTTGCTGCAAAACCTATCCCGGGGTGTGGAACTGCCCGTCACTTTCCCCCGCCCATGGAAAATCCATATATTCCATTGTAATCAATTGATTGACAGTGTCTCTGAGCCTAAGAAGCAAGGTGACACTCCGCCGGCACTGTGTGTAATAAACTCCTATGCTTGACCTCTACACGGTGTGGATTTATGCCTTTCAGCAATCATCTCCCCTGCAGATGGAGCGAGCACAGCATGTTTTCCAGAGGCCGGTGGCAAACATGAGCTGCTACCCCTGTTCAGACATTCCCCCTCGGCAGGCTCAGCTAGTCCTAGCCAGGATCGATGGGTCAGTTATGCTCAACGCAGTCTCCCAGAGCTTTTATAAGGACAGGAACAGCCAGGCTGGATCAATCCCGGGGGTCCGCTGAGTAGCCCATCTCTGAGAGTGGCCAGTACCAGCTGCTTCAGAGGAAGGTGGAAGAGGTCCTGCAGGAAGAACCTGGCCCAGTGCTTAGGACACTAGACGTGTTTGTGTCTTTGCTCTGCTACTGGCTCCCTGTGTGCCACTTAACTTCTCTGTGCCTGAGTTCCCACTCTGTAAAAAGGAGATAACGGTTCCCATAATTCCCTGCATGACCTGGGGATGGGAGGCTAAGAGTGTGAGGTGGCCAGATGTCGTGGTGATGGGAACCACATAATTACTTAAGTGAGACCTGACCCCAGGAAAAGTTTATTCCCAACCCTTCCATTAAGTGAGTCCTTAATGATGATCCCCAGTTTTCACTGGCCATGGCTGGGAGGATTTGAACGGAGATGGTTGGGTTTTCATTGACCCTAGATGAGTGCCTCTGAAAACTAGCCCAGTCTAGTGTTTATATGACAGAAGCAATTCCCTAGATTTGAGATATGAACCTTTCCCCCCAGCCAGGTCTAATACGGTGGGTGAATTACACAACAAGTCCATCAGCAGGACGTACAATGGGCTGAGCTACTGGATGGTCTTGCTGGACCCCACTTAGATGGGAGACTTATGAAGTAACATCCAAGGTGCTGCTAGTGATCCAGAAAGTGGCATTCTCCTCCACTGAGTGAGCTTGGTGCTGTTGGAGGGAGGGTGACATCTTTATTCCTGGGGGAAATCTGCACCACTGTGCATGCGCAGAATTAATGTCCCCCGCCAATTTATTTGCTTCCCTGCAGAAAAATGACTTTCTGACAGGGAAGCAAAGGGAAGCTGCAAGAGCAGTCACGCACCACTCCCTAGCTGCACAGGTACATCATTTCAGGCACCTGGAGCAGCCAGCAGAGAGGTAAATCACTGCAGGGCTGGGGACACCCCCACCAGTGGCTCCTACCCTGAGCCAGGATCAGCTGCTAGTCCCAGCTGGACTGGAGGCAGGAGAGGACGGGACTTCCTCTTCCCCTGCAAGGAGTGGCTGGGGCTGTGTCAGACCCACCCCCAGAAACCTCCCCCAGCTGCAGGAAGCTCAGCATCCTCCCCTGCTTCCTGCCCCCATTGCTCCTCAGCTGCTGGGGGAGGGGTCACTGTATGGGGAGCTGCTCCCCCATCTGCCCACCCCCACACATCCAGACCTCCCATACCCAGACACCCCTGCCAAGCCTATCCCCATATACCCAGAACCCCCCTAGCCCTCCAGACCCGAACCTCACCCCACTGAACCTCAACACCTGCCTCTGGAGCCCCCTGCACCCAGACCCCCTGCATCTGGACCCCCACCCCTGCACTCAGACCACCCCCCACTGAGCTCCCTGCACTCAAACCCTCACCCTGACGAGCCCCACCCCCTGCACCCCCCTGAGCCCTCACATCCAGATCCCCATGCAACTGACTCCCAACTAGCTGCATGCAGACCCCCACGCCATCAAGGCCCACTCCCCCAGCACCCAGGCCCCCCTGCTGAGACCCCCCCACACACAGACCCCTCCGGTAAGCTCCACCCACCTTCACCTGGAAGAGTCCCGTTGTCCCTGCACCTAGAACCCCCGCAACGAGCCTCTGTGCATCCAGATCCCCCCACACCTAGACCCCCCACTGAGCTGCCTGCTCCCAGATTGTCCCACACAGAATCCTCTCACCCCAGACCTGGATCCCCCCACACTGAGCCACTCCACACTTGTATCCTGCCTGGTTGAGCCTGCCTGTCCCACACCTGGTGCGCCTGGCGCAGAGGGGCAGTGTCAGGGTCAGGTGAGTCCGTGTCCCGGGCGTGAGGGGGCTGCAGGGTGATCTCCCACCTTCGTGCAGCCAGTGGCCTGTGCTCCCCACTGCCATGCTGGTACCTCTGTATTTATTTATTGACAAATACAACTTACAGAATTTTGCAGAATTTGAAGATATTGTGCGGAGAATTGTTAATTTTTTGGCGCAGAATGCCCCCAGGAGTACATCTTTCAAAGGAAAAGCAGAGGTTCTATTTCTGTGGGGGTTAAAAGTCCCAGGCCGTTTTTAGTGGGAGTGGTTTAGCCGTTTAGCCCCGGTCTCTTTGGGGTAATTACATACTGCCTGCCTGCCTACCTCTCCATTCAGAGTGTCCTCCTTCACTTCCTGTCCTAAACTTCCAGGCAGTGTTGCTCTGGGCTATATGAACAGCTGCTGCCTTCCACCCCAGAGGGGGTTGCATTACAATGGTGGGTGAGATGGTTTGTAAAGCACTTTGGGATGAAAGGCTCTACGAGTTGCAAGTTCTTCTCAGCAAAGAGGGTCATCTGGGCTCACGTTCTGGGCAGGGAGGGGCATGTCCACCTCCCCTATGTGCCCGAGGACACGAAGTGCATCTCGGTGTTGACGTTGGCGTTGCCCGCATTGGTGCAGCCCACCTTTTGCTTGAAGATGAAGGGGAAGACCTTCTTGAAGGCCTTCCTGAAGTTGACGCCCATGAAGGCGTAGACGATGGGGTTGATGGAGGAGTTGGTGTAGGACATGCAGTGGGCCCAGATCTTCACCTTGTAGATGTAGTAGTTGCGCTGGAAGCTGGGGCTGAAGGCCTGGACGAGGATGAGGAATTGCACGGGCCCCCAGCAGACGGTGAAGAGTACCACGATGATGACCACCATGCGGGAGATCTTGGCCCGCATCACCTCGGAGCGCTCGGCCAGCTGCTGCACCTTGCAAGTTGCAGAGACACGGGGGGTGGGGTGGGGGGGGTGGGGTGTTAGCATTCACAGCCAGGCAGCTCTGGTGGGAGTTGAGCCATCGTGCCAGTGGGTGGACATGTGCAAAGAGGTAGACACACAAGTGGTTGCATGTGTGTATATAGCACCACACCTCTAGGAGGTGGTTGGCAGTGGGGATTGAACCTGGGAACCTCTGCTGCCTGAGCTAAAAGAACAGTGCAGTGGCAGGTTTATCAACCTCTAGTTACGGCCCAGCCACCACCGGGGGCAACAGAGCATCACGTGGAGTGGGTCACACGTGCAAGTAGCGGTGGGTGCCTCTGCGTGCATTCACGTGCAAACCAAATGGTGGGTGCACGGGTGCAAATGGCAGCATGCGTTGGGCACAGGCATGTGGACACAGGTGCAAGTATCTGCAGACACAGGCCATGCGCCCGAGCATCATCGTGCCTGCGCCGTTGGATACAGAGGCCAGGGATGAATCTGGCCCTGTGGCCAAGGAGTCCTGAGCACCGTCAACTCCTGCTGGAGCCAGTGGGAGTCGTGGGTGCTCAAAGCCTCTGGAGAGCAGGTCTTATGTAGATTTCCGCAGGCACACGCCCCCTACTGGTGTGTGTGGGGAGTGCAGGGGGGAGGAGCCAGGTACCTGGTAGTTGTTATCGATGGGCTCCACGGTGGGATGTCCCATCTGGTAGAGCATGGCCACGTAGCAGATGCAGATGGTCAGTAGGGGCAGCAGGTAGACGGCCAGGAAGTTGTAAAGGATGAAGGCCTTCTCGTGGGAGGCGGAGGGGAAGGACTCACTGCAATAGGTCTGCGGCCCGAACCAGTAGCCCTCCGTCAACCTGTTGTACATCAGCACCGGGGCGGAGACGATAAAGGAACCTGCCGCGGGCAGCAAGGCCAGAGTCAGCGACCCAGCGCCAGGCTGGGGGCTTGCTTTAGTGGTCGGCAGGGGATGAAGGGACCGAACCGAACAAGAACCAGGATCCCAGCCAGCGGAGGAGCAAGATGGAGGTTCAGAGCCGAACCAGAACCAGGATCACAGCCAGTGGGGGAGCTGGATTGAGGGACAGACCTGACCCAGGGTCACAGCCAGCAGGGGAGCTGGTCGGAGGGACAGACCCGAACCAGAACCAGGAAGGATCATGGGTCGCAGGGAGAATGACTTGGAGGGACAAAGGGAAGGGGCAGAACCGGGATATGAGGATGATAGGTGCCAACGACCCATTCCCCGGGGGTGGGGGAGGACCCCACTTGATACAGCCAGCAGCTTCAGCTCATGCATGTGTTACAGGTGTCCCCTCCCTTCTTACATCCCCCCAAATTCTTATTTCAGCCCCCATCCTTGAACCCCCCCCAACCTCCCTAGGTAGGGCTTGGCTTTGCAAACCACACCCAGGGGTGGTTCGGACACGGGTCCCATTTTATCTGAACCCTGACATTTATTGGGTCGGGGGTTGGCCCACGGGGTTCCATAAATGGTTCTGGCCAGTTTCTTTAAAAAATAAAGGGGCCCTTACCCAGCAGGCTCTGTCCCCTCATGCCCATATGGATCTCTCCATCCCCCTTCCTCCTCCGAGAGCGCCAGTGACTGCCCCTGCTGGCCAGCTCGCCCCAGCTACCCGGCACCACTTCAGGAGGGCCACGTTTTCCCCAGTCCCCCCTATCCACGCTGGCTCTACTCACAGATCCAGATGCCCAGGCTGATGGCGACGGCGATGCGGGGGGTGCGCTGGCGCAGGGAGCGCAGCGGGAACACGGTCACGTACCAGCGGTCCACGCTCATGGCTGTCAGGGTGACACAGGTGGCCTGCACGGAGACCTGCCAGGGGAGGTAGAAGCGGAGAGGGGAGCCCATTGGAGTGGAGTTGGCTGGGGGACCACACATCCACCCTGTGCACTGTCGGCGCCAGATCCCCAGCTGTCGACTGTAATAGAGATACAGCAATACCCAGCAGCTGCGTATCTGGCCCTCTGTGTCTGAGTATTCTACCCGTGGAAGCCGATGACCTCGGTTTGCATGGTGTGGTGTGTTGGAAATGCAAGCTACCTCCACAAGAACAGGGGGTTCCTGGTCTTGCTTGCAGGTGTATGGACGTGTGCCATGTCAGCCTAAATCAAGGTGGGGTGATTTACATAAGAACATCAGTGCTGCCATAGTGGGTCAGACCAATGGTCCATCTCGCCCAGTATCCTGTCTCCAACAGTGGCCAGTGCCAGATGCTTCAGGGAGAATGTACACAACAAGGCAATTTTGCAGCGATCCACCCTGTCTTCCACTCTCGGCTTCTGGCAGTCAGAGGTTTAGGGTCGCCCCGAGCATGGCGTTGCATCCCTGACCATGTTGGCTATTAGCCGTTGATGGATCTATCCTCCAGGAACTTATCTAGTCCTTTTTTTGAACCCATTTAGACTTTTACACTCACAACATCTCATGGCCCTGAGAGCCACAGGTTGACTGTGTGTTGGGTGAAGAAGTACTCCCTTGTGTTTGTTTTAAACCTGCTGCCGATTCATTTCATCGGGTGACCCCTGATTTTTGTATTGTGTGAAAGGGTAAATAACACTTCTCTAGTCACTTTTGCCACCCCCTTCATAATTATAGAGACCTCTCTCCTATCCCTCCTTCGTCATCTCTTTTCTAAGCTGAACAGCCCTAATCTTTTTAGTCTCTCTTTGTACAGAAGCTGTTTCATACCCTTGATCATCTTTGTTTCCCCTCTCTGAACCTTTTCCAATTCCACTTTCTCCTTTTTGAGATGGGGTGACCAGAACTGGACACAGTACAGAAGATGTGGGCATACCATGGATTTATATAGTAGCATTATGATATTTTTATCTTATTTTCTATCCTTTTCCTAGTCGTTCCTACCATTCTGTTAGCCATTTGGACTGCTGCTGCACATTGAACTGATATTTTCAGAGAACTATTCATGGTGACTACAAGATCTGTGCCTTGCTGCCTTGGGGAGCAGCCTGCTTTGTCTCTCTCTGGTTTTGGTCACTGTGTGTTTATCATAAAGTCATGTTATGCTGCAATCTTCCAGCGAGAGTATGTTTTTTATCTAACGTTTCTGTTTGTATAGTATGCACATAGGCTGTGTGTGTGTATGGCTTGTACCTGTGCAAGGCATGGCTGTGTGCCCTGTTGTGCAACTGCATGAGAAATGTACTTGTGAGGTGCCTGCGTGCAAGGAGAGGGGAAAGCTCACCCTGTTGCTGCCCCCACAGTCTCTCTTTTGAAGACTAAACCCCCCCAGTCACCCCAGCTCTGCCCACAGTAGTGAGCGAAGCCCTGAGCCAAGGCCTCACCTGTTGGATGTAATTGACAAACTTGCACATGAACTCCCCGAAGATCCAGCCGGGAAGGGGATACAGCATGGCAGTGAACGGCACACAGCACACCAGGAAGATGATATCAGTGGTGGCAAGGTTGGCTGTCAAAAGAAAGGAAGGGTCATGCTGTGATTAGGGCACAAGCCTTGGACTTAGGAGGCCTGGGTTCAAATCCTGCCTCTGCCACAGGCTCCCTATGCCACCTTGGGCAAGTCACTTAGTAGCTCCGTGCCTCAGTTTCCCACCTGTGTGATGGGGAGAACAGCCTCTTAGGGGGTGTGGTGAGGCTAAATCCATTCAAGATGGCGAGGTGCTTAGATACGGCAGTGACGGGGTCGATTTAAAAGGCGAACGAGCTGGCCTTTGCTGCTTCAGTTCTCGTCACCCCCCGCCATTCTGGCAACGGATCTGAAACAAAGACTTTGCTACTGGAAAATGGACGTGTCCAGAACAACTGACCCTCTTTCTATTGATGCCGCAGGCCTTGGTTTATTGCCCCTCCTCTTCACCCCCGGTAAAGGGCCAGTCTCCACTGCAGTCAATACTGTGTGGTTCCACCTGGAGTGGCACGGTCCGGGGCAGAGAGCACCAGACTCGGAGCCTCTTCTCTTTCCACCCCTCTGTTAGTTGCTTTCCTGGCTGCGCCCACAGATTCACAGGGGCTGTGCCTCCGCGGATGGGAATTGCCACTGCTCCAGTGAAGTCCACGGAGCTGGGTCAATTTGCACCAGCCGAGGATCTGCAAGGGACCAGAGAACTTCACCTGCATCAAGCTTATAACCCCAGCTCCTGCGCCTGTGGGGTAAACCAGCTTCGATTGCCTCTCAGATTCCACTACACCCTGTGGGCCAAATTCAGAGGACATGTGTGAGGGGAGACTGGGGTGTCTACGGGCCAGCTGGCCGTAATAGAGAGGAAGGGTCTCCTTTACGCTGGCATGAATCTGGATTAACTCCATTGGCTTTAGGGGTATTACGCCATGTGCAAGAGAAGAATTAGGCCCTTAGGGAATCTACATACACATTGAAGGGCTAGAAGAAGGCATAACTCCCACCCTGTCTCAATAGCCTCTCAACCGTCTCAGACTTGCCCCTGTGATCAAACCCCAGTGTGGGGGGCTGGGGGCTGAGCCCCATCCCTGACGGCACAGGGGCAGTACTTGCTCTAGCGGAGTGGAAGTTTGAGCCTGGAGGATGCTGAGTGCTTCCCCTTGCTGGATCGGGGCCATACGCAGAACGCACCGGGAGTGAGATTTGCACGGTGTGCAGAGGGGAGGTTTCTAGTAACGTCAGCATCATGAGGCAACAAGGTCTAGTGCTCAGAGCATGGGGCTGGGAGCCAGGAACTCCCAAGATCTAATCTCAGCTCTGGCACTTGTGCCTCAGTTTCCCCATCTGTAGAAAGGGGATCACATTTACCTCCCTCCTGGGGCTGGGAAGAGGAGGGTCCAGCTCGTGTCCCTATTCATGTCTGTGCAGACCTTTGGATGCAGAGTGCTAGCTACATCCTATTTATCGCTGGAGCGAGCAGAGAAGGGTGCTGAAGGAGATACAGAATTTCAGTCTGGTAGCTATCCGCTCCCTGGCTCTCCTTGTCAGTCCCTTCCCCAGCCAGCGAATATGTTTCCCTCTTTCTTGTTTCTCTGAAGGTTGCATTATCCTTTGGCGACCCCATCACTCCATGCTATGTACCTCTGAGAACTAAGTGCAGCTTCTTGGCTCTTGCCTCTAGCAATTTCATGGGTAAATCACTGAGAATGAAAGAGGTTTGGCACCTGGAAAATCCAAGAGAGAATAGCCTCGTAATGCACAGCTGTTTATCTATTATATACTGTGAACACACTCAGTAGAATCCACTCACTCAGCCTCCTGATGGATGACATGTCTCTTTGATCCATGCCAGCAAAAGGGATTCAGCATCTCAGTGACTCCAGACAATGGCACATGGGAGCCTAATACGTTACATTGCACACAGACACAGCACCTTGCAGACCAAAGCCTTTCACCTGTGCAGCAGCTGCCCTTGGGGATGGAGCACGGCAGCTTGGCCAAAGACACTAGGGAAAACCCTCTCTACTCTTATGGACCCTGGGGCCTTTAATGTTCACAGAGAGCAGATAAGACATAGTTTTTGTAAATTGCCTTCTCAGGGTTTAGGAATTACCAGATCAGAGGCCCATCTCAGGAAGATGCAAGAAGCCCCATAGGAATAACCTGTCTATGAGGGGTGTTTCTTCCTGACCCCCTGTCAGTTAGCACTTGCTTGTGCCCTGCAGCATGAAGGTAGTATTCAATTTTGCTACCACAGTGAGGTGAAGGGCTGGGTTGACACAGCTAGGATTTGAACCTGCATTTCCAGGCAGCATAGGGATTTCAAACCTGCATCTTAGCCCTGGCCTCCACCTCAGTCTGCTTAAATAGCTTAGCTTGATTACAAATACAAACCTACTCATGGCAGTTAACTGCTGTGGCCTGGTGTCTGGTGTTTGCTGGTAAAGCGTCCCACTCTTGTGGCCTTATTGCTGACTCCAGCTGGCTTCCCAGCTTGAGTATGATGGCTAAATGAGTCAGACCGACAGTAACCCTTTCGCTGTGTGCTGCCCTCATCGCGATTTCAGCCTGGTTTTGTGCAGCAGGGCCCCTTGGCTGTTCAAAGGGGATGTCGCAAGCAGTCGCTTTGGGGCGACGTTCTGCATCATGTGAAGCAGCAAGGGGGACTGGTCAATACTGATCTGTATAACCTTGGTCCTCAACTGGGGTAAATAGGCACCAGCGCCATTGCTTTCAATGGGATTATGCTAATAATAAATGGAGATATACCTATCTCATAGAGCTGGAAGGGACCCCAAAGAGTCATCGAGTCCAGCCCCCTGCCTTCACTAGCAGGACCAATCTTGCCCCAGATCCCTAAGTGGCCCCCTCAAGGATTGAACTCACAACCCTGGGTTTAGCAGGCCAATGCTCAAACCACTGAGCTATCCCTCCCCTCCCTGATTTACACCGGGCACCAGCCCTCTCTCTTTAATGCATTGCACAGTGCTAATTTTTTAAAGCCATCAAGGTGTGAACGTCAATATCCCCCAGGGCCAGGGTTTCCTCTGAGTCAGGGGGATTCGCTGTATTGGCTCATTTCAGGTTCAGCTGGGATGTCCTGGTTAACCCCTGTGCTCCTGGACTGCAGCAGGGTTCTGGTAAGCGCCGATGGATTGACAGTGCTTCCATAAGGGATGTACGAGCTATGCGGGGCCGTCCTGGCGCTTTGTCTGGTCACTGACGCGATAAAACAGTCCCGCCGATGTGACTGTGTGAGCTGGTGGCATCTTGCACCCACTTTGCACAGGTGTAGATGAGGACAGAAAGCACAGGGCAGCTGCGGATCAGGCCCCTCAATATTTTAGCTGAACAAAAAGCTCTCGGTAACCTAGGTTACTGCACACAGAACAGGAAATGCTCACAATGAGCCAGGAGATTCATTGTAAAAGCAGCTGAGGCGAGGATGGCGGGGGAGGGACTGGGATAGGCAGAGTTAAGACTCTAATTTTCTGTCACTGGGGATCACAAAAGGGTCAAAATCTCTCCAAAGAAACTAGATGCAAAGCGACAAATAACCGGCGTGCGGCTACGTGTTGTAACTGATGCCTGCGGCTAGGAGGAGCGGAGATTGCTGGGGTGACGGGAGAGGTGGGACTCCGGGGCAGAATGGCCGGGTGACAAGTCTGGATGCTATATTACTCATATGGGCTATCAGAGATATGGATCTTCCCTAGGGCAGATTCCCAACCTCCAGGCAGCCTCCTTCCTAGTGCTCCCACAGTACCCCAATGGGCCTAGGGTGACCAGATGTCCCGATTTCATAGAATCATAGAACTTAAGATCAGAAGGGACCATTATGATCATCTAGTCTGACCTCCTGCCTGATGCAGGCCACAAGAGTTGACCCACCCACTCCTGAAATAACTCTCACCCTTGACTCAGCTGTTGAAGTCCCCAAATCATGATTTAACGACTTCAAGCAGCAGATAATCCTCTAGCAAGCGACCCCTGGGACTCGATATTTGGGACTTTATCTTATATAGGCGCCTATTACCCTCCCAATTTTTCACACTTGCTGTCTGGTCACACTAAATGGGCCCTTCACGGGCCTAGAAAATGGCCTGTAATTTCCCCTGGCTGGGCAGAATTTTGTATTGTTACCAGCGGTCATTTCCAGGTCCTGGGCATAGGGAAACCCCAATGTGGTGAGACTAGGCAGCGCAGCTAGAAAGCCAGAGAGAACCACAGGGTCGGTCTGTGCCGAGCAGCTTCAGTGAGGAAGCCCCGTTACCTTCATTACAACCGATTCCTGCTCTTCTGCATTGTCCGAGATACCACGTGTCCAAGAGTCTACGACAGTGATAGTAATACCAGTAATACCAGTCCAGCTGACCAAAACCCTACAGAAGCATCGCCCGAGAACGACTAGCAGGATTAAGCCCAATGTCTTCAAAGCACCAAGGAAGGAAGGAAGGAAGGAAGGAATTAATTAATATCCCTCTGTACTGGGGATGTTTGGTTTGGTGTGGTTTTTAACAACTAGCCATCACAACGTACAAGATCTTCAAGCACAAAAAGGGGAAAGCTCCTGTCTAAAATGTCTCCCCCGGAGTCACCAATAAATCTTCACCACGCACGGACTCTGAAGATTTGGGTCGTCAGGAGTTTTGTAAAACCCTCTGCAGAATCCCTGCGCTGGAGGGGCTCAAAGGCCCTAGTTCTCCTTTGACTTTCCTTCACATTTTCGCAGTGCCTCCGTCTTCTTGAGGACACTGATCATGATGGCTCTCACTCCGTGCTTAATTTGTAATGAAAGAGGTGCCGTGCCGGGGCAGCAGGGCTCAAGCAATTAGGAGTCGGAGCTCAAGCAAGTTTTTTACTTTCATAACTGATGCGCCAAGCCCAGAGGCGCCGGGGCTACGAACTGCCAGGCCCAGAGGTGCCGGGGCTCTGAACTGCCAGGCCCAGAGGTGCCGGGGCTCTGAACTGCCAGGCCCAGAGGCGCCGGGGCTCTGAACTGCCAGGCCCAGAGGGGCCGGGGCTCTGAACTGCCAGGCCCAGAGGGGCCGGGGCTCTGAACTGCCAGGCCCAGAGGGGCCGGGGCTACGAACTGCCAGGCCCAGAGGTGCCGGGGCTCTGAACTGCCAGGCCCAGAGGCGCCGGGGCTACGAACGGCCAGGCCCAGAGGCGCCGGGGCTACGAACTGCCAGGCCCAGAGGTGCCGGGCTATGAACTGCCAGGCCCAGAGGCGCCGGGGCTACGAACTGCCAGGCCCAGAGGCGCCGGGGCCCCGAACTGCCAGGCCCAGAGGTGCCGGGGCTCTGAACTGCCCGGCCCAGAGGCGCCGGGGCTATGAACGGCCAGGCCCAGAGGCGCCAGGGCTCCGAACTGCCAGGCCCAGAGGCGCCGGGGCTCTGAACTGCCAAGCCCAGAGGTGCCGAGGATCTGAACTGCCAAGCCCAGAGGCGCCAGGGCTACGAACCGCCAGGCCCAGAGTTGCCGGGACTCTGAACCGCCAGGCCCAGAGGTGCCGGGGCTCTGAACTGCCCGGCCCAGAGGCGCCGGGGCTATGAACGGCCAGGCCCAGAGGCGCCAGGGCTCCGAACTGCCAGGCCCAGAGGCGCCGGGGCTACGACCTGCCAGGCCCAGAGGTGCCGGGCTATGAACTGCCAGGCCCAGCGGCGCCGGGGCCACGAACTGCCAGGCCCAGCAGCGCCGGGGCTACGAACTGCCAGGCCCAGAGGTGCCGGACTATGAACTTGCAGGCCCAGAGGCGCCGGGGCTACGAACTGCCAGGACCAGAGGTGCCGGGGCTACGAACTGCCAGGCCCAGAGGCGCCGGGGCCCCGAACTGCCAGGCCCAGAGGTGCCGGGGCTCTGAACTGCCAAGCCCAGAGGCGCCGAGGCTCTGAACTGCCAAGCCCAGAGGCGCCGGGGCTCTGAACTGCCAGGCCCAGAGGGGCCGGGGCTCTGAACTGCCAGGCCGAGAGGGGCCGGCGCTCGGGAGCGCCAGGCCTAGAGGCGCCGGGGCTACGAACTGCCAGGCCCAGGGCGGCCGGGGCTACGAACTGCCAGGCCCAGAGGCGCCGGGCCATGCACTGCCAGGCCCCGAGGCGGCCGGGCTACGCACTGCCAGGCCCAGAGGCGCCGGGGCTACGAACTTCCCCGCCCAGAGGCGCCGGGGCTCTGAACTGCCAGGCCCAGATGCGCCGGGGCTATGAACCGCCAGGCCCAGAGGTGCCGGGCTCTGAACTGCCAGGCCCAGAGGCGCCGGGGCTACGAACCGCCAGGCCCAGAGGCGCCGGGGCTCTGAACCGCCAGGCCCAGAGGTGCCGAGGATCTGAACTGCCAGGCCCAGAGGCGCCAGGGCTACGAACCGCCAGGCCCAGAGTTGCCGGGACTCTGAACTGCCAGGCCCAGAGGTGCCGGGGCTCTGAACTGCCAGGCCCAGAGTTGCCGGGACTCTGAACGGCCAGGCCCAGAGGTGCCGGGCTCTGAACTGCCAGGCCCAGAGGTGCCGGGGCTACGAACTGCCAAGTCTGGAGGTGCCGGGGTTCAGCCCTGGCAAGCCCCGGCACAAATGAAGCCCCGCTCTCACTCCTACCTGTGCTTGAGCAGCTCATTCATACCCCTAGGGATCGTTCCAAGCGCTACAATAACGATCTTGGTTCTAGTTCTTCATGCTTCGCTCTCTTTTGTTTCTTTTTTAAGTTCCTGTCTGCCAGGATGGCGATACCCATCACTCAACCACTACGTCGATGTTTTGTCTGGGCTGTTTACCTGCACTGTTCAGTCTGTGACAACTGCCAGAGCCCGTGAAATCTTCAGTCTCTAGTGTGCTTTCAATTCGGTGGTCGTAATACAGCCTGGTGCATTTAAATCCTCACTTGCCACAGAGGGTCCAATGCAGGCACTCGACAGCCCCATTGTGTCTGTTCGTATATTCCCTCCCAGCTAGGCTCCTGCAGGCACTCAATACATGCTCTGCCCTCACCTCCTTTTCAGAACATACGCCGCAGTTTGGGGAGCAGTTCGTAGATTCACAGATCCTAAGGCCAGAAGGGACCATTGTGATCATCTAGGCCAGTGTCTCTCAACCTTTCCAGGCTACTGTCCCCCTTTCAGGAGTCTGATTTGTCTTGCGTACCCCAAATTTCACCTCACTTAAAAGCGATTTGCTGACAAAATCAGACAAAGAAACACAAAAGCGTCCCAGCGCGCTAGTACTGAACAATGGCCGACTTTCTCATTTCTACCATACAATTATAAAATAAATCAATGGGAATATAAATTAGGGCTGTCGATTAGTCGCGGTTAACTCACGCCATTAACTCAAAAAAATGAATCGCGATTAAAAAAATGAATCGCGATTAATCGCACCGTTAAACAATCGAATACTAATTGAAATGTATTAAATGTTTTTGGATGTTTTTCTACATTTTCAAATATATTGATTTCTATTACAACACAGAATACAAAGTGCACAGTGCTCACTTTTTATTATTATTTTTGATTACAAATATTTGCACTGTAAAAATGATAAACAAAAGAAATAGTATTTTTCAATTCGCCTCACACAGGTACCGTAGTGCAATCTCTTTATCGTGAAAGTGTAACTTACAAATGTAGGGTTTTTTTTTACATAACTACACTCAAAACCAAAACAATGTAAAACTTTAGAGCCGACAAGACCCCTCAGTCCTGCTTCTTGTTCAGCCAATCGCTAAGACAAGTACGTTTGTTTACATTTACGGGAGATAATGCTGCTGGCTTCTTATTTACGTCACCTGAAAACGAGAACAGGCACTCGCATGGCACTTTTGTAGCCAGTGTTGCAAGGTATTTATGTGCCAGATATGCTAAACATTTGTATGCCCCTTCATGCTTCAGCCACCGTTCCAGAGGACATGCTTCCATGCTGATGATGCTCATTAAAAAAATAGTGCGTTAATTAAATTTGTGACTGAACTCTTTGGGGGAGAATTGTATGCCCCCTGCTCTTTTTTACCCGCATTCTGCCATATATTTCATGTTATAGCAGTCTCGGATGATAACTCAGCACATGTTCGTTTTAAGAACACTTCCACTGCAGATTTGACAAAACGTAAAGAAGGTACCAAGGTGAGATTTCTAAAGATAGCTACAGCACTCGACCCAAGGTTTAAGAATCTGAAGTGCCGTCCAAAATCTGATCGGGACAAGGTGTGGAGCATGATTCCAGAAGTCTTAAAAGAGCAACACTCCGATGCGGAAACTACAGAACCCGAACCACCAAAAAAAAAGAAAATCAACCTTCTGCTGGTGGCATCTGACTCAGATGATGAAAATGAACATATGTCGGTCCTCTCTACTTTGGATCATTATTGAGCAAAACCCGTCATCAGCATGGACGCATGTCCTCTGGACTGGTGGGTGAAGTATGCAGGGACATATGAATCTTTAGCACATCTGGCACGTAAATATATTGCGATGCCAGCTACAACAGTGCCATGCGAACGCCTGTTCTCACTTTCAGGTGACATTGTAAACAAGAAGCCGGCAGCATTATCTCCTACAAATTGTAACCAAACTTGTTTGTCTGAGCGATTGGCTGAACAAGAAGTAGGACTGAGTGGACTTGTAGGCTCTAAAGTTTTACATTGTTTTATTTTTGAATGCAGTGATTTTTTTTTGTACATAATTCTACATTTGTAAGTTCAACTTTCACGATAAAGCGATGGCACTACAGTACTTGTATTAGATGAACTGAAAAATACTATTTCTTTTGTTTTTTACAGTGCAAATACTTGTAATCTAAAATAAATATCAAGTGAGCACTGTACACTTTGTATTCTGTGTGGTAATTGAAATCAATACATTTGAAAATGTAGAAAACACCAACAAATATTTAAATAAACGGTATTCTTAAGAGCGCAATTAACCACGCAATTAATTTTTTTAATCTCTTGACAGCCCTAATATAAATATTGTACTTACACTTCAGTGTAGTACTTGGGCCTGTTTTTCACTTGTGAGCCTTGTTCGAAGCCCGAGCCCCAGCTTGTAACATAGCTTCGTGGGGTCCCTTGTGGTGTGGGGACCCAGGCAGTTGCCCTGCTTGCCACCCCCTAATGCCGGCCATGCACTTGCAACTCCCCTAAACCCATCCCGCTACCCCCGATCTAGATGAGTTGAGTACCCCCTGGAATACCTCAGCATACCTCCAGGGGTACACGTACCCCTGGTTGAGAACCACTGAATTAGGCCGACCTCCTGAATAGCCCAGGCCAGAGAACTGCCCCAAAATAAATCCTGGACCAGATCTTTCAGGAAAACATTAAAAATTGTCAGTGGTGGAGAATCCACCATGACCCTTGGCAAATTCTTCCACTGGTTAATTACTCTCACCCTTAAAATTTTACGCCTTATTTCCAGTCTGAATTTGTCCAGCTTCAACTTCCAGCCACTGGATCATGTTCGACCTGTCTCTGCTAGTTTGAAGAGCCTGTTATTTAATATTTGTTCCCCATGTAGGTACTTATAGACTGTGATCAAGTAACCCCTTAACCTTCTCTTTGTTAAGCTAAATAAATTGAGCTCCTGGAGTCTATCACTAAAAGGCAGGTTTTCTAATCTTTTAATCATTCTTGAGGTTTTTCTCTGAAGCCCCTCTAATTTATCACCTACCTTCTTGAATTATGGGCACCAGAACTGGACACAGGATTCCAGCAGTGGTCGCACCAGTGCCAAATACAGAGGTAAAATCACCTCTCTGCTCCTACTGATTCCCCTGTTTATGCATCCAAGGATCACATTAGCTCTTTTGACCCCAGCGTCGCACTGGAAGCTCTTAATCAGCTGATTAGCCACCACAGCCCCCAAATCTTTTACAGAGTCCCTGTCTCCCAGGAGAGAGACCCCCATCCTGGCCTATGTTCTTTGTTCTCAGCTGCAAACGGGTACATTGAGCAGTATTAAAACACATATTGGTTGCTTGTGCGCAAGTGATCCAGATTGCTCTGAATAAGTGACCTGTCTTCTGCGTTACTTACCAACACCCCTGCAATTTTTGGGGTCAGCTGCGAGCTTGAGCAGCGAGATTTTATGTTTTCCTCCAGGCCCTTGAAAAAGAGGTTAAATAGTGTAAATAATTCGGTAGGTCAATTTTGTTTCAAAGGAAATTAACCCTGAAGGACTGCTCTGGAGTGCATTCCCTGTCTTTTGAGGCATCCGTCCGTAAAAGCATGAATCTTCAACTGCTACTGGGTTCGCTCTCTCGCCACCGCCTGCGCTTTGATTTCTGTGTAAATCTTTTGAGTCTTTCTTTGACAATTTGCTTTCTCTTTTCTTTCATGCTTTCTTGGGCTGGGACGCAGGCTTTTTATCACTACCAGATGATCTTTAATTCTGGCTGACTCCTAATATATATTGATTTTATATTCTTCATTGTCAATTGCTTCCTCCACCGATAGCAGACTTTCTGCTCCATCACATTGGGAGATGTACATCCTGTCCATGTCTTGATTGATATCCATTACTTTATGAATCACCAGGAGATTTTTTGTTTGGATGTTAATTTTTTTTCTTCTCTTGATTCTTACTTGATCACTCTGGCAGTGTATCATTCTACTAATAGCATGGATCAAATGTTTCTAGCTGAGTTTTATCCTTAGAGCAGTTCTTATTTGTCTGCAACGTTCTTTGCTCACTTTGTCTTTGACTTCCTCATGTTGAAGTTCTGACAGTTCCCTGATTTTAAGGCATTTGCTGAGGTCCTGCTGCAAGGTATCTCGGATAGTACGTTTGGTAACGTGTATGCCATTTGATTGTACATTTCTCCCCCCTCTCTTTACAGATGTCGATGCACATTTAGCCAAGCCAGCCTGTAGCTTCCTATCTTCACCAAACTTTTCTCCAGGAACTCTGCCAAGCAGTCAGTGCTACTGAGTGCCCAGTTCCGCCCTGACTGCCCGATTCTACAGCCACAGGGTGCCCCGTGCCCAGCCCCAGCATGGCCCATACCCAGGTCCAGGTGCCCTGTGCCCAGCCCCAGGGTGCCCAGCCCCAGGTGCCCCGTGCCCAGCCCCAGGGTGCCTTGTGTCCACAGGGTGCCCCGTGTCCAGCCCCAGGGTGCCCAGCCCCAGTGTGCCCCGTGCCCAGCCCCAGGGTGCCCCATGCCCAACCCCAGGGTGCCCCGTGTCCAGCCCCAGGTGCCCCGTGCCCAGCCCCAGGGTGGCCCATGCCCAGCCCCAGGTGCCCTGTGCCCAGCCCCAGGGTGCCCAGCCCCAGGGTGGCCCATGCCCAGCCCCAGGGTGCCCAGCCCCAGGGTCCCCAGTCCCCAGCCCCAGGGTCCCCAGTCCCCAGCCCCAGGGTGCCCAGCCCCAGGGTGCCCAGCCCCAGGTGCCCCGTGCCCAGCCCCAGGGTGCCCCGCCCCAGGGTGCCCCGTGCCCAGCCCCAGGGTGCCCCGTGCCCAGCCCCAGGGCGCCCCGTGCCCAGCCCCAGGGTGCCCAGCGCCCAGCCCCAGGGTGCCCAGCCCCAGGGTGCCCCGTACCCAGCCCCAGGGTGCCCAGCCCCAGGGTGCCCCGTGCCCAGCCCCAGGGCGCCCCGTGCCCGACTCACCGATGTAGAAGTTGGTGACCGTCCTCATCTGCTTGTGCTTGGTGATCACGTAGATGACCAGGGAGTTGCCCGCCAGCCCCAGCACCATCAGCATGGCGAAGAAGAGGGGCACCAGCCAGGCGTCCACCAGGCGCGGGGGGCTCCGCGGCTCCGAGCTGTTGGAGGAGCGGTTCGGGAGCAGGAGCGAGGCGTTGAGCGAGGCGCTGGCGGATGCTCCCCGCATGGTCCCCGCCGCGTCCCGGGGCGCAGAGCGCAGGGCCCCTGCCTTTCCCTGGGGCGGGAGGGATCCGCTCCCTAGCAGGACTCCTGGGTTCTCCCCTTAGCCCTGGCCCCCCGTGGAAGGCTCCCCGCTCACTCACTCCCAGGGACCGGCTCTGCCCCTCTCCAGCCCGCAGCTCGAACTCCCCAGCGCGGGGCTCCCGAGCCTGGCGAGCTCCCTTCCCGAGGGGCGGCTCTAAGTAGCCCAGGAAGTTTGGGACCAGCTGGGGGGGGGGGGGGTGTTAGCTCCTGCGCTAATCTGCAGGCTGCTACCCCGCTTCCTCCGTCCGGCGCGGGGAACCCAGGCGTCCGAGCGCTGCCCTTGGAAGGATCAAGCCCCAAACTTGTGGCTTGAAGCGCCCTTCAGCAGGACGCCGCGTCCCCTCTGCTCCGCCTCGCTCCGAATCCGCTCTGGTTTCCCGCTCGCCCTCCTCTTGTAGTGGAGACGCGAGAAGCCCCTCCTGGGAGGCGCCTCCGGGGAGCGGCGCGTTCGCCGGGAGACGGGCAGGGGGTTTTGCTGCCCAAGCCGAGGCAGTGGGGAAAGTCCCACCCGGTGGGGAGCTGCCCCAGGTCCAGGAGTTGTTCTCTCCGCTGGGGGGTGCCGCGCGGAGATGCCCCCCACCCTGTTAAAGAAATAAACAGCAGCTGAGAACAAATCAAAAGTGGGGGTGTGTGTGTGGGGGGGGGGGGCGGGGGGGTTTAATGCACAGTCAGAGGGAGAGAGAGGGGTGAGGAGCAGGCAGGAGTTCAGAGGGCAGGACTCCTGGGTTCTTTCCCTACCGACTCCCTCCATCACCTGGGCACAGCCCTCAGCTTCTCTGCGCCTTGGTCCCCCAAGAATAAAGCAAGAGGGGAGAATAAGATTTACCGGCCCTAGGGGAGTGGGGTGAACAGCCATGAATCAGGAGCTTTAAAATGAAAGGCGCTGGGGAAATGTAAGGTGTTGTGGACTGGTTAGATTCTCTCAGCTCAGGGCAGCTCTTAGGGGAACATCTTATTACCAACGCCTTGTACTTTGGATAAAGAGAAGATCTAGCCAAGCTTCTCCTGCTACCATAGGATGAGAACCTTATCTCAAAGGTAAGGCGGTGCTGTTATCCCCATTGCACAGGTGGGAAGCTGAGGCCCAGATCTAGGTCGACCTAGCTAACTGAAGCGTCTCCACTACAGACCTTACAATGGCCCATCTGGAGAGTCTTGCCCGCATGCTCGGGGTTCAGCTGATCGCCATATTTGGGGTCGGGAAGGAATTTTCCTCCAGAGTAGATTGGCAGTGGCCCTGGAGGTTTTTCGCCTTCCTCCGCAGCATGGGGCAGGGGTCGCTTGCTGGAGGATTATCTGCTACTTGAAGTCTTGAAGATTTGGGGACTTCAAATAGCTGAGTCAAGGGAGAGAATTATTTCAGGAGTGGGTGGGTCAGTGGCCTGCATCATGCAGGAGGTCAGACTAGATGATCACAATGGTCCCTTCTGATCTTAAGTTCTATGATTCTAGGATTCTAAGCTCTTCCTTTCCCCAGTAGAGCCCTCAGAGAAAGGTGTCCCCTAAGGCATGCATCTAATTGCACAATACTGCACCATGAAGGGAGACTGCACTATGAACCCAGATGCGGATCAGTTTATACCCTGAAGCATGAGGATTGAGAGCCCAGGCCATTTTCATCTTACCTCCTGTAATCACAGTTGTTGGTCTCATCCACATAGATAGCGGATCCTTTTTGATTACTGTTGCCTCAGAAATGTCATGTGGCGGGTAGTTCCAAAGGTTAATTATATCTTGCATTTAAAAAGCTAGTTGGGCAGTAATCAGCATGGTTGAAGGGGGAAATGATGCTTGTCATGTAGCAGGGAGATCTAAGGGCTAGCTGTCTGCAGCATTCAAAAATAAAAAGCTGTTGCATCTTGCAGGACCCAGGAGCAGCTGTCAGCCCGCTATTGCTACCTTGTTGGCTGGTGATTGCGGAATGGCCAAATTAGCACGGGTGCCGGGGGAAATCAAACTTTGCACGGAAGCTGATGCAGTGTCAGAAAGCCAGCATCAAACTCATTCACCATCCGGTGGGAGATGAGCCCCTCCCGACTGGTCTGGATCCGTCTCAAGGCGTCCGTTGTCAGATTCAGAACAGCGCTCGACTTAGGCCGTGTCTACACTTACCAGCGGCCGAGCGGCACAGCTGTACCGACAAAAAGTTTTGCCGACCTACAGGCTGGCGTAGACATGGCCGGAGGTGATTTTAGTGAAGACTTTCAGGCGTAAGGCATACGCAGACACAATGACATAGATGGCACCTGCTCTAGCACTGTTGAAACCTGGAGTCGGCAGGGCGAGGAGAGAACGTGGGAGGTGGGATGGGGGAAGAGAGGCAAAGCAGCAGAACAGCGGGGAATTAAGGTGGGAAAGGTCCCTTGTGTGTGCTGAATACGAAAGGCGGAGACGGTAAAAGGTCTATCCCAGAAAGCACTCAGGCCCTATTCTCAAAGGGATTTCAGCACCTAACTCCCATTGACTTCAAGACGATGGAAACCTCCTTCTCTTTCACCTGTGCATGCCAGTTAGCCCTGGGCAGCGAACAGGGCTGCTTCTAGGCACCCAGGGCCTGGTACAGGAGGATGCTGGGCACCCACTGAACAATGGTGCCCATTCGGGGCCGGGGGTGATAACCCCCCTGCATGGTTTTTGCACTTGCTCAAAATTCTACAGGCCCAAGAGTGAGGGGGGCCTGGCTGGAGCACTTACAGCCGCTGCTTGAGCTGTCAGGAGGGATCGGAAGCAGGGATTGAAATGGGTGTCGTGTTTTTGGGCAGGGTGTCCCTGATTCAGCGCTGGGCCGTAAGACCTTGGCTGGAGGGGACACAGCGCCCCATTGCCTTGCACGTGGGCATTGCGGCCCCTCACCCCTACCCCTGGGCCTCACTGGAACAGTCTCCTCTTGAAGCCAGAAGGACACGTGTGGTTGCCTGAGGTCTACTAATGTCACCGTGCGGCACAGTCCCCTCTCCCATCTCCGAATTGTCACCTGGTGGCTCTGCGGCGCCGGCCGACCTGACTGATTCTGTCCTCTCACCTCAGAGCAGTTGTGATTGTGTGGTACTCAGACTCTCGGGTCACTCTCTTGCCACTCATCCGATCTTCTTCTTCTCCTCCTCTTCCGTCTCCTTCTGCTCCTTCTCCGTCCCCATCTCCTCCTTCTCTGTCTGCTCTTCCTTCTTCTTCTCATTTCTCAGCCTTACACAGGGCCCTGAGGTTATAATTGTTCTGCAGCCAGGATTTTACAAATATTGCCAAGGTTACAGAGAAAAATAGGCACCAAATTGCTCCTGGATTGAGACAGCTCTGTGCAGCTCTCCAAGCATGATTCTAAAGGCCCAGAGAACCCACTGATTCCCACACTGGACCGGGCCCAGATTCTCTCCCACTGCCAAGCTCGACACAGCTCAAAAAGTGGGGAGAACCAGTTACAGCTATCTGATTCTGAGGCCCAGTCTCCGACTGCCTTGGTTTGAATTAGAGCAGCCTAGGGGCTGCTCTGACTTATGCCGCCGGTGGATGGTCCCTAGGGATACATCTACACCGCAATAAAAGACCCGCAGCAGCTGACTCGGCTCATAGGGCTTATGCTGCGAGGCTAAAACTTGCAGTGTAGATGTTTGGGCCCAGGCTCTGAGACCTCATAAGACCTGAACATCTACATTATAATTTTTGAGCCCTGCAGCCTAAGCCTCAATCAGTTGACCCAGGCTCTGAGACTCAGTGCTGTGGGTTTTGTATTGCAGTGGAGATGTACCCTAAGGGGCCATATATTGGCTGAGGACCGGCATAGCAAAGTGGAATTCTGCCACCTGGTGGCACTTCCTCATTCCCCTGGGGAGATAGCTGATGCAGGAGTTGTTAATATTAATTAATATATATGGAGATATACCTATCTCATAGAGCTGGAAGGGACCCTGAAAGGTCATTGAGTCCAGCCCCCTGCCTTCACTAGCAGGACCAATTTTGCCCCAGATCCCTAAGTGGCCCCCTCAAGGATTGAACTCACAACCCTGGGTTTAGCAGGCCAATCCTCAAACCACTGAGCTATCCCTCCTGTTTCCCCCAGCTGTATACCAGTTGAATACCAGCTGAGAGCTTGGAGAGAATGTCTCAGCTAGCCAAAGGTGCCAGAATCTGGCTCCTTTTACAGCACCTGAAGACCGCTCGCTATCCCGGTCTGCATGAGCCCCGTGTCTGAGTCCTGCAGGCACAGGTAACACAAGGACCCCCACGTGCACCTAGCGCAGGGGTGGGCAAACTTTTTGGCCTGAGGGCCACATCTGAGTGGGGAAATTGCATGCAGGGCCATGAATGTAGGGCTGGGGCAGGGGGTTGGGGTGCGGGAGGGGTGTGGAGTGTGGGAGGGGGCTCAGGGCAGGGTGCTGGGGTACAGGAGGGGGTGTGGGAGGGGGCTCAGGGCAGGGGCTCAGGGCAGGAGGTTGTGGGCTCAGGGCAGTGGTTTGGGGTGTGGAATGCAGGAGGGGTTCGGGGTGTGGGCTCTGGCCCGGCACCGCTTACCTTGAGCGGCTCCGGGGTGGCAGCAGCATGCAGCAGGGCTAGGACAGGCTCCCTGCCTGCCCTGACCCTGCCCTGCTCCCAGAAGCGGCCGGCACCATGCCCCTGTGGCCCCTGGGGGAGGGGAAGGGAGAAGGCAGAGGAGCCTGCCTTAGCCCGGCTGCGCCACGGGGCTGGCAATCCCGCGGGCCGGATCCAAAGTCCTGATGGGCCAGATCTGGCCCACGGGCCGTAGTTTGCTCACCCCTGACCTAGCGTCATTAACACCGTCACCTCTGGTGATTGTCACACAAAGGAGTAGGCATTTCTCCTCTCCTTGCAGTCGGCTCACTATGCATCGGAGAGCACACTGTGCGTCCTCAGCTTCCATTGGGTAGTCAATTGCTCCCTGCCTTAATAGTCCCTTGCAAACATTAGCAAGACCCGCTCTTGAAAGATTTGATGTCGTGACGTCCCATATAAGCAAGGCTTATATTTCTGAAGAGGTGCTCAGTGGCTCTTCAGTGCCCGGACACATTACAATAATTACATTGCTAATGATTGCTGACGGAATAGTTGGAGCTCCTTATGTTCTAGAAGTACACCAACTCCATTAAGGACTACACATTAATTAAGGAGAAAGAAGAGGGAAGCAGATGGGCGGGGGGGGGGAAACACCTAACACTGAAACTAGCTGGGAACATCAGGCCCTTGAAGGGTCAATAATATGTGGGTTACACACAGGTTTAATTAGCACTCCATCCCAATATCGGCTCTTTGGCACTGACAGTGTCACATGATTGAGGCAACATATCTTTGAGTCTGTGCCATGCCGGGGCTGTTTAAACCCAGCCAAAGGCCTCTCTGCCCCTTGCTGCGGTGATAATGACTTTCCCAACAGTTGGATGGTTTTTCTGCTGCCCGGGGACTCACTGGCGAAAGGAAGAGAGAAGAGTGAAATGCTGAGTAGGGCCCTCGCCAGCCTCCCTCTGCGTGGGCGATGGACAGAGTGCACGGCACAGACCGGCCGGCATTCTTTGCAATGGTACGGGCTGCAGCCAGTCCCCCGTCTAGAGTGCAGCTGCATCTGTGGAGTAGCAATCACCCGAAGCGTCTCCAGTGGCAGAGCTGGGAACCAAACGCGGGTTCAAGTCGCTCCGTGGCACCTACCATCGTTAGGGACACCCCCTCAGTCGACTGTCCGTCCCGGGAAGGAGTTGGCGTTTTTCCTTTCTGCTTGCAGTTGGTTCACTCGGTGCATTGCAGAGCGCTTTGTGTAGCATCATTCCCCACTGAGGAGTGGTCAGTTTCGGGAAACAGACGGCTGCCCCCTGGGCGGCGGGGTCGTCCAGAGGTTAGGACATTGGTGTGGTGATCAGAGGAGCCTGGCGCTATTCCTAGCTCTGACTTGCTGTGGGCGACTCCCTTCCACCTCTGTTTCCTCATCTATAGGATACAAACAATGCTATTCTTTGTTAAAAAAAAATCTACCAATGAAAGGTGTTTGGTGGGTCTGATTTTCACTATTGAAGTCAATGGAGTTTTGCCATTGACTTCCCAAGGTGCAGGATTGGCCTCATAGGCATAAATATTATTTCCCATATAAATTGCTGGGTTTGGGGGGAGAGAGAAAACTGGACAGGGGACACTGGGAGATTTTGATACCCAGAAAATCATGAGAGGCCCTTTGGTTCTGGGGAGATGCGCGGACTAGGTGGATGTTCCTGCTAAAATGATCAGGAGAGAAATAATGAACAGTGTTCCTTTTTTAAAACATCATTAAGTTTCAGAGTCAACACTCATAGCGCTATGAATGGAGCAGTTCACATCTCTCACAGCTATTGTTTCAAGCTGCCTGCTGACTCAAGACGACAACCCTGCATTTGGTTCACGTGTAAAACATTCTCTTCACAACCACAATGGCGAGAAATGTAATTTAAAAAAAAAATGGCTGTCCATTTCTGTAGCAAGGGATGGAGTCCCGTGCTGATTTCGGGGCTGCAGAATACCCAGGGCTCTGGCTCACACATCTAAACTGGTTGAAAACCTTGTCAAAGCGGAGCAAAGCCCCAGTGCATGGCGCGATGTGGCTGTAGAAAATTTCAAATAGGGAGGTGACGTGGCTGTAGCTCAGAGGGCTTGTCTGCATTGTTATTTCTGTTACGGTCTCCCAAGAGAGGAGCAGCAGCAGTGAAGCTGCATTGGTGGTGGTGCACCTGTAGACACAGTGCCTAGCATCCTCCAGCATTTTGTAACCACTGTGTAGTACACACCTGCCCTGAGCCGGGTTAGGCAACGTCATGGCTAATCCTCCCTTGGCCGGTCAACATTAGCACCCACCATTATTGCTACTGTTGGTGGAGCTGCACTGATGGGGTGTGAACCGGTGTTCAGGGGGTCATGACCATCTTACCCGTCCTCTAATGTTAAATGGGAGAGGGCTCCTGGCAAGATCAGAGGAGTGTCCGGGAATAGACAACATGGTCAACCCCTCAGCAAATGGGATTCTTTCCCCAAAAAGCCTTCCTAGCATGGATGGAACTGACTCTGTCCCACTCTGTGGTGGCCGAACCACAGAGTGGATGATGAGCCTGCTGGAGCCTGGCCTAAGGGAGTTAGGGCTGTTTTCAGATCAGGCGGCAGACAGGGCCGGTGCAAGGAAGTTTCACGCCCTAGGCGAAACTTCCACCTTGTGCCCCCCCACCCAGCTAACCCCACCCACCCGCCCCTCCCACCAGAGGAGCCCCCCCGCGGCAGCTAACCCCGCCCGCCACCCCCCCCACCTGGGGAGCCCCCCCGCTCTGCAGCTAACCCCACCCGGGGAGCCCCCCTTCGCGGCAGCTAACCCCGCCCTGGGAGCCCGCCCCAGCTCACCTTCGCTCCGCCTCCTCCGCTGAGCACGCCGGCACCGCTCTAATTCTCCTCCCCTCCCAGGCTTGCGTCGCTGATTGGAGGAGAATTAGAGCGGGGGCTGTGTGCTCAGCGGAGGAGGCAGAGTGGAGGTGATCTGGGGCGGGGAGCAGTTCCCCTGTGCGCCCCCCCCCCATTACTGTGGGCGGCCCTCCCCGCGCCCCCCCGCCAGGAGCGCTGCCAGCATTTCCGCCGGTCCCGCCCCCAAAATAACGCTAACGACCGGGGCAGCCGGCGCCCCCCAAATCTTAGTGCCCTAGGCAACTGCCTAGGTCGCCTAATAGGTTGCGCTGGCCCTGGCGGCAGAGGATCATATATTTAGCTCTAGAGGTTCCAAGCTGAATCCCTGCCTACAACCCACTGAGAGGCCCAGTCCTGAGTGCACTCAAAGCACTTAACACACAGCACTGAAGGCTCCACAGGTTTGTGACTCATATGGCAACTGTAGAGAGGAAAATACACTGAGTTAAGAGTGAGTGACAGAAAAACTGAGGGAGAAACAACAGTTGCTGAATAGCTACAGAGACCTTTAGACATTCTTAAACTCATAAATGTGCCTCTCCCAGCACCCTGTGCACTTGCTTAGAAGAGTTTTTACATCTTCAGAGACTTCATGGGATTGCTTTTGTCTAAGTTATATTTACCTGGGGAAGGAAATAGGGCAGGAGGTACAACAGGGGACATGGTATTGGCATGATGTCAGTAGAAGAGGTTTTAGAACAAATTGATAAACTAAACAGGAATAAATCACCAGGACCAGATGGGATTCACCCAAGAGTTCTGAAGGAACTTGCATATGAAATTGTAGAACTGCTAACTCTGGTAGGTAACCTATTGCTTAAATCAGCCGCGGTACCAGGTGACTGGAAGGTAGCTAAGGTAACACCAATTTTTTAAAAAGGGCTCCAAAGGCGATCCCGGAAGTTACAGGCC